>CM066034.1:646434631-647086093 GCA_033557465.1 Ichthyophis bannanicus | reverse complement strand
CCAGGGTTTCCATGCTATCGTTCTATTTAGGACTTGAATTCTGGGGTTATTCCATAGCGGGAGCCCGTCCTGAGGACATACGTTTGGGCCCAGTGATAGAATGAGAGTGTTAAAGGCCGCAAGAGTATCGACAATCATTGGTGGATGGCGGGTGTCTACTTGATAGGACATACCGGGGAGATGGGTCAACGGAATTGGGCTACTAAGCTCCTCTTCTATGTCAAGCCAAACTGGTCTGCTGTCTGTTGAGGCATCTAGCCATCGGGCACCTTGCTTAAGTAGGAAGGCTTGATGATATCTAAGAAAATCAGGAAATCTGGTACCCCCTCTTTCCTTTGCAGACTGTAGTTTTTGTTTAGCTATCCTTGGTGGCTTGCCCTGCCAGAGATAACGGACGAGAAGGCCCTCAATATCTTTATAAGTATGTAGCGGGAGTAAGCATGGCAGCATTTCTAAAATGTAGTTCACTTTGGGGACTATCATCATTTTCACAGTTTCTAAGCGGCCCCACCATGTAAGAGATAAGGGAGACCAACGATTCGTGAGCTCACGGACTTTGGAGACTACCTCTTTGGCATTGAAACTGATAGTGTCTTCTAAAGGAGAGCAGTAATGGACCCCGAGATACTTCACCATTCGGGATTGCCAAAGGAAGGGAAAGGCCTGCATGTCAGCCTCATGTACCCAGCGGTTCAGTGGGAATGCTACAGATTTGGTCCAGTTAATTTTATAGCCCGATAATTGTGAGTATCCGTCAATCAGATCCAAGACAGCTGGAACCGAATCGAGGGATACGAAAAGCATAAGGTCATCTGCATATGCAGAGAGTTTAATCTCCCTATGACTGAAGGGGACACCGCGAATACGTGCGGACTGTCTAATAAGGAGGGCTAGGGGTTCAAGAGCTAGATCAAAGAGCATTGGTGAGAGGGGGCAACCTTGACGCGTGCCTCTTTGGAGATTAAATGGCTGAGACTTGATGGCATTTACACAAATACTGGCGACGGGTTGAGTATACATGACTTGGAGATATCGGAGGAAGCCCTCCCCAAAGCCATACCATCGGAGAACTGCAAATAAGAAGGGCCATTCTAGGCGGTCAAAGGCTTTTTCGGCATCCAGGGAAAGACCCACCCATGGATGATCTAGATTGGCAGCACTGGATAGCACATGGCACAAGGTCCGAGCATTGTCAGCAGTTGATCTGCCGGGTATAAAACCGCATTGGTCGGGGTGAATTAGGGTGGCCATCCTGTCAGATAGCCGAGTGGCCAAGATCGTTGCGAAGATCTTATAATCGGCATTAAGTAGGGAGATTGGACGGTAGTTGGCGGTTAGTAGCGGGTCTCTGCCTTCTTTCTCAAATACTACCACATTAGCTGCAGAAAAGGATCCCAAAGAGGATGTATCTACCGCAAGGGCAGTAAAATAGAGTTTTAAATAGGGAACTAAATCTGCACTGAACGTTCTGTAGAATTCGGTCGGGCGACCATCGGGCCCTGCGGCACGGCCCGAGGCTGTTCGTTTTAGGGCAGATTGAATCTCTGAAGTAGAGAAGGGTTCATCCATCGCATCCCTATCATCTTCAGAGAGGGTCGGCCGCTGAATGCCAGAAAGCAATCGCTCGAATGTCTCTGACGAGAACTCACATTCAGATTGATATAGGCGGGTATAGAAATCCCGAAAGAGCTCTACAATGTCGGAGTCTGTGGTCACTATGCCCCCTCCCTGTGGAGCTCGAAGGGCCGCTACGCGTTTGGCTTCTTTTTGACCTTTCAAGGCGTTGGCTAAGAGTCGACCGGCTCGGTTATTTTCACGATAATATGTCCCTCGCTGAAGCTCAATACTCTTAGAAGCTGCAGTTGAGAGGATTGAATTATATTGAAAACGGAGACGCTGTAATCGAATTAATACACATGGATCAGTACGTGAAGTTAGAACACGTTCGCCTGCTTTTATTTGTTGGTCTAGTATGAGTAGCTGCTGTTTGCGTTGTTTCCGCAGACGGATTTGATAGCTAGTGATCGTTGCTCGAATGGCCGCTTTGAAGCCCTCCCACCAAGCCCAATTCGCAGTATCCTGGGGTAGATTAAAATGGAAGTAATCCTGTATGGCTGCTCGAATTTCTAACTGGAACTCTGGCTGAGTTAACAGGGCTCTATCAAAGAACCAGGCCCCCGAATTCCCTTGGGGTGCAGTAGTGTGTAATTGAAAGGAAATGGCAGCATGATCTGAAATATGTTGGGAGTGAATCTTTGCAGTGTCCACCTGAGGAACTAACAGCTTTGATATTAGAAAGAAGTCTATGCGAGACTGGGATTTATGAGGGGAAGAGAAGAAGGTGAAGTCAAGCTCATTGGGGTGTAGTAACCTCCATAGATCAACTAAAGCAAGATCTTTGATCAGGGAGGTAAGCGTGGTATGACTCTTGGGGGGACCACTTGTCCTAGGCGGCTGTTTGTCAATCAGGGGATCAAGGACTAGATTGAAATCCCCCCCAATTATCAATGAAGTATTAGCAGAGGCCTGCGCAACCTGAGCAATGGTAGCAAAAAAGGCAGGGTCATCCACATTAGGAGCGTAAAGGCATATACATGTAACTTCAAGGCTACCTATCTTGAGGTGAACTCTGGACCATCTACCTTCTGTATCTGAGCTAGTCGCAATAATAGTAGCATGCAAAGATTTCCTAACCAGTATGGCAACCCCACATTTCTTAGAAACGGCTGGGGAATAGGCGGCCACCATGTAAGGTTTAATATTGAGTTTAAGAGTTTCCTTCGAATTTAAATGCGTTTCTTGGAGAAAAATCAGATCCGCAGTTTCCTGACTTAGGTAGCTTAGGATTTTCTTCCGTTTTATCGGATTATTGATTCCTTTTACGTTCAATGAGAAAATCTTACATGGTGCCATCAATCAGTAATAGACATTTTAGGTAAGGGCGCTTGAAAACATACAGCATAATCAGAATCTGTGCAACAATGACATAATCACCGAGTATTCTGGCTAATACACCCCATATTGAAAAGTATGTACCAAAGTATCTTAGAGAAGAAGCAAAACCCCCAAAGAATATGGCGACCATATGTCTGCGGGAGGAGGCCCTAGAGAGGAAATAGAAAGACATGAAAAAAAGAAAAGAAACACCAGAGTCCATAATTAACACTGTCTCTGATACTCATCGAGGCTACTATGGGTAGATGGAGTCGGGTCACAGATATCATCAAAGTAAGGCAACAAACTGCCCTCGCCAGACTCTATGCTGGGCTGCGGCAGATCCAATATGGCAGGTACAGCGGATATGAGAATACTTGCAGGAATATTCTGGAAGTCAGCGCATCAAGTCGGCTTCTTTGGAATCCAAAAACTCCGCTAGTAGATCAGGGTCCTCAAATGTTCTTGTCTGATTGTGAAGCGTGACTCGGAGCTTGGCCGGGTACATCAGGCCATAGCGTGCTTGTAGTTGTTGAAGCCTCGGCCGGAATTCCAGAAAGCGCTTTCGGCGGTCGACCGTGGGTTTAGCCAAGTCGGGATAGAAGGAGATCTTGTGGCTCTCAAACTCCATATGGCCCTTTGCCCGAGAGGCATTTAGAATTTGCTCAACGTGTTGATATCTCAAAAGTCGAAAAATGATAGGCCGCGGGGTCTTCCTGTTGAGCGTTATGCTTGTGGGAACACGATGAGCGCGATCGATCTCCAAATCTTTGGTAAAGGTGATTTGGAGCAGGGAAGGGAGGATTTTGCATAAAAACTCTTTCATGTCTCCCGATTCCGCTCCCTCCGGTATGCCCACGAGTCGTATGTTGTTGCGGCGCGCTCTATTATTGCCATCTTCCACTTCTTTCTGCAAGGCCCGCACCTGACGTTCAACTTTGTCGAGTTTGGATAACCGGGCCGCATGGGAGTCCAATATGCTCTCCATTTTGTCCTGACGCGAAGAAAGCCCTTCTAGCTTGCTTTGCAGCACACCAAAATCTTCCCGCAGCGCTCGGAGTGCTTCACCGTTTGACTGCACAAGGTTCTTGACCCCTCTAATCTCTGCGAGGATTTCCTGCTGCATTTCGGGGCCCTCGCGCAAGGCCAGCTCCTTCTGCGGGGACGGAGGTTCAGTTTTGGAACGTTTGCCGTGAGAAGCCGCTGGAGATCCAAATTCCAGGCGCGTGGGTTTGGTCCCCGCCATCTCACCAATGTGCCCCGGCAAGATCAGAGTAGAAGTTCCAAGTATGTACGGTGTTAATTCAGGATTCTGAGTAGGCCTCTCGGGAGCCTCAGCGTTATGCGACCATCCCGCTGGACATCAGGCTCCGCCCCCCACGATAGTGTAGTTTATAACACGATAATAATAATCTGTGCTATGGTTGTTGCTTTTTCTTTTTGTTCCTTGGGGTCCGAGCACCTTGCTTCTACTTTGTTTTGTGCAGAATATTTATTTACATTTAAAGCAGTGCCAGACCAGGGTCAGGAGTTAGTATATGTTATTTTAGAGTGCTAGGCTTCATAAATTGCTACAATATTTGCTGCAAATAAATAGCATTTTGTTTTGTTTTTTCTAAATATATAGCCAGGCAACCACCTGGCTGGTGTTCTGAATGATGGAAACTCCTGCTTCCTGACTGGAGCTCTGTGGAGGATTCCCCCCATTATGGGCTCCTTGGGCAGATAGGTAGGGGTGCATCATCTGATCCCTTGCCTCAGGCAGCAGATTGCTTGGGTGGTCCCTGACCACCACAGCCCTGAGTGGGCACTGAAGAAGCACTGCTTCAGTTCCTGACCACAAGCACGTTAGTTCTTGAAGGAGCACTTCCCGAAGTTGATCTTGCAAGATGAGCATCAAGCAATATTGTTCACTAATACTTAAAATGATGGTGTTGCTGTGATAAAATGTTTGAGCTGCTTCAGTGTTCACTCTCAGAGGCAGCTAAATTTAAACCAGAAAAAAGAGAGGTTAGACAACAGTATATTTTGGGATCGATAGCCTAAAGGTTTTATGCAGTTTTCAGGACCTGCAAACTGCATAAACCCCACTCTGCCTGCTATTCGTTTAACCACTGAATATCCCCATAGACCAGCCTAGAAACGAGCGGTTAGTGCAAAGCAATGGGTAGAGCCGGGGTGCTCCCAGGACCTATCTAGTTAGTGGCATTATTCAGCAACTAACCAGATTGGCTAAACAATAAAGTTAGAGTAGGTCAATGCTAACTGGCTAGCAAGACTAATCACTGGTGAAACAGGATATTTCATGCCAGATGCCACATAGGAGCTAGAGCTGAACATCCAGTTTCATTTCTGACCACAATAGTCAGACACTTTAGCAGTGCAGACCATTGGGGTCTGAATATCTATCCCTTTAAATTTTTGTCAGGATTCCCAGCTGTTTTTCCTGTGATTATTTATTTATTAGTAATTTGGCCTGACGTGTTGTTTGGCTCATAGATGGGGAACTGGATTTGGGAGTGGGGAAGGGGTTTAGCTCAAAACCGATGTGCACTTTTCTGACACTACCACTGGAACAGACCAGGGCAACCTGGTGTAAGGATCTTTTCAGGCCCCTCTCCATTTCTCCATGCTTTATATGCAGGGCCATTCCATTTCTAACCTTAATAGTAGGCACATGTCATCTTGTTGTTACGTCCCCCATTTGGGATAGTTGTTTTTAATTCTGCCTTCCCATAAATAACTGCTAGGAACATGATGTAAGGTGTAGTTGTGGCTTCCCTTTTGGCCATGTGCGGATTTGAGTGTTGTGTGCCGAGGTCCTGCTTTGGGTCACCTTTTATTTGTTTGTGTCCATTGTGGAATTATGCTTTGCTTCTTGACTTTTCTACATGTGAAGGGAGAACCAGTTAGAGGTTTATGCCCACCCCTCTGTTTACATGTGGAAGAGAAAGTGGAGGTGCAGGCTTGCTTCCCAAGTCTAGAGAGGAGTTTGCAGTACTGGAGTGGAATTTGTCTAATGAAGAAGGTTTGGTGGGAAAGTTGCCTCTGGGTGCAGAAGGAAGAAAGAGAGAAGTAGAATACCATTGAGGAGGGAGAGAGACTTTGGTGTATGCTAATACTTTTAGCAGCCCAAGATGGAAATCCTTTACCTTTTGCAAAACAGCCAAGTAGTCAAATTGAGATCACAGACATAATTGTCTAAAGTGATACAATCTGTGCGATCAAAGACTGTGTATTTATTGAATGGAGGAGTGTAACCAGATATTTGTTTGAGTTGGACATTTTACTAAGAAAAGAGAATTGGAGTGCCCAATTCAGTTTCAAGAGCTTTACTTGAGTCTACGTGCAAAGGCCTTGAATAGATTTCCTTTCCCCCATGGAGAATCAATACCCTTAAGATACGAGTGCACGCTAGCTGAGTGAAAGAGTGGGAGAAACCAGGGAGTAGCTTGCTGAGAGCATAGCTCCTGTGGCATGTTTTGCACTGCTATGAGTGGGATGCAGGCTATACTGCCATTAATTTATCTGGTTTTGTCTCATTTGTATACAAAAAAGAAATGGATACATAGGGAGCATCAACAGGGGGCACAGGTATCTCCCACTATTTGCCTACTAAGTTAATTCTCACGTCAGTTGTCAAACCGCTTGTTCTCCCATTATAGCGCAATTCTGCTATTATTTTTTGGCTTGTTCACATGTGATGCAGCACTGCTTTAAAAACTTGGGGTAGGAGGAGGGTCTGAGAAGCAGGTGAGCTGTAGGAAAGAGAGTGCCCTTGGGAGTAGGGGAAAGGAGCAAGAAAGATAAATTGATTTTGGAGGGGGGCAGGGAACTAGAGTAAAAAGAGAGAGAGTCCCTTGGGGGAAGAAGGGTGAATGCTGGGTTTGCTACAAATATTTTGTGCTGAGTAAACTATAATGTTGATCGGAGTTAGTCTTTGAGATATGCGATTTTATGTTCCCGATGCTGCTAGTCTGGAATGTAAAATAGTCTATAGGTTCAGATTCAAGGAGATCTTAAATGTTAAGAGAGCATCTGTTTAGTTTTGCTTTGCGGCCTGATATTTCCATTGGTACTGATTTAGGGCCTTTCTAGCTCTGGCACAGTCCATTACAGCCTGGGCAGTATGATCTTGAATCCACAGCTACTAGGATTTGTTTCTCATTTTATACTGCATCTTCCCTCCTCGTGATTAACCCGGTCAGAGCACTGACCAAATACACATCTGATATGTAAGTATTTATGGAAATGAGGCCCCGCAGTGAATTGCTGCATATGGCCCTGAATCACCCTCAGGCCACCTGTGAAGCCGGTGAGAGATAATCAGCCAAGGAGTATCAAAATAATGATTTATTAAGATTTGGTATCATGATTTGTTCATTTCTTTGAAGCATAAAGGAATATTTGTTGTGTCTAAATAACTTTTTTCAGATAAAATAAAGCATTCTATTTTTCTGTCTCCAGTGCAAAGTATTAGAAGCCAAGTTGTATTGATTAAATGTAGACCTATGTAGACCTCAATTCTTCAAACGATTTAATGTGGCAGGTGTGATGTCAATTTTATGGTTTTACTTTATACCCTTGTATAACAAGAAGTAATGCTGAATCAGAAACTAAGATTGTATCTTTCTATTTTGATCATCGAAATAAAGGGTAGGTCAATGCCATGGTTCTGATTATGAAAGCTAAATAGACGTGCCAACTGTAATTAAGAGATAACCTTAAAAACTATAAAAACGTTGCAGACTAAAATCATCATTTGACAGAAGTTCATAACAAAAGCCCTGTCAGATGACAGAGTTAAATACAGATAGGGATGCCCTTTAAATCAAAGAATACTTTTAGTATGAACACCTTCATTGTTTAAAACATCAAAATATGTATGTGCTTATAATGCTTAGTAGTTAAATTCCACTATCATTACTTATTCTCTTTGTGGCCTTTGGGAACTCACTTCTATTAACAATAATTCTTTCATCTTCAGTTGTGAAACTAGCACAAAGACCACGGATGTACTGAAACCCTCTGCAGAGTATGCAACAGCGGCCAGAAAAGCAACTAGAATGCTAAGAAACATAAGGAAGGGAATGAAGAATATAAATAAGGATTTTATAGTGCTTCTGTAGTGCTCCATGGTGTGACTGCATCTTGTATATTGTGCGCAATTCTGCTACCATATCTTAAAAAGGATATAGTGAATTAGAGAAGGTACAGAGAAGAACAATCAAAATGATAAAGGGGATGGAAGGATACCCCTACGAGGAAATGTTTAAAAGGTTAGGGCTCTTTAGCTTGGAAAAGAGAAAGCTGAGGGGAAGATGATAGAGGTCGATAACATAATGATTGGAATGGAATGGGTAAACATTGGTTATTTACTCCTGCAAAATGTAGAATGACTAGAGGTCAAACAATGAATTCTGAAATTAATTTCCAGAGGATGTAATAAAAGCTATTAGTGTAACTGAGTTTAAAAGAGGTATGGACAAGTTTCTGGAGGAAAAGTCCATAAACCATTTTTAAAGTGGACTGGGGAAATCCACTGCTTAACCTTAGGATAAGCAGCATGGAATTGGTCTACCTTTTGGGAATCTGACAGGTGCTTGTGACTTGGATTTGCCACGGTTGGAAATAAGATACTGGGCTTGATGGACCTTTGGTCTGACTTGCTTGCACTAAAAAAAAAATCAATTTAGCATGCATTAACCTACAAATTCAAGCATGCCAAGTTGTTTAACATGTGTTAAAAAGTTTTAATGCACCTTAAACATTTTCTATTTGTATAGGTGAGCAGGTGTAAATCCAGATACGCCAACTGTACACATACAGATGCAGATGTTGTTCCACATACAGATGCAGATGTTTGTCCTGCCCAGGACATGCTCCCATGCAAGTTTGATGTGGCATAGACAATACATATAAACTGAAGGCTTTCTAAAATGGCTAGTTATACATGGATGCAATTTACATGTGTATATGGCTATTTATACATGTGTACATCATTAATAAGGCTTCTAAAATAACCCTCTTAATATATCAGCATACAGTAAATAAAAAAAAAACCCATAACATCCAAAAATAGCAGAGCCAAAAGTAGCTGTAAAATAACTTTCCCAAAGTTCATCACAAGACATTGTAATACTCAAGGCCAGAAGAAATACAGAGCCCTAGTGATGACGCCAAAGAAGTGACGTTTAAAATGCCACGCTCCCTGGCTGAAGCTCTAGAAAAATTCCTCTCCTTGGTGCTGCAAATGCAAGTTCTACTCTTCATGGGCAGGTAGAATTCCACAGCTTCCCTGATTTCCCACAGCCAAAAACAACAGACGTTTGAACTGAAAATGGCATGTGAACAAGGGCCGTAGGTTGGCATCTGCAGACATGTACTCATCCTTGCTGCTGTGGCATATTTGTATAAATACTGCTCTTGGGCATATTTTAATAACCTCCACACTGGCTCCTTTCAGTTTTACACAATGTTCTATTTTATTTTGTTTTCCCTAGACCTCCTTAATATCCTCCTGTATTTTAGCAAATTTGGTACACTGGGGAGATCCACACATGAAATAAAATACGTTACAAGGGTATGATTTTTAAGAACATAAAATATGCCATGTTGGGACATGCCAGTGGTCCACGGAGTCCATTATCCTATCTTTGATAGTGATCAGTCTGGGTCATAAAAATACCCAGAAGATCCCTTAACCGTTTCTCATTCCAAGATGTAATTGGTGGCCATCTCAATGCCTGTGCGTGAAGGAAGACGGGCGGGGGTCTCTCCCTCAAGCCTGGAAACTTCTTGCCCAGTGTGACGCGGGGGCCGGGCGGAGTGTGCGCGCGCGTGTGCCAGCACCCCCTGGTGGCGGCGTAGTAGTTCCACCGAAGGGTGGGTTCCACGGGGCGCCGCCGTTAGCTGGTCCGCTGTCACCAAGAAGGTTGGATTGCGGTTGGCCAGGTGCGAGGGTCAAGGGTACCAGCCTTGTGCCGGCCTCGTTACCAAACTCCCAAAGAGAAAAATAATTATACTCTTGCACAAAGTGGAGGGAAAATGAAAAGGCTTTTATTTCCCTTTTTGCACTAAGGGTTCAAATCATACGCACAACACACTGGTAAACGTAACAGAAAAAGTCTTTGCAACGGATTTTCCAAACAGGGCATGAAATAACAAAAAAGAGCTGTTAACTTCACAGTATCAAAATGTTCAAAACAGTAATGCTTCATTCACTTACAGAGCTATGGAATGATTCAATCTCATCCACAACACAATAGGTGCATTCCATTGGGCTATCCAAATCCTCGGATATAGATTCAACTTGCATGGCCTCTTCCTCTGACTGCTCTGGGGAAACTGAATAAGTGTCCTTCCCTGGAGTATGTTCTGGTGCTTCCCAGGGCTTAGCCAAATGTTTGGGCCTAGGTTTCTGCAAGGTGGAATACCACAGTGGCAGCTCTTTTTCTAAATGTTTAAAAGCATTTTCTTGGTAATATTTTCCTCTGCCAGTTCTTTGCTTATAACAGCTGTCTTTTAACTTGTATTTCTGTCCTTGTTTATGATAAGGAGGGTCACCTTTCCAGGATTCTTCTCTAGGCAAACTATAACAATTTTTAAAAGCTTTACCTCTTGCTTTTCTCCTGGTTCTTTGGGACAAAGCTGGAGGCCTACCTTGGCTACTGCCTTCCGTGTCAGTGCTCTCTGGTGCGTTCCTTCGGCTCTCCCACTCTTCTCTCCTTTGGCTTTTATGGCTGGTTTTCTTTCCGGCTTCAGAGCCTAATCTAGTCAGGCTTCGGCCTTCTCGGCCTATCCTCTGGGTTCTAGGACTGCTTCTCCTTCCCCAGCCTGTCTTTCTGCTCAGACTTGGCTTGGGCCTAGACCTTAGCTTTGATCTGTCCTCTGCATAGCCTGTTCTTGGTCCTTCTCTGGAGCTGCTTCTAACTTGTTCTCTCCCAGCTGGCAAACTTCCTGGTGAACCTTCTGAGCTCCCTTGTGAGCCCGCTGACTCTTGCCTGCATCTCCTTAAATGTGTGGTGTTGGAGTATGACTCCTGCCCCCTGAGGCGTGGTTCTGGAGTCTCTGTCCTGCCTCTCCTGCTCCCCCTAGATGGATCTTTTGTAAATTGTAGGTCATTTCTTTTTTTCTCAGAATTTAAAACTTTTTTTCTCTCTAGAAGAGGGTCCGCTGCGTCACACATCCCCCTTCTTAAAATATTACGGGCTGGGGAAAACCCTTCTCCGCAGCACGTAATCCGCGACATTGCATCTGCGTTAAAATGCAGCTTCCCGGCACGATGTTCCACTCTAAAATCATAGGGCTGAAAAGCCATGTACCACCTGGTCAGCCTGTTATTTTCATTCCTCATGGTATGCAACCATTTTAGAGGGGCATGGTCCGTTATGAGGACGAATTTCCTCCCGGTGAGGTAGAATTTCAAGGCCTCGATAGCCCACTTTATTGCTAGACACTCCCGTTCAATCGTGGCATATTTCCGTTCAGCCAGTGATAGTTTTCGACTGAGAAACATTATGGGGTGTTCCGCTCCTTCTTGTATCTGGGATAGGACAGCGCCCAGACTAGTCTCAGAGGCATCCGTTTGTAGCAAGAATGTTTGACTGAAATCTACCCCACGCAGTACCGGGGCTTGGCACAATTTTCCTTTTAGCTTCTGAAAAGCAGTTTCTGCTTCTGGCGTCCAGTGTATTATGGTAGGGGCGTTTTTCCTCAACATTTCTGTAAACACATTACTTTCTTCGGCAAAGTGCGGTATGAACCGTCGATAATAGCCGACCAGGCCCAAAAAGCTTCGTAACTGTTTCTTGTTCTGTGGAACGGGGAATTTCCTGACACTGTCTATTTTATCCAGTAAGGGTGGTACAGTTCCACGCCCCACCAGATGACCTAAATATTTAACTTCTCTTGCCGCGAAAGTACATTTTTTTGGGTTTAGCGTGAGCCCCGCTCTCCGCATGGCTTCTAAGATGGTGCCTACTTGATGGAGATGTTACGTCCATGTAGCACTGTGGATCACCACATCATCCATGTAGGCAGTGGTGAAATGTTGGTACGGTCGTAGGACGACATCCATTAAACGTTGGCATGTAGCGGCCGCCCCATGTAGGCCGAACGGCATTCTCCTAAATTGGAATAGGCCCAAGGGTGTACTGAAGGCAGTTTTTGGCTTGGCGTCCCGCGTCAAAGGAACCTGCCAATACCTTTTCGTCATGTCCAACGTTGTCAGGAACTTGGCTTGCCTGAGCCGATCTAACAATTCCTCAATTCGCGGCATCGGGTAGGCATCGAAGGTAGATACCGCATTCACTTGTCGAAAGTCTATGCAGAAACGCATAGACCCGTCTGGCTTAGGTACAAGTACTACTAGGCTGCACCACAGGCTATGCGACTCTTCGATAATATTCATCCGTAGCATCTCTTGTACCTGACTGATGACTTCTTGTTTTTTCGCCTCCGGTAAGCGGTAGGGACGCTGTCGTATGATTTTACCTGGCGGGGTGAGTATCTCATGAGCTACCAAGGACGTTTCTCCAGGTATTGGAGTTAACACATCCTTGTATTTGCTTAATAATTGAGCTAAATCCTCCTTTTGTTTCAAGGAGAGTTCCTCTCCAATCAGGGGCGTGGAAATCTCTTTACAGTCTTGCACCCGGGGTCCTAGATCCTCTTCTGGTGGATCACTCCCTACGGCCATTAAACCTTAAAGCTCCGCCTTTCCAGTAGAGCCAAAACCGCCTGTTCCCCGGCTTGTAGGAGTGAGCATCGCAACCTCTTCAAGGTCCGGAAATCCTACGCGCTCACATATTAGCTGCGCAATCCTGTCTCCCACCTGGACTTCAAAATCTTCATGTGAGCAATTACACAAAAGCACCTTTAATATGCCCCTGTAATCGGGGTCCACCACTCCTGCAGCTACATCAATGTTGTGTTTGGCGGCAAGACCCGATCGTGGTGCTATTCTCCCATAGCATCCTGGAGGTAGCTCGACTTGTAAATCTGTAGCAACCAATTTTCGCCCCTGCTTTGGGATGACCAGATCTTCTGCACTGTGGAGGTCATAGCCGGCCGCCTGTGCTGAGGCCCTTTGAGGATTACGTGCTCTCTCAGAGGTCTTACAATACCGCAGCACAAATTTTTTTGGTGGCTGTGGGCGTTCCCTTACAGGAGTCTTCTTGGGTTTTTCCCAAAGCGGGCCCGGGAGTATGGTACCTGCAGCGGCGGCAAAACTTTTCCGCTGTCCATTAGCAGCAGCGTTAGAGGGCCTGCAAGTGGAATCTGATTTCCCTACTGGCGATAAACCTCTTTTTAAGTTCTTCCTAAACTGTGGCCAATCACGGCCTAGGACCAATTCTTGTGGTAACCTAGGTACCACAGAGATCAGCATTTCCCTCATAATGCCCAAGCCCTTTACCCATAACTTGTACACTGGATATCGGGTAGCTGCACCATGCACGCACTTAATTTTCACTTGACCTACTGGAGCTTCTGGAACCGATAGGCCCTGAGCCTGAATTATTGACCATAACCGCTTAGAGACCATGGTCTGGTCGGCTCCAGAATCCAATAATGCTTTTACAGCTATGCCTTGTATTTTCATATCAAGGACAAAGCCTTCCCGTACTGCACTAGGGGATTCTCCCACTAGGGCAGTGCGAGAATAACACTCGTACTGGAGGTGTCCTCTTTTGCCACATGCAAAACACTTCTTTGTATTCTCCTTTACCGTAGGTCTAACATTTTTCCCTTTGGTAAACGGAGGATGTGAAAGACTCTCTATCTTATGTGCTTCAGCCCCTATTGCTATCCTGGGACTTATCCTAGGATGGGCAACCTCTTCAGCTTCCAAGTATCTCTCTGTGAGATTTATTGCTTCAGCGGTAGTGCAGCAATTTTGTAGCACTAGGAAATTCTGCACTTTACTGGGAAGAGCATTCATATATTGTTCTAGGATGATAACATCCATGAGGGTGTCTATCGTTCTTTTTTCAGGCTTTAGCCATTTATGAGCCAGGCTGCGTACACGATGGCCTAGGGCCTTAGGTGTTTTGCCGGCCTTTAAGCAGGTAGCCCTAAACATTTTTTTATATGTGAAAGGTGTGAGGCCTAAGCGATCCCTAATCGCTAGCACTACTTCCTCATAGGAATCCGCTAAGATTGGGGGCATTGACCTATAGGCCGCTAGTGCCTCGCCCGTGAGCGATGCCGCTAGTCTCATTGCCCACTGCTCATTAGGCCATTTAGCCGAAGTAGCTATTCTAGTAAATGTGTCTAGAAAATCATCTATGTCATCATCTGTACATAGTTTCCCTACTACCAAGTCATTACAGTGCCATTGTCCATGGTCAGGATTCGTAGATCCAGCGCGTAACTGGGTCTCTGCCTTGTTCCTCGCCAGTTCCTCTTGCTGCTGGGCAAGCCAGGTATTCATTGTCTCGATGACTGGTAGTTGCTGCTGTTGCATTGCTTTCAGCGCCTGTGCTTGGCTTAATTGTGCCATCTCAGCCTGCTTATTGAACTGTTGCGCCATCCAAGCGCAAAGTTCCTTGGGCTCCATGATCCTGAAATGATAATAAACAGAAGAAAAGGAAACCCAAGTGCAGCACTTTCAAAGGAAAAAAAAAACTCTCCCTCGTTTTTTCCCTTTTTTTTTTTTTCACTTAACCTCGCTTAACCTCAGTTAAGCTCACTTCCCCCAACATCCAACACTAAACAGGTTTTATTACTTGTTACCTTGTTCAAGTGTTGCGTCAGCCTTAGAGGAAGGTATGCTGCTATCCACGGCTTTGTCGTGCTTCTTGGACTGCCTCAGGATTGTCAGCTTACAGGATCTTCTTTTCGGATCCGGTCCAGATTTCGGGAATTCCATTCCAGGTTTTTTTTGGACTCCAATCCAGTCGAGTTGTCTGTTCCGTTCCGGGTTTTACTTGTCTTTTCAACTTTTTCCGTTGCAGGCTTTTGTACGTCCTTGGGGTTGGCGTCTATCCTGCCAACTACGCCACTTGTGATGCGGGGGCCAGGCGGAGTGTGCGCGCGCGTGTGCCAGCACCCCCTGGTGGCGGCGTAGTAGTTCCACCGAAGGGTGGGTTCCACGGGGCGCCACCATTAGCTGGTCCGCTGTCACCAAGAAGGTTGGATTGGGTTTGGCCAGGTGCGAGGGTCAAGGGTACCAGCCTTGTGCCGGCCTCGTTACCAAACTCCCAAAGAGAAAAATAATTATACTCTTGCACAAAGTGGAGGGAAAATGAAAAGGCTTTTATTTCCCTTTTTGCACTAAGGGTTCAAATCATACGCACAACACACTGGTAAACGTAACAGAAAAAGTCTTTGCAACGGATTTTCCAAACAGGGCATGAAATAACAAAAAAGAGCTGTTAACTTCACAGTATCAAAAATGTTCAAAACAGTAATGCTTCATTCACTTACAGAGCTATGGAATGATTCAATCTCATCCACAACACAATAGGTGCATTCCATTGGGCTATCCAAATCCTCGGATATAGATTCAACTTGCATGGCCTCTTCCTCTGACTGCTCTGGGGAAACTGAATAAGTGTCCTTCCCTGGAGTATGTTCTGGTGCTTCCCAGGGCTTAGCCAAATGTTTGGGCCTAGGTTTCTGCAAGGTGGAATACCACAGTGGCAGCTCTTTTTCTAAATGTTTAAAAGCATTTTCTTGGTAATATTTTCCTCTGCCAGTTCTTTGCTTATAACAGCTGTCTTTTAACTTGTATTTCTGTCCTTGTTTATGATAAGGAGGGTCACCTTTCCAGGATTCTTCTCTAGGCAAACTATAACAATTTTTAAAAGCTTTACCTCTTGCTTTTCTCCTGGTTCTTTGGGACAAAGCTGGAGGCCTACCTTGGCTACTGCCTTCCGTGTCAGTGCTCTCTGGTGCGTTCCTTCGGCTCTCCCACTCTTCTCTCCTTTGGCTTTTATGGCTGGTTTTCTTTCCGGCTTCAGAGCCTAATCTAGTCAGGCTTCGGCCTTCTCGGCCTATCCTCTGGGTTCTAGGACTGCTTCTCCTTCCCCAGCCTGTCTTTCTGCTCAGACTTGGCTTGGGCCTAGACCTTAACTTTGATCTGTCCTCTGCATAGCCTGTTCTTGGTCCTTCTCTGGAGCTGCTTCTAACTTGTTCTCTCCCAGCTGGCAAACTTCCTGGTGAACCTTCTGAGCTCCCTTGTGAGCCCGCTGACTCTTGCCTGCATCTCCTTAAATGTGTGGTGTTGGAGTATGACTCCTGCCCCCTGAGGCGTGGTTCTGGAGTCCCTGTCCTGCCTCTCCTGCTCCCCCTAGATGGATCCTTTGGAAATTGCAGGTCATTTCTTTTTTTCTCAGAATTTAAAACTTTTTTTCTCTCTAGAAGAGGGTCCGCTGCGTCACACCAGTTGTTAATGAATTTTGTCTTCCAAAAACTTATTTGAGCCATTTTAAACCCATCTATACTATAAGGATGTACATTCATTAGAGCAGACATAGTAAATAGCAGCAACAATTCCCAGGTTGTTTCATATATATTTTTTTTTCTTTTTTTAATCAATTACATCCAAGTAAACACTGAAATAATAGAAATCCACATACCAAAATAAGAAAAAACAAGATACCCAAGAGGAAAAATAAAAAATCTCCATCACTTTAGCCCTCAATATAGAGTGAAGCGCCCAATAACTAATGAAACAAGAAAACACTGCAGGCAATTCCCAAAGTGTTTATGGAGTTATAGGAGCCAGAAAGTTAACAGTCTGAGAATTTATGAAGACAAGGATGGCTCAAAGAACATACTGTCTAGGTATTGGACTCCAATATAACCATATTTTTTTTTTTAAGTGCTGTCAAGTCAATGCTGATTCCTGGTAACCCAGCAGTCCCTGTGTTTTTTTTTTTTAGCAAGATATGACTGGAATAGATTGCTAGGCCTTTTATTTCAAGGTATAATGGAGGATAACGTGACTTGTCCAAGATGTGCCAGTGAGAGCTGAACTTTGATCTCTTGGATATTAGGCTGTTGCTCTAACCATTAGGCTACTCCTTGGCTCCATACTTTTATAAGGGAATTTTAAGAACCGAACACCAAGCTGTTGCATTCCAGATTTCAAAAACAACAATTCTGTTCCCTTTCTCTGTTTCGTTGGAAAGATCAGGGAAGATCTGAACTAAATTATCTATAAAAGACTGCTACAATTCTTATAGTACATTCAAAGAAGCCAGTCCTGGTTCACGGAAAAGTAAACATAAGTTATGTAGCTGAAGTTTAAACTTCTGAATCGTATTTCTCCAGTAAATCAGTTACATTCAACACTTCAGACTGGAGGGGGCTGGGGGGAACTTTCACATGTATGCTTCTTAGCCATAAGTAAATAGTACACCTTTGAAATAGGAGGTAATACCTCCCAAGAAATCTTTAGAATATCCATCATATTGATTTTAAACATCTCTTTGGGTGAAACCACCTGAGATTTTGGGAAATTCAAAACCCTTATATTAGCAGCCCTTGCATCATTTTCCAAGATTTCCACTTTATTCTTAAGAGTCATATTATCCTTAATCAATGCTGACACGGTGCCTTGGAAAGAAGCACTCTGTATCCTGATCTTTGAAGGAATTCTGTAGAGTAGCAGTATCTTGATAGCATTCTCTTAACTTTTAGAGGAAATAAGCTGGATCTGGGGCTGCAAAACATTCCCCAGCTGTGAAATGACTTCCCAGATTGTCTCCAGTGAGAATCTGGCCAGTCACTGAAGAGAGAAAGAAGCAGAAAAAATTTTGGGAGCCATTCTGTCAATCTCGAGCTGTCCCATTCCACTTGCAGAAATCTCCATCTCTTGCTCTAGATGCCAAGATGACGGGCCTCAACAAGCCTCCATGCCAGCCAGTACTCCTACTTGTTTCCATAGGCAGTAGTTGCTGCAAAGGCCTCAGTAGATCAGGGGAGAATGACACTTCAAGGCCTGACAATAGTCCTGAAACTGCCAAGCTCATCCCTGAAGTCTGCTGTTCCCCAGGACGCATGAGAAATTTGTCCATCGTAACATGCAAGGTAGGATGATGGGGAGCAGAGAGACGCTTCACTGATTTTCCTTTTCCTTACCCATCAAAAGTAAAGCATCCTAGGAGTACCTGCATGCTGCTGCCATCTTGGATCCCCTCACCCAATCCATATATTTTTAATCTGGAAAAAAATAAAAATGTGCTTTTTCCCTAGAAACATCATGACCTGGCCTCGAACTGGTGTTTCTTGGTTTGGAAGGCACTGGAGGAGGAAATATTATTGTATGTGCCCAGCCTGATCTTAGCTGTGTCTTGAATTTGCAGTAAATGATTTTTTGCTTTCTCAATGGCTCAGGTTTCCTTGTTTGGTCTTTAGCTTTATGGAAAATGCTTTGTTAAAATGCAGCAGCTCCAATACAGATCCCTGGAGTACCCCACTATTCACCCTTTTCCCACAGAGAAATTTGACCATTTAGCCCTATTCACTGTTTTCTTTTTTTTATTATTTCTTTATTTATATTTTCCAACAAATACAAACAGAAAAAGAAAGAAAAGAAAACTAGATTAAAACCAATCAAAATACACAATTCTTCTCCATAACACGAGATACTCAAAGACAGAACACAGCCCACCCCAACCTGTCCCTCCCACCATCCCACGACTATCAGGAGCCACCTGAAAAAGAGGAAATCATAAAACATCTGCAAGCCTACAAGGCTTTCAAGGGCTATATAAGAGCTAACACTCCACTGCAAAGGATATAGGCACAAATGTGCCGTCATACATATCTACCAATCTCAGTCAATTAGGAATAATGGGAAAGGGCCACGCCCAACTTCGAGCTAGTTCAAACTAATAGTCCCTTTATAGAGACAAAATGCCAAATTGCTGATTGAAAAATGACCCCAAATCAGAAGAGAGTGGCCCAGAGTCCCAGCACCAACCAATATAATTCTGTGTTTAAGCCCAGTACAACTGAATATTAGGTCATTCCTACATCACATATCCAAGTTGTTGACATCTCCTTGATGAGACCAACACTTATTCTCATCTACATACTAAACGTATGTCTATGGCCCCCACCACCCATCGTGAACCTCACTTTGCCAGAACCATAGTGTAGGCCAGACAATCATGGAAACCCCTCCCCCTCCTCCAACAATACCCTTGGAAGATAGGGAAGATCAAGACGAAGAATTTAAAAACCTGGTGTGTGTGTGTGTGGGGGGGGGGGAACCCCTTTCCATCCTGAAATGGCCATTCCCTTATTCTTATAATGGGCAGTAGAAAGTCCTTTGAAATCGGGCCTGCATGGTAAATTTCAGTAACTCCATTACATTCTAGTGTGTCTCCTACAGCAATGAGATGTCAACATTCCTATTCTAGCATATAGAGTAGAACATTCTTCTCGGTAGCAACTATTAATACCATTAACATTCAGGTACCTAATCCTAAAGAAACATACTGGATATAACTCCGAATCATCAGTCATAAGTTACAGAAACAGATCAATATGTAACCTTTAGTTTAACATTGTAGAACAATTTCTTAAGAGCCTATAAAGTATGGCTGCATCTATAGCCCAAAGAAGAAAAGAGAAGGGGCCCCATCCAATGCAGTAGAACACCCAACCCTAAAAAGAAACAGAGAACATTTCCTAAAGCCACCTAAAACCAGGGGGGCTATATAACACACAAAACTTAACGGATGAGCCCACTAGGACAAGACAGACATGGAGGGCTCAGTGACTCAACACATCCACATTTCTGCAATACATCACATATCGCATCTTTCCCACCTCCCTTCTTAAAAGTAAAAAATAATATTAAAAATGAAACTGAATAAATGTCCCAGAAAATAGCAGTGTGACACGCTTAAATGCTTCTATATGGATAACTCGCCTTTGCACGACCTCATATCAGTTGGACGCTCATAATAACAAGCGCCATAAAACTGTGTTAAGTAGAAGATGCAATATATCCTTCATTGCATCACCGCTGGCTCCTTATCCTCCAGAAATGCACATAGATCTCCAGGATCATCAAAGGTCTGGTTATGCAACGTGACTTTCATGCGGGCAGGATATAGCAGTCCAAAATGGGCCTTCAGTTGTATCAAGCGTGGACACAACGCCAAAAGACTCTTTCTCCGATCCACCGTTGCCTTCGCGAAGTCAGGGAAAAATAGGAGTTTATGCCCCTTGTACTCCAAAGCTGTAAGTGCTCTGGCTGCTCCTATTTTGTTTTTTGCAACACTTGTTGAAAACGTAGAACTTTCAAGATGATTGGGCATGGATGCTTGTTCATGGCCCTGAACTGCGTAGGCATTCTATGGGTGTGCTTGATCTCAAACGGCATAGTGAAATGCATCTTTAACACACCTGGAATCATAACCTGCAAAAAGGATATCAAGTCATGCCCCTCTGCTCCCTCAGGCACTCCTAGTATCCTAACAATGTTTCACCGCTAGCGATTATTTCCATCTTCCACCTCTCTTTGCATTGAGCAAATCAACTTGGCCTGTTTCTCAATGGCCTCTCGCCTCTCCCCATGTGATGCCACCACCTTCTCTACCTTCTCCAAACGAGCCGTATTAGACTCCAACGAAGATCTCAAAGCGTTAATATCTTCCTGCATTGCATCTAGCGATTCTCCATTGGCTTTGACCATTCTTTGACTGCCCAAACCTCAGCCAAGATCTCCTGCGAGGTCTCAGGGCAATCTCGGATGACCGCCATCTTGTGAGGTGAGAGAGGTTCCGTCTTGGTTCTCTTTGCACTAGCATTTTGAGATAGCTGGAAATCTAGCTGTGTCTGCTTGGAGACCAACATATCCTGGATCAAATGGCAACCAACTAAGTAGGAACTATTTTATCAAATATTGCAGAAAATCAGGATTCTTGCCTTTTGCCCTCCGGAGCAGCACTCTTACATATCCATCTTGACCAGATACCAGACTCCGCCCCTTCACTGTTTTCTTTTAACCAATTCCCAATCCACAATAGGGCATTGCATCCTATACCATGAATTTTTTATTTCCTCAAGAGTCTTTCATGAGCTTTGTCAATTTTTTTTCTGGAAATACAGATATATTATGGGCCTGATTCAGAGATACAAATAGCAGGGCTGCACATCCCAGTAGGATGTGCAGCCTCACTATTTGTTTCAAGTATATGCTGCCTCACCATCTCCTCGCATGCACTGAGACGCTGTGCGGGGAGAGCTGGATGGGGGCAGGCCGAGGCGCCAGGACATACAGGGCCAATTCAGGTCATGGCCCTGTACATCTGGAGGGTGTGGGAATGATGTGCTGCTTATTCCACCTCTGAGGTGGAATAAGCAGCAGCGAAGGCAGTGATTGGGCCCAGAACTACCCCCCCCCCCCCCACACAAGGCAGAGATCAGCTGCAGGGAGGTCCCCTCCACCTGATCCTAGCCCTGGCAGGTCCCGCTGGGGGTTGGGCGGCGGGGACAGGAGGTATGTTTCTGTGGCAGGCATTCGGGGCTCCTGCTGGGTGTCTCAGTGCCTGATTCTGCAGCCACGGGTTCGTCTAGCTCCCGCGGTGCAGGATCAGGAATGATCTGAGCTTGTCCTTTTCCTGGACGTCCAGATAGCCTGGACATGCCCCTTATTGAATCAGGCTCTATATAAACTAGCTCTCCTTTATCCACATGTTTATTAATTCCATCAAAGAAATGTACAAATGGGTGAGCAAGACTTCCCTTAGCTAAATCAATGTTGCTTTGTCCCTTTAAACCATGCATATATATTCAGTAAATTTGTTCTTTATAATGATTTCTATCATTTTGCCTGGCACCAAAATCAGGCTCACTGATCTGTAATTTCCAGTACCACATCTGGAATTCTTTTTAAAATCTGTGATTGCATTGTCCACATTCCAATCTTTAGGTACTGTAGATGCTTGAAGTGAAGTGGAGGAGTAACCTAGTGGGTAGAACAATGGACTGGGAATTAGGGAAGCCAGGTTTCAAACCCCACTGATATTCCTTGTGGCCTTGGGCAAGTTACTTAACCCTCCACTTCCCCAGGTACAAACCTAAGAGCCAGATTAATGTGTACTGAGTAGTTAATGTGTGTTTTCAGGCATGGTAACTCTGTACAAGAGCTTGTGGTAACAGTTCCTGAGGGGGTATGACAGTTATCGCATGCTGACTTGCACTACTAGCCAGTCACACATTGGGGTGGTGAATGGGGAATTTGGGGTGGAAAGTGGGCATGGAGAGCACTTTCCAATCAATACAGGTGGACATGTCACGTGCCAACCATCAATACTGAAATTAGCACGGTTGCAACTAATGCCACCTTCATAGTGCCGTGCATTAGGGTATGCATCCATGCATTAACTGCCAGAAACAGGCCCCTGACAGCTACCACAGAAGCTATGCAATTATTGTGTGTTAATTTTAGCACTAAACATGCTTTAAGTGCAAAAACCTGGTAAAACAGCCCCTTAGATTGTAAGCTCACCAGAGATATGGAAATAATTTATATACCTGAATGTAATTCACCAAACTACTACTGGAAAGGTGTGAGCTAAATATAAATGTTTAATTTTAATGAATGTTTACAAATTACTAATAGGTCTGAAATTTCATTTTTCAGTGCTTTACACACAACCTGGATATATACCATCCAGTCTCAGTGATTTACTACTCTTTAGTTCATTGAATCACTCTGATATCTTCCAGGTTCATCAAAGTTTGTTTCAATTTCTCCAAATCATCACATAAGAACATAAGAAATGTCATACTGGGTCAGATCAAGATCCATCAAGCCCAGTATCCTGTTTCCAACAGTGGCCAATCCAGGTCACACATACCTAGCAGTTTCCCAAAAAGACACACAGGTTCCATAATGCTTGTATTGGGGCAAGCAATGGATTACCCGGGTCCTCTTTAAGGATGGTTTATTGACTTTTCTTTCAGGAACTTGTCCAAACCTTGTTTAAACGTAGCTACACTAACAGCTTTTACTACATCCTCCAGTAACGCATTCCAGAGTTTGATTACATGTTGACTGAAAAAATATTTTCTCTTATTAATCTTAAATGGGTTACACTGTAGCTTCATTGCATGTCCCCTAGTCTTTCTACTTTTTGATGGTGTAAAGAATTGATCTACATTTACCCATTCCACTCTATTCATTAATTTATAGACCTCTATCATATCTCCCCTCAGGCATCTCTTTTCCAGGTTGAAAAACCCTAACCTTTTAAGCCTCTCCTCATAGGAGTATCTCTCCATCCCCTTTACCATTTTGATGGCTCTTCTCTGTACCTTTTCTAATTCTGCTATATCCTTTTTTAAGATACAGTGACCAGAATTGCACACAATATTCAAAGTGTGTTCGCACAATGGAACGATGTAGAGGCATTTATTCTCAGTTCTTTTCCTTATGATTCCTTGCATCCTACTTACCTTCTTGGCTGCCGCTGCACACTGGATAGAGGGATTTGACATGTTGTTCGTGATGACACCTAAATCTTTTCCTGGGTGGTAGTTCCTAATCTGGAACCTTGCATCGTGTAACCATAATTTGGGTTGTTCTTTCCTAGAGACATAAAATTGCACTTGTCCAAATTAAATTTCATCTGCCATTTGAAAGTCCTGTCTTTTGATTCATCAAGGTCCTCTTGCAATTTTTCACAATCCTTTTGAGTTTTAACAACTTTGAATAATTTTGTTTCATCTGCAAATTTGACTACCTCACTTGATAATCCCATTTCTAGGTCATTTACAAATATGTTAAAAAGCAGCAAGCCCAGCACAGGTCCCTGGGGTACTCCACTATTCACCTTTCTCCATTAGGAAAACTGGTCATTCAACCCTGCCCTATGCTTTTTATCTTTTAACCAGTTCCTGATTCACAATATTACACTGCCTCCTATCCCAAGAGTCTCACATGGAGGACCTTGTGAAAGGCTTTCTGAAAATCTATATATACTATATCAACTGGCTTACCTTTGTCTACCTGTTTATTCACACCTTCAAAAAATGTAAGTGATTAGTAAGACAAGACCATCGTTGGCTAAAGCCATGTTGGCTTTCTCCCATTAAACCATGACTAATCTCCATGTTCAATAATTTTGTTCTTTATAATTGTTTCTACGATTTTGCCCAGTACTGATGTCAGGCTCATCGTCCTGTAGTTTCCTGGATCACCCCAGAACGCTTTTTAAAAATTGGCATTACATTGGCCATTCACCAATCTTTAGGTATTACAGATGATTTTAATGATAGTTCACAGATTACTAATTGTAGGTCTGCAATCTCATATTTAAGTTCTTTCAATACCCTTGGATGTATACCATCCAGTCTAGGTGATTTGCTACTCTTTGGTCTATCAAATAGTTTTTAATATATCTTCCTGGCTTATCGATATTTCTTTCAATTCTTCTGATGCATCATCTTTAAATACCATTGAAGTCATGCGTAACTTCCCTACATCACCTTCAGTAAAGACCGAAGCAAAGAGTACATTCAGACTCTCTTCTATGGCTTTGTCCCCTCTTGGTGCCCCTTTTACCCCTCTATCATCTAATGTCCAACTGACTCTCTCACAGGTTGTTTGTTATGAATGTACTTGAAAAAGTTTTTATTATGCGTATTTGCTTCCATGGCAAGCTTCTTCTGAAATTCTCTCTTTGCCTGTATTATCAATGCTTTGCATCTAACTTTTGCCAGTGCTTATATTGTTTCCAGTTTTTGTCATTTGGCTCCTTTTTCCATTTCCTGAAAGATATGTTTTTGGCTATAACAAACTCTCTGACCTCACCTTTAAAATATGCTGGCAGTTTTTTGGACTTCTACTTTTTTTAAAGTGTGGAATACAGCTAGTCTGGGCTTCCAAGATAGTATTTTTTTATTTTATATTTATTAATTTTACAGTAAATTCAAGCATAAGTGAATACACTCAAAGAAAAGAGAAGCAATCTGAAATACAAAAAAGGAAGAAAAACAACAAGCATTCTTTAGGAAATAACAAAACTAAAGACTGCAACCCACTAGCCCTCAATCAGGAAGAGAGTGAAAAAGAAGAAATCAAACCATATCTGAAGGAAAAAGAAAAACGACCAGCAAGGAACAAACCAGTAATTATTCCATTATTGCAGCATTCCCTATCCCCACCTCAGGAACCCTCCGGGAGCTCAAGAACGCGGATAGTTGGGAAGGGTCATAAAAATATAGGAAACTGCCTGTAACCTAACAGAACATTTACAGGGAAATTTTTAAAAAGAACTGACCCTCCCTCCCACCCACACACACAGTGCTGTATTCCTGGAGATAATAATAGAAACTCTTGCCTCCGTCTCTGAGTTTCTTTGCATAGGTCAGGATAAACCCGAACCTGAAACCCTCTAAATTTAATTAATTGTTTCCGAAAGAACATCTTCAAAAACCAATCCCTATCATGGGATAATGAAAAGGTCACCAAAAGAGTAGAAGGGCTACAGGCCTCTTCACCTGATGTCTCAAATAATGCGGAAACATCAAGGGAGTCAGCCTGTTGAACCCCAGGAATGGCCCCCTCCCCTGAAGATCTTCATCCAGTCGGAAGGTAATACAACCTAGTAACAGGGGGATGTGACTCAATGGGGGCACCAAACACCTCCACCAAATACCTCTTAAACATATCTCCTGCAGTAACATACAAAGGAAAATTAACAAGTCTTAAATTTTGATATCTGGAAAAGTTCTCCAAATGTTCCAAATGAGACTTTAACCCCATAGCATCTTTAACTAAAGCAGCTTCAGAATTCTCAATACATTCGGCTCTTGCCTCCAGTAAGGAAACAGTTCCCCGCAAGTCCAAAATATCTCCTGTCTGTTGCTGCATAGAGGAAACATTAGACTGAACCTGAACCAAAAGAGATTGTACCTGGTGGGATAAAGAATCACCCAACTGCTGTACTGCTGACCATATCGACTCCAAGGTAAAGACAGCAGGTCGTGATAGCAGAAAAACAGAAGAGTCTGATGATACATCCACACTCGTGGCCATGGCTCCCAAGGGTTCCGCTGCAGAAGACATTCCTCTGGGGACCTCCAAGTCCACGGCTGTAGACACATGTTTCTGAGGACTGGAGCAATGACCCGGAAGAGGTTTCACTCCCCCCGGCAACAGCTCAGAGGGCTGCCCTCGAGGATCCAACGACGCACCAATATTGGCAATCGTCCACGGAACCACATCCTCTGAACTAGATGACTCCAGAACCAGGATCTTAGCCACACGCTGCTGCTCCGGCAAAAGTTGGTCAAACCCCAAACTGCTCGACGAGCTGCCTAACTCCGACGGGAAGATTGCCGGGGATAACGTCGCTGGCGTACTACTGGCTACATGTGGTGCGTAAACAAGAAAAGGATCCAAAGGACCTGAGGAAACCAAAGGTAAAGCCGAGGGGGCCCCAGAGGGCTTCTTGCCACCTTTAGCTTTCCTTTTCCCCATAGACAGAATGCAGCACCTACACACGCCTTGTTGCAGCAGTCTTGGAAATCCACTCTCAGTCCAAGATAGTATTTTTAAACAACAACCATGCTAGATATAAATCTTTAACCTTTGCAGCTGCTCCTTTTAGTTTTTTCTTAACTATTTTCCTTATTTTATCATTTTATCATAGTCTCCCTTTTGAAAGTTAAAAGGCAGTACTGTGGATTTCCTTGCCGTCCTTCCTCCATTTATGAAATCAAACTCAATCATGCTATGATTACTATTGCCAAGTACCCGAACACTCTTATCTCTTGCACCAGATCGTGTGTTCCACTAAGGTCTAGATGCAAAATGGCTGCCCCTCTTATCTGTTCATGAACCAGTTCATGAAGAAGCAGTCATTTCGTTCATCTAGAAACTTTCTCCCTAGCATGTCCTGCCATGACATTGACCCAGTCATTACTGGAGTAATTGAAATCACCCATTATTACTGTATTGTAACTTTTGTCAGTTACCCTGATTTTGTTTAGCATTTTATCATCCATTTGTTCATTCTGGCCTAGCGGTTGGTAGTACACCTCCACTGCCATTGCCTTACCCTTTTTACTTGGGATTTCAATCCATAGAGATTCTACAGTGTATTTTGTTTCCTGCAAAACTTTAATCCTGTATGACTCGATGCCCTCTCTAACATAGAGTGCAACCCCTCCACCAATTTGATGTACACTATCCTTGCAATCTAATTTGTACACAGGTATCACAGTGTCCCATTGGATGTCCTCCTTCCACCCAAGTCTCTGAGATACCAATCATATCTAACCTCTCATTTAGTGCTGTATATTCTAACACTCCCAATTTATTTTTTAGACTTCTAGAATTTGCATACAAGCATTTTAGAGGTATTTTTATTCATATTAATCTTATCGGTAGGCAGGGGTAATTTGGAATCTTTAAACTCTGAATGCTCTGTGCTTAAAGGCATTTGGGTTACTTTTGACTTTATTGGAACCTCTCCTTTGATATGCTCTAAATTCAGTATTTTGCTGTTATCCTTCACGGATATATTTTTCTGAACCATGTGCTCTTGGGCAACTGTCTGCTTTCTCCTATTATGTAGTTTAAAAGCTGCTCAAATCTCTTTTTAAAGGTTAATGCCAGGAGTCTGGTTCCATCCCGGTTAAGGTGGAGCCAATCCCTTCAGAAAAACTCCTCCTTTCCCCAGAATGTTCCCCATTTCCTAACAAATTCTAATCCTCTTTGCATCGTCATCTCATCCACACATTGAGACTCCGGAGCTCTGACTGTTTTTTGGGTCCAGCTCACGGAACGGGGAGCATTTCAGCGTGCTACCATTGAAGTTCTAGATTTCAGCTTCCTACCTAAAGGCCTAAATCTGGCCTCCAGAACCTTCCTACCTCATTTTCCTATATCATTGGTACTAACATGTGTCAAGACAGCAGACTCCTCCCCAGCACTATCTAATATCACATTTAAATATATTTTCTGGCATGGGTATCTCCCCTACATCTTTTATAGTAAAGAACAAAGCAAAGAATTTCATATCCCTTTTCTGTATCACAGGGATTCTCCACCCAGTCCTTAGGACACAGCCAGATTTTCAGGATAACCACATTGAATATGTATGAAAGAGATCTACATACAATGGAGACAGTATATGCAAATCTCTCTCACTCATATTCATAGTGGCTAGTCTGAAAACCTGACTGGCTTGATGCATCTAGAGGACTGGGTTGAGAACCCCCGCTGTCATATCCTTTCACTGCCATTTCTTCTTAAAGCTGAAGAGCCATAACTTCTTTAGCCTTTATTCAAGAGAGATCCATTCTATCTTCTTAACATAAACGCTCGCACCTTTTCCTTTTGGCTCTTCAAGCCTAAACAACCTCATACGATTCGAGTATAAATTAGGGTCATAACTTATTTTTGCATCATGTATATCATTGCAAATATTCAACTATATGTAGTAAATGCAACTTTAAACTATCTATCCTCATAAACCTGTTTATCACTCATATAGCCCAAATATCCCTGTTATAAATTCCCTAATATTTTTATAGTTACTAGCCTGAACAATATCATGTTAAGCCTGCAGAATGAAAGTCTGTATTCATTTATGTATTTATTTAACAGGTTTTATATACCGCTTTATCTTTTAATCAAAACGGTTTACAAAGAAACTAAAATATTACATTAAGACTTGGGCTATGTCAAACACTTAATTACCGTAAACATATGATTATATTAGGTACTTGTATCAGAGCTTGGAGTGGAGAGGGTGCATGTGAGGAGAAGAGGGGAGTCTATAGTTACCATTTGAGAAGAGTGAGCTATTTACAGGGTGGGAGGCATGTTGGTTAAGGGCTTTGATGAGAATTCTAGGGACTTTATTTATGATTAAAAGAGTGAGCTATATACAGCATGTGGGCTTGTAAGTTAAGGACTTTATTAGAGACTATTAACTAGAGGTAGGGGAAGGGAAGGGAGTATGTTATGTGATAGCTCCATAGTATTAGGTGAATAGAAAAGTCTTTAGCTTTGTCTTGAAGTCTTTGGCATCTGTAGTAGTTCTGATGTCCTGAGGGAGGGAGTTCCAGAGGGAAGGTGCTGCTAGGGACAGTGCCCTTTTGGATGTTGAGTTCATGGTTTTGAGGTATGAGGCTGGGATCTGGATAATGCCCATTGTTTGGGTCTTGTATTGGTTTTAGTGTTGATTAAGTCTTTGAGGGGGTTAGGGGCCAGGTTGCACTGAATTTTATAGAGGATGAGGACTATTTTAAATTTGATTCTTGATGTGATTGGGAGCCAGTGTGGTTCAGGACTGGGGTGATATGTTGGTGTTTTGCAGTTCCTGTAAGGATGCGGGCAGCTGTGTTTTGTATCATCTGTAGGGGTCAAATTGTTAAGGTGGGTAGACCAAGGAATATGGTGTTGCTGTAATCCAGTATGGGTATCGTTATTGCTTGACAGATTGTCCTAAAGTGGTATTGGTTTAGGATGGGTTTTAGCCTTTGTATGATTGCCAGCTTGTGGTATGCATTCTTAGTAGTCCTGATGATGTGGGAGTGGAAGTTTAGATTCCTATCCAGAATTACTCCCAGATACTTTATCTCCTCTTTGACTGGGATGGATTATTTTAGTAGGTTGATGTGCTGAGGGGGAAAGAAGGTGCTGTTGTGTGAGACAAATAGAGCCTCTATTTTTTTTTAATTGATTTTAAGGTTGCTGTTGGATAGCCATCGGGATATATCATGGAGGCAGTTGGTTATAAGTATGTAGTCAGGCTTTTCTAAGTTGATTTGGGTGTAGACCATGATGTTGTCTGCGTATAATGCGTATTGAATGCCGTGTTGCTCGATGACGTTGCAGATGGGTTGGATGTAAAGGTTAAAGAGTAGGGCAGACAGTGAAGAGCCTTGAGGTACTCCTTGCGATAATGGGAATGGAGATGATGAAGTTGAGCCAATCTTGATTTGTTATTGTCTTCCATTGAGATATGGCCCCTTTGTATATAGCGCACTTTGTAAATAGCTCAAACTAATCTCGCACTCAACACAACATACACTCAGTGAAGTTTCTCCCTCACTGCATGTATAACACGCTCACTTTACCCGATTGTTTGCTGTGATACCACCTTGATTAATAAGATAAGGCGGTTTAGAAATACTGTTAAATAAAAATAAAATAAATGAATCAAACCATTTGAGGGTGGTATTGCATATACCGAGGGTCTCTAGTCTTTTGAGGAGGAAAGGGTGAGATACAGTGTCAAATGCTGCCGTTATATTGACAAAGATGTGAAGGAAGCCCATCTTAATGTTGTTTAGTCCTTTGATGAGTTTGTCTAGTAACAATGTAAACAGAGATTCTACATTTTGGAGAGGTCGAAATCCGAACTGATAGGGGTCGAGGGGTGCATGGGTGTCCACATGGTCTTGAAGTTGTTGGTATACCGGCTTCTCCAGGATCTTGGCTAAGAAGGGGAGACTGGATATTGGGTGATATGTTGTTGGATCGTTAGGGGAGGGAGTAGTGTATTTGGAGACAGGGCGTATAGTGGCCAGTTTAAGGGGGGAGGCATGTAACCCTCGGTTTGTGATGTGTGAACAATCTTGTGAATGTGGCCAGCAAGTTCTTCATTTGCAGATTTGATCCATGGGACCGGACAGGGGGCCGTAGGAGCTGTGCTAGTGTTGAGGGTGGATATGGTTTGGGTGATTTCTTCTTTTGAGGATATGTGGAATTTGTTCCATGGATGGCTGGAGATTGTGTTTCTGAGTGTAAGGTTCCTGTCATGGTATCCTGTGTTTGCTCTGTATTTTGAGGGGGGGGGGGGCTATGTTTGGAAGCTAGATGGTGTGCAAAGGTCTTGGGGGGATTTTAATATCTCCGGTGTTTGCTTGGGTCCTATGTGAGCGTGTGGACTATACTGAAAAGTTCTCTAGGTTTGTTTTTTGCTTTAAGGATGAGGTTGGTGTGGTGCTCTTGTTTTTGTTGGTTAACCCTTTGAAGGCCTACTTTAAATTTTTAATCCATATTCTGCAGCCGGGTTAATTTTTGCATATTTCAGGAAAATTGTACCCGTCTTATTCAATATGTTCTAATAGTGATTTTCTTTCTGCTATGGTCATGTATTATATACCATTTGATAGGAATATTTAGTCAGAATTTTGGATCCCAAGAGTTTTGGGCTCAGCCTGGAAAGGTTAGGTTGTTGTACTCCTCCTGTTTTTCTTGATAGAGTTTCTGGGTGGCTTGTGTCTTGTTTTTTCTCCATGCTCGCTCGAGTTTTCTGAGGATTCGTTTGGTTTCTCTTATTGTGCTGGAGTACCAGGGTGCAGATTGCCTTTATGGTTTGGTACATTGTCTTGTTTGCTTGGTGGGGTGCATGAGGCTTCTGATATGGTGGTATTCCAGTGGATTATAGCAGTGTCTAAGTTAGATGCCATTGTGTTCTAGGACTGGGAGGATTTCCTGTAGGAATTGCTCCTTGTTGAATGATTTTAATCTCCTCGCAGGTTGTTGTGGAGTTTATTTATTTACATTCTCTTATATACCGCGCTATTCTGCATCAGTGCGGTTTACATTGAACAAACTGAAATTACATTGAACAGGGCATTATAACTTGGAGATAACTATTTTACAGGGAACATGTGCTATGGAGGGTTAAGTGTCTTGCCCAAGACCACAAGGAGCACCTGTGAGACGAGAAACCCCAGTCCTTCCAGCCCAAGGTTGCTGTCCTCTAGTGGGATTTGCAGGGTGGGGGTGTTGGGATGTGTTACACTAATTTGTATGGTATGGTGATCCGACCAGGTTATTGGGATGATTAGGGGGGTGATTATGGTGTTACTGTTTAGTATATTGTTAGGAACAAAGATTAAGTCAGGGGTGGAGCCCAGTTGGCGGGTAGGTGCAGTGATTAATTGTGTGAAGTCCAGTGCCTTCATAGCATTGAGGAATGATTCAGCTTCTTTGTCAGATATGGATTTAAGGTTGAAGTCTCCCAGCATGAGTAATGGTTTCTGGGGGGAGTTTGTGGCGAATACTGTTTCAAAGGTGGAGGTGAGGTGGTCATCAGGGCCATTGGGGGCCCTGTAAGTGAGGCAGATAATTAATCAGATGCTTGTTCTGTACTGTGTTCGTGTTGCAATGGTGTGTGTTTTGTTTTGCTTTTGTTTTGAATCTGAGGTGAGTTCTGAAAAGGATTAGTACTCCTCCACCACTTTTTGTGTTTTAGGGCAGCTAAATGCTGTGTGGGTGGGTGGTGTTAGCTGATTTAGGATTACTTGATCAGTGTTTGTCAGCCAGGTCTTGGTTATGCAGAGTATGTCGGTCTGGTGAAGTTGAAGTTGGTCTATTATTGTGTTTTGTTCCTTACAGATCTGGTATTGATGAGTTCTATGCTTGTAGTTGCGTGGGAGGTCTGGTGGGCATGTGTGCGAAGGTAAGTTGAATTGTATGAGTGTGGGAGGTCGTCTATGAGATTTCCTATTTCCTATGTGTTGGGATTTATCCTGCCCGTATGCCAGTACATGATCTCCCCACATGCACACAGCAGCAGTGTGGAGAGATCAGGATGGGGGGCAATGACGGGGGTGGAGAGGGGCAGAGTGAAGGGGTGTGCCATGCACCCAGATGTACAGGACCAATTCAGGTCACAAGTCACTCAGCAGCAGCGATGGTGGCGTAGCAGCCAGGCAGCCCCCGAACTGCAAAGCATCGTCAGAAGGTGAGGCCCCGCCACCTGATCCCAGTCCTGGCAGACCCCGCTGAGGGTTGGGTGATGGGAAAACTGGGAATGGAGCTATGCAGGACTGGCTGTGCATCAGGGAAGATGTCTCCCGCATGTATGCAGGGGCATGTCGAGCTGTGTCTGCCCAATCCTGCACCTGCGGGAATGTCTGGCACCCACGGTGCAGAATCTGGTGCTGATGAGCCTGTCCTGTTTGGGACTGTCCAGACGGCCCAGTCATGCCCCATCTGGGACTGGGCTCTATATGTGGTCACACTGAGCATATAGGGACCACAGACCCTGTTAGAGCAGTGTATTCCCAAAGTCCCATTATTTCATGGCAGTAACACTTTTAGACAGCAAGGAGCAAGGTGTCACAAAGAAGTCCGTTGTTAACCAAAGCACACCTAAAGGACTTATTTTCGACACCTAGCTCCTTGCTGTCTAGCAACACATTTAGAATCATGAGTTTCCTGGGGCCAGCAATTCAATGATAGGTTCCATATCATTAGGCCAATGCTTGGACCATCTTTGTATCATACACTTCCTTTTATATACCTTGTTTCAAAAACATCTGCTATCTTAATGCTCCATTACACAAACTTCCACCCATTTGCATTGCCCTCATTGCTGCACAAGTCCTGAAACCCTCTTCAATCTCTCAGTCCCCACTGCTATAGTATCATCTCAAAGTCCCCACTCAGTCACAAAGTCCCCCACATTCCTGCCCAGTCTTCTGAGTCCTGGTCTTCTTCATCCCCAAGTCCCCACTTTATCTGGCTGTTAAAAACCATTTTTTGATGAAGTGGGAGGGCATTTGCCACTCTTAGGTTTCCCTGTATGTCGCAAGATCACTACACCAAACTCATATCTTCTCTCACATGCCCTCAGACTCACCCCATCTTTCAACCTCCTCATGCTCCCCACCCATATGCTTATCTTCTTTCTTTCTCTTTCAATATTCTTACCACCACCAATCTCTCTCCACCCAATGATCAGAATTGGCAGAAGAAAGAATGCAGGGGAAGGGTTCTTCAGACAATTTTCTCCTCTTCTACATCCAGGAATGACAGTGATCATGATGACAGGTAGAGTAGGACCCCATATTTCTGGGCCAGGCTGGTAGCAGTGATAGTGGCCACAAATGAGGGAGCAATGCAATGTGTGCCTTCAAGTTAGTCCTGACTCCTGGTGACCCAGAAGCTCCTGCGTTTTCTTGGCAGTGTCACCGGAAGTAGACTGCCAGGCCTTTCTTCTGAGGCAATGGATGGTTAAGTGACTTGCCCAAGGCCACAAGGAGTGCTAGTGTGAATTGAACCCTGGTTGCTTGGTTACCAAGCCAGTGTTCTAACCACTAGGCTACTCCTCCACTCTAAATGAGGGAGCAGGACCCTATATTTATGGGCCATGCTGGCAGCATTGATCATGGCCACAGAGGATGGAAGAGAATATATAATTTCCAGACCAGGGCAATAGCAGAGGTGATTGAGTAGAAACACGGGCAGGTTCAGTATGCAGAGGCACTCATTGCTATGAGGTTGGTGTGGGTGAAGGAAAGCAGACCACTAACATTTCCAACGTGGGCTGGAGGCAACAGTGATCATTGGCAGGTGGTGGAAGCAGAATTAAAGATCAAGTATAGGGATTTCAAATACCTAGCTCTCTGCTTAGTGTTCCTCCAAGCCTGCAGGAACACATGCTTGTTAAGGAAAGCATGGGCTTTCTATCAAATATTTGGTGACACACCAGCGTGTCCCAACACACTGGTTGAGAACCACTGCTCTAAAGTCATGTGCACACACATAATGTATTTTATTGTGTGTACTTTTACACATGAAGTAATTTTATAAGAAATCTTTTACATGCATGTACTGGCGTATATATTTGAAAATTCCTTTATAAGATCACCTCCATTATATCCATACCTTTTTTTTTGTGTTTTAAATATTTAACTTCCAAGTACAGAAGAGTGAGTAGTATAAAATCACAATGTAAGAACAGAACACTGGAAAATGAAAACAGTATGCCTCATCAAAATACGCATGCACAATACATAATTCCCCAACAGCAAAACTGTTGACCCATTTCCCTATTTCATATTGCCATGGTTTAAATTCACCAGACCCTAAGGTCACCCATTACATTCTTACCCTCCCATGCTAAGACTATACCAATCAAAAAGATACAATCTTACGTTCCCTTCCACTTTTCTGGGCCACTACACTAGGTGAACCAAAGCATCCAAGGAGAATAATATGCAATTATCTCAACTATGAAACCCAAATTATTTATTTTGGCTAACATAAACCTAGGGTACTGAGTCATGTATTATATGGAGAACTTGAATTATCTGTTTACATTACTTATTGAATTGTTAAGAAAGGTGCCCCAACTATCTCAAATTCCTTTGTTTTCCTTCAAAGGCCAAGTGAAGTTCTCCATACATACTGTTCCCATATTTGCAAAAAATGTTCCTCTTTGTGGCTACCTTTTCCCTTTTTCCAAAATTTTGCTACTGTGCACATTGCCAGTAACAAAAGATGCTGAGACCAGGATTGAAGTCATTGCCAAACAAGAATAGACTTGGATTGAGGGATCATTGCTTTGATTACCTTTTTTTCTAGTTTCCCTCTACATTTCGCAAAATGTTCATACTTTTGGTCAGTTCCACCAGAAATGGTTGAATGATCTAATACTCTGACAGCTCCCCCAACACGAGGGAAATACCTGCAAGCATCACTGATTCAGTTGTTATGGTGTTAGATACATCCACATTAAAATCCTGAGTTGAGTAATAACTCTGGTCAGGGAAAATAAACACTTACATGTATAATCCCATATTTACTGCCAAAATAACCATCTGTCTCAGGCTTCTAGACAATTGACCAACCAGGAATATATCTATAACTTGAAGGGGAGTGTGCTATTTCATAGAGCACCTTAAATAGCTATAACATAAGATTCTTGTTGCTCATTTTAGCAAATATCAATTTTTCAGCACTCAACGGCACGGCGGGATCTGGAATTTTCATTCTGCTGTGATAGCATATCAAAGCTGGAAATACTGGACTGGGGCTAAAGGACTCCCCATTAAAAATGTAAGTTCATGTGATCCCTGAAGAGAACCTTAGAAAACAATGGCTCAGTCACTCTAAGCCACTCAATAAGACACTTTCTCATATCTAATACAAACCTCTTGGCCAAGATTGAAACATGAGATAATACTGTGATAGAAATATTTACCTGCTTAATTTAACTTATTCCAAATTATTGTCATAGCCAGAAAATTAGTTATAATCTGGATAGTGAATACTTCAGTCCTCCACAAAGTGTACTTGAATGTTGTTGATAGAGACCCAGTGGGGTCTATCAGCATCATGCCAATTCCTTATGGCTTTAAGACACACACAATAAAACAGCTTCACATCAGGCAACTCAACCCTCTTCCCCAACACACGCACAGCCTTTGGGGGGCAGCAAGCATATCTCAGTGAATGAGACTACATTCCCTGCTAAACAGTGGCAGAAATTCAAATTGAGGGCGCTCAAGTAAAATATCAGGAACGGCCCCGATAGCAGGGAGGAATCCACATCAGAAAATATGTGAGCGGTTAATAATGGGCCCCCGCTTTCTCTGCCCCCCGCCCTCCTGCACAGCCACAATAAAATAGGGAGCTGAGAAAAAAGAAAACACAAACTTGGGAAACAGCATCATTTTTAATGTATTGATCTGTCCTAACCAAGAAAATGAACAATCCTTCCAATCATTTAGGGTAGCCCTAACGTCTGTGGCCATCTCCTCATAATTCAGAGAGAACAGCAAGGAAAGATTCCTTATTACATCCACTCAAAAATAATGAAATTTAGCTACAATCTTAAAATTATTCTGTCGGTATTTTAGTAGCTCCAGGGATATTCAACCTGCATTTCATCACCACAGACTTAGTTTACAAAATATTCTGCAATCTCTCCAAATTCTTTCAATAATAATAGGGAGGGAATGAGTGATATCTTTTACACATATTAATCCGCATATAAAGATTATAGGGGTCCTTTCACTGAAGTGTGGGGATTGTTTTGCCCCAATACATGTTTTGAATCAAAATCAATGCAAATTAGGTACCACTGCATTGTAGTAATTGCTGGGGACATGGTCAGCATGTGATCAGCAATTACCACATAGGCAAGCCCCTTAGCACACATTCTGGTCCTTGGCAATTATCACAGGTACACCTAGCACCACCTATTGTGATGGCACTAGGTACAGTCACATTAACTGCAACAATGGCAAGTAAGGTACACTATTGACACCCATGCTAATCACAATGTGCAGTCAGCCCACTATCTTCTGCAATACCACTAAGACTTCACCCCATTGCGCAATGCATGGTTAATATGTGTTTCAGTGTGTGGTAATTGTCCCGCCTGTACAGTAAGAATTAGTACAAGCTCATAGAAGCACACTGAAATGCACATTAACAGCTTAACATGCTTTAGTAAAAGGCCCTGTATCGTTCTGTTGGCAGAGCCTCTAATCACTATGGCAGGCAGGCAGGCATCTCAATAGTCATCGCAAACAATAAAGGGGGAAGAGGACAGCTCTGATGGGGCCCTTCTACCTAAAAAGAATAAAGAGGAAGGCCAACTATTAACCACACCATAGCTGAGAGGGCCATGTAATATACTGTAGTAACATATCCACAGTATGATAGTAGATAAAACCAGTATGGTCTATCAAGTCTGCCCAGTAAGGTGACTTGAGTGGTTGTAACTGTAGCACGCTGCAGGTCATCCCCCTCTATACCTGCTGCTCCTTGCAGATCATCCCCCCCCCCCTATTTATTGAAGTATAAAGTTTGCGTTGATTTCATCCTCTTACTATAAAGGGATCCACTGTGTCTGTCTCATGCCATTTTGAATTCCATCACTGTATTTGCCCCTACCACCTCCATCGGAAGGGCATTCCAAGCATCTACATTCTTTCAGTGCTTTTAAGTTTACCATCTTGCAGCCTCATCATATGCACTCTAGTGTAAAGCTTTCACCCATTGCAGAAAATGCATATCAAAGCCAGTATACAAAAAAAGTAGCACTATTATTATTAATCATTTATATAGCACTACAAGGTCTATGCAGTGCTGTACAGACATCTATAAAAGATAGCCCCAGTTTGAAAGAGCTTACAATCTAATCAAGACAGACAATACTATAGCTGAGAACAAGGGATACAAATAGGTAAAGATAAGGAGACATAAGGAAAAAATAAGGGATCAGGATCCAAAATCAGTCTCAAAGAGGTGAGTTTTTAGCATGGTTTTGAAAAAAGGAGAGAGATGAAGCCTGATGTACAGACTCAGGAAGTTTGTTCCAGGCATAAGGAGCAACAAGGTGAAAAGATGAAGTCTGGAATTGACAGTGGAAGAAAAGAGCATAGAGAGAAGTAAACCAGTGGAAGAGCGGAGTTCATGAAGAGGGGAGGAGGGGGAGAGGAGAGAGGAAAGGTAATGAGGGGCGGTGGAATGAATGCATTTGTAGGTCAGAAGGAGGTTTGAATTGGATACGGAAACGGAAGCACCACTCAACTATATCTAAAGTCTTTTTGTGTCTTAAAATTGCCACTCCCTCATTCAAACTATGAGTCTGATAAATAATAGTAATTAGTTGTCTGAAATTGGCCAAGCCATATCTGCCTTTGTTGAAATCAGTCTGATCAGGATGGATAATTTATGGCAAATATTTCTGTATTCGAAAACTCAAGATCTTTGTAAAGATCTTATAATCAATATTTAATAACAAAATTGGTATATAGTTGGCACAAACTGTAAAATCTCTACCTTCCTTAGGAATCACTGATATTACTATCTCATAAAAGGTGAATGGTACTGTGCAACTATGACTTATATCATTAAATACCTTTTCCAAAAGTGGAACAATCTCTTTATTTTATTTGTTTGCTTTTATATACCGTGCTCTTTGAAATCAGTGTGGTTTTCATATAACGTGAATGGTAAAGCAGTTTACATAGAACAGTTTACATTGAACTGAAAACACGGAACGGTAAATATACAAGTATTAAGAACAGGAGGCAACATATTACATGTTAATACGGGGAAATGAACTTGGAGTGTGCAGGCGGGAGATCTAAAAGCAAGCTGCACAGTAAAGACATAAACCTCGTTCAGGGTGGCTGGTTGTAAGCTAGTTGAAACAAGTATGTCTTTAAGGTCTTCCTAAAGGATGTCAGATCTGGGATGGCTCGGATTGCTGGAGGTAGGGCAGGGTGCATGTCCTTATTGCTGAAGGGGTGACGAGTGAGTTTACCATGCATGATCTCCTAGTTCTGTTTTCAGGGGTACGTTGTATGAGATCTGCGAGGGAGGTCGTGGACATGCCATGAAGAGACTTGAAGGTAAGTAAGAGGGCTTTGTATATCAGGAGGCCTGCTAAAGGGAGCCAGTGTAGTTGAATCAAGAGAGGCGTGATGTGTTCTAATCTGGACGCAGACAGGAGTGCTCGGGCGTCTGTGTTCATGGCCAGTTGTAATTGCTGGAGAGCATGCTTTGGCAGGCCATGGAAAATTATGTTGGCATAGTCCAATTGAGGAAAGATAAGGGCTTGGCATACTGTGTGAAAGTCTGAGGGCTTGAGGAGAGGGCATAGATGCCGGAGGGTTCTTAGTTTATGGTAGACTGCCTTGATGACATTTTGTATGTGGGCTTCCCAATTCAGATGTTGGTCCAAGATGACTCCAAGATAACGTACTTCTTGCTTAGCCATGAGTTCAACATCTTTCAGCCTGAGGGAAGTTGGCAGGGTGAAAGTTTGGCCTTTGGTTATAAAAAAGACCTCTGACTTTCTGCTGTTAACCATCAGATTGTGGGTAGAGAGCCAGTCCGAGACCGCATTGAAGCATTCTGAAATGGAAGAATAGTCGGGGCTGTCTATGGTGAAAGGAGTGTAGAGCAAGATGTTGTCCTCGCCCCAGAACACTTCCGTACCATCTGTCAAGCACTGATAACCCCAATACTGGACTTCTGCAATCCGATATACCTTGGACTACCAAAACAAGCTCTCAAACCACTCCAGCTGGCACAAAACACTGCAGCTCGAATCATAGCCGGAACCGCAAGGCAGGAGCACATCACACCTACATTAAAGGACTTACACTGGCTCCCAATCAGTGCTCGCATCAGATACAAGACTATCATAAACCTATTTAAGATTAAAGAGCACACATCAGCCAACAGCCTCCACACGCTCATACAACCAGAAATCAGCGCACGTCCTAGAAGAAGTCAAACACGCAACCGAGTCAGTACCCCAAATGAATACAAGCACACACGCAAGGATACAACAAACAGAGCTCTCTCCATGGCTGCTCCAACAATATGGAACAATCTACCGGACGATCTAAGGGCAACTCCAGACCTCAAAGACTTCAGAAAACAACTGAAAACCATGCTGTTCATAGAGCACTATGGTCACATCACATAACCTAAGAGAATGGATAACAGCATTCCAATCCTCTTAAACAACTGTATGTATATAAAATGTGTTTTTAGCACCACTGTAAATAGCCCACCTTGTACATAGCTCAAACAAATCAAGCACCCAACACCGCCATCACACAACCAAGTTTCATCCTCACTGCATGTACAACACACACACTTTACCTGATTGCTTGCTGTGATACCACCTTGATTATTAAGATAAGGCGGTTTAGAAATACTGTTAAATAAAATAAATAAATAAAATAAATAAATAAATAAATAAATGTGATAGTAAATGTTGAACGGCGCAGATCGGCTGTATATACATGTTGAAGAGCAGGGAGGAGAGGGATGAGCCCTGTGGGACCCCTTGCGTCTGCTGGAATGATCTGGATGACCATCTCTTCCATCAACTGCTTATAAAGCTCTGAAGGAAGACTATTGGGACCAGCTGCCTTATTATTTTTCAAGACAGTTATGGATTTCCGCAGCTCTCTTTCTAAAAGGTATATATAAAATTTGCTTTTAAATGAGGAAGACAGGGTTATCCAGCCACCTATAAATTTCAGGCTGTGATACTTGTAGGAATGGACAGGTAAAGGGGATACCAGAATCCCCAATATGTAATTGAAGATGGATGAATTTCTTGATGCAGATCTCTGGGATGTGCTGATGGAGGAACTTTGCTAGTGGTGACCATCACTCAGGGGTTTGCCCTTTCACCTACTTCCTCTTGGGTGAAGTGGTATATCATGATCTGACTTTAAAATAGTTTGAAAACATTGTTAACGCAAGCATAAAGAGTAAAAACAGGCTATGAACTGCGCAACCATAGTTCATTGTACAGTCAACTAGAGGTCCCTGCTGGCACAGCATAATTTCTGGAACTCTGCAATTATAAATAATTCTGTCATAATCAAGTAAATTTCATCTAATACACTGTAAACAGCTCTTACTCTGTAAAGAATTCTAGCGACAGCTTGTGTTATGTTATGTTTATGCTTAATGACTGTGTTACTTCCCCTTTTCTCTTCAATAAAAAGAGCTTCAAAGGAGGAATAATTTGAATTCAACAGAGGTGGAACCGTGCTGTGTCCATGGACCTTCTGTTGCTTTCCCTCTGAGCTCAAAGAAAAGTAGCACGTTGTGTGTGATTGTGTTCTATGTTACTCTCTGCTTATTTCTCACTGCTTGAGGGACCAGAGGCCGAAAGAGCCATGGTAATATGGCTAGATCACGGGTTTTCTTCAGTTATTGCGATGACTCAGATCACTGTGTCCTTCAGCAGTCAGAAATGGCAGACAAGTCTCCAGAATACGTGTGAGTATTAAAAGGCAGTTTTCTGTCGTGAGTATTAAGAGGCAGGTTGCTGTCGTGAGTATTCAAAATGAGCAATAAGGCCGGTAAAATTAAACAGAAAACTCAGTTAGATGAATGGGACGAAAAAGCCCGTAATATAGGGCAAAAAAAGGGAAGCCCGAATTATGACACGAGGCACAGATATGGTGATAGCGCCATTGATTATGTTGGCCGTTGACATTTGATGACTGCCAGTAACCCCAGTTTACAGTTCCCCTTGGGGTGGAACTTTTCAGGAGGACAAACTGTGCTGGTTACAGTATGAGATGGCCCTTAATGATTTGGGGCGACCTCATACCAGTCACGAATGGGTCGTGTATGGTTGGTGGCAGTTTAAGGCTGCTGAAAAAGTGCAGCAAGCCACTGACTCTCTGTTCGAAAAATTTAAAAATCAAGTGTTTAGGATAGAGGAAAAGATATCTGCTTTAACAAAAAGGTCAGAAACTGAAATTGATGCTAGCAATCCTCCTCCAAAGAACTGTGAATCCTGTAATGTCCTTTTGCTCCTCCAGTCTATGAGGAGGATTTTGATGCTTTAGTGGTATCCTTAGCGAGCCCTGCTGCTAGCAGTGCTGCTGGCTTAGCATTACATCGAGAGCTTTGTACTTCCACTGTACAAATTTAGGGAAAGGAGCCGTTTCCCAGGAAGGGAAGCACTCCTAGACAGAAAGATTTTGACATTTTTAGGTGAAAGGCTGGAGACTGAGGTGAAGCAAATGGAAACCTGTGCACAATATCAGCTAAGGCTGAAGACGGAGATTGGAGATTTTGATCAGTAATTAGTTTGAGTGGTTGGAAGGATAGTGTAAATATAAAAGAAACTAAATCTTACAGGGAAAAACTTAAATCATTGCTCTATGACAAAATAGAATTAATCAAGCAAAGTTTTGAAGGACTAATTTTCATGACATAACTGTAGTATGAAGTGGATTCTCAAATTTAGTGGTTAGGGAAGTGGAGTGTGCTGTGCAGTACACTGCAGTAACTATTTGGAGGTTTCTGGCACAGATAACAGATTGGCATGACTATATATTTTTAGCAGGAAGAAAGTTTTGAGCAACCGTGGTAAGATTTTTTTTGTTAGACTAACCATAAGCCTTATTGGGGAAGTTAATTAAAAAAAAACTCCAAATGCGATGAACCATTCTTTTACTTGTATATGTATAGTAAATAAGTTTTGTTTTCTAGGTCATGGATCTGAACTTATTTTGAGTTATGAGAATTTATCTACTGATTCCATTCTATGTGTAATAATGCAAATGCTGAAAAGTATTATTAGTAACAGTACTCCTCGGTGCTTCTTATATCTCCGGATACTCTGGGAAGAAAAATGATTGATATTCTGCAAATTGAATTTTGGTTATAATTGATGTGAATGAATGGGAAGATCTTCCATGCTTTGATGTATTCAGATATTTGATAATTTGATAAATTGTGTGAATTTGTGTGATGTGACAAAGGTTAAAAAAAATTAAGTGTTTAAAGGAAAGACAGAAGTTAGTTACTTAACTGAAATTTGTTTTTTAATTGCTTGTCAAGTTAAGTCAAGCAAGTTTGTTTACTTAAAGGAAGAAAGTGAATGATACAATTACATTCAAACAAGTGAATTAAGTAATTAAAACAATATGGTAAATATATGTATGTTTTATTTTTCCTTTGTGATAGTAGACTAGTTGAAAATTACAACTATGATAGAGTATGAGTAACAATGTCTGCAGAAAAAAATGCTGATATTTCTCCTAGTCTCTTTTAACACTTTAAGGACCAGGGGATATATTTGTCCCATAAGTTTTAAAACTCATAAAACATGCAATTTTTATTTAAAATCCATTTTAATTTCTCTTCACATCAAGATAAAACCTTATTCTGTCAAATGACTCTGTTTAATGATCAATTCATTCTGTTTAAGGACCAATTCATGTAACATTTATTTTCTATAAAGTGCTTCATAATTTACTAAAATGGGAATAGAAATTTGTGTTCTTTTGGTGTTCCATAGAAAATGATGTAAGAAGCCAGATGTTATGTGAACTTTCATATTTAATTTTGCGCATGTCTTTGACAAAATTGAATAGCTTTCTTTAAAGAAATTGCTATTTTTTTCAATTTTAGTGAGTTTTTTGCTCCGGGACACATTTGTCCCTGTGGTCTATAACTGAAAAAAATACAGTACTACTTTTGTCGCATGCTAACAGTTAGTTATCGCTTGTCAATTTGTAGAAAACCATACTTCAAAAGGGAGACTATGATAAAATGAGGAAAATAGTTAAGAAAAAACTAAAAGGAGCAGTTGCAAAGGTTAAAGACTTACATCAAGCTTGGGTGTTGTTGAAAAATACTATCTTGGAAGCCCAGACCAGCTGTATTCCACGCTTTAAGAAAAGTGGAAGGAAGTCCAAAAAACTGCCATCATGGTTTAAAGGAGAGGTCAGAGAGACTGTTGCTGCCAAAAAAGCATCTTTCAGGAAATGAAAAAAAGAACCAAATGACAAAACCTGGAAACAGCACAAACACTGGCAAGTCAAATACAAGGTATTGATAAGGCAGGCAAAGGGAAAATTTGAAAAGAAGCTTGCTGCGGAAGCAAAAATGTGAAATAAAGACTTTTACAAGAACATTCATAGCAAAAAACCTCTGAGAGAGTCAGTTGGTCCATTAGATGATAGAGGGGTTAAAGGGGCACTAAGAGGCGACAAGGCAATAGCGGTGAGACTGAATGAATTCTTTGCTTCGGTCTTTACTGAGGAAGATGTAGGGATGTTACCCATGACTGAAATGGTATTTAAAGGTGTGGAAGAATTGAAGGAAATATCGATACATTGGGAAGATGTATTACAACTACTAGATAAACTGAAGAGTAGCAAATCACCTAGGCCGGATGGTATACATCCAAGGGTGTTGAAAGAACTGAAATATGAGATTGCAGACCTGCTAATAGTAATCTGTGAACTATCATTAAAATCATCTCTAATACCTGAAGATTGGAGGATCGCCAATGTAACACCAATTTTTAAAAAGGGTTCCAGGGGTGATCCGGGAAACTACAGACCAGTGAGCCTGATGTCAGTACAGGGAAAAATGGTAGAAACCATCATAAAGAATAAAATTACTTAGCATGTAGATAGTCATGGCCTAATGGGAGACAGCCAACATGGCTTTAGACAGGGAAGATCTTGTCTTACTAATCTGTTATGTTTTTTTGAAGGTGTTTATAAACAGGTGGACAAAGGTGAGTTGGTTGATATAGTGTATCTGGACTTTCAGAAAGCCTTTGACAAGGTCCCTCATCAGAGACTTTTGGCAAAACTAAAGAGTCATGGGATAGGAGACAGTGTACTACTGTGTATCAGGAACTGGTTAAAAGATAGAAAGCAGAGGGTAGGGCTAAATGGCCAGTTTTCCCAATGGAGAAAGGTGAATAGTGGTGTACCCCAGGGATCTGTGCTGGGTCCGCTGCTTTTTGACATATTCTTAAATGACCTGGAAAGTGGAATAACGAGTGAGGTTATCAAATTTGCAGATGACACAAAACTATTTAAAGTTGTTAAAACCCAAGAGGATTGCGGAAAATTGCAAGAGGATTTTGATAAATTGGAAGACTGGGCATCAAAATGGCAGATGAAATTTAATGTGGACAAGTGCAAAGTTATGCACCTGGGGAAGAACAACCCAAACTATGGTTATACAATGCAAGGTTCCACTATAGGAATCAGCACCCAGGAAAAAGATTTAGGCGTCATTGTGGATAACATGTTAAAACCCACGGCCCAGTGTGCAGCGGCGGCCAAGAGAGCAAATAGAATGCTAGGTATCATAAGGAAAGGAATGGAAAATAAAACAAAAGATATTATAACGCCTCTATATCGTTCCATGGTGAGACCGCACCATGAATATTGTGTGCAATTCTGGTCGCCGTATCTTAAAAAGGATATAGCGATATTAGAAAAGGTTCAGAGAAGAGCCACCAAAATGGTAAAGGGGATGGAAGGATACTCCTATGAAGAAAGATTAAAAAGGTTAGGTCTCTTTAACCTGGAAAAGAGACGGCTGAGGGGAGATATGATAGAAGTCTATAAATTAATGAATGGAGTGGAATGGGTAAACGCAGATCAATTGTTTACGTTATTAGAATATAGAAAGACTAGGGGACATGCAATGAAGCTACAAGGTAAACTATTTAAGACTAATAAAAGAAAATATTTTTTCACTCAACGTGTAATCAAACTCTGGAATTTGTTACCGGAGGATGTAGTAAAGGCTGTTAGTGTAGCTGGGTTTAAAAAAGGTTTGGACAAGTTCCTGGAGGAAAGGTCCATAAACCATTATTAAGAAGGGACTCAGGATATCAATGCTTGACCCAGTACAAGCATTGTGGAACCTGTGTCTTTTGGGGAAACTGCTAGGTACGTATGACCTAGATTGGCCACTGTTGGAAACAGGATACTGGGCTTGATGGACCTTGGTCTGACCCAGTATGGCATATCTTATGTTCTTATGTTCTTAGATGCATGAGCGTTTGTTTGGAATATGTGAAGCAGATATACAACAACTCTTGTTTGCTGAGAGCAGCGATTCTGATTATGATGATTTGCTTCTTGATGACGAAGATCAAAATTTCTTGCTTGAAGATGTCAACAATGTTGACGAGGAAGTGGTCATAGAACAACCTGATTCTTTGACAATTGAAACTACTAATCCTAGTAGTAGTACAAATCTAGCCAGTGGAGCTTCAATATTCATATCTGTGACATTCTACGGTAAATCTAAACGTAAATGTACCATCAAGACTCCATCTCCATCAGTAGTCTCAGGAGCAAAAGAACAGTTGATGCAGGTGCAGCCAACTACATCAAATTCTAGAAAGAATTCACACAAACTAAAAAAGACAAATTATGCCAATCATCCTGATGATATTCAAAAAAACAAGCAACGCAACCAATGGATGAAGACTTGCCCCCAACAACTAAATCACGAGCAAGTGGCAGGTCAGTGCAAACTATAGTACACTTCAAATGGGGAAGGAAGCCGGTGAAAGACAACTCCGAGACAATTGACTATGATTATGGAAAAGTAAATCTGAAGTTTGATGATTCTGAAGACATTAGTGCAGTTTCTGTTTTTGAACAAGTGTCTGATTTCAACTCCTTAGTCTCGCTAATCGCAGAACAGAGTGAACTATATATGAAGCAAAGAGGCATTCCATTTCTCACTGATGCAGATGAGCTCCGAGCCTTCCTTGGAATGTGTCTGGTCATGAGTTACCATGTTCTGCCCACAATTAGAAATTATTGGTCTACTCAACCAGATCTGCAGGTTCCATTCACTGCAAATGCATGACTTGGACGCGACTTGAAACAAGTCGCTCTGCCTTGCATTTTTCAAATAATGATGATATGCTACCGAGAACTCACCCACAGTGTGATCGGGCTTTCAAGGTTCGCCCATTGATCAACCACTTCAATCGATGCTTCCAGGCAGCTAGAAATGCAAGCAAGCAGCAGTCAATTGATGAGCACATGATAAAATTCAAAGGCCAAAACATCATGAAGCAGTACATAAGGAGCAAGCCTGTGAAGTGGGGATTTAAACTGTGGTGCAGATGTGATGCGATCTCAGGCTATTTTTACCAGTTTGTCCTATATACTGGACGAAAAATGGAGACAGAGTGTGGACTTGGGGAGGGGGTGGTCATAATGCTGTCAAAAGCACTCGAACAGCTATGTTGCCAAGTTTTTATTGACAATTTCTTCAACTCACCAATGTCGCAATTTCAAATGCGTAAAACGTAGTGCCACTTCTCAGAGCTGCATAAACTGTCCAGTTAAATATATAACTCAGCTCTACTTCTCACCCTTAAGATGATCTATAGTATATAACTCCTTATGTTGTACCAATCCTTAGCTTTTTATTACTATGCAACTGGGTCTCAGAATCAGAATGGGGTGACTTATTGAACACACATATTCATGTGAGAACTGTGCCCAAAACCTCACATCAATGACCCTTCTTAGTTGCTTAATTTTTCATTTCAAATGCTACAAAAGAAGATTTACCTATGTGGCACAGTTTGTGTAGACCGGAAGCACATGCCAAAGAACTTGAAATCCAGATAAGGAAATGAAACGTGGTGACATGGATTATATGACAGCAAATGGTGTTACTTGTGTGAAATGGTTGGACAACAGGTCAGTGATTCTATTATCAAATTTCCTACCATGTTCAAAGGATGATGTCATGTATGTGCTAAGAAGTCAAGCAGGATCTGCAGATAAGCTGCGTGTTTCATGTCCTTCCATTGTTACAACTTACAACAAATACATGGGTGGTGTGGACCTCATAGACCAAAAAAAGGTTTCGTACGAGACTGACTGAAAGTCAAAAATTAAGTATTACTTGAAAATCTTCTTTTATCTTCATTGCTGTGAACAATAGTCATTGCATTTATGTTCAACTGCAACAAGAAAGGGACCCTGATTATAAGGCAATAACACCACTGGAATATCGTCAGATGATAGCAAAGGGTCGTATTGGACGGTACTCCAACCGTCAAAGAAATGCACCATCAGCACCAGTTAGAGGTTTACGGTGTGTTCTTCCAGCACCAATACCAGAACATTCCCTGACAAGAAGTGATCAACGCAGACAATGTGCTCAGTGTGCCAAATCTGGAGTTGAAAATCGCACAGACAGCTTCTGTGACATATGTAGCATTCACTTGTGCTACACTAAGACACGTAACTGCTTTGCTGATTATCATAGCCTGAACTGTTTGTCAGAAAAATAGGCTTTTGCTTACTATTTATTATATTAATGTCTAATTGCCTATTTTCAAATATAATAAATATTTTTGATTTCATGCTGATGCTCACTCTAAGACAGAAGCTTGATATACTGAGGTTTTGTATGCTTAACTTTTTTGAGCTTGTATTTTCTAAATAACTTTTGCTCAAGTTGCTCAATAAACAGGAATATATGAAAAATTACATGATTACCCTTAATTAAAAACAAATATAAACATGACCTTTTAATATAACTGAGATGTTATGTGTAAATTAACACACGGGACAAATATGTCCCATTATTCTCTTGATAACCATAGGGACAAATATGTCCTTTTTTATAGCACCACCCCCCACATTGTCAGGTGTTTGAAATTTTTGTATTTGTTGTTCAAAAGTATTGTTGAATCTAACATGTCACTTTCATACATCTCATCAATCTAGAACCTTGCTGTCTTCAAAGGGTTAAACTAATCTGCAAGAGTCGATTGGAGGAGTGATATTAAATTCCCATGTCGTGTATGTTTTAGTTAATATGGAAAAACTTCTGCAGAACTGATGTTAATTGCAAGTGTGAAGCGAATGCCTTGTTGCTAGTTGAATAGTTTTAAATTAGTATCACTGAGTTAGATTCAATATGCTTACCACTTCTATTGCTGCTGTTTGTGTTCTTGCTCAGAAATTTCACACTGGACATAAGCCACTGGGTTATTTTTTCAGACTTTTTGTTACCCTGTTGTAGCAGGAATGCCTCCATGCTTTCAGTCTCTGGCAGCAGTAGTCTTTGCAATCCAAATTACTGATTTGCTTCAATACTGAAGACCTATAGGTACATAACTGTAAATAGAAATCCAAAAAGCAATTTGCATTACTAAATAAGTCTCAGCGAATGGATATCTTTACTTTTAATTTTTTTAAATTTTACACCTCACCTTATTTTTCCTGAGTTGCCATAGCAACAATTTGTGTTATTACAATGTGTTTAACATGTTCTTTTGGCAAGGCTCAAAAGAGGCCATTCTGAAAGTCTCTAAAACAATGAGTTCCTCTTCCTTTTTAAGTAATTCCTTATAAACATCACCTTTCCAGTTAGTTTCGGGGTAGATTCGTAGATTCAGCGTGCAGGATAGTGTGGTTGTCTGTCCAGGTTGGACGTACAACCCGCGAAGAGGCCCTGGACGCTATTCTAATGCCAGCGCTCCCTGCACATATAGAAGGTTTGTGCGGGGAGTGCTGGACAGGGGCTGGAGAGATCAGGCTTTGAAGCTCCCCAGATGTCATTGTGCCGCCGTGGTAGGTGTCCCATCACTTCATCCCAGCCATGGCTGTCCCCGTCGAGGGTTGAGCGGTGGGGAAATGGTACTTTTTTCCAATTGGGCATTAGGAGTTCCTGATAGATATGCTTGTGCCATGGCGATGTGACGACATGGCACCGGCACACCAGTTGGCGCATTGAGCAGTGGGGCCAGATAGGCACTTGGATGTATCCCGGCTCAGAATGCTTTGCATGCTGGACCGTCCAAGCGCCCTGATCCCGCAAACGCGGGAACATATAGCTCTCACAGTTGCAGAATCAGTTCAAACTCAGCGCCGTACATTTTCTGCACATGTGGACGTCCCGGATGTGCACAGTGCTGAATTGGTCTCCAACCTCAAGTAGCTCTATCTACTTTTGAAGCTTAGCAATCTGTTCCTCCTGTTTTTAATTCCACACAACAGGGATGCAATATACGCTATCAATACCACTTTTCTTACCTCCTTTTTTCTACTAACCGTTCCACAAAATCTGGATTAGATAGCAACTGTTTATACGCCATCGGTGTGGTACATTATTCCTTGCTTTCCATAATTCTACCCCAACAGGGGCATGATCCAAAATTATGGTAGTCTGAATTTTGCATTCCTTCACCACTCAACTATTTCATAAGTGATAAACCAATAATATACTGTATTTCCTGGATTATAAGTTGCTACTATTTATAAATTGCAGACACCAAAATTATGGATTCTACTGGTAAAATTATAGTATAAGTCACCCCACTATATAGGTCGCTGGTATGAAAAATAAAGCGTAAAACAACACAGCTGTTTTTTAAAACCCTATTTATTCTGTTTCACCTTCACTTTACAATAACACTTTTGAATAAAGTGCATAACAACATAGCAGCTCATTCCACATCAGATTTGTTCTGTATAACTTTCGGGAAAGCATTTGAAGTCCTCATCTTCGGTGTCACTGTGAAATAGTCTGCAATTTCAGGTTCCAGTTCATGTTCATTATACCTTTGTTGAAAAAAAAAAAAACCCGGAAACAGTGCAGTTATTGTGGGCAGGGGGGGGTTGGGGGGGTGGGGGGAGGGAAAGGAATGACGACCCGCGGCCGTCATGCTGGTCCCCTGGCTGAGTTCATGTTCATTATTGTCATCTTCTTCATCTTCATCATCTTCATCTTCACGATTATCAGGGTTCTTTAGTATCTCAGACTTCACAAAACCTGATTTTATTTTTCTGTCACTCACACCCCCCCCCCAACCAGGCTGTCACACCCAGCCAGTAGCCGTGAAACTGTGGTCTCTGTGGCGCATCCAGTTTTCCCATAGGTGAAACAACACGGCTTTGAATCTTCTGTTGACGGAAATGTCAGCAGTTGACACATTTTTTGTCATACCACCATATATAATAACCAGGACAATGTTCATAGATTTTATTTTCTTTTTTATGACTTCAGTGAAATGGGATCTCATGCTATCCATGACAAGTAGCGCTTTCTGTCCCTTGAAAAATCCATCCGGCCGCTTACTAAAGCAGCGCTGCAGTCATTTCAACATCATGCTCTCATCCATCCATCCATCCTTGCTCATTCACATCAACAACAACATTGGTTGGTAAAGTTTCATGTGGCTTTGTCTTCCTTTTGAATATGATCATAGGTGGCAGCTTCTTTCCACTTGACCAGCAGGCCAGCACCATTGCAAAGTCTGTCTTTTCATGTTCGATAGTTCTAATATTTATTGTTCTAACCCCCTTTTGACTGACCATTCTCCCTAATGGGATGTTGAAGGTTAAGGAAACCTCGTCCATGTTGATTACGAAGTCCGGTGTCACTGTGTATGTGTAGATTTCTTTGTTTACAAAGTCCCTGAAATTCCGTACTTTATCCAAGAAATCAGAGGGGAGCTGCTGACACATGGTTGTCCTTTGTCTAATGCTTAATTTATTTCTTATCATAAATTGGTAGCACCACGAATGATCAGCCTTGAATCCCTCCATATTTGTTTCCCTGGTAATATGAACTGCTTTGAATCACACCTGCACTGTGGACAGTCCATGGCCCTGGGCCCTCCGTTCTATGACAAACTGAAGCAGACGTGCTTCTAATTCAGGCCACCATGTTTGCAGCCGCAATTTGCCTTTTTGCTGCATTTTATCAAGGATACTTTTCCCTGCATCTTCCTCCAGTCTCTAACAAATTTCTGAGTTAACCCAAATTTTTGCTTGATGGCTCTGTTACTATGTTCTTCTGCATAATGCATAACTTTCAATTTGAATTTCGCGGTGTATGACTTCTGTGCCTTCGGAGTCACCATTTTCTGTGGGGTTAAGAAACAAATTTGTGTTATAACTGAATTTCGTCTGGTATACTATTTGGTATTCTATTTGCGAGGATATTCCAAATACATATCTGTCTGCTGATCGGAGGGTTTGCTTGCAGGTGTTAGACGTAGAGCGGAGGGTCCAGGGAGAAAGTCCGTCCACTGCACAGGTGTGAGTATTTATATGCAGTTCAAAGGGCATGGTCCACCATGTAAATTTATTAGATAGGTTGTTCCACTGTTCAGGTTGTGCCAATTCCCATTCAAACAAACGCATCTTATATTCTGGGAAATATCCAAGAATAAGAGTTATACACCATGGTAAAAAAGTATAATTTTACTTCCCCTTATGCACTCTCTGTAATACATCACACAGGCCAACATCTTGCAGATCTCTCACTTACTTTTGAGCTCAATGAAGGTCTCCCAGACCTGTTCAAAACAGAAAGGCTATAACAGAAACCATCTCCTAGATAAATCGAGCCCTTAACCTCAATCTCCTCATATTGAATATCTTTTGGAAAAAAGAATAAAACCCTTATTTGGAGTATATATATTGGCAAGAGTAACTGACAGTGCTTTTATACCTTCCTTCAGAATCCATATATTCTTTATCAGTTATCAAATTAGTGCTTTTGGAAATAAGAATAGCCACTCACTGTTTTGCTTTATTGTAAGAAGAGTATATCACTTGGTTCATCCAACCATCCTTAACATTTTCATATTTTACAAAGAAAGATGTGTTTCCTGCAGAAATACACCCACTTTTTCTTAATTGGGTTGTCCAATTTTCACACGTTCTATGAAATTAACCTACAGAGGCATTGATAACCACAATTTTCTTTCCCACCCCATAATATTGACGACTTTGGGGATCCTACATCTCCCACCCCTCCTAATCCTCCCCATCCCTCTAGAAAAGGAAGAAAATATCATAGAATAAGAAGACAGACCTCAAAGACAACACAACCTGATTTGCCACACCCATGCACTTCAAACGTTACTCTTGGTGGTGATGATGGTATCTCCCCTTCATCCCACCATAATAAAAAGATTTGTTAAACAATCTCCTCCTACTCCATATTAACTCCCCCTCCGTCCCTCCTTCCTCACACCCTATCCCATAGTACTCATATAATACACAGCTCACCATCACCAATCACTCTCTCATTCACCCATTTCCACAAGCCTTCAAACCAATGAGTTCAGCTGTCCTTCAAGCAGGACTTTGTCATAAGTGCTGAAGTGCTAAAATGAAAAAAACAAAACAAAATAAAAGATAATAATTTCAACTCAGAGTTGAAATCTCCATTTTGTGTTCAGATGGCATTGTTTCAGAATCTAGTGAGGGATGCCACCCACTGGACAATTTACATTGGGAGTGTTCAGCCTCTGATCCAAATCGCTAGGCATCTTCTCTGGAGCATTTCTCCCCAAATAGGGATCAACTCCAGATATTATTTCAGATCTGATATCTGCTGTATATTGCCTTGATATTGAAAAGTTGATGTGAAAGCAAATTGCCAATGATATAGTATCTCCGTTTCTCTAAGGATTTGCGTCTAAGGATCGAATCTCTTCCATTTTTGCAGTGTATACTAAGACAGGTTGGCAAATATCTATTTTTGAATTCCTGAATGCAATGAATCTCCTCTGTTATACACTGGTAATAAGCTCTTGTTTATCTTTGACATAGTGGAAGCAAACCACCATTGGCCCCTCTCTCTAGGTCACAGAATTCTATGAGCTCTCTCAAGCCACACTGCTTTCCCTTTAGTGCCTGAAACACAGAGCCAATATTTATCCTGAGCAATCTGAAAAACTTTCCCATCAGGGTCCTGCTCCAGTATGTACAAGATATAGATGTTGCACCTTTTTTTGTCAGTTTTCTATAATGTTAATCTTCTCTTGTTTCTTTGGTTAGTACTTCTAACTTTTGCAGTTTAGGTTGAAAAAGAGCCAGAGTCAATTTGTTCAGCAATACTTATTTTATTCTGTGTGACTCTATAGCTCAGCACTTTAAGCTCTGATGTCAAATCAGCAACTGGTTTTGTTTATGAGCAATTTAATAATTCAATAGCTCTGGATAATCTGACTTTGTGACAGGAACATCCATGGTCTGACCAGTATTGTGATTCTCCACTTCTCCGCTACACGTATTTATGCCAGGTTCAGCCTTTTGAGAATCTTTAGGTGCTCTACAAAACTTTGCTAAGGCCTCTACAATACATGACCGGGCTTGACTTCCATGGACTTTATTAAAACCATCCTCCACTCCCAACAAGTTAATAATGTAAGCTGTTCCTACTGCCTCACAGCAGCTATAACCCAAAGGCCGTGCTGGTGCAATTAAGCAGTGACCCCTGTCACTATTAAATCAATCACTCTTTACCTCTGCAGCTTCAAAATACCTTATCAAGAGTTCTTTGCAAAGTAATATTGAGGCTATTTTATCACTAGGTTCCTTAGTGCTCTTGCATACATCAGGAGTGCCCAAGTTCTGAACATTCTGCAGGTGAAGAGCTCTCCAGTTTCACCTGTCTTCTCCTTAGATAGGTCATGATTGCAGAAGGCTCACTGTAGCACTTTTCTCTGCTGAATGCAGCTTCACTTCCCCCACCACCATTTTAGTGAGCAAAGCTGTTCCTGCTCTCCTCCCATCTCAGTAGGCTCTGTCAATGTTCCACCGGTGATGTGGTAGCTGGGTCCCTGGCTTCAGGGGATATTTGAAAAGAGAAAGTTCTCCTAAAAATGTACAATTTGCATACCAATGACCCTTCCCATGAACATACCTTTAAAAGAACAAAGGGACATGTTTACTCCAGGGACCTGTGATACCAGGGCAGAGCATGTCCGAGAGGTATCTGAGTGGGGCATAAGTGTCCCACCACAGCGCCACTAGCGTGGGCATTGAAAGCATGCTCTACCAGCACTTGACAGGAAGTAACTATTACCAGCACAATGGGTTGTAGTAGTTGCACCCCATCATGATATTGATGCCATGAGCTGCGCTAAATTCAGGACAACTGTCTCCACCCCCTGCATCTAGAGCAGTGCTCCGTGCTAGTAATGCGACCCAAACCCACATTGTTAGTGTGGGGCTTAGTAAACATGCCCCTAAGATCATTACTGCACAACTTAATCAACAGAACATGATGAATTGAACAAAAATGTGTCTTTGGTAGCAAAACTGAAAGCAATCGATCCTAGAGCATGCCTCTGTCTCCAAGCCACTGAATCAGGCTCAGAAATTGTATCAGCAACCACATAATTGACACATCTCCTTGGTCTAGAATCCATTAAAAAATGTAGACATGCAAGTAAAAGAGTAGATAAATATAAATATATTAACACACTCAGGAGGTCATTTTTGAAGCCCTGAAGAGAAATTCTGTAAATAGAATCAATTACATAAGTAGATGGCATATATATATATATGTAAGTGACAATTTTAGAATGTTGCTACTTATATATAGAATTGTAATAGGATGCACAGATTAAAAGGGGACTTGTTCTAGGTGTGGTTTGGGTGGTCCCTAAAAATTATACATGTATCCCCAATCTTGTACACTAATACAGGTATAATTTTTAGAATTTCCTTTTTAGCTTTTTCATTTCCTCTGAGGCTCGCTTAAGTGACAGCAAAGTGCTTGTTTTGGTCAGGGCTTGAAAAGAGTGCTGAGTCCTCTGGTAATTATAATCACCTTTAAAATGAAAGAAAAAAATTACTTTTAGAAGCTTTGCTCCTTAATTGGCAACTCTTATAAATATAATTTTCTGGAACGCTGCTCTTATACGTGTAATGTTCAGTCCTTTGGTAACTATAATCACCTTTAAAATGCACAAAAATTACTTTTAGGAGCTTTGTTCCTTAATTGGCAACTCTTGTACATATAATTTTCTGGAACACTGCTCTTCAATGTGTAAGTGGTGAAAATCGGTACTGATGCTGGTGCGAGTATTCACACGTAGAAGCTGCCTAGTGATGCTGCTCTTTTTTTCAATGTGTATTTATACCGAATGTTTGCTGCTGTTGCACATATAGGGAAATACAAAGGTCTTTTCTATGACCCTAAGTGCATTTTACAAAAAAACTGCATCCAGCAGGCCTTTTGTGAAATAGTCTGGACCTTGTGAATGTCTCAATGTGGGAGTTCTGTTATCTAGAAACCTTATGTAAACTGGATCTTCTAACCTTTAAATCTGCTAAACACCAGTGCCCCAAGCACTGAATTGCTCCTGCCGAAAGTCTTTGCGAGATCACAGAGTATGTTGCACGAATCTGAACTGAATGTTCCTGCAGCAACAATACATTTGTTCCTCACTACCACAAATCCTAATTTTGTTATCAAGGAAACCGGCTAATGGGCAAGTGAGCACATGCTACCTGCCGGTCTATAAGCCCTAAATCTCATAAAACCTGATACCTGACTCAGCATAATCCAAATAGCCTTTCCCAGCTGATTCATCCTGTAGCAGCAATTCCACAAACATTCCACAGTCTCAGTGATCTGCAAGTAGTGTTATAACAACCTTCTATGCCCAAGTGTCTTCCCGGAAAAAGCAACCAGTTCGCTAACTCAAATTTAAAAGCAAAAAAAAAAAAAAGCCCTACATAAAATGTGGAACTTTATAAGCAGATAAACACATTTTTTGACCAAAATCTATTCAGTTTAGAGAAAAACACAATATTAGCTATGGCTGGAAGCTTTAGCAGTCTTCCTTCCCTTCCTTTTTATTAATCCCAGATAAGCACTTTGAGAAATTCTATCATAATAATCCCTGGTTTCACCAGGGTGTCTGCCTTTTAAATAACAATGGGCAGAGCATCTCTAGTGTAAAACTAAAAACCAGAGGTCTTTGCCATTAGAAGGTTAGGGCCTGATTCCATCTTGCATGTCTGGGCCCTCTGTGCATCCATCCAGATCCGGATGCACAGAGGAAGTCACGATTCTGATCCCATGGGGCACATCTAGCCCCACGGGATCAGAATCGCGAACAGGCCTCTACGTTCAGGCTGGGATCCCAATTCCGTCCAGCTTACACATTCAGGCCTTCCCTGGCTAACTCAGTCAGGGCTCTTCAATGGAGCCACGGCGCCATGGCATCCAGTTGCCATGGCACTGCACTCCATTGAAGAGCCGTGATCCCCGGCCACCGGCTCCAGAAGCAAATTCCCCACAGCCCAACCCCCGATCTGGCCTCCTAAGGCCAGGGTTGGGCTGTGTGGAATGTCCTCATCCCCCCCCCCACCCATCCTAACCCCGGGCCCGCTGTCCCCCGCCGAATAGGGGAACTTATTCCACCTCGGATGCGGAATAAGTTACCCATGCATGTCAACATTAGAATCGGCCCTGTATGTCTGGGGCTTACAACCGCCCACTGCTCGCCTTAACACCGCCCCCTTTCCTGCCCCATCTACCTTCCCCATACAAGACACGGGGAAGGTAAACAGAACCGAGAAGAGGCACGAATAGCGGGGAAGGATGTTCCAATGGGATGCCCATCCCTGCTATTCAAAGTCCATCAAACAAGATAAGAAAGATCAATATTCCAAGGATACAAAACAATTATGATTATCCCTCCCCCCCCCCCCAAAAAAAAACCCCTATACCATATTGTAGGAAACATTTTGAAACTCTCCCTAAAGACTAAAAGTGGCGGTTTACAAATGACGTCCGGGGCACATCCAAGTTCAGGCAAAATTTCACAAATATGGATGTGGCTTATATGGATGTCTGCAGGGGCATCTACATAAACATCTCTGGAATAGTATTCCAGAATCTGTCATCTAGGAATAGCCTAATGGGGTTCAAATCCCACTGCTACTATTGTGATTGTGCAGAATACTGGGGATGATTGAGCTGAGAGAAGGTGACAAGGCTGAGAAACATTCATGACAGTGAGAAGTACATCCATGAAATGCTTCTTGAGGCATCCAAGCTCTCCAACAGAAGTGAAGATGGTATGGCACAGAAAGAAGAAAACTGCTCACTAGAACCAGCAAGATCAACACTCCATCCTGAATTGAAGAACCAATATGCAGCCAGGAAGAGGAGAAGGCAAAAACATCCCTGAAAAATAAAGAACTGGAGCTCAAAAATTGCAAAGTTGCTGAACCAGTAGCCATAAGGAAGAGAAGTAATTGTGGCTGGTGACTCTCTTCCGAGGAGTACTTAGGCATCCATCTGCCAACTAGATTTGATGCTCTGAGAGGTGTGCTGTCTGCCAGGTGCCAAAATCAAAAATGTTATGGAGAGTTTGCCAAGACTGATCAAGCCTACTCACTATTATCCGGTGATGCTAATCCATGTTGACACAAATGATACTGCTAGGTATCCCTCCAAGCACATCTAGAATGACTTTATGGCTCTGGGTGAAGCAGATAAGTATACAGGTGGTATTCTCCTCAATCATCCCTGTTAAGGGTAAAGGCCAAGGCAGAGAAGCTCCCATTCTAGACATGAATGCATTGCTTTGTGGATGGTGTCATCGAGAGCATTTTGGTTTCCTGGATGATGGGATTATTTTCCAAGGTCTGCTGAGCAGATATGGCAGTCACCTATCCAAGAAAGGTCAAAGTGCCTTCTGCAGCAGACTGGTCAACTTACTGAAGAGGGTTTTAAACTAGATTCATTGGGGGATGAGTTAAAAAAGCCCCACGGTAAGTAAATGCCCTTAGGTAAGTAAAACACTGTAAAAATGGGGAAAAAGAGGCAACATCCCGAAAGCGGTATGTATTAATGCCCAAAGTATGGGAAATAAGATTCTGGATCTTGAGGCTTTAATGAAAGAGGCTGACTTGGATTTGGTGGCAGTCATGGAGACATGGTTCACAAAGAATTATGACTGGGGTGCCACTACTGTATATGCAAAAAATAATAAAGCTATATAATTGCAGGACTTACAAGGAAATGAGGAGGCACTCTGGGTTAAAATGGAATGAAGGACTGGATCATCCATTTGTACTAGTGTAATATACAGACCTCCTTTTCAGGCAGAAGAAGTAGACAGAGATTTAATTGAAGACATTTGCAGTATTGCTATGAAAAGTGAAATGATACCGATAGGTGATTTCAATATACCAGATGTTGATTGGGACATCCCTGCTGTGATGCCACATAGAAATAAGGAAATCCTGGACGACTCTGGGAGAACTTTTCCAGCAACTGGTAACAGAACCCACACAGAAGCAGGGCATACTGGACCTGGTTCTTATGAATGGAGAGAGCGTTTCTGATGTTATAGTGGGTGATCACTGCATGATGTGGTTCAGTCCAGAGCTGAGAAAATTCATTCACTAGTGAGGCTCAAAGACTTTAGGAAAACTAACTTTATCAAGATGGGACAATACCTCAGAGTTGTTAACTGGATGGGAACAGTGTGTGTGTGTGTGTGTGGGGGGGGGGTTAGAAAAGCAGTGGGCAACACTGAAAGGAGATAAGTTAATAACAACAAACCTTTTTGTTATGAAAGTAAATAAATGTAAAAGGAAAAGGAGGCCACTATGGTTCTTGAAAGAAGTAGCTAAAAGGTGAGGAAAAAGAGGATGAGGAGGGAGGAGTGGCCTAGTGGTTAGGACACTGTACCTCAGGCTGGAGGGCTGGAGGCTCAAGTCCCACCTGGGGACAGCAATCTCAGGGATTGGGGTTTCTAGTCCTATAGGCACTCCTTGTGGCCTTGGGCAAGCCATTTAACTCTCCGTTGCCTCAGGTACACATAGATTGGGGACAAGGGAATGTATCCAGTACTTGTTTGTAGTGATTACATAATATAAACCTCTTTGATTGAAGGACAAGGCAGTATAGAAAACTGGATAAATAAAAAATACATGAGATCACTGTGATTGTTTTAACACATACCAGCTTAAATATTGTGAATAATCTCTTAAATGGTATTTTACCATGCATGTAATATTTGTAATGACAAGCATGCTAACATTTTTAGCATGAGTTTTAGTGCATAGGCCCCTTATCTGCAACAACAGACTTCTGTAAGATTCCTGCTTAGCAAATTGAGGCAGTTGTCCTTGCTCTTTCTTATCTGTATTTAAGAAGAATTCTTCTCGCTTGATCCCATGTCACATTTACTCGCTAGCATTTTCAGAGTAGGATGTTCTATCTGGAGTAAAAGAGCAAATGTTGAACTTTTCCTGCAGTGATGATTAACCATATTGAATTATTTGCAAGTAAATGACAAGATAAATACAGTTTTTCAAAAGAATCCTTTTCACAGTTGACTATCAAACTTTTCTGGCTACAAAAGCTGGCAAGTTCCAACTAACTTGCACAAAATGTACTCTGTACAAGGATTTTTTGTCATTCTATGTATGTGTAAATATTTTTTAGGACTAGCTTTACATCATTAATGTGCATTATTAATAAATAGGTCTCATTGCACAAATATGGTAAACAGTGATCACTAATGCATCTTAGTGCATGTTAATGCAAGAGCACACTTCAGTAAATCTAGCCCTGATTGAATAACTACAAGAAGCTAATATTTTATGAGATACTACTACAAATCATGAAATATAGCATACATTCAGTGGAAGAGTGACTGGTTGCTGAATGTTCTGAAATAGACATGGGACATTCAGTGGAAGAGTGACTGGTTGCTGAATGTTCTGAAATAGACATCGGACCCTTTTACTAAAGTGCTCTAAGCAGTTAGCACATGGATTAGTAAAATTAAGTTGTTTTAATTATATTGTAAACCGCTCAGGTGCTACCAGTGTTGGACGGTATAAAAAGTCTTAATAAACCTAAACCTATAAACCTACATGAGCATGGTAACCATTAATATGTTGGCATAATAGCATGTACTAACTCAAATGCCAACTGCATAGCATTTTATGGGGTGGGAAATGAGCAGATTATGAGTAGAGAATGGGTATGGATTGTGCTTTGCAGTTAGTGTACAGAACTTTACAATGCACTGTCATTGTTGCAGATAGCATGGCTGTACCTACTGCATCCTAAATGTACAGACTACTTGGATGGTGCACTAAGAGCATAGCACCATCCAGTGTCCCTACCAATTATTACCAGAAGTAGAGAGAAAGGTTTGCCATTTTCCAGATCAGTGGAGGTTCTTTCTGCTAGTTATTTCAGACTAAGAGGAAACTTCTCTGAGAAGGAACAGCCCTCTTGGTATAAAAACCTTGCCCAAAGGCAGGTTACTGTCTTTGGTCCCTAGCCATTGTGCCATCATATATTAAGTGTATATTTGCCCTTTATGGGCAGGTACCTCTGCAAACTCTCTGTGTGATTTCCTAAGGGAAGGCCTACAACTCCCATTATCTATATGCAGCCAGTTTTTCAGCACAGGGTGAAAAATTCCTTCCTGATCCCCAAGATTCAGTGATTATTTTATTTAAACATGAGGACGTTTCACAAGAGAAATATATATGAACAGGGGTGGTTCTATAATGAGGCAGAGTGAGGCGGGTGCCTAAGACAGCAAAGTTTTGAGGGCGGCAAAAAATGTCCCCAAAACAGCCAAGTGGCTGTTGCCTCACTCTGCCTTCAAGGCTAAAAACAAAAAAATATAGTGGACCAGCTGCTGCTGCTTCCTCTTCTCCCAGATTGGCAGTGGCAGAACCAACCCCTCTCCCCCCAGTCGCTGCCCCAGATCCGAGGACAAAGGAGCAATAGCGGCAAACTATAAACTGAAAAAAAAATAATCTTACAAATACGGGGTTTTCAAGACTCTGGCGCTTCTAAATCCTTGTTGATTCCACCCCCCTCTGATGCAAAAAGCATCATCAGAGGGGGCGGGACAGAGAAAAGGTACAAAGAGCCACCAAAATTGTAAAGGGGATGGAAGGATTACCCCTATGAGGAAAGACTTAAAAGGTTAGGACTCTTCAACCTGGAAGAGACGTCTGAGGGAAGATATGATAGAGGTCTATAAATTAATGAATGGAGTGGAACGGGTAAACGAAGATCAATTGTTTACACCATCAAAATGTACACAAATTAAGGGATATGCAATGAAGCTACAGTGTAACCCATATAAGTCTAATAAGAGAAAATATTTTTTCACTCAACATGTAATCAAACTCTGGATTTCATAACTGCAAGATATAGTAAAAACCGTTAGTGTAGCTGGGTTTAATAAAGGTTTGGACAAGTTCATAGAGGAAAGGTCCATAAACCATTATTAAAGAAGACCAAGAAAATCCGCTGCTTGTCCCAATATAAGCATTGTGGAGCCTGTGTCTTCTGGGGAATGCTAGGTACTTGTGACCTAGATTGGCCATTGTTGGAAACAGGATACTGGGCTTAATGGACCTTGGTCTGACCCAGTATGGCATATCTTATGTTCTTATGACCTATCAGAGCTTTAGAAGCATGCCGGAGTCGCAAGAACCCACAATTTTACTTTCCATTGTTTCTTGTTTTTCAAAATTGATAGCTCATGCAAGCTAACAATTTTGAAAAAAAAAAAAAAACAACAAAACAACAAAAAGTAAAATTGCGGGCTCTTGTGACTCTGGCATGCTTCTAAGGCTCTGATGGGTCCCACCCACTCTGATGATACTTTTTGCATCAGAGTGGGGAGGAACCAGCAAAGACTTAGAAGCTCCAGAGTCTTGAAAACTCTGTGCTTTTGCTGTCCTGATGGTGGAAAGATGGCTGGTAGATGCTGGAAAATGGGTGGGAGGAACAGGAGGACAATTGCTAGACAGTGGGGGGGGGGGGGTGTAGGAGGACAAATGCTGTACAAAGGAGGCAGGAGGACAAATGCTGGACAACAGGGGGGGAGGACAGGAGAGCAAATGCTGGACAAAGGAGTGGCAAAAGGGCAAATGCTAGACACCGCGGGGGCGGCAGGTGGGCAAATGCTGGAAAACAGGGGGGGGGGGGGGGCAGGAGGAGAAATGCTGGACAATGGGGAGGAGGGGTAGGAGGAGAAATGCTGGACAACAAGGGGGAGGGACAGGAGGACAAATGTTGGACAATGGGGGTAGGGGTAGGAGGACACATGCTGTACAAAGAGGGCAGGAGGACAAATGCTGGACAACAGGGGGGACAGGAGGGCAAATGCTGGACAATGGGGGAAAGGAACAGGAGAGCAAGGACAAAGGGGGCAGGAGGATAAATGCTGAACAATGGAGAGGAACAGGAGGGCAAATGCTGGACAAACAGGGGGCAGGAGGATAAATGCTGGACAGTGGTGAGATAGGAGGGAAAATTCTGGACAATGGAAGGGAGGTACAGGAGGGCAAATGCTGGACAAAAGGGAGGACAGGAGGATAAATGCTGGACAATGGTGTGGAGGGACAGGAGGGAAAATGCTGGACAACATGGGGGGAGGAGTGGAGGGCAAATGCTGGTCAACAGGGAGGAGGGCCAGGAGGGTAAATGCTGGACAATTGGGGCAGGAGGACAAATGATGGACAATGGGGGGAAGGGAAAGAGAAGAAATGCAAGTCAACAAAGGGGAGGGGCAGGAGGATAAATGCTGAACAATATGGGGAAGGGATAGGAGAACATGCTGGACAATGGGGGAGGGACAGGAGGACAAATGCTGGACACGGGGGAGCAGGAGGACAAATTCTGGACAATGGGGGGGAGGGACAGGCGAGTAAATGCTATCCATTGGGGAGAGGGGCAGGAGAGCAAGGACAAAGGGGGCAAGGGGATAAATGCTGAACAATGGTGGGAGGAACAGGATGGCAAATTCTGGACAATGGCGGGATAGTAGGGCAAATTCTGGACAACGGAAGGGAGGTACAGGTGGGCAAATGCTGGACAAAAGGGAGGACAGGAGGACAAATGCTGAACAATGGTATGGAGGGACAGGAGGGAAAATGCTGGACAACAGGAGGGAGGAAGTGGAGGGCAAATGCTGGTCAACAGGGAGGAGGACAGGAGGGCAAATGCTTTACTACAGAGGGACAGGAGGACAAATGATGGACAGTGGGGAGGGGGGACAGGAGGACAAATGCTGGACAACAGTTGAGCGGGACAGGAGGACAAATGCTGGACAACTGTGGAGGAGGGGCAGGAGGAAAAATGCGGGACAATGGGGGGGAGGGGCAGGAGAGCAATGACAGAGGGGGCAGGAGGATAAATGCTGAATAATGGGGGAGGGACAGGAGGGCAAATGCTGGACAACAGGGGGAGGGACAGGAGGGCAAATGCTGGACAACAGGGGGGCAGGAGGACAAATGATGGACAATGGAGGAAAGGGGTAGGAGAACAAATGCTGGACAACAGGGAGTAGGGACAGGAGGACAAATGCTGGACAACTGGGGGAGGGACAGGAGGGCAAATGCTGGACAACAGGGGGGCAGGAGGACAAATGATGGACAATGGAGGAAAGGGGTAGGAGAACAAATGCTGGACAACAGGGAGTAGGGACAGGAGGACAAATGCTGGACAACTGGGGGGGGGGGGCAGGAGGACAAATGATGGACAATCGAGGGAAGGGGTAGGATAACAAATGTTGGACAACAGGGAGTAGAGACAGGAGGACAAATGCTGGACAACTGGGGGAGGGGACAGGAGGACAAATGCTGGACAACTGTGGAGGAGGGGCAGACGGACAAATTCTGGACAATGGGGGGGGAGGGTCAGGAGAGCAATGACAGAGGGGGCAGGAGGCTAAATGCTGAATAATGGGGGGAGGGATAGGAGGGCAATTGCTGGACAAAGGGGGCAGGAGGATAAATGCTGGACAATGGTGAGACAGAAGGGAAAATTCTGGACAATGGAAAGGAGGGAAAGATGGGAAAAGAGGGCAAATGCTGGACAATGGAGGGTGAGGGACAGGAGTGCAAGTGCTGGACAAAGGGGAGAAAGGAGGACAAATGCTGGACAATAGTGGGGTGGGACAGGAGGGAAAGTGCTGGACAACAGGGGGGAGGAAAAGGAGGGCAAATGCTGGATAACAAGGGGGAGGGATGAGGACAAATGCTATACAACAGAGGGGGACAGAAGACAAATGCTGTACAAAGGGGTTCATGAGGAAAAATGCTGGACAATGGAGGGAGGGACAGGAGTACAAATGCTGGACGATAATGGGGGGTGGGGGGGAAGCGGGAAGGCCTGTTAGACCAGTGCCGGCACTCCCGGTAAGCTGGGTAAGCATTGCAGGGGGATCTGGACATCAGGAACATTCTGTCACTAGCCACCTACCCCCCCCCCCCCATTCCATGTTCAGGATGGCCTGCGGAGCACCGTTGGCCCAGTAGAGAGCTTGCCAGCAGGACACATTGCTCCCATGGGCAGAAGGCTGTGAGAGACCACAATTGCTACTCACATTCTTGTCCCGCAGTCAGTCTGTCCACTAGGCCACTTGTGCTGTTCAGTTCAACCTGAATGGGGAGTGGAGGTGGTCAGCCAGTGGTGGCTCCCTCTTGACGTCTGCTCCTGTGGACAGGTTCTGTTTCTTTGGGCCGCAGTTATGTCTTGCACAGTCCCTGCCCACAGGACATGATTCTCCTTCAGGCTGAAGGGTGTGAGATGCAGTGATCATAGCCCAGAGAAGCAGAGCCTGCCTGCCGACAGGTGTTGTGCAAGGCCATTTGTGCCCTGCCTCTGGGCTGGGATCATGGCTTGCACAGCCTCTGCCTATGGGATGTGCTGCTCCATAGGCAGGCTCTGCCTCTTGTACATACAAGGGGTGGTCATGGGGGGGAGCAATGAAGGAGGGCGTGTATGTGGATGGGCACAGGGAGTCAGAAGGGAGATGCTGGGTTCAGGGGGTGAATAGGGAGGCAGCTGAGATAAGAATGAGATAGGGAGCTAGGGAGATAGAGATACTGGACATGGAAAAGGACATAGGGAGAAGCAAGGAGGGGAGATGGAGTGGTGATGTTGGCCAGTGGGTTGTAGGGAGACTATGGGGAAATGATGGACTTGGGGAAGTGGGGCAGAGGGAAGATGCTTGCACAGGGTAATAAGGGGAGAAGGAAATGCAGGTCATGTGGTTAATAGGGAGAGAGATGGGAGAAAATGGGCATGGGGTAAATAGGTTAAGAAAGAGGTGCTGAAGATGGGAGTAATAGGGAGGGAAGGGGATGGTATAGAGTTTGGGTAGATGCTGGTTGTAGGGTGATAGGAAGGGAGAGAGCAGACATGGATGGAAAGAGAACGTGGAGGTACTGGATGGAGGGGAAAGGAGAGACATTGGATGGGGGGTTGAGAGATGTTAGACATGGAGGGGAAGAGAGAGTGAGCAAAAGACTAGGAAATAATGGACCAGGGAAGAAGATCTGGGGAATGGAAGGACAGGGGTGAAGTTTGAAAAGCGGTAGGTAGATGGTGTAAAAAAGAGGGAGATTGAGAACTGGATAGTAAGGAGTAGTGAAATCTATGTGGATAGAGAAAGAAATAAATGGATGGAAGCTGAAAGGAAAAAAAATCAATCTCTAAGATGGAAGGAAGAAAACAAAAGGAGAGACAAGAAATGGCAGATGGACTAGAGACCATAGAAAGAGAACTAAGGGGTATGTTTACAAATCTACCCCTAAGAGAATACAGAAGACAGCAGAAGTCTCTGATCAGGACCACATTATCAGAGAATAAAATGGTCAGACAACAAAGATAGAAAAAATATTTTTTTCAATTTAGTGATTGAAATTTGCACAATATTTATGTCTTACACACTTTGGGGATCTGCATCTCTTATTTCTCTGGTGTTGCCCCTCATGTGGAGTCTGGCTTTTTGGGGTTTTAATTTAATTTTTGTCTATATATTTGTATTTTTACTTTAGGTTGTGGTCACTTATTCCATACTTGGTTAAGGTTTGTGTCCTGAGTGTGTGACTGAGGCCAGGCATTCTGTTAACATGGTGTTTGTACACAGGGATCTGTACTGTAGTAATTTGACTTGTTCAGCACAATCCAATCCAGCCTTTAAATTAATGGCTACTAGGATTAGTTTTTTGCATTTTGTATCTTCCTTCCTCATCAATAATCTGGTCATAGCAAAATAAACCTAATGTGCAGATACTTATAATGGTTCGATTGGGGGAGGGAGGGCTGGGTAAGTGGCTATTCATAAATCATATTTACTGTTTATTATTATGTTTCATTTATTGTAACATCTATTTTACTAAATTTCATGTGTATGTTTGGAAACCAGCTAGAATTTTAGATGGTTGGCATATACATTTTAAAGTATACTAAATGTATGCAAATTATGCTACAATAAATCTCCGTACATGGCTCTGCATCACCCTCATGCCGCTTTTGGGGGGAAGTAGGTGGTGGAGGGGGCACTGGGAGGTAGAGGAAAGCAGAAGCCTCAGATTGGGACCAGCATGATCAGAGGATAAAATGGTCAGACAACAAAGGTGGTAGAGAATTTTATTTTCAATGTAATGATCGGACTTGGTGCAATCTTTATATTATATAAAGTACTGGGAAATACATCTCTTTCTATTTCTCTGGTATTGCAATGTATGCAGAATCTGACTTCTTGGGGATGCAGTTTAATTTTTATCTATATATGTTTATTTTTAGGTTATGGACACTTATTTTGTACTTGGTGAGGGTGTTCTGTTAACATGGAGTTTGTAAGTAGGTATCGGTACTGTAGTAATCTGAATTGTTCAGCTTTTTAAATAGGTGTTGGATATTCCACAGCCCACTTGCAGTATTTACAGTGATGCTTTTTTGGGTAGGCTCATGTGATTTTTGGAAATTATGCTGATATGGTATGGTAGGCTTGCTCTATAGATCCTCAGTGACTTTTTGTAGGGTTTTGTATTAGTTCACAGTATAACTGGTACTGGAAAATGTTTGTTATTTTTAGTGAGATGATCAGAATCAGATTTTTTTATTATTTTTTTTAGATATTGAGTTCTGTAGGTGAATGTCCTAGTTCTATTTTGCTCCTCACCCACCTTTGAAGGAGGGGATTGTGTGAATGCACAATACATGTTCAAAAAGCAAGAACCATAATGCAGTTTAAAACAACCAAAAAAACCTGTGTTATAATTTGGTGTTATAAACTGTGCTGTGGTTCTCGTTGTTTCTTTAGTTCCTTGGTGTGCGTACATTTTGCATTTCCTCCACATTATCTAATCGACTTTTTGGTTTGGCTCAGTCCCTGAGTGGAATTTTGAGAAAGCCTCCCCCCACGTTCCAGTGGGGTTGGGGTGCACAATCTCATCCCTTGCCCCAGGCAGCAGATTGCCTTGAGCCGCCCCTGTATACCAATATACCTTTTCATTCTAAAAATGTGCTGAATTATATTTTGTAATAATGTAAGGGTCTACTTATTACAGTGATAACAACTGCATGAAATTATGCAATAATGCAATGATCATGCTAGAAATGTTTATTGCCGTGCTAACTGTATCACATGAAACAAAAATAAAATAATGAAAAAAAAGTTTTGCTAATTTAAGAATGATTTTAGAACCCATTTGCTAAATAAATGTTGAATTAACAGAGTAAGCTGGCTTGTCTGTAAATGACGTTCCCCTGCCTCATTTAGGGGGTAATTTTATAAGGAAACACTTACTTCAGGAGGGAAAATACATGGCTTAAAGGGGCTATTTAGTCATTTATGCAAGCATGCGGCCACACAGATGTGTAAATAGCACCCAACGTAAAAGTAACTGGGTGCACATGGGGAGAGTTTGGGTGGATCATAGGCAGAGTGCTCAAATACATGTGCAGATTATAAAATACTATAATTTATATGCATACTTGAAAAATATAGGCACAGAGATTTACACCAACTCAAGGGTACAATCTGTGCTACCTACACTAGTATTTTAGACATCTACTTTTTTGTATAAAATAGCATTTAAGTAGGCTCCTACTTCCACGCTTAAAGTAGGTGCATCTTTATACAATTTACCTCTACAAGTATATTTAAGCTTTTCTACTGTGAAAAACTGTTAACTGTATCAAAAAAAGTGTTTTCCATGGGCATGTTTAGTTCAGGGGAGTTAAAAAAAAAAAGGCACATATACATTCAATTTTGTTTGTGTGCTATTTCGCCCCTGCTTAGCTACTTACACATATAATGGGTACAGAAAGGCCATGTTACGTACATACTTTGCAGGCTCTAATCACAGGTCTGCGACTAAAAAGCTGTTTGATTATTTTCATCTAATTTCCATGTATTTTGGTGTGCTGAAAACAAATAAAATATTGAAACAACTCCTAGACGTCATGATTTGCCACAACATGCAAAATTGTCTTCAAATTTATCAATTTTTTTTCAAATTACTATTAATTAATTCAAATTAATATTAATTCACATAAGTGCATTTAAGATATAAAATGCCAAAAAACCTTAAAGGGGTTGTCCGAGTTATGTAACAAAATATATAGCACTGTAAATCTGATGGTCAGCAATATATACATAAGCTAAGCAAGTTTTAAGTCCGTGCTTCTAATGGTAGAAGGGGTTAATCTTTCCTGAAGAATCCAGTGGGAGGGAGACACAGGGCAGATAGCAGCAGCTCTGGTCAGTGCAGGGGGCGTGGCCAGCACTGTGACGTCTCGTGTACAGACACAGAGCTGCTCTCTCCTGCATGCCACACTTGTGCACGAATCATCATCAGGTTCTTGGTTCTAGGCTGTTCACACTTTTTCATCGCAATTTGTATTAACTCGTCATTCTTCAACCATTATGTTATGGCTCCGCGAAAGTGTATTAATTCGTCAGACAGTTTCTGTTTCATCTGTGGTGAATATACAGTGTTGAAGCAACAGCAGAATATTACAGACTTTATGAAAAAAGTATACTTTGCATACTGTGACGCCTCGTCTTACCAATTACACCAACTTGTGGCGCAGTTCATTTGGGAGACAGCGTCGTGTATGTTACTTTGTTATCGCTGTTCTCTGGTTGAGCAAAATTGTAGTTGTAGGCCCAGTGATCACAGCCAAAGCAATTTGAAGGTAAACAATAAGTTTATTGTTCCCAGCAGGTTTTCTTCACCCCAGAACAGATATTCAAGGATAACAACATGGATAAAGCAAATAAAGTCCTGTACAAATGTTTCCCTGATACTTCTCAGGTTACTGTAGTCCAAACAACTGTAGACTTTCTTAACAGCGATACTCATTCAAGGCATTCAATAAAGAACTTCCAACAAGCGTGGTTTTCCTGTTCCACCTTCACATGGATAATTCACTTCAAGCCTTAGAATTATGCACTTCACTAGTATCAGCAGTCAGACAACTTCTTGTCTGTACTTAAACTCTATTCTCTACATGCTTTTAAAACAGCCTTAAAACATTGCTTCTGTTTAAGCTGTACCTTTAAAAGTCACACTGGCAAATCCCGCATTCCATCTCAGAGCTACTGTGATCAGACAATGGAATGTCGGTTTGCATGGATTCTTCGTCGCTGAGTTGAGCTCCTTGGCTCTCTGGCCTATTCGAGTCTAGGGCTCTTAATTGGTGGAGGAGATCTTGTATCTGCTTTTCTCCCCTCTCACTGCCTGTCCTGCAGTCTTGTAAGGATAACTGTTTATTCAGCCTCTTAAAGAGCTGGGCATAAGGATTTCTTCCTTCTTCCTTTTTCCTGTACCTTATTCCCTGTTGAGGAACTACGTGTTTCTTGTAACTAGGCTTTTCAGGGACTCTACCAATCTCCCATTCCTCTAGCTCAGTATCTGTGCTTGAATCACGCTGCTGCCAATTATGAGCTAGGTGACGTGCACCTGTGCTGGCTTCTAGCTTACAAGTTCTACCACGTTCACTGCCAATATTACAAGGTAAACTATCAGAGGAACTACTTCTGTCTCTTTCAGACACAGGCTCTATGTTCTGTTTAAAAGGCTTATAAGTTTTTCTGACCTGGTTCAGCTTTTCTTGAGGGCAATCCCTTCCTGGGAGGATTCTCGGCTGTTTCCCCAGAGACGTGGCTCTCACTCTGCAAGGTGGCTGGCAATGGTCCCGGTAATTGGATCCCAGCTGGTCCCGCTTGCTCTGAGCTCGGCCCCTTTTGGATAAGGATTCTGTTTCTGTTCCTCTGCCAAGAATGCCTGACTCCAAGGCTATATCTGCACTCCTGGAGTCCCCTTTTTCTGGCTTTGCCAAAGGTAAGTTCCTATTTTGCCTTTTTCCTTCCTCCTGTAGCTCTCTGCGTTCCTCGTCTGATCTCCTCTCTGATCCAGCTGATCTGGCTGATCCAGCAGATCTTGCTGCTCGGGCTGATGTGGCTGATTTGATTGAACCTACCACTTCCTGGTTAAGTGGAGTGGTTTGTCCAATCAGGTGAGAGTCCACCCCTTTCCCTGGTTGGCTAGCTCTCCCTGTCAGCCTAGAGCTAGGGTGTGGCTCCCTTTCTTTTCTCTCCTGCCCTGCAACTCTGTGCGCTGAGGTTTTAACCCTCAGCTGCCCTGTATTCCTGGCAGGTTCAGAGGAAAAAGTTTGTTTAAAAGCCTTTTTCTTGTGCTCTGACAGCTCTGCCTTGTCACAATACTTTGGACTAAAAATTGGAGATCAAGATAAAGTCTGGGCGCCTCATAAAGTGTGCAAACGGTGTGTTGAGGACCTCCAAAACTGGTTCAAGGGTAAGAAAAAATCTTTCCGTTATGGGATTCCTATGGTATGGCGAGAGCAAAAGAATCATAGTGACGACTGTTACTTTTGTTCATGCGATGTGAAAGGGTTTAATTCCAAATGGAAGCATTCCATTTCATACCCCAATCTTCACTCGGCAATTCGTCCCATCCCCCATGGCACAGATATACCAGTACCCAAGCCCCTGCTACCTTGGAAGAGATACCTAGCTCCGATGAAGGTGAAGTCATACTTGAACCAGATGACGAATCAAGTTCTGACTTTGAAGATGATACAAGACCAAAATTGTTTTCTCAGGAGGAGATGAATGATTTGGTAAGACTTGAATCTTCCCAAAGATGCCACTGAGTTACTTGGATCAAGGCTGAAAAGCAGGAATTCATTGTTGCCAGGAGTGTCATCTTCATGGTTCAGACATCGTGAAAAGGAGTTCGTTCCTTATCCTCATCCTTACTTCCGCTTTTGTGTAAAGGGACCACATGTGCCTTTTTCCAGTCCTATGGTACCACTCTTGACTCCAAAGAAGCATTCTCGGATATATCCCATCCAATCCCATCACTTTGTCTACTTTTAGTTTAGCTAGTTCCTCACAAACACAGTCTTCTGAAAATTGTTTGAGATCCCCGTCTCTTCTATTCCTGTTTGTGGGTGTTTTCTGAGGTCCTGCTCTTGGCCCTTCATCTGTGAACACAAAACAGAAATATTTGTTAAGCAATTCCGCTTTATCATCGTCAACTTCTACCTACTCCTTCCCTTCACCCTTGTGTCTGACAATACCACTTTTGCCCTTCCTCCCCTCACTAACATATCTGAAAAATGTCTTATCCCCCCATTTTATTGCATTGGCTATTTCTTCTTGTATCTTTGCTTTCTTGACTACTTTGCTAACTTGTCTATTTTTTTCCAAATATAGATTCCTCTCTTCCTCTCTCTGTGATCTCTTGTATTTCATGAAGCCTTACTATTTTTGTTCACTTTTTCAGCTACTTCTTTTGAGAACCATAGCAACCTCCTTTTCCTTTTACCTTTATTTACCATTCTAACAAAAAGGTTATTTGTCCTTAAAATATCCAACAAACAAAGGAGGTACTCCTCAGCAAAGTTCATCCAAACACAAAGCAGAGAAAATCAAAAACATGTTTTGGTGTGGCCATGATTTTGATTTTCTCTGCTTTGTGTTTGGATTCCCTTAAAATATCCCCTTTCAATTTTGCCCACTGTTTTTCTACATCCCCCAGCTGTTCCCATCCCACTAACGACTCCCTGAGGTATTGGCCCATCTTGGCAAAGTTAGTTTTCCTAAAATCTAAGACCCTTGCTTTTGAATGCATTTTATCAGTCCTAGTCCTAATACTGAACCACACCATCTGGTGATCACTGGATGCGAGATGATTATCCACTATAACATCAGAAGCATGTTCACTATTGGTAAGCAGCAAGTCCAGTACGGCCCCTTCACGTGTGGGTTCTGTTATCAGTTGTCTGAAGAGTTCTCCCTGTAGAGAATCCAGGATCTCCTTACTTCCAGATGATACTGTAGCAAGGATGCACCAATTAACATCTGGCATACTGAAATCCCTTATCAGTAGCACTTTCCCTTTCCTGACAATGCTGTTTATGTCTTCTATTAAATCTCCATCCACCACTTCTCCCTGTGAGGGAGGTCTGTATATCACACAAATAGAAATGGATTTCTCTGTCCCTCTTTCTAGTTTAACCCATATTGCCTCCTCTCTCCCTCTTAAGCCCTGTAATTCTATAGCTTTAATATTATTTTTTACATATAGTGCCACTCCTCCTCCCCTTCTTCCTTCCCTGTCCTTTCTGAATAAAGTATAGCCTGGTATAGTAACATCCCCGTCATGGTTATTCGTGAACCATGTCTCTATAACTGCCATGATTAGGGACATGTTTACTAACGTGCAGTAGCTAATTGTGGAAGGTTTAATGTGGGATTAACATGTATTTTGGCCCTGTAGTATCTGAGAGTACACAGTAAAAATACATCCATGCTAAAAATCCAGTGCTATCAGAATACCATAAGAATAAGTGATTTAGGGCAGGAAGGAAGTGGAAAAGCCGCACAAAACTAGTACGGCCACAATAATGGTGCAATTGATCATGAAAGACACCGTTAGCATAGGTGAAGATAATGTCTGCCTCTGACGAAATGCTAGTTGCACCCGCTGAGCCAATGCATCCCAAAAATGTCTGTGAGGCATTCCGTTATGGTTGTATAATCTGGGGTTTTGACATCAAATGACATGGATACCATGATGTCATTGGCATAGATTTTGCAGTGGATGTTATGCTTTCATATGACTTCACACAGTGGCTGAATGTATATGTTAAACAGAATGGATGATAATGCTGACCCCTGGGGTACTCCTTGCATCAGTTTGAATGGAGTTCAACAATATCAATAGAATGAACCTTAGATATCATTCAATTAAAAACATCTAATTTTTGTCGAACACCCACAACTAATCCCTGTAGCCTATCACTTTAAAGCATACCATTTCAAGTACAAAGGCCCATTCGTGGGTGTAAATCACTGAAAATATTTATTTATTTAGACAGTTTTGTGTACCACCTTATCCTTCAATCAAAGTAGTCACAACACAATTAGGGGATACATTTAACATGAGGGGATATGAGACACATACACTAATATTTACAGGGAACATGGGCAATGGAGGGTTAAGTGGCTTGCCCAAGACCACAAGGAGCACCTGTGAGATTAGAAACCCCAGTCCTTCTGGTCCAAGGTTGCTGTCCTCTAGTGGGATTTGAACACCTGACCTTCTGGCCTCAAGTAACTTTTCCCAACCACTAGGCCACTCCTCCCCTGCAGGTGATTTACATGTACTGATCGTGTGATTTGTTTATGCAGCTGCTTATAAAATTACTTCCCTAACAGTAGTGTAAATTCAAATGAAGGGCCCCCATTCTAAAGATCTGATTAGTACAAAATAGTGTTGCTCAGATGTTGACTGGTTCTAGAATTAGGGATTTTGAAGGTCAATATTCAGTGGCATCTTATCGAGTTGGGGAAACTGCTAGGTACTTTTGGGAAAACTGCTAGGTACTTGTGACCTAGATTGTCCACTGTTGGAAACAGGATACTGGGCTTGATGGACCTTGGTCTGACCCAGTATGGCATTTCTAATCCATATAAATTGTCAAGCTTTCACTAGTATTCATTGGCCCATCAGTGCTTTTGATTTTAGCATCCACTGGGGAAACTGTGTAGAGGGTGGGGTCTTTTGTAATGAACACTGCCCCCTTTAAAAAGGAGCCTGACAGCATTTGCTTCTATATTAGGGGAAAGCTGTATATATTTTCAGAGATGTAACTAACTACCCAGGCTCAACTTGTAGTAAGTGTAGGAATGGACTGGTAAAGGGGATACAAGAATCCCCAATATGTAATTGAAGATGGATGAATTTCATGAATTTCTTGATGCAGATCTCTGGGATGTGCTGATAGAAGAACTTTTTAACAATAATTGTCACTCACGGGTTTGTCCTTTCACCTACTTCCTCTTGGGTGGAGTGGGATATCATGATCATGAGTTCTGTGTAACTGTCTTTAAAATAGTTTGAGAACATTGTTAACGGAAGCATAAAGAGTAAACATAGGCTATGAACTGTGCAACCATAGTTCATTGTACAGTACAGTCAACTATAGGTCCCTGCTGGCACAGTATAATTTCTGCAGCTCTGCAATTATAAATAAATCTGTCATAATCAAATAAATTTCATTGAATACAATGTAAACAGCTCTTACTCTGTAAAGAATTCTAGTGACACCTTGTGTTATGCTATGTTTATGCTTAATGACTGTGTTACTTCCCCTTTTCTCTTCAATAAAAAGGGCTTCAAAGGAGAAAGACTTTGAATTCAACAGAGGTGGAACCGTGCTGTGTCCATGGACCTTCTGTTGTTTTCTCTCTGAGCTCAAAGAAAAGTAGCACTCTGTGTGTGATTGTGTTATGTGTTACTCATAAGATATGCCATACTTGGTCAGACCAAGGTCCATCAAGCCCAGTATTCTGTTTCCAACAGTGGCTAATCTAGGTCATATGTACCTAGCAGTTTCCCCAAGAGACACAGGTTCCACAATGCTTGTATTGGTTCAAGCATTGATATCCTGGGTCCCTTCTTAATAATGGTTCATGGACCTTTCCTCCAGGAACTTGTCCAAACCTTTTTTAAACCCAGCTACACTAACAGCCTTTACTACATCCTCCGGTAACAAATTCCAGAGTTTGATTACACGTTGAGTGAAAAAATATTTTCTTTTATTAGTCTTAAATAGTTTACCCTGTAGCTTCATTGCATGTCCCCTAGTCTTTCTATATTCTGATAAGGTAAACAATCGATCTACGTTTACCCGTTCCATTCCGTTCATTAATTTATAGACTTCTATCATATCTCCCCTCAGCCATCCCTTTTCCAGGTTAAAGAGCCCTAACCTTTTTAGCCTTTCTTCATAGGAGTATCCTTCCATCCCCTTTACCATTTTGGTGGCTCTTCTCTGAACCTTTTCTAAAATTGCTATATCCTTTTTAAGATACGGCGACCAGAATTGCACACAATATTCAAGGTGCGGTCTCACCATGGAACGATATAGAGGCATTATAATATCTTTTGTTTTATTTTCCATTCCTTTCCTTATGATACCTAGCAGTCTATTTGCTCTCTTGGCCGCCGCTGCACACTGGGCCGAGGGTTTTAACATGGTATCCACAATGACGCCTAAATCTTTTTCCTGGGTGGTGGTTCCTAATGTGGAACATTGCATCGTGTAACCATAGTTTGGGTTGTTCTTGTACTCTCTGCTTATTTCTCACTGCTTGAGGAACCAGAGACTGAAAGAGTTGTGGTATTGTGGCCAGATCACGGGTTTTCTTCAGTTTTTTGCCGTGACTCAGATCACTGTGTCCTTCAGCAGTCAGAAATGGCAGACAAGCCTCCAGGATACATGTGAATATTAAAAGGCAGTTTTCTGTCGTGAGTATTAAGAGGCAGGTTTCTGTCATGAGTATACAAAATGGGCAATGAGGCCAGTAAAATTAAACAGAAAACTCAGTTAGATGAATGGGGCGAAAAAGCCCGTAATATAGGGCAGAAAAAGGGAAGCCCGGATTATGAAATGAGGCGCAGATATGGTGATAGTGCCATTGATTATGTTGGCCGTTGACATTTGATGACTGCCAGTAACCCCAGTTTGCAGTTCCCCTTGGGGTGGAACTTTTCAGGAGGACAAACTGTTCTGGTTACAGTATGAGATGGCCCTTAATGATTTGGGGCAACCTCATACCAATCACGAATGGGTCGTGTATGGTTGGTGGCAGTTTAAGGCTGCTGAAAAAGTGCAGCAAGCTACTGACTCTGTGTTTGAAAAATTTAAAAATCAAGTGTTTAGGATGGATATGTGTTTTAGCTAAAGAGACAGAAACTGAAATTAATGCCAGTAATCCTACTCCAAAGAATTGTGAACCCTGTAATGTCCTTTTTGCTCCTCCAGCCTATGAGGAAGATTTCAATGCTTTAGTGGTGCAAATTTAGGAAAAGGAGCTGTTCCACAGGAAGGAAAGCACTCCTAGGCAGAAAGATTAAAGACGGATGATTCCAAATAAAGCTTAGAGTCACTTCACTGGAGAGGAGTGTCTCTGAGGGGGAATGGCCACCGTCGCGTCCAAATTTATCAGATACATTTTTAGGTGAAAGGCTGGAGACTGAGGTGAAGCAAATGGAAACCTGTGCACAATATGAGCTAAGGTTGAAGGCAGAGATTGAAGATTTTGATCAGTAATTAGTTTGAGTGGTTGGAAGGATAGTGTACTTATAAAAGAAACTGAAACTTACAGGGAAAAACTTAAATCATTGCTCTATGACAAAATAGAATTAATCAAGCAAGGTACTTTAGGAATAATTTTCATGTCATAACTGTAGTATGAAGTGGATTCTCTAATTTAGTGGTTAGGGAAGGGGAGTGTGCTGTGCAGTACACTGCAGTAACAATTTGGAGGTTTCCGGCACAGATAACAGCTTGGCATGACTGTATATTTTTAGCAGAAAGAAAGTCTTAAGCAACCGTGGTAAGATTTTTTTTTTGTTAGACTAAACCATAAGCCTTATTGGGGAAGTTAATTAAAAAAAAAAAAGACTCCAAAAGTGATTAACCATTCTTTTACTTGTGTATGTATAATAAATAAGTTTTGTTTTCAAGGTCATGGATCTGAACTTGTTTTGGTTATGAGAATTTATCTACTGATTCCATTCTATGTGTAATAATGCAAATGCTGAAAAGTATTATTAGAAACAGTACTCCTCGGTGCTTCTTATATCTCCAGATACTCTGGAAAAAAATAATTGATGATATTCTCCAAATTCTATTTTTAGTTATAATTAATGTGAATGAATGGAAAGATCTTCCATGCTTTGATGTATTTAGATATTTGATAAATTGTGTGGATTTGTGTGATGTGACAAAGGTTAAGAAAAATTAAGTGTTTAAAGGAAAGATAGAAGTTAGTAACTTAACTGAAAAAAAAATTAAATTGTTTGTCAAGTTAAGTCAAGCAAGTTTGTTTAATTAAAGGGAAAAATTGAATGATACAACTACATTCAAACAAGTGTATTAAGTAATTAAAACAATATGATAAATATATGTATAATGTTTTATTTTTCCTTTGTGATAGTGGACTATTTATTTATTTACATTCTCTTATATACCGCACTATTTAGCATCAGCGCGGTTTACATGGAACAAAATGCTCAGTACAAATAACATGTATGAGTTTACAGATAACAGGGAACAAAAAACTTGGATAACAGGGGTAACTATTTACGAAACTTACTACATGGAAACAAAATCAAAGAGGATGCATAGAAAACACAATCCACGTCATGGGTTTGAGTTTCAACTTGGTGTGTTGTTGGTATGCTATAAGTTTGTCTGGGAATGTGGATGGTATGGGGGTGTCTTGGAGCTCTAAGGGATGCAGTTGGGCTCAATAAGGTACTTGTTGAAGAGGTGACCTTTGAGGGCTTTCCTGAACTGTGGTAGATTCTTAATAGCCCGGATATCATGGGGTAATGAATTCCAGTATCTTGGGGCACTGAGACTGAAAGCCCTGTTGGCTGTCGATTTAGTGCAAACAGTAAGTGCCTTCGGTACGGTTAAGGAGTTTATAGCCGGGGATCTTCTTACTCTATTTGGTGATGTGGCATGGATGAGGGAGGTTAAGGATGTGGATGAGAGATTGTGAACAGCTTTAAAAGTGATTATCAAGATCTTGAAAACTATTCTAGCCTGGATGGGTAGCCAATGCAACTGTATTAGCAGAGGCGTCACGTGGTCGCTCCTGGATGCTCCATGGAGGATTCTTGCTGCCATGTTCATGGCTAGCTGCAGCGGGTTTAGTGTAGACTGGGGAAGACCTTGTAATATGGCATTGGCATAGTCGAAATGAGGTATGACCAATGCCTGGAAAATTGTTTGAAAGTCAGATGGTTCAAGCATGGAGCGTAGATGCCTAAGTGAGCGGATCTTGTAGTAGACTGATCTGACTATGTTTCCTATGTGAGCCTTCATATCCAGGCGTTGATCTAGGATGACTCCCAGGTGTCGTATTGATGGTTTAGAGTGCAGCTCAGCTTCTTTTACTTTAAGATATTGTGGTGGGGTAAAGTTGGGGTTCCTCGTAATGAAGAGTACTTCCATTTTCTTATGTTGTATTCTGAGGTTTTGAGAAAGAAGCCAGTCAGATATTGCATTGAAACAACTCGTCAGTGGGGAGAGGTCCAGATGCTCAGTAGAGAAAGGAATGTAGATATGGACATCGTCTGCATATAACATGCAGTCGACATTGAAGGACCGGATGATGTTACAAATTGGCTGCATGTAAATATTGAACAAGAGCGCAGAAAGGGAGGATCCTTGTGGGACTCCTTGACTTTGGTTGAAAGGTTCAGAATTTGTCCCTCCGGAACGAACATGTTGCCATCTTTCGGACAGGTAGGATCTGCACCATTCGAGCGCTCGTCCATTAATGCCTTTGTCAATCAGTCGTCTTAATAGAAGCTCATGATTTACTGAATCAAAGGCTGCAGCGATGTCCAGAAAGATGAGAGCAAAGCCCTTACGGATGTCATCAATGCCTGTGATTATCTTGCAGAAGAGAGTGGTGAGGAGGGTTTCCACTCCGTGGAATTCTCTAAAGCCATGTTGGCATGGGTCTAACGGTGCAGCGGAGTCGATGTGATCCTGTAATTGTCGTTGAGCTTCCTTTTCAATGATCTTCGCAAGTAGTGGAATGCTGGATATGGGTCTATAGGAGTCCACCTGCTGGGGATCAAGTTTGCAGTTTTTTAGCAGAGGTCTAATAGAGGTGCGTTTAAGGGCGGAAGGGAAGGAGCCGGTTGAGAAGGTGAGGGTCATTATTTTGGACAGTACTGGGCTGAAATGGCTGCGAAGCTCCTTGATCCAGAAGGCTGGGCATGGATCAGACTGGGCAGTAGTTGAAAATTACAACTAGTTGAAAATTACAACTATGATAGTGTATGAGTAACAATGTCTGCAGAAAAACATGCTGATATTTCTCCTAGTCTCTTTTAAACTAATCTGCAAGAGTCGATTGGAGGAGTGATCTTAAATTCTCATATCATGTATGTTTTAGTTATAACAGGGTAGCTGGACCCGATGTTCACCTTTTACCACAATCGCACACCACCCTTCCTCCAAATCCCCCCCAACCCCCGTGGGTTACCCACAAAAGAGACAGACACTGTTCTTGGCAGCAACTGGTCGCAGCTTTATTACTAATCCAACATTTGAACACTCTGAACAATAATCAACAATGACCAAACCCCAGCGGAGCGATCCCTCACCAGCTGTACAATTAACAAGGTGACCTCGCCCCCGCCCCAGCCGCGTTCAAGCCACTGGCCAAGTTCCTATCACCCTTATCCGACTCTGCCATGTCAGTAGCACAAGTCTGCCAGGGTTTATCTGGGTCGTGGGCACCCCACCCCCGCCCCAAGTAGCCTAAGGCTTCGGACCCCGGAAACCTCTGGGATCCCGCCACTGGCTCAGACCTGTTGACTGTCTTTGCCACCTCCCCGCCCCCCCCCCCCCCATTATCAACAAGCTGCGACCAGTGGGTATTGTCCTGTACTACCCTCTCCAATGCTTCCTGCCAATCATTCAACAGTAAGTCCACCCCCACCGGAGATAGGTGAACCCCATAGCTCCTATACAATCTGGCACAAGCCACCTCCACCCATGCATGCTGCACCTGGTAACCCCCCATCTCACACACCCACCGCCCAATCTGCTGATTAATTTTTGTCAGACCCCTAGACCACCGTTGTTGTCCCCAACATGCTGGTCTAGGTATAATATCAGACCAGATCGGCACCACCCCCCACAAACCACCGCAGAACCACAGCAAGATCCTTCTTTGCCGCATTAATCAGCTGCTTGCATGTCCAGGAAGTCAGCTCATTGCCGCCAAGATGCAACAGCAAAATCTCCAGCTGCTTACGCAGGCATCGATGGTGTCGAAGCAAGGGCAGCAGCTGCGTCCACTGCAGACCCCATTCACCCAGCCATGAGAGGGACACCACTTCAGGATCAAAGCCCAGGTTTAGCCCGACTGGCCACTCTGCTGCTCGCTTATCAGCCCAGAACACGAAGGAGTGCCCAATAATCCAACAATCCCGCACGCCAAGTCCCCCATCTGCAAAAGAAATTAACAATTAAAATCACCCCCCCCTTTTGCCCCCCCGTCACAAACGGACATATCCTTTAAATGCCTTGGACCGCTACCTGCCAATACTTTGTATCTGCTCCCCAGAGAGCCCCACCTCCGCCGCACTGGTTGCTGCCCCAATGCAAAAAGAGTGTGCCGAAAATTGACTCTGGTCCTCCCCCACGCAACACAATACCATACGTATCACAGCCGACACCTGAAACCGTGTCAGCAACTGTGCATCACTATGCACCAATAACCTGCCTGCTACCACTGGACGCACCTGCAAGTACTCCAGCATAGCAGCTACCGGGCAGGTAAGCCCCCCATCCCCTTCAAGACCACCCAGAGACCCCTTCCACTCTGGTCCATTTTTGATTTCGTCAGGAGAACCCGTAATTGCCCGCCACCAAGCTGCACATGCTGGCATAGCAAGCTACTCCCTACCCTCGATTTCACAGAGTTTGCCACCAATTTCCCCACCCGTAATGCACCAAAGAAAGCCAAACTAAACACTGCACAAAAAAGAATGGCTTCGTATCGCGACTCCACGACATTAGGTAACTTCCTACATAGTCTCAGGAGTAACTCATGCGTAATCGGCCGCCGCCGATCCTGCGGAGTCGGCCGCAAACACTCTCACCCCCGCAAGAGCCTCTGGACCATGAACCCTCCCCCCATCGAACCCCATCCGACGGCTCTCACGAAAAAGGTGAAACCAGCCAGATGCCACCTCATTGATGACCGGGATACCCCTTGACCTTTCACACTGATGATATACTGCCTGAGCAATAGATCTGATACCGCCCCCTTCCTCCAACCACGCGCCCTCAAAAAGGCTACCACCCACTCACAACCTCTCTGGTAAGCATCCCAGGTCCTCTCTGACATCGAACTCCGCAGTAGCTCCTTCATCTCAGCAGGCCACCGTTCCATAAGCTCCAAGGGACAACACGCCCTTCCCGATACGCCTCTGGTGCCAACTGCCGAAACCGGTCCCACTGCAAACGGGAAAGAGCATCAGCAATTACATTAGTGTGTCCTGGGATATGTCTGGCCTTCAACACAACATTCAGGTGCAAACAGGAAAGTACCACCAATCTTTTCAGCGACGCCACCTGCAGACATCGCAGAGTGTAATGATTAATGACACTCACGACTACTTCATTATCACACCACCACACCACCTTGCGATTCTGCAGCCTGTCTGGCCACAACTCCAACGCCACTAGCATCGGATACAGTTCCAAAAAAGTTATATTCTTCAACAAACCCTCCTCATGTCACTCTTGCGGCCACTTATCGGCACACCATGCCCCACCAAAGTAAATTCCCATACCTATACCACCAGCCACATCCGTGAAAAGCTGTAACTCCTCGCTCGAACTCTCGGCTTCCATTATGACTGACGTCCCATTAAAGTCCTTCAAAAAGACGTCCCAAACCTGCAAGTCCTCCCTCATAACCTTGGAAACTCGAATGCGGTGGTGTGGCTTCCCCACTCCTGCTGTCGCTGCCGCCAAATGGCGTATAAATACACGACTCATCAGAATCACTCTACAGGCAAAGTTTAGTGAGCCAATCAACGACTGCATTTCCTTCAATGTTAACTTCGAGGAAGCCAAAACATTAGCAACCAGAACCCGCAACTTCATTACCTTCTTTATCGGCAAGCGCGCAACCATTTAGTCGGAATCTAACTCCACTCCCAGGAAGATGATCCTCGTGCACAGTCCCTCCATCTTCCCATCCACCAGCGGCACCCCCATCTCGCCCGCTAAGCTCACGAAACCATCCAACAGCTCTGTACATGCTGTTGTGTGCGACACGCCCACAAACAAGAAGTCATCTAAGTAATGCACCACCTCGGACCTACCCACCTGGAGTGTCACTGCCCACTGCAGGAAGGTACTGAACTTTTCGAAGTAGGTGCATGACACCGCACAGCCCATCGGCATGCATTTGTCAAAATAAAACCCTTTGGCCAAATGAAAACCTAACAAGTGAAAGGCAGTGGGGTGAACTGGCAACAGCCGAAACACCGACTCGATATCCACTTTTGCCATCAATGCGCCAAGCCCAGCTTTCCTGACCAGCTCCGCTGCCCTATCAAACAATGTATAGCGCACTGTACAACACTCGCACGTGGTATGTGATCATTCACCGAGGCCCCAACCGGAAACGACAAATTGTGGATCATCCGAAACTTCCCCGGTTCTTTCTAGAGAATAATTCCCAAAGGGGATACCACAAAATTCCGGAAGGGGGGCTGCGTAAATGGCCCCACTACCCTTCCTAGCTTCACTTCCACTGCCATCTTCTCCTGCACAACGGCCGCAAAGCATCGCACCAATGGGGAATTACGCGCTGTCGCAACTGCCACTACACCCCGCACCGGTATAACAAAACCAAACTGAAACCCAAACTGTAAAACTTCCCTATCCCTTAGCTTTGGGTAGTGACTAAGCCACCCCTTTAAAACATTGACCCTTATTGGTGTAGGGGCCACGTCGAACTCCCCGACCCCATTTAAGGGCCGGTGAAGGGGGCAACACCGTACCTCTCTTAAGGCATTTGGCCGCGGAATGTCCTCCACCACAGGCCAAGCAGACATGCCAGAACTTGCAGTCCGGGAAAGGACAGGAGGACTTATTGAAATGCCAGCACACGTCCCCTCCACTGCCTGATACCACCGGTCTAATGGGCGCCGCGAGTCCCCCACCACGAAAGGAACGACTCACCCCTTCAGTGGTCACTGTCCCTCCTTTTCCCAAGCCCCCTCCTGCCATCGCCCTAATCGACATCTGGGTGAGCCACAAGTTGATATCCTGCATGCCCCAGGTTAACAACTTGTTCTCCTCCATTTTATCCCTAAACTTTTCATCATAATTAAGCCACGACCAACCTTCATGGGTCTGCGAGGCTTCCAATATCGAGTCCGCATATGCCAGCAACATCCCATTCTGACACGGATAATGCCGCCCCCACACACTAGTCAGCTGCAAAAACACCCGCGCCCAGTTCACGACCGTCCTAGACACCTTCCTAATCTGTCCGCTTTCTCATCCTCCTTGCGCTTTTTTCTGCTCTCTCCGGACCGCTTCCGACCCTCCAGCAAGCGGAAAATGTCAATGTATTTCCGTTTGCAAATTCTCCGCCTCAGCTTCTTCGGAACTCCTTCCCACAACTCAGATAAAATCACCAAATTCAGAGATCCCCTGACGCACTACTCGCTGTTGCAGCCGCATCTCGCGCCACCGGCCCCTCGCCCTTGCCCCCCCAAAGACGTCCCCGATGAACCCAAAGATGAAGAGGATGACGATTCCGAACTCCGCCGCCTCCGGCAAGTATGCTTCCTCTTCCGACTCGCTTTGCCCGACCGTCCAACCCGCATGTCACTCCCCTCACCCCCTGTACCCTCATCAATTTGCAACTCACCCGGCGCGGCCACGGGCCCAGAATTCACCACCGTTGGTCGCAGCACCCCTTGCGCTGAATCCTCGCCCAGCTGCTCCTCACTCGCACCATGTGCCCCTGCTCCTGCCTCCAGGCCACTGTGCGGCGTAGTAGTCAGGGCATTCATGGTCTCCAGTGGTCGTCCCACTGGTCCGTGCGCTGGTCCCAGAGACACCAGAAAAGGCACCTGTGGAGAAATAAAAGGAAAAGCAGATGGTGAAAACCCGCAGACCACATCGGTTGCCACACCCCCACCCACTTGGCCCACGACGGGCCTTGTCGCCCCCATCCACTGATCCCAGCCATACTGACGCCTTACCAAACCATAGTCCATCATCCCCACAGACCCGCTACCCGAGGCCCAAGCACCTCCCGCCCCCCAACTGGCTACCCCTTGACCATAGCTGCCCCATGGACTCTCTCTCTCTCCCATCCCTGGGTGGACCGGAGTCCCCGTACTCTGCCGTACAGCTACCCCCCCCACCCACTTCCGCACCAGCCCTCAGCTCCCCCTGGGGACCTTCCTGTCCTATTGCCCCTGATGTAGGCACTGCGGCTTCCACCACCAGCTCCCCCACCTCCAGCAGGCTCCCCGTTCCCCGTCCCCAAGCTCGGCAGCCCCCCGTGACCTCCTTGCTACCAAAGGGGGCCCACCACGCACACAAACCGGACGCCTGGCCCTCCCCTCCCCCCGCTGTGAGGTTAAGCTCTCTGCCGGACCCTGCTGGCCCCCTATGACCACCCCCTGACCTCTGGAACCCCCCCAACCTGTGCATCTCTGCCTTGCTGGCCCCCTACCTGCCACCCCAGTGACCTTTCCTTCCCAGAATCCACTTATCCCCTTTTTTATTTTTGATAATACGTTGCTTTGCTTCTGCTTTGTATTTGTTGTATATATATATTTTTTTTATATAACCCAGCCTTCAGCCCCTCTAACCGCGAATCTCCCCACCTCCATTAATGGTAGTATCAATTACTGATTTGAGCACCGCAGCCCTACTCGCCTGCTTCTCGGGCTTCGCGCCCATGTGCTCTGCCGCGGCCCGCGATGTCCCTGCTCCCCACGGGCTGCAGTAAGCCGTCTGGCCCCCATTCGCACCATGACACGGTTCCCGGGACTCTCTCGATACGCCGCTTGCAGCTGCACTCCGTCGCCCAAGTCTTCTGCACACAGGACCCTCCTGCCGCCACAGCCAACGATGCCACAAGCCTCCAAGCCTCCGAGATGACTCCCTACATGTGCTCAGCCACCGCTGCAGCCTGAGCACATGCACCATGCTCCGATTGGCTCCCCCGCACGCGCTCACGTGGGCAGAGCCAATCAGTTCAAAGGACGCGTCCTGCCTCAAGCGCCTCTCCCCCGCCTCCTGACGCACAAATAAGGTGCGTGCAGGGTCCCACACCGGGCCGAGCACCTGGTTACCCGCAGGCGCCGGGACCCTGCCCGCGCCTTTCCTCTTATGGAAAGACCACTGCAGAACTGATCTTGTTAATTGCAAGTGTGAAGCAAATGTCTTGTTGCTAGTGGAATAGTTTTAAATTAGTATCACTGAGGTAGATTCAATATGCTTACCTCTTCTATTGCTGCTGTTTGTATTTTTGCTCAGATATTTTCACTGGACTTAAGCCACTGGGTTATTTTTTCAGACTTTTTGTTACCCTGTTGTAGCAGGAATGCCTCCATGCTTTCAGTCTCTGGCAGCAGTAGTCTTTGCAATCCAAATTACTGATTTTCTAGTACTACAACATGCCTCTCATTCAGATTTTGCGTCTTCTACACTTGGGAAAAAAACCCCCCACAGCTTTCTTACAGCTCTAGATACTGTTTGACCTCACTATGTAGTGATGGTTCTGCTTTCCGCAATGAATAAGGAAAATTGATGCAATTATAAGAGTTGATTCTGTGACAGAGTAGGCTGCTTTGCTATTTGCTAGTGCTCAACTAGCTGAAGTGTTCGCTCTTTCTAGAGCTCTTGAGTTATCTACTCACTTGATCATCAATACTGACTTTGTCTCAGGCTTCTTGCATGGGGAGCTCTATGTGCTGATCTTTTACTACTATGCTGTTAAGCCATTAAGAAGTGGTAATTAACTTTCTAATGGGTTCAAATTTGGTGTTAAAAAAGTTTTCTAGTTTATGAATGTATGCATTTTTAAATAAATGTTCCTTCCTTTGCGAGCTTAGATGTCTATGCGAATTAGAATGGAATAGAGAAGTAGTCTAATGATTAGAGTACTAGCACTCCTTGTGACCTTCGACAAGTCACCTAACCCCCTCATTGCCTTACAAAGAAAACAAATTCCAAGTTATCAATGTTCCTGTTTAATGTGCTGTACCAAGTTTTAGTTGCAATGTGAACTGCTGTGACTAGTGGGGAAAGTGGTATTAAAAAATAACATAAAAAGGAAAAGGGTATATTACTGATAATGTTTAAAGTAATGTGAGTTGAATCATCATCTAAGATAAGACAGCCTTCCTAATAATTGTTGACAAACAATTGAAATTAGTTTAATTTATTTGTCATAAACTGCTAGTTATGTTTTAATGTTTTTTACCCCTTGAATAACCAGATTGACTATACCTTGTGTATATCGTTATAACTGGAGAGTACATCCCAAATATAATTAGTGATATGAATATGTAACATTTGATTTGGCAAGTAGACAGAATAAGTTTAGGAATGTAAATGAAAAAATAGAAGTATGTTACAGGCTAGCTATGTAATAATTTAGTGCTAGCAATAGATGTATTATAATTAACAATAGATAATATAATTCTGTTCAACAATTAAAGACTGTCATTAGGGATGAATAATTGTGCTTGTTTGCAATTCTATGGAATCAAGAGAGATGCTGTAGTGGAGAGTTGGGTTTTTGCAAATTATATATTGTATGCACTGAATCCTATGGGCCGAAGAAGAAACCTACTGTGAATGATAATGCTACTGAATATGGAGACTCCAGATAAAGATCAGCGATTCCAGCGGAACTACTCAATTATGCGCAGCAGTAAAGCCTAGGTGGACAATCACTGAGAAAGCTCTATCTAAGATGTGCATGGCACAGCCCATGGTGAGACAGGATGCTGCTGAAGGATCTGGAGTGATGACTGGTCATGGTGTGAGGGACTAATCTCTGAATTATTGATAGATCTATGAGAAGCAATTGGCCACTGCTAGAAGAGGTAGTGCTTACAATTGGTAAAGTCTTGCTCTCTGTACACATTCTTATTGAGGCTAAGCAAAGGCAAACAATGTCACATGATTTTGTATAACAACTTCCTCCAATGAACAAGATGGAGCTCACCTATGGACCAGTTGTGCCTAGGACTCTGAAGGAACATCTGCAAAATGAAGCCTACTGTAGAAGATTTATTCAGGATTTGGACATGTTTCAGCTACCGCTCTTTAGTAATGATTCTTTATAGAATCACAGGGAGGACAATGGAGGGTTTAGTGGCTTGCCCAAGACCACAAGGAGCACCTGTGAGACTAGGAACCCCAGTCCTTCTGGCCCAAGGTTGCTGTCCTCTAGTGGGATTTGAACCCATGATCTTCTGGCCTCAGGTAACTTGTCCCAACCACTAGGCCATTCCTCCCCTGCAGGTGATTTACATGTACTGATCATGTGATTTGTTTATGTGGCTGCTTATAAAATTACCTCCCTAGCAGCAGTATAAATTCAAATGAAGGGCCCCCATTCTAAAGATCTGATTAGTACGAAATAGTGCTGCTCAGATGTTGACTGGTTCTAGAATTAGGGATTTTGAAGATCAATATTCAGTGGCATTTTATCCAGTTGGGGAAACTGCTAGGTACTTCTGGGAAAACTGCTAGGTACTTGTGACCTAGATTGGCCACTGTTGGAAACAGGATACTGGGCTTGATGGACCTTGGTCTGACCCAGTATGGCGTTTCTTATCCATATAAATTGTCAAGCTATCTTTCACTGGTATTCATTGGCCCATCGGTGCTTTTGATTTTAGCATCCACTGTGGAAACTGTGTAGAGGGTGGGATCTTTTGTAATGAATACTGCACCCTTTAAAAGGAGCCTGACAACATTTGCTTCTGTATTAGGGGAAAGCTGGATATATTTTCAGAGGTGTAACTAACTACCCAGGCTCAACTTGTAGTAAGTGTTAGGGAAAGTCATTTGAATCACTCCTAAAATCTGAATTTTGTAGCTTTACTCTTTAATTCCTCCCAAGGCAACAGAAAAAGCAGCAGCGGTGAGGCAAGGGCAAGCAGCAGGGGGGTGGGGAGGGTGGAGAGTTGAGACTGGCAGTCCCAACTGCGCCCCTATTTCTTTGCTAGGTACAGCGCTTGTGATAAGGAAGCTTATCATAGCTCAGGTAGGAGCTATAGAAAAGATGATGTGACTCTGAACAAGCAACCTGTCAGTTTTGGTAGAAGCAAGAAAACAGAGTTTTCACATAAAAGACTACCAGTCCCAGAATGCACCAGGTTTCCAGCAGCCATGAGGGGGGCTGAAGTGAGAAAATGTGTGTGCAATCAAGAGAGCTATGAGGTAATCCCTAAGCACTCATCTCAAAGGGCAGGGCCTGATTCAACACAGCTGCGCTGTGTTAGGGAGGAGCACACATTAGGACAGAATAAGAATAGAGCTTATTCTTCAGATAACAGCTTCAGGAAAAGATACAGCAACGGCTACAAGCACCAACATCACTTGGAGAAACAGAAGCCAAGCCAAGCAGATAGAGAGAGAAGGAAACTCTCTGGAAGGAAAAGAAGGAAGGCTATTGGAAGGTCTGGGAGATTCCAAGGCAGTACCTATACTGGGAGGTATTCCAAATGCCAGCAGAGTCCATTGGACTGGAGTCAGCCAGAGGAATGGAATGGCAGAGATAGGAATCACCAGTGGCTACCTGGAAGAGAGAAGACTGCACGTGGAAAGGACTTTCAGACCTATGCCAGAAGGTATGTGAGAGAGGATCCAGTGTCCAGGGATCAAGATTGGAAGGCTGGACATCAGAATTGGATTACATACTGGCCAGGCTATACAGAGAGGAATTATGATAGCAGGAGAGACTCAGGTATGAACACTGATCCAGACCCTATCTATAATAGAGAATGGCAGCAAGGGAATAAGCATTCTCATGATAGTGCCTTAATGAAAGACTCGTCTGTGCCAATGTATGATAGTGACCCTATGCTGATTGATGAAGGGGGAGATACAGCAGATGAAACTATTCATTACATGGACTGTTCTCTATCTAAATGCTATTGCTAGCTTTCTGTGAGCAAACACCTCAGCCATCACAAAGAAATCTAACTTTGTTCTTTATTTCCACTGCAAACAGCTCTTAAAGCAGGATTTGGGTTCACACAGTAGCAGCCAGCTAGCTAAAGGGTTTCAGCTGGTCAATTGATAGTAATTAAAGCTGCACCTGATTGTGTGTGTGAGCAAGGGAGAATCACTGCTGGGATCTGCATGGAAAATAAGCAGAAGTTAACCTAACAAGAAAAGTTCATTTATTTCTTTGTGCCTTTTTATTTGGTAATTATTTGCTAAGAAAACATTAGCTAATTGCCTGACAAGCTGAAGGTTGTTTTCTGGTTTGCTTTGTGACTTTATGTTATCCATTTAAACACTGCAAGCAAGTAACCTCATTTATATTGCTACCAAGCATATTTGTGCTGGGTGAATTAAACCCCATCAATAAAAGAAGTATTTTATTGGCCTTACCACTGGTATCACAACTCAATTATTGTCTTCAGCTGTGTTTGGGAGTGAATGAACTACAATACCCACAATACCGTGCAAGAATCATATGAATATATGCATCGTCAAGATTGTGTAAGTTCTCACCCTAGGCAGCCGTCTGACAAATGGCGTAGTTTTTCGGATTGCTTTTGCACCAAGAGGATTTATTTGCTGTGGATTACAAATAAAATTCAAGTTTGAAGCTGAAAGAAGATTTTTTTTTCCCTCATCTACACTTTGGAGGAGAAGTGGTTGTTCCAGGAAGCTGTCCCAGATGAAAAGACCCTGTGCAAAGCTGGATTCATCACTGAGACAAGGTAATATGTACCTAGTCATGTCTAGTGGTGGATGTGTGTAAGCACAGGGGGTAATTGGAAAAAAAAAAAGTTGAAAAAAAAAACCACACCTGGTTGGAAGGTGCTGCTCTTTGGTTTTTTTTTTTTCTTTATTTCTTGCAGGGGTCAAGATGGATCCGAGGGAGATGGCTCAGTGGATGGCAGCCCAATTTAGCAAGCAGCAGGAGCTATCACAGCAGGCCCAGGACACTGCTATGAAGGCCTTAATGGAACAGCAGAAACCAGTGCTTGATCTGGTGCAAGCTCTGGTTCAGCTGCAGAGCCAAAGTGGAACAGATGTAAGACCAGCAGTTAGTACTGGTACACCACATGTGGACAGTGTGGGACTCAATCAAGGGATTGGGGCATTTAATTTTGGGAAATTAACTCCAGATGATAATGTTGATGATTTTCTAGAGTCTTTTGAAAGAGTGGCACAGGCTCTAGCATGGCCAGAGACCCAGTGGGCAGTAAGGCTGGCAGCCTCATTAACTGGAGAGGCACTTGCAGCTTACAGAGCAATGCCAGCAGCCCAGGCTTTGAATTATAAGGATGTAAAGGCAGCTATTAGAGATCGCCTAGGGTTGTCTATTTCAGAGTATAGGCGAATGTTTAGAGCTGTTACATTGAAAGTGGGTGAGACACCCAGGGCTCTGAGTCAGAGAATCAGAAGTTTAGCTGTAAAATGGTTGGAGCCTGAGCAAAAGACAGTAGAAATGTTATTAGATATTATAATGCTGGAACAATTTATGCTTGGGGTACCTAAAGATTTGAATGTTTTTCTTATACAGCAAAATTGCCAAAATCTTGAAGAGGCAACCATGCTAGCAGAGAGATTCTTGGAAGCCAAACAGGCTTGCCATTGAATGGGTGGCCCTCTAAAGATGGATGCGGAGGCTAGATGTGCTGTATCAGAAAAGAGAATAATTAAGAATGTTTCTGAAAATGAATGTACTGTATCAAACCAGATGACACAGTGGAATAGAAAGAAATGTTTCAAGTGTGGAAAAGTGGGACACTTAGAGAAGAGATGCCAGACACACACTAGTTTAATGGGTCTGGATTTAAAACAGCCCAAGGAAGGATTTCTTTTGATGGTTGATGTGCAGGGAATTACCACAAATGCATTATTAGACTCTGGGGCAGACCAGAGTATGATGTCAAAAAGGCTTTGGAAGAGGATAGAGGCCCAAGAAAGATTTGTGCCTAGAACCCCTGAAAGCCAAGTTCACATCAGATGCATTCATGGTGCTGCAACATCATATCCCACCTATAGGCTAAAGGTTAAGTGCCTAGGGAAACAAGAGGAAGTCCTATTAGCAGTGGTGCCTAGGCTACCCTTTGATTTGGTTCTAGGAAAGGACTGGCCAAGATTTAAGCAGGAACTAGTGAAAGGGCTAGGAAAGAAGGAGGGAGAAGGTTTAATAATGGAAACAGCTCCCGGGCCTTTCTTTGGAAGTCCTCAGTCCCTAGCTAAAAAGATGGTTAAGCTTCCAGAAGGCCAAACCATAGGTAATAAGAGGGGCCTTGTCTCCACCCGCTCGCAGGCTAAGGTAGAGAGCCAGCAGAAGGAGGAGGGGGAGCAGGCAGAGTTATTAGGAGACTTACCCTCTCATGATGATTTAATAACCCCATCATCTGGTAAAATAAGAAAGTTGAAAGCACAAAAGAGGCGTGAGAGACTTTGCAGAGCACAGGGTAGGGCTGAGATGTTAGCTGGTCAAAGTTTACCCTGGGTGCCAGCTGAGTTGGTGGCAAAGTTTCCTAACTTTCCACAAGAGCAGCGAGCTGATCAAGCTCTCACCCGAGCTTTTAAGTATGCTCAGGAGGTCAGGGAGGAATTGCCCAGATTCAGACTAGATAATGACATATTATATAGAGAGAGTCAGGACCCCAGAAATGGTGCCATACGTAAACAATTGGTGGTACCCACCACTTTCAAAGGGCTAGTACTTAGACTAGTACATGATCATCCAGTGGGAGGTCATAAAGGTATGCAAGGAACGCTGGATCAAATACTTGTGCGTTTTTACTGGCCAGGTATCTTCAAAGAAACTGCCCAGTTTTGTGCTGCATGTCCAGCGTGTCAGCGAGTTACAGCGGCTCACCCACCGTTGGTGCCATTGATCCCCATGCCAATTATCACAGACCCAATTGGTCGCATTGCCATGGATATTGTAGGCCCATTAGTTAAAACGCCCCGAGGTTTCCAATACATCCTAGTTATGGTAGATCAGGCAACAAGGTTTCCCTGGGCCATACCATTGAGGAATGTTTCTGCAAAAACAATAGCTTTAGAGCTAGTAAAATTGTTTTGTGAAGTGGGATTCCCAAGAGAGGTGTTGACTGACCGAGGGTCCAATTTTGTATCCAAATATTTGGCCCAGGTCTGGGATGCCTTTGGCATTCGTCACGTGAAAACCTCAGCCTACCATCCACAATCAAATGGTTTGGTGGAGAGATTCAACCAAACTCTCAAACAAATGTTGAGAAGGGGGTTAGCAGGAGAGGTAAAAGAATGGGATATGTTATTACCCTTTACCTTATATGCCTGCAGGGAAAGAATTCAAGTGTCTCTAGGTGTAACTCCATATGAGTTGATGTATGGTAGGGCTCCACGCGGTTTGTTGGATATTTTGAGGGAACAATGGATTGATCCTGAACCAGGAAGTCAGGAGGTGCCACTGTTTCTACGTGACTTGAGAGCACGTTTGAAAAGGACATCGCAGGTTGCTGAGAGGAACCTGCAGGACAGTCAAGTTCGCCAGAAAGGGTGGTATGATAGAAAGGCCAAAAGCCGCCAATTAAGCATTGGTGAAAAGGTTTTGGTTCAAGTAGCAGGAACTGCTCCAAAATTTGAGGTACAGTGGAAAGGGCCATGGGAGGTTGTTAAACAAGTGAGCCCAGTGTCTTATATGGTAGAAAATGCAAGAGGGCGTAGGCAGACCTACCATATTAATGTACTTAAGTCTTGGAAGGAGAGGCCTGTAAATAATGACCTTGAACCCAGTCAGGAAGTAAGTGAGCTTCAAGAAGAGAACACTCTCGTACGTATTACGGACTGTAAAGAAGAAGTTTCACCAGTAAAACCAGTCCGTAATAACTTAAGCAGGGGGGTATGTGATAAGGAAGCTTATCATAGCTCAGGTAGGAGCTATAGAAAAGATGATGTGACTCTGAACAAGCAACCTGTCAGTTTTGGTAGAAGCAAGAAAACAGAGTTTTCACATAAAAGACTACCAGTCCCAGAATGCACCAGGTTTCCAGCAGCCATGAGGGGGGCTGAAGTGAGAAAATGTGTGTGCAATCAAGAGAGCTATGAGGTAATCCCTAAGCACTCATCTCAAAGGGCAGGGCCTGATTCAACACAGCTGCGCTGTGTTAGGGAGGAGCACACATTAGGACAGAATAAGAATAGAGCTTATTCTTCAGATAACAGCTTCAGGAAAAGATACAGCAACGGCTACAAGCACCAACATCACTTGGAGAAACAGAAGCCAAGCCAAGCGGATAGAGAGAGAAGGAAACTCTCTGGAAGGAAAAGAAGGAAGGCTATTGGAAGGTCTGGGAGATTCCAAGGCAGTACCTATACTGGGAGGTATTCCAAATGCCAGCAGAGTCCATTGGACTGGAGTCAGCCAGAGGAATGGAATGGCAGAGATAGGAATCACCAGTGGCTACCTGGAAGAGAGAAGACTGCACGTGGAAAGGACTTTCAGACCTATGCCAGAAGGTATGTGAGAGAGGATCCAGTGTCCAGGGATCAAGATTGGAAGGCTGGACATCAGAATTGGATTACATACTGGCCAGGCTATACAGAGAGGAATTATGATAGCAGGAGAGACTCAGGTATGAACACTGATCCAGACCCTATCTATAATAGAGAATGGCAGCAAGGGAATAAGCATTCTCATGATAGTGCCTTAATGAAAGACTCGTCTGTGCCAATGTATGATAGTGACCCTATGCTGATTGATGAAGGGGGAGATACAGCAGATGAAACTATTCATTACATGGACTGTTCTCTATCTAAATGCTATTGCTAGCTTTCTGTGAGCAAACACCTCAGCCATCACAAAGAAATCTAACTTTGTTCTTTATTTCCACTGCAAACAGCTCTTAAAGCAGGATTTGGGTTCACACAGTAGCAGCCAGCTAGCTAAAGGGTTTCAGCTGGTCAATTGATAGTAATTAAAGCTGCACCTGATTGTGTGTGTGAGCAAGGGAGAATCACTGCTGGGATCTGCGTGGAAAATAAGCAGAAGTTAACCTAACAAGCAAAGTTCATTTATTTCTTTGTGCCTTTTTATTTGGTAATTATTTGCTAAGAAAACATTAGCTAATTGCCTGACATGCTGAAGGTTGTTTTCTGGTTTGCTTTGTGACTTTATGTTATCCATTTAAACACTGCAAGCAAGTAACCTCATTTATATTGCTACCAAGCATATTTGTGCTGGGTGAATTAAACCCCATCAATAAAAGAAGTATTTTATTGGCCTTACCACTGGTATCACAACTCAATTATTGTCTTCAGCTGTGTTTGGGAGTGAATGAACTACAATACCCACAATACCTTGCAAGAATCATATGAATATATGCATCGTCAAGATTGTGTAAGTTCTCACCCTAGGCAGCTGTCTGACACGCTGTTTGACACACTCTCATTCACCCTTCTCAATAAATAGAGCACTGGCCAGAAGTGTGTGCTCTGAGTCAAAGGTTATCTTAAACCTGACGGTCACTGATTAACCATGGGTAGGTGTATATTTTTTTGTTGCCCCATTCATTGGGTGGAAGATACATAGTCCTGTTTTTTTATTTCCTAGGCACCACTTAGATATATTTAACTGGTCAACATCTATATAGTACCTTTTGAGTTCCTTTTCCTTATATCGGTCTCTTTCCTGAGTATGGAAGCTCACTGGCTAAAACTCTACAATTCCCCGGCCCTGAGTGGTAGAGTACCTCTTTACACAAGGACCTTTGATTGTAGCTGCTATTGTTGTCCTTTCTTTTCCTTGGTTGGGCTGCTTCTCTCAGTTCTCTGACCTATGAAATTTGGATGAACTCATACAGGTACTCTTCAGGAATCTCAAACTTCAGGATGAGCTCTTCTTATAGTTACAGTGACGTCAAGCCTCTTTATTTTGTCTTCTGGTCACAGTGATTGGTTCAGTCATCTTCCACATCATGGTAACTAGCTTTGGCAGGGTGCCAGAGGCACCTGCCCTACTAGAGCAATCACCTACTTAGCAGTATATAGTGCAATGGCTTAGGAGCCAAAGACAGGAAAATACCTTTGGGGTTAGGAATTTCTAGGGAATTAAGCTTTCCCTTCTCAAGGAAGTTGCCTCTCATCCTAAAGTAAATGGTAGAAGGAATCTCCCAGAACCATGGAAAGTTCCAGCTGAATTCTCTACAACTTCTAGCCATTATTAGTAGGGACACTGGATGGTGCTGCTGATCCTAGTTGCAAAATCCAAGTAGTCTCTACAATTGATTTAAGTTAGATAGTAAAAACAAAAGCAGCAATACCCTGCTAAATCTGTGAAGACTGCTTAATGTGAAGAAAGAGAATATTTTTTTTATCAGGCCATATATGTGAAGGCCACATATTGGCCTATTTTTATCTTATTTTATAAAGACACTGTTAAATAGAAATCAACATTAAAATGAAATGCTATCATGGATGAAATGATAAAACCTTGATACCTAGCTGTATGGATTTTGGGCTATGTTTTTCATTTTCTTTGATTCATTTTACTCAGAATTTTACTTTTATTTCTTTTTTTCTTTCTTTCATTTTGGGAATAACACATTCTATTTTCATAGTACGATCTATTACTAAAGCAAAGCAGAATGAAATAAAATTATCTTTTTTGGTCATTTTGTTTTAAACTGAATCAAAGCAAAGCTTCTTTTGTTCAGTTTTCATTTTCTCTAGCATGCATATCCCCATTCTAGAGGTGTTAACTGTTCTACCTTCACATGAGTCCTTTGAAAGCACTGGGAACAAATTTGCTTTTGCAGGATCCTGGGCCAGATAAACCCACTTGGTTAATTTTGATAGTTTTGTTTTTGTAAATGCTGGAAATACAGGAGTAAATAGTTTGTCCCTCAGTTTTGCTTAAAATTATTCATGTGTCAAGAGCAAATTTTCCACCCTCTCTGACCCATACGTTTTCTTAATTTTCTTACACAATTACAGAAGCTTCCTGATCTCTTGCAACATTTCCTAGTTAGATAGAATGGTCCTTGTCCTCGGTTATAACTCTTGCTAGCCCTCAATTGTAATCTTCTTTTTAGCCCACATTTGAGACCTTGAATTCTTCTCCCTAAAAATGTTTATTTGTCTTCTGTGCGTCTTGACTATAATGTAATTGCCAAAGAGAAGGAGCTGTTTCTTATCTACTTCCCTTCGAAAATTAGCTTGCAGGCCTGTGGTTTCTTTGTACCTGTGAGCCTGCGAGCAATTAGACAAAAAAGTTCAAAGTAATCATTTCACCAGTAGGAAGATTAGAGATGTGCAAAAATATTCACATAAAAGCAAAAATGTCTAAAACCAAGCTTTCTCAATATGCAGCTTTGTACAGTATTTGCATAATGAAAATTTTCTCACATAGCTTGAAAGCATAATGGTCATACCCTCTATTTTCCAATTCACTTTAAATATACTAGAAGAACAGCCTGTAGCTAAAAGTCAATTCCTAGCTTGTTTCTCATTATCTAACAAGTAGAGGAAACATGAAAAGCCATGTCTTTGGGAATGCTTTCCATCATAGATTTGCAGAATGGTATAATAAGATTTGTACTTCAAATGAAGGGAGAATTTTAGAATGGATGTCTACGTGACATGTCCAAAAATCCATCTATTGTGTGCTAATTTATAAGGGCAACAGATACGTATGTACCTATGGCCCCCACTGACACATGGGGGTATGTTTAGTAAACCACGGTAAAGTCACTGGTGGTAAGGGCAGCATTAAGGTGCCTGAAGCCATATAAGGCAGTGGGCGGGTAAGAGGCGTGCCAGCGTTAGGGTGCCTTGGGCCATTTAACATGAGTTAACAGGACCAAGTGCGGAAAGGTGACAAGACGTCCTAAGTTGATACAAGGCATCTTAGGTTGTGATAAGGTGCCTTAAGAGGAGATAAGGCGCCTCAAGGTGTGATAAGGTGCCCTAACAGGAGATAAGGTGTCCCAAGATGTAGTAAGGTGCCCTAACATGAGATAATAGCTATTCAGAGCTAGCATGTATGAGTGTATAGTAATGGAATGTCGGAAGTATAGCCATGAAGCGAAATTCACCTCTTGAAGCTAATCTTCCATTTTACTCAATTATGATTGAGCCCATTAAAGAGCTAACAATAAATAAGGTTAAAACACTACAAAAGTGTAACCAATAATCTTCTTGCAAAATAATTAATTTGCCACGATAAAAAGATCCCCTAAAAGTCTATACTGGAGTATAAAGCAGCCAGAATTTGGGAAAAGTAACTTATCTGAATCCAACCAAATCCGACGATGAACAGCACTCCGTAGTAGCAGATTTTAAAGTCCATCCAGATAGACTTCTGGTGATATTGCCAGCACAAATTTCACAGAATTGCAATTCTGTGAAATTTGTGCTGGCAATATCACCAGAAGTCTATCTGGATGGACTTTAAATTCTGCTACTACGGAGTGCTGTTCATCGTCGGATTTGGTTGGATTCAGATAAGTTACTTTTCCCAAATTCTGGCTGCTTTATACTCCAGTATAGACTTTTAGGGGATCTTTTTATCGTGGCAAATTAATTATTTTGCAAGAAGATTATTGGTTACACTTTTGTAGTGTTTTAACCTTATTTATTGTTAGCTCTTTAATGGGCTCAATCATAATTGAGTAAAATGGAAGATTAGCTTCAAGAGGTGAATTTCGCTTCATGGCTATACTTCCGACATTCCATTACTATACACTCATACATGCTAGCTCTGAATAGCTATTCTCTCAATTTGTTTTTGGATTCTATATTTGTAGAGAATTTTGGTTAGGTGGTATTTTTCTAACATGAGATAAGGCATCCTAAGGAGAGACAAGGTGTCCTAAGGTGGAAAGCATGCACCTTAAAGCAGGACCACGGCTGTAAGCCAAATGTTGGACAGGGCACCGAGGAATGTCAATGTAAAGATGATGGAAGGAAGGACAGGTGGGAGTTGATGGACCTGTCATATTGGTGGGCACCCTATGTGGCAGCCAGTAAAGCGGACGAGCATGTGGGAGGCAGCTGTACTGATGCACAGAGTGGTGCCAATGTAAAGTGCTGCAGTGACAGTGTGTGGCATAGGATGGTGAAGACATGTGTCGCAGCGGAGGCAGAAGTGGCAGGATGTTAGTAGCGATTGAAGGACAGAGTAGTAGTGGGTACATGAAGATCAGGCACAGGAGAGGCGAGCACAAAGAGCCATGATGCGGAAAAAGGTCCAAGTGTAGATCATGGAATAGCAGCCTGCACAAGAAGACAGGACTGTACACAGCTGACCGAGGCAGATAGAAGGGCTGAAGGACAGATGGTGGCTGAGGAGAGGGTGGTATGAGCTGGCAGCACATATCTGCAGAGCCCTGACTGTTACAGGCATGAAAATGATCTGAGTAGCACAGTCACAAAAAGAACAGGTAGGAATTGAACCCCTGTCCTCTGCTTACAGAGACCTTGAACTAACCAATAGGCTACACCTCCACACCTCTCTGCACAGCAATGGCCGGATACAAAGAGACTGCAGGTAACCACCTAAAATGTCTGCTATGTGTAGATGGTCCTAGTTTGATGGGTGAAAGCCAACATGGATTTTGCCAAGGAAAGTTGTATCTCCAATCTCTTATATTTTTTGGAAGGTGTGAATAAACAGGTAGATAAAGATGAACCGGTTGATATAGTGTATCTGGATTTTCAGAAAGCCTTTGACAAGGCCCTTCATGAGAGGCTCTTGGGGAAATTAAAAAGTTATATGATAGGAGGCTAAATGGCCAGTTTTATTTTTCCATTGGAGAAAAGGTAAATAATGGAGTACACCAGGAGTATATGCTTGTCGTACTGCTTTTCGGTTTATTCATAAATGACCTGGAAATGGAAATATTGAGTGAGTTGTTCAAATTTGCAGATGACACAATATCCTTCCAAAATTCCGTTCCCACTTCTTAACAAGATAATGCAGGGAGCTGAACCGATTTCCCTTCTCCTGTGGCATCTAAAAAGAGTACCTGTTTTAGTGCTCCAGTGAGAAATCCACCACTAGGGATGGCTATGCACAAGCAAAATAAGTCTTTCCCGTTAATCTTCCTTGAATCTTTTCAGATTCTTGCAAAATTGAAAACATGCATTCATCATGTGCTGGAGACAGAGAATTACTGAAGGCTTCCTCTGGTGGTTCCGGCTGTTATGGCATGATTATGTCATAAAGAAGCCTATGGAGGTTTCCTCTGTCTCCATATCTGCTGGTAGGGGGACACAACTCACTTCTCAGGATCTGTTTAGAAGGACTCAAGGAAAGGATGTTATCTGGTAAGTAAAATGTCACCATTTTCAAGGGTCCAGTTACCATCACTAATTGCTAGAATGAATGCCAGCTCCAAAAATACCAGAAGAGAACTCACTCAAACCTTAAAAAAAAAAAAAATCAGCAGAATGCAAAGTAAGAGGGTTATTTATCACATTTTTCTTTTATTTCTGCTATTCTAGCTCCACCCATGATATTAGTGAGGCTGATGACATCATTAGTAAGTGTCAATGCCATCATCTGAAGAATGGACTGGCGGTCCATCTCGTTGTATCTGCAGATTCCAGGAAGGAGGCAGATGCTATGATTGCCAATTGTCCTAACCACCTGATGGCTGTTTCAGTTCAAAGCTGCATCTGCTTGCTCTGGTGACAATGTTGATGATGCTAATGATTTTAGCAGTGACTCTAGAGCTAGAGGTGGGTTCTCTGCATTGGGAAGTCATGTCGAATAAGTACATTAAAGGGTCATGTCTTTTAGTGCACACATCTGAATGCAACGTTTGGTGCTAGTTGGGACATTTGCTTTTTAATATGTTTTTATTCAGATTGACTTACAATTGTTCTAAATTCTGGCACATTTATCTGTGTGCGGGCTTTTTTTTTTTTTTTGGTAGAATTTAGTGATACTGAGTACTGGTACCATTTTCATTGCCTGTTTAAATTTACCTATTTGGTGAAAATTTACCTACTTCATCTATCAATGAAAGAGCTCTGGATATGAGAAATGTCAACTTTTTTTTTGCTATGAAAAATGTACTGCCTATGGATCTGATTGTGAGGCAAATAACAGGGCTGTACATCCCAGTAGGATGTGCAGCCCCACTATCCATCCATTCTGCCACACACACTCTCTGCACGCATGGAGCAGCAGTGCGGGGAGAGCTGGGCGGAAAGTGGGCAGAGCAGAGGCAGACCCAGGTGTCAGGATGTACAGAGCTGATTCAGGTCACAGCACTGTACATCCTGTGGGTGGAGGTAGGACATGCTGCGTATTCTACTGTAGAGGTGGAATAAGCAGTGGTGAAGGCAGCGATCGGGCCTGAAAACTAACAAGGCAGAGATCAGCGGCAGTTAGGTCCCCACCATCTGATTCGGACCGCTACCGGTCCCGCCAAGGGTCGGGTGGCAGGGAAGCAGGGATCAGCACTGCAGCAGACTGGCTATGAAGCAGGGTGGATGTCTCCCGCAGGGATATAGGGGCATGCCGAACCTTCTCAGTGCCTGATCCTGCACCCGTGGGAATGTCTTGTTCCTGCAGTGCAGAATCGGATACTAACACTGCCCGGACGTACCCCGTATGGAATCAGGCTCCACATGTATAAATGCTGCCAGTTAACCACAGAGGCCAATATCTTTATTTAATTTCAATTTGGAGGGGGAAATATACAATGAGGAATTAAAGAGCATACCCCCTTAATCCCCCCTGTAAAGGGCTAGCCAAAATGAGCAGCTGTAAATCCTGATGCAGACTTTTCCAAATGGGGAATGCATGTGTAGATTTTAGACCTGCCCAGACCATGCACTAATTATACCCATGACACGCTCTCTTGCAATTTCTACATATTATAGAAATCAAGTTGCAAATTTAGCCTTTTCTAAAAATCAGTATTTACACATGGATATAATTTCCATTAAAAAATACTGCATTTTCCATGTGGAAAGTGTAAATAAGGCTAAAACAAACACCATAGGCACCTCTATATTTATAAAAGAGCCTCAAACGTATTGCCTACTTGGCAGTCTAGCCAGGCAACCTGTTATAAAATTAATCTGCATCACCAAGACCTGGCTTGATGACTCCAGGAACCCCACCTTCATTCCACCACAAACTATCAGCATTCTAGACAAACTCATAGTAGTCAAAGATGAAGTTAAATACCACATCACCAAAACCGCAAACAAGGCCTATCAACGTTTGAGGACCATCAGAAAAATCAAGCCAATATTCCGACAGGACCACTTCTGCAAAGTGTACCAAGCACTCATCACACCTCTGCTTGATTACGGAAACTCGTTATATCAAGGCCTCCCTCAGCAGACCTTACACCACTCCAAATGGTGCAAAACACTGCAGCACGCATCATTACGGACACTCCTAGAATTGAGCACATCACCCCCGTCTTACAGCAACTGCATTGGCTTCCAATGATAGCCAGAGCAAAATTTAAAACAGTCCTAATCATCTTTAAAATCATCCACCATCTCTCAGCAGACGCACTCCAAGACATCATAACAAGGGATATTAGTGATAGACCAAGAAGGACCAATAATGACAACATGATTGGCACACCTGCAAGTTATCACAAAACTAAACAAACAACTTCAAGAAGAGCTCCTTCACTACTGGCGTCCACACTTTGGAACTCTCTCCCAACGAGCCTGAGGGCATTAAATGACATCATAGACTTCCGCAAGGCCCTTAAAACCCTGCTCTTTACAGAAACCTATGAGCAGACAGACAACGGTCTCAACCCGAACGGTAATGCAACTACCTCTGTCAACTCGATAACCACTCACACCAACTAGACATACGAGTTCATTGTACAATGTTAAATGTAACCCCAATTGTGCTGTCTAAATGTTTTTAAGTACCCTCATGTTAAGTGTAACCCTCCAATTGTGATGTGACCACTTTGATTGAAGGATAAGGTGGTATACAAATCTGTCAAAATAAATAAATTTCCACTTGTGCACCTACGTAGTTTATAAAAATGTGAATACAATGCAGTTAGGTCCTCATGATTGCCTATGTGTACGTCATGTAAAAGTGGACACTCTTTCCATGTGCCTACATTTTGCATATTATGTAATGGAATTTTGTGCATGTTAAATTCTTTTTAAGGTGCCTTAATGAACTGAATGCACAAAACAAATGCATATTCTAGATCAGGGGTCACCAACCTGCGGCCCGCGGGCCGCATGCGGCCCACGAGGTCCCTTCGTGCGGCCCGCGAGGCTCTACCCCGGTTAACATTACGTGCGGCCCGCCAAGGATTCCCGCCATTGTATCCACGCGCTCGCAGCTCACCGAATACCACCTGCAAGCGTCCCTTCTCCTGTCAGTGTCATCTGTGAAGCCGGACTTTAAGCGTTTGTCTGCTAGCATGAATCATCAGCCATCTCATTAAATTCAATAAAGGTGATCAGCCATTGTTTTCATCATTTTGCGTTTGTTGTTTTTTTTCGTGGGGGCGGGGAGAAGGGGGGTGCGGCCCGCGAGGCTCCCGGTAGTCGGCTGTGCGGCCCGCGGCCCTCTGGAGGTTGGTGACCCCAGTTCTAGATGAAAGTGGGCAAGCTGTGGGTTTTGTACATGTTTTTACCCAAACTGAGGTGGACAATATTCAAACAGACCCATTTACCTGGGTAAACAAATTTGAAAACTGTCCTTTTAATTAATTTTAAGCATGATGCTTGTATGGTTTGAAATTGCTAGCTAAACCAACTTAGTATTATTTGTCTTATTAATTGAGACATTTCTTTCATGTTGTGCTTGTCAGGAAACCCTTCAGAAACTGGGCCAGATGTGCCAAGTAATATAAAGCAGCACATTATGGTAACTATTCAATCCGTGTGTATTTCTACAGCAATGTATAGACTGACAGGAAAGTCAAACATTTTCACAGGATAATGGTCGCCTGCTACAATATAAATGTCAAGTCCTGTATTTGAAATAAATATTGAGATTAAGGCAAGCTCCACAATTTGCAGAGCAGGAGATCATTATCTTGTCAAATCTTTCTATTCCGCTGGCATTATTTCTTCTTACAAGTTATTATCAAATAAAATAAATACTAGAAATTAAGAGAGCTAATTTGTTTGGAAGCCTCACTTTTCCATGAAGACACTAGGCCAACAAAAGGGTAACTGACCAAAACTAGTGCCATCACTAAAAATTCTGACTATTTTCAAACACATTTCTTCTGTTCTTTAACAAATTAAAAATCATTCTTTTTAGAAGAGCAGAATTTTTCCGTAGGTGTATTTAAGTACTCTTTAGTGCATTCTTCATTAAAAGGCACATTCTAGATGGGACGTGGAGATCGAAAGTGAGATAGCCAGGCTCGGACGTAAAAAATTCTTAAGTTATTTTAGAAATAATTCCGTAAAGGTGGAACTGTTTGTAAAATGCACATAAGGAAGTGCAGATTTATATCCATGTGCAGTGGGAGGCGCGATTTCATAAATATGCACATGGGAAAAATCAATGGAGGAAACTTGACAACTAAGTTGTGTAAGTGCTGACATTTCACAATGTGTGCTGCTAAATAACATAAGCATACAGTATCTTTATCTTTTCTCAATTTGGAGGGGGAAATAAATATTAAAGGATTGATGGGGATAACCTCCTTCATCCTTCCTGTAAAGGGGTGGCCAAAAGAAGCACTTTTATGCCTTCTCATATCAGTATGCAGGTGTATATCTGGATCTGGGCAATTTTGGGCTTACACATGCATTCTCTTTATTAAATAGGGAATACACATGTAGATTTTTGTCCCATTCAGGCCATGCCCAACACCCACTGACATGATTCTTTGCAACTTCAAAGTGCTATGGGCATCCACTTTTAAAATGAGCTTCTTCTAAAATGGCCTTTTGCATATGGATGCCATCTATACATGTATTGTAGGTTGTTGTATTTACATGGGTAAATGGTGACTAACGCTTCTAAAAAGAACCCCTAAATTATTTAGGATAAATAATTTAGGGATTTTTTTCTTAAATAGGGTTTTTTTAGATGCCTTAGTCACCATTTACACATGTAATAAAACAACCTACATGTGAAAATTGCATCCATGTGCAATTTGTGGAGGAGTAGCTTAATGGTAAGAGCATTGGCTTAGTAACTAAGAGACCAGGGTTTGATTCCCGCTAGCACTCATTGCGGCCTTGGGCAAGTCACTTAACCCTCCTTTGCCTTGGAAGAAAGGCCTGGCCATCTACATCCAGTCACACTGCCAGGAAAACAAACAAGCTGCTGGGTCACCAGGAGTCAGCATTGACTTGAAGGCACACTTTGCTTGCTTGTATTTTTTGATAGGTTTCCTCTTATTTCCATGAAATAAATCCAAGTCCAGGTCTGAGCTATATTGATGAGATTCAGATGAAAAGTCTGATGATACGTGATCCTTTAATGCTGCTCATTTTCTGGGGAGCTCCATCATTGACCTACTCAAGACAGATCTCCCTTTGTGTCTTTGTGCAAAGATCTAGAGACTGAATCTGTTATTCTGAGATGCCGCTTGGCACATCTCTTACTTTTTTTGTGTTCAGGTTATCAAAATATGAAGACCATTAGAAATTGAATTTTCTGATCTTGGGGCATAGATTGACCAGCTTGGGACAGCAAATTAAAAACTATGAATTTTTTTTGCCAGAGAGTATAGTCAAAGCAGATGATATAGAAAGTCCCAAAGAGGTTTTGGATAAGTTCCTACTAAAATTCCTGGAAATGAGGAGTCAAATGATTGCTGGTGGTATTATTCTGCAAAACACTGGTTTAACAAACTCCTTTACAATTAACTGGTTCAATAATCACAAAGTTATCTCATCCTATTGTGTCCCCCTGACAATAATATAGGCATATAAAGAATAATTTTATAACAGGGTGCCTAAGGTGGAGATAAATAAGATACCTATTTTTATCTAATTTTATACAGACACATAGGCATCTAAGGGCCATGTTTACTAAATGTTAGTGCATGCTATCTGCCACCAGGCCCTTAGGAATAACATGGCTGCTGCAGCATATAGTACATGCTAATGTATAGTAAATATGTCCCTATGGGGATTTACAAAATCCTATCACCAATCCTGCAGAAAGAGCCTAGTGCCTATGAACACATGTAACTATTTGCATATAGGCTACATGTGTTTGCACATCTTATGAAGTACCCTCAAATTGAATCAGGTTGCCAACTGACCGGTTTTAGGCTGTCCTGGACACTTTTACAAGCTTCAGGATCGCGGCTGGTAAGATGGTAAAACTGGCCAATGAAGGGCGGGTTTTCTGCCAACCGCCGGCATCAGCTTCTTTCCCCCTCACTTTCTGGTTCTGCCCCTGCAGCTGCCGCCGCTACTTTTCCTATTACAGGGGTGATGGCAGCAGCAGCAGACCTTCAATTAAAAAAAAAAAAAAAACCCTTGCGGGTCTTTCTGACTCCATTTTGCAAGGCCGGTGTGGTCTCTCCCTCCTCTGATGAATGCTCATGTCATAGGGGGTGGGACAAGATCATTCTTCCAAGCATTGGACATGGGGGAATAGGGACAGGAGGGGGTGCTGGAAATAGAGGGGATGGAGCAGAAGGGGATGCTAGCATGGGGGGTGCTGGGCATAGGGGAGATGGGAGTAGAAGTGGTATGCTGGTTATGGGGGGGATAGAGGCAGAAGGGGTATGCTAGACATGAAGGTTAGAGATACACATGAAGAGATGCTGGGCATGGGGGGATAGGTGCAGAGGAGGAATGCTAGACTGAGGGTAGTAAGAAGGGACAGAGAGGGAAAATGTTGGACATGGGGGAAGGGATAGGAAATACCAGAGAGAGGAAGGGTAGCAGGATGGGGAGAGGGGTTGATACTGGGCATGGGGGAGAGAGGCGAAGAGTTAGTGAATAACTACGAAATAAGAGACTGTGGAAGGAGATAGAGCTGGGAAATGGGAAGGCTGGGGTTAGGGGAAGAGATGGAAAGCTATTATTAGATACAGTAAATAGTGACATTGAGGAATGGTTGGCAAGAAGAAGAAATGAAATCTGGATAGAGAAGCAGAAAAATAAATGGAAGAAAACTGATATAAGGGAGGAAGTGAAGACAGGATGAGAAAGAAGAAATGGCAGATGGAGAGGAGACCATGAAAAGAGAAGACAAAGAAAAATTAAAACTGGGCCCAACAGAATTAGAAAAATAAAATGACCCAACAACAAAGGTAGAAAAATAATTTTATTTTCTATTTTGTAACTGGAAAATGTTGATTTTTGGAAATTACATCTGCGAGGAGTCAGGATTGGTGTCGGACATGGCTGGGGCCCTGCACAAGGCAAAAATCTGATCAAGGACCCTAAAGCCTGTTTGTAAGCTGTGCCTTTTTTAGTCTTGGACAGATTTGAGACCCTCTCTGGCTTGGGAGCCTAGGGCAATTTTCTTCCCACCTAATGCCAATCCTGACATCTGCTGTCTTTTGTTTTGTACAAAACAGGGGGAAATACATTTCTTTCTTTCTCTGGTGTCTAGCTTTCTGAGATTTTAATTTAATTTTTTTCTACATATTTCTATTTTCACTTTGTAGTCTCTTATTGGTGAAGGCCTATCTGTAATTTGTATGTGTTTGACCAAGACTGGATATTCTGTTAGCATGAAATTTCTGTTTAAGAATGTAAGTAATCTGGCTTGTTCAGCTTTCCTAATAGGTTTATTCATGTTTTAGGGCCCACTGCAGTATTTACGGTGCTGCCTTTTTCTAGGTAGGGTCCTTGTGTGAGTTTTGGAAGTTAGTACTAGCATGGTAAATTTTCTCTTGTTCTCAAATGACTTTTTTGTAGTAATTCCAGGACCGGCCCATCTATCAGCCAACCTAGGCAATCACTTCTGGGGGTTGGTCGACAGTAGGGCATTCAAAGCTAAACAATAAATTCTGACAGCCAGAGAGGGCATAGAGGTTAAGATTTGTTTAGGGTGTGAACACTTTGGGGTATGTTTACTAATTGGCGGTAGCGGCTTCTGTGCGATATCGGAGTCGTGGCCTCATTGAATTCACTACCGCTGATTGGTAAACATACCCCTTTGAATCAACTCTGGGCCTGGTCCTGATTAATTCACAATATGCTTGGTACTGAGAAGGATTTTTTCTCGTATGGTAAGTTTTATGGGGAAGGTTCTAGCTCTGCTCTGCACAGATTGTTGGGGAAGGGGCTGGGAGCGGGGTTTGGTGGATGCAGAATATATATTTTTGGATTGAATGCCATATGGAAGAGCATATGTGTGTTGGAGGAGCCTGATATGGGGACTGTGGCTGAATAGGTGCTGAAGAGTTCAACCTCTTGTACTCTCACCCATTGATATAGCCTGCAGACACTAAAACTTGCACCGTTGCTCTTTCTGCAGTTATTTTTTGGGGACAGGGCAGGGGCAGGCATCGGCAGAACATGACTAGCTACAGGTGGCATGTTTTTCTCTTTCAAAAAGTTGACAACCCTAATTGTGACCCCAGCCATGCTCTGCCCTGAGCATACTTACTCTGCAAGTATTCTCTCGAGTGCAATACTCTTAGGAGGCCTTTTTTGCATGCAAATCTGCATTTTATATACAGAAAAGGTTTACAAAACTACCTCCAAAAAGAATTTTTTTGTAACCAGTTTTGTATTCTTTCTTATTTATAGACAGCTGTCAAATACTTTATCAAGACACCTTGACAAACAGAAGAAAAACAGATAATTCATCACAGAAATAACAATTACCAGATTTTTTTTTTGGGGGGGGGGGGGCTGTTTAAAAGAAAACATGAGAGTGATGTTTGCAGTTGAGTTACATGCTAGAGTTGTGATTATATTTCTGTTATTTTATTGTATTTTAATGTTGACTATGCTTTATACAGTAAGTTTAATGTTATAGACTTCTTTATGACTTCAAGCCATAAACATAAAAATGTAAAGGAACATTTTACAAAGAGCAACCGAATGCAAACTGGGATGTCCAAGCCAGAATGTATGGAAAAAGTCCAAGTTCAGGCATGATTTCACAAGCGCGGACATGCCCGATATGGCCATCTGCGGGGCATCTGCATAGACATAGCTGGAATAGTATACCAGACTGGGGACTTCTAGGAACAGCCTAATGGTTAGAGTGGGGTAGGACCATAGAAACCAGGGTTTGATTCCTACTGCTGCTATCATTGTGATTGCGGGGAGGACTGGGGATGGTGGAGGGCCATCTTTTCTACATCCTCCAGATGTTTTATGGCTAAAACAATCCTTTCCCGATGCCTACTCATGCCTCGAGCAGGTCTAAACGTAGATGGGGTTGCAGATGCCCCCAATGTTTATGAAATTGAGCCTGGACATCTAAATCCATTGCACTACCCCAGACACGTCTCCGCCATGTCCCTGCCTACTTGGCGGCCCCACACCAGAGACGTATTTAGAAAACATTTGTAAAATGGCTCTGGGGACATTTCCGTGATTTGGACATCCACATGCAAGTTTTCAGACGTTCAAATTGTGACTAAGGCTTTTAAAATGATTCTACTTAATGCTACTACTACTACTGATCATTTGTATAGTGCTATAAAGTGTACGCAGCGCTTGCACAGACACGTGCACAAGAAAGAAGTTTTCTATCAGCATCTATCTGTATATAGATAGATAAATAAATAAGGATTACTCAGCATTAGTCCATAAATATAGGGCAGAGACCTTAGCAATCACAAATTGAGAAAAAATCCCGATAAACCATATTATTAAAAAGCACAATTTCATAAAGCCTAGGGTGGAAAACCTTGGAATCTAATCATTGGTACCCACTGCAAGGATGTGAGGTTCCCTAAGCTGGCCTTCCATCTTGCCACCCGCCATTGCCTCTACTGCCGCCCCTCTCCAGAACCTGCAGAAGCAGTAATGGGTTGAAAACCACGGTGCAGCATTTACCTAACCTCACTGGTGCTGCACAAGGGTTCCCAGCTTGTATGAGAAGCTGCTTCTGCCCCCTCCAGCATAGGGTGGGGCGAAAGTGGCATCTCATACAAGCCTGGAACCGCAACACTGTGCCGGCGAGGTTAGATAAGAACTGTATCGTGGTTTTAAATCCATTAACATTGCTGCAGGCCCAAGAAGGGTGGCGGCAGCGGGAATGGGGTGCATCTGATGAAGCATTGCTCGTAGCAGAACAGCTATGAGAGACCTTGATAAGATTCTCAAGAACAGAGATGTCTCTCTCCAGACAAAGATTTGACTTGTCCAAGCTATGGTATTTTCTGTAAAATATAGATGTGAAAATTGGACAGTGAAGAAGAAAATTGATGCCTTTGAATCGTGGTGCTGGCAAAGAATACTGTATATTTTATGCACTCCTCGAAGAACAGTCAGTATTAGAAGAGATAAAATCCAAGCTTTCTTTAGAATTCAGATAACAGGACTGTGTCTGTCATACTTTGGAAACATCATGTGAAGAGAGAGATCATTAGAGAGAGAGACATCATGCCTGGCAAGTTTGAAGGTCAACGCAAAAGAGGAAGGCCAGCAATGAGATGGATCAATACAAAAACAGCAGCTATGGTTGCAACTCTATCAACAATGAGCTGACTGACTAAAGACTGAACACAGTTTAGGACAATTATTCAGGGGGTCACCATGAGCCAACACTGACTTAACTGCACTTCACAACAACAACAACAACTTAATAAAGCATTTGCTAGAAAAACATGCAAAAAAAGGATGCACTCGGAGCCCTACATTCTTGGTACATACCTATTAAAACCTTCTGCTTTCCTGTGTCTTATTTCCAAGATCAGGGAATATCAAAATCATTTGTCCCAAAAAAAGATTTAGAATCTCAAAAGTAGAGACAAAGGGGATAGGGCTTTGAAATTTGTCTCATACAGTACCTTCCAACAAGCTAGTCGTGTCTAGATTGCACATATGAATTTTGGGCTAGTTCTTGTTTTCCACATTGAGGGCTTACCATATCACACTTATGACAACTTAGAATTGCCAGTAGGTATTTGTTGATGAAGTCTCTGGCAGTTATAGTAATGAGTTTGGGACAGTCCAACGGGCATAGACTTAAATGCCATCCCTGATTTTCCAACGATTCTACCTTATGAGCAGAAGAACTTTGGGGGTATATTCATCCCAGCGGCTAGTATTGCTAATGGGACTAGCCACTGGTGCTGAAATCTAAAACTGGATATCCAATGCTGGGGTCATATCCAACCCCAACACTGAATACTCGGGTTAGCCACATTTGCCACTTGCTAACCGGGCAGTGGCAATATTGGTCCGCTCCTCAGTTAGCAGTATGCTGCAAAAGTTGGGCCAGGGCTTCCTGCGCCTGGCTTTCACTTTGTATCTCTAATCAGACAGTGGCCCAATACTGGTGCTGCCTCCGCTGTGCCCGGGAATGACCCTGGAATGTTCTAATGCTAACCGCTTAGCATCGGGGCGTGTAGTGGTAGCGCCTGGAGATATCCTCAGGCACACACCACGTAGTGCCATTGAATATCAAGTTCAGCGGCATTTACATGATTTGCAGGTCTCCAAACCATGCAAATGCCTTGGACTATCCCCTCCCCAACCCCATCCTTACTTATGCTAGCATTGAGCATTGTTTTGTTTTTTTTGCGTTACTGTACTTTCCTCCAGAGCACAAGTGCACTTCATGTAACAATAGCACAGAACTCTTGAAGATTGGCATTTTGCATTTTTCCACGGGTTTAGCACTTTTTTTGCAGGAAGTGCATTTTGGCAAAGTCACTTTACACTTTGGTACCTAGGGCTGAAAGAGAAATGTCTTCTATAAAACCTCAGATTTATCTTAATTCAGTTTATGGTGGAAATCCAATCTGCAGCTGCCTGCAGACAACAGCTGAGGTTGGAAATAATCCTTGCTTGATCAGAATCCTAAAAAAGTCATTACTGAAATCATTTGCATACCTATAATACTCAAAGTCAAAACAAGATATAACATCTGCATGAGGCTCAATTCACATTAAATAACATGGATAGAAGTAGAGTCTTGGGTGAAACTGTTTTACAAATGTGACCTCTCGAAAGAACTGAAAGAATGAAAAGATATAATGCAAGATGTGACTGCTCCAAGGAGCTCTGAATCCTGAAGTTGTTGAGGAAAGGTTACAGTCGCATTGAGTCCAGGCTGGACTGCCTGCACCTGCAAGGGTTGTCCTCCTAATATAGTTTCATTATTATGTTTAAAAAAAAAAGAACATAAATGTCCCAAACCTGTTTATCAACAGGATTGATGTTCATATCTAAAGCCTCTCCAGGAGCCTGTAATTGTAATGTATTAATCTAAAGAAGTCCCTTTATCATAAGGAGACCATCCTCATAATCCCTTTCACCCCCTGTTAAATGGCCACTATCTCTAAGGCGTCTGCCAGACTCTTCCTTAAAGTGGATAGATCATCTAAGGGTATTTTCTCAAAATCCATTTCATCAAAACCAATCTCATTAACAAACTTAATTCCAGCTCTACTCAATTTCCTATCTAGGGTCTTTGAAAGTATATGGGGTTCTCTGCTTTATTTGGTAGCTTGGCCAGTAGCTGTAGTATCTTGATACGACTATTAGGGAGGGTCAGAGGCACCTTTTTGAACATGAGTGTTGATGGGACAGGATTATCCAGGGATTATTCCTGCCCCTCCCCACTAGAGAACAGGGATAACTCTGGTAAGGGCTGTAGAGATTGGGGGGTCATGACTATAATTGTGAAGATCTGAGGGGAATGGAATAGAGGGGAATGGATCATGGATCTTATGGAGAGATCCAGGGAGTTTGGTGTAGGGAGTTTAGATCAGTGGTTCCAACCCAGTTCTCGGGTACCCCTAGGCCAGTCAGGTTTTCAGGGTATCCACAATGAATATGCATGAGATAGATTTGCAAGCACTACTTCCATTATATGCAGATCTATTTCATGCACATTCATTGTGGATATCCTGAAAACCTGACTGGCTTCGAGGTACCCAAGGACTGGGTTGGGAACCACAGGTTTAGATGTACGTAGGGAGGTTTGGGAGGAGGTGGTTGAAATGTGTGCAGGGAGTACTCTGGAGGGGTTCACTTAGGTTTTATTTATTTATTTAAACGGATTTCTATACCGCCTTATCCTGCAATCAAGGCGGTCTGGTCTGAACAGCAAACAATCAATAAGATACAGTGTTTAGTGTGCACATGCAGTGGGTAGTGTATGCGTGTGAGTGTGTCTGATCGTTGATTCTTGGTGTGCTATTTACAGCGTGCGCTATTTAGGTTTGAACTTGTCCCTTTGTTTAGACCCCAGCAAAACTTTGCTGAGGGTGCTACATTGTCACGGAGGTGGCATTCCCTCACCATGTGGGCCCCTCTTCAGGTGGTGCACACCGCCACCCCCAATGCAGCGGCAAACCTATTTCATTGCATTTGCTATACTGTCTCCGCTCTTCTAAGCTCACCATTATCCCAGAAGCTGTTCTCCGCTGGGCCGAAATCTCATGGTAAGGCTGCTATCACGAGACTTTGGCCCGGCGAGGAACAGACACCGGGCCTGCAGTAGACTTACAAGAGCAGAGGTAGCGCGGCAAACATGATAAAGTAAGTTTGCCATACTGCTGCCGCTGTGTGAGCCTCCTTTCTGCCCAGGCTGAACCCCAGATCTAAACTGGTAGCTAGCACTTGTGCATACCTCAGGGCAGGCACAAAACCTAATGTGATGATTTTTTTTTTTTCTATTTACATGTCTTCCTATTGTAAGATGGAGGATACACAGGTACACGTAGATCCCTTGAATTCTCTGCATGGTGTACATCTCCACATTGTAAATAGAGACTTTCTGAGGCTAATATTCAAACAGTTTATGTTCCTAGCTTTGAAGGTTAGGCTCCTAAATTTGCCTCTTTCAAGGTTGAATGCCTGAATCTATGCTCAAAATTTTACACAACTTCTAAATTTAGTGGATGGAAACAAGGGCAGATTTAGGACTGATGAAGAAAGGTAGGAACAAAACACTGATTTTCAACACTAGTCACCTAAATTAGAATCCTAAATCTAGGCAAATGAATCGCATGCCAACATTTAGGAGCATAACGTTTAAACACCTAAATTTAGGTGAATTTTTAGTTGAAAACTTAACTCCCTAAGATTGGCTGAAAATAGAACACAAGTTTAGATCTGAACTTAAGATCCTAAGTGGCATGTTTCCTAAACTGCAGTAATTGCTTTAGCAGCTACCATGCAACATATGTAAAAATGCCATGTGGTAGCTACAAAAACTATGCAATATCTGCAGGGGGAGTCTCCAACACCAGCCCTGCAGATACTATGGAGGACTTATACTTACCTCAGTGACCTGTGATCCATGCATTGGCAGTTAACAGGGGTACTCTCACACTGCCTGCCAATACAGGGATCTCAGGATCCAGGGCAAGGAGGTAGCACTGTGAGACAAGCACCATTTTGTTAGAGTCCGCAGAGCAGGGCAGGACCAGGAGAGGGACATTCCCTGCCCCCTTGTTGCTAGATCATCAATGATTTTTAAGGTAAGGGAGAGGGAATTAGGGGGGGGGGGGGCGTGTGGCTGCAATCCTGACTGGCTAGCTGTTTTTTTTCTGGTACATTGGGAGGGAGAAGGGGGCCGATGATGCCTGACTGACTATCCAGGATTGTTTTTAACACTAGGAAGGGTAGGGTATTTGGGCTAGCCGTAATGTTCTTAAATTTTTGATGGGCAAAGGGAGGGGAGGTGCCCGGAGGCCTTCCCTGGACAGCAGCACTAAGGGGTCTGGTGATGTCCAAGAGAATGTTGAAGAGGGGGTGCAAGCAGCCAGATTATTGGGGGAGCTGGTAGGCCACAGCGGGTTGATCATCTAGGCGTCACTTCGCAAACTGGCACCTGCGGCCCTGTTGCAGGTAACATCACCCCTGGAGGTGACATTATCTGCAGCTGTGATTAGGCTGATTTGGACAGTCATTGCACGACAATTGTTCACACAATGGCAGCCTGCCATCAGCATGCTTCTCCCCTCCCTGCCAAAGCGTCTTAGTAAACATGCTCCTAAATTTAGAAGCACGGGGTATTTTGAATATGAGGCCTTTGTTTATACGGGTATGCGGTTTACACATGTAAATGTCTCTATTTATACTAAAAAACTGAATCCTGTTTATTAGAAAAGGTACATCCTGGACTGCAACTGATTTTTGATTATTTTTATAAGTAACCGCATGTGAAGAGCAGGGAAAGATGACTGCAGGCACCGCTACAGTCTGCAAGCCACACACTGCTGACTTGGATGTGCCCACAATCTCATTTGACTGAACTGGCATTTATTTTTCTATTGCTAGTAGAATCCTAGGACAAAAAGCTTTGTTGCAGTGCTGAAAATAGGCAATAGGACAGGTTGGCTCCTACAGCATTGTTAAAACAGCTTCTTTCCATTACAAAGAAATCAATCTCTTGCTACAGATTCAATATAGATGAAGGAAAGCAGCACACTCTCTGCAAGGACTCTGTGAGTTGTGGAGAACTGACATTTGTACCAGGGAACATCAAACATTAGATGACAAAAATATTAAAAATTAAGGTTATTTTAAGCTGCCATATGAAAAGAACAATTTCACCTATTCCAATATTTTAAGTTCTTTTGTATTCTGAAAAATTCCTATGCTTCAGAAAATTGAAATTACATTCTGGAAAATATGGTTTCAATTTGGTAGTGGTTCTACCATTCACATTAGCTAAAATGAAATTACAGGATGAAGTATGCCAATTAAGTGTTGTAATGAAGATTGAAATTCAATGATGGCAGAGATGATGCTGAATGTTTACACAATTTTGGAATATCCATGGGTAGATTTATGTCACATTAAAACAAATATATATAATTATGCTAGACTCAAATATGAGGTATTAATTTCTACAATAAAGATCATTAAACCATACAATAAAACTGAGTGGGCGTGTTTACTAATGTACACAGCCTGGGGTTTACCGCTTGATTAGTGCACTGCACTATCAGTGCAGAATGCTACGCTAAAAATCTCAAGCTAACGGGGTGGTGTGTGATTGGACAGGGATTGGGCATTGGTGGTGCATTGTAATTAGTGTAGATGTTAGTGCATGCCAATGACTGTGATGTTGCCGTTAGCCTGGGTGCACTTAACGCAACCTCAAGGGAAAGAGACTGGGGGGTGAGGGTATGGGTGAGGATTTGGAGGTGGCATCTGTGTCTAGTGTCAGCAGTGAGGAGGGCTCAGGTATCACTACCCAGGATCATAGAGAGAGGGGAGGGTGATGAGAGGTGGCTGAGAAGATCCATACAAGGCTGTGTGCAGTAGCAATATTGTATACCAGTGCAAGTAGAGAGTAGCTGTGGCATGCAGGGGAGTCACATGGTTGTGGTGGGTGTTGTGCTGCACGATGATCAATGCATAGGTCTTTGTGGGTGGCTGCAAGCATGACAATGGCTGTCATCACTGTGTGTTAGCTGTAAAATAATAAACAGATGTGCAGGGAGCTCAGGACGGGGGCTGGAGGGGGCAGGCCAATGTTCCCTCTAATTTTCTGTAGGCTCTGTGCGCATAAAATATCAGCTGTGCAGATTTTGAAGGAAGGTTAAATTTTTGTGCGCCACATATTGACACTCAGAGTTATATACTTTAAAATTTGTCTACATGTCAGAATACAGTATGTACACCACATTGATTTTAATCAAATTAAATGAAAACAGACGATTACTAAATCAAGCGGAAAATTTCTAGTAATTACAATCACAACTTTTAAATTTTAAGACGTCTGTGTTGTTTTCTATCAGAATCAGAACCGTAATTTTTGTGTGCTCTGTTGTAAAGTATGTGCGCTTGCTCGGCGAGGTGTGTGCGCGCGCACACCCACACAGCTTAGAGGGAACAGTGGGGCAGGCTGAAGGAGGAGTGAGGGTGGTGGGCAGGGATGTGACCCTGGATGTACAGGGCTTCCAACATCGATGTGGAACTTATTCCACCTCGGAGGTAGAATAAGTCCCCCTGATTATGCTGAAAGACAGCAGCGCAGGGCCAGGTCAGTGGGGTGAGGGGGTGGAGGAGCTTCCTGGCTGCCCGACCCTGCCTTTGGAAGGCCACATCAGGGGTTAGGCTGTGGGGAAAGAACATTGTTGCAGCGGCTGGGGATCGCAGCTCCTTAATGGAGTCGCAGTGCTATGGCAACATGATGTCATGGCACCACAGCTCCATTAAGGAGGGAGGAGTGGCTCAGTGGTTGGGACAGGTTACCTCAGGCCGGAAGGCTGGGGGTTCAATTCCCACATGGGGACAAGCAACTTCAGTCCGGAGGGACTGGGGTCTCTAGTCCCATGGCCACTCCTTGTGGCCTTGGGCAAGCCACTTAACCCTCCATTGCCTCAGGTACACTTAGATTGTGAGCCCTTCAGGGACAAGGGAATAAAAAGTACCTGTTAGTATACATGTAAACCACACTGATCCTAAATAGTACAGTATAAAAATAAATAAATAAATTAAGGAACCTGGCTGAGTTAGCTGGGCAAGTGCCTGAATGTCTGGGGTGCCAGAATCAGGGCACCTCCTGGATGTTCAGCCACTGTGCTGCGATTCTACTCCTGCAGGGGCATCTAGCCCCCACTGGAGCAGAATCAGGTATATCTGCAAGCCATCCAGATTTCTGGACATCTGGTCGTGCACCTTCAGAATGGGCTTCATACAAACTGATTCTGTATGAGTTGGTTTCTTGCTCTCTTTCTTGCTCATCTTGAGTGATGTAGGGGCAATCCTTTCTCTCAGTGTTCTCCTCTAGGTTCTCAGGGGGCAGCAGCAAGTGCCCCCTCTTGACTAAGTTGTGCAGCATGCCATTAATATCTCACAGATTTTCCCGAGACTGTATAGGAGTTCGCCCCTGACCTGTCCAAACACCGGAGCTTGGTTTTCAGCTGCTTAAATGTCCATGTGATGACAGACCGCATGGTGCAGTCAGGCAGCTTGTAGTGCTCCTCCACCTCATTGTGGCGTGACAAAATGGGTGTCATGATGACAAGGGCGGGGGTGGGGGGTCATGCATCTGGTCAGTAGGGCATATCTTAGTCTGTATTGTCCTTGTCACCGCAACAGATCATATTTGTCCCTATACCTGTGTCCCTTCTCTTAATAAACCTCAGCAAGCTAATGGACTGCTATTGACTGCAATGTGATTCAATAGCCCCCCCCCCCCATCCCTGGATGCTGCTGCTGCTGTCTCCATGCCCTATACCCTGGTATGGCCTTTGCCTTCATGATGTCTGACATGCCCTGCCAGCCACCCTACCTTCTTCCTCCATGGCCACCAGAGCCACACTCATCCCTCCACCCATCTAGGGACACCAGCTCTTTTGGGAGGTTCCTCCCATTCAGCACTAAGCAAACACCTTGCCTCTTTGGTATTCTTACTGTTGATCATCTCATTCCCCACTCGACTAATAGTGTACTGCTGGCCATCCCATTCAAGCAATGCATTTCTACTGGCTGCATATGTGTCCTTTGCTGCCTTAATAGTGTAAGGGGTAGGATTTACACTCTGTTCCTTGCAGGATCTGCCAAAGGCTACCTCGCCACGAGATCTACTGCTATTACTTATTATTTATATAGTGCTACAAGGTGTACACAGTGCTGTGCAGAGACATGCAAGAGACAGACTCTACTCATAAGAGCTTACAGACAAGACAGAAAACAAAACAAGTGGGGACTAGGATATACAGTATCTGGGGCAGTGGTTCTGAACAGGTATGTTGTCACATGCCCCCTTTAGGTGTGCCGGCTCTGTGAACACGAAGGGATTACAGCAGATGTGGTCAGCATTCGGGAAATGTGCCAGGAAGCTGGCACAAGCAGCAGCAGGGGCAGGAGACACGACTGCACCAGCTCTGGAAATCCTTCTTTAATATAAATAAAGCCGTTCTCCTCCACCGCGCCTGGGGACTCTCCTTATGATTTCAGTTCTGTGTGTGTTATGCGCATCTGAAAGTGAAATCACTTAAGTGCCACTCGCTGCTGTGGTCAGGAGGAAGGAGCACAACTGAACCTATACTAGAGAAGAAATGCCGGAGTCCTTGTGGGCGCATCTCCTGCCCTTGCCATTGCTTGTGCCAAGCTCTACGACACAAGTTGAAGCTTCACTTTTGGGGGTGAGAAAGGGAAAAGGGAAGAGATGGGAAAGAAGATGCTGCACTGTTTCGGAGAGGGGGAGGAATAGCAGAGAGGACAGGAGAATACAGGGACTAAAAAGGTGGGGTAGAGGGGGAGATGTCTGGCTACATGGAGGGAGGTGGGAGAGAGAGGGATGATGCCAGGCTACAAGGGTGGATGGGGAAAGGGAGAGAGGAAGGAAGAAGGTCCGCATAGGTTGATGGGTGGTGGGGGAGGGAGAGACAGAGCGAGAGAAGGGGAAATTGGAGGGGTGGGTGGGAGAGAGAAAGTGAAGATGTTGGATTATGTGTAGGTGGGTGGGAAGAGATGGGAGATGCTGGATTAGATAGGATGGGTTGGTGGGAAACAGACTGGGAAGATGTTGGACTACATGGGTAGGTGGGAGGTAGAAAAAGTGGGGTGATGCAGGGGTACATGGTTAGGTGGATGGATGGGTGGTGGAGAGGAGAGAGAGAATGAGAGGGAAGGTATATGATGGGCTACAAGGGTGGGTGGGTGCGGGAGAGAGGAGAAGGGGAAATGTCAGGCTACAAGGGTGGGTCGGGAGAGAGAGACTGTAGATGCTGGGCTACACGGGTTGGTTGGGAGGGAGAGATTGGGGATGTTGGGCTACAAGGGTAGGTGGATGGGGGAAGAGAGGGAGAAGGTAGATGCTGGGCATGGAGTGGAATCTTGTGGACAGTTGCCAAGGAGACAAATAACAGGAGGCTGGAGAATGCAGGGAATAGAAATGTGCTAATGGGGAATGGGTGAAAGACAGAAGGAAATAAGAGACTGGGGAGGGAGTGAGATGGAGAAATGGCAGAATTTGGGGAGATGGGCTGGGTAGGAGATGGAAAGTTGATAGATAATGTGGAAATTAAAAAGGAGGAGATTGAGGAGTAGAAAAACTATGAAATTTGAGTGGTCAGAGAAGCAGGAAAGAAAGAAAAGGAGGAGAGCACTGGAAAGAGGTGGCAGAAGACAGGCAAATATAGCAGAAAAAAGAAATTGCGACCAATGTGATTGGAAAAATAAAATACCCAAACAACAAAGGCAGAAAAAAGGTATTTTATTTTGAATGTATTAACTGGAATATGTTAGCTCTGGGAGACGTGCATGACAAATGTTTTTGTCTTTTGTTTAGTGCAAGATGAAATGTATTTCTATTTTCATTTTTACAGTGTTGTAGTATCTGCAGAGTTTGGCTTCTTGGGATTCCCAGTTCAATTGTTGTCATCTTATTTCTGTTTCTAATTTGTGGTCCCTTGTTCTATATTTGGTGAGAGTTTGCTGGACTTTTGCATGTGACCGAGGTGCGGTGGCATTGGTGTGTAGTTTTCTATAGAGATCCATAGTAGTTCTGTTTTACCAGAAGTAGGTGTATTAATGTTCTATGGCCCAGTGTAATATTTGTAGTGCTGCCTATTCTTTGATAGGTTCTAGCTGCTTGACTCATAGGAATTAGTGCTGCCGTAGTATGGCACATTTGCTACATATGCGAGTAGTGGTGCTTTTTTTCGGGTTTTGTGTTCTTTCACAATGCGCCTGGTAATGTGAAGAGTTACGTTGCTGTTACTCAAATTGTGTGTATCAGAATATTTTTTGTATGGCTACTTTCATGGAGAAATATGCTAATTCTGATCTGCACCTGTTGTAGGGTTTTTGTGGATGCAGAATGTGTTCACTATACTGAGTCAGATCAAAGGTCCTTGATGATCACGTGTGCATTGTCACATATGTGAGCATCGTCTGACAGGTGTGTCCTGTCTGAAAAACGGTTGAGGACCACTGATCTAGGGGAATGGTAAGGAAACACTTAGGAGGTGAACAGGAAACTAGAGGAATCAGGATCCAAAAGCAGCCTCAAGTGAGTTTTTAGCCTGGATTTGAATAGGGTCACAGATGGAGTCTGACGTAGCAACTTAGGTAGTTTATTCAAGGCATGATGAGCAGATCTGTGGGCTGCATATTGGGATTTATCAGTTTACCAGCCCCTTACTGCTGGTCCATTTAATTTCACTGTGCATGTAGGGACATAAGCGAGGGGGATGCTCACTAAGAAGCCAGCCACCAATGATTTCTCCACTGCTGAATCACTCATAAATACCTGATTGCACCAGGGTGTAGGCATCCTGGCATGATCCTGGGAATGTGAGGGCAGTCGTTATCTAAATGTTTACAGGGATGAGATCGCACCTCTGTTTGACGGTGCAGAGATCTGGCTCCAGCTCTTGACATAGCTGGTGTATGGCCACTTTGTCGAACTGAAATGCATCAGACATTGGGCATCCATGAGCCCTGTGAATTGGGCCCTGGTCCATTAAACCCTTTGATAGGGGTGGCCCCTCATGTGCTCCCTGTTCTTCTGCTCCTCAATAACTGCAGCAAACCATCAGTTCACACTTTGCATAGCTGTTGTCAACCATCAGCACCCATGAAGCCCACCACATAGAGCACCTCACACCCACCAACTGCACCCTTTTGCTATCTCCACCAGCATGCGGTGCTCTGTGCTGTGTGAGATGCGGACACATACGGATACAGAGTTTAATACACAGCCGCATGGATGCCGATAACTGCACCCACACCAATTGACACGCACATTCCTCAGCTCCTCATTGCCAACATGCATCAGCAAACATGCACTCTCTCTGCCACAGTGGAATTAGACACGGATGGGTGAGGGAACATGGGGGTGAAGAGGGTTCGGGTTGTGGAGGGGAGTGACTGGGGTTCTGGCATGGGTGAGGGAATATGCTGTTAACTGCTCTGGAGCCTCTTAGGTTAGGCACTCTAAAATAAAATAAAAAGACCAACAAATAACACGTAACATTTAACTGCTGTGGTCAGCATTTTTTTAAAAATGCCGGCTGCCGGGTTCATTGAAATCCAGATATTTAGCTCCAGTATCCAAATAGTGGCAAACACTGAATATCTGGGTACTGCGGTCAGTATTGGCATTGTCTGGATAGTGGTGACAGGCAATCCACAACCACTTAGAGCAGCTCTTTTGCTGTCCAAAGCTATGCGGATAGTAATCCGTATAGCAAGGCTGGATAAATACAGATCTGCCTCCAGACTACCACTTCGTTGTCCATACATTGCTGCTAAATATCCATTTTAGTGGGACTTATCTGGTTAGTAGGTGCTGCTAACCATATAAATCCTTTTGAATATGGGTCTGTTTGTTTATAAGCCTTGGGAGCTAGCATGATTACAACCATATGGCTTTCTCTCTGCTAGCACAAGGATATATCCCAAGGTATATTCACTGATAATAAGCAGTTTGTGAACACAAATAAAATTACATTTTAAATTATCTGTTTGTGAATGTCAGATGTCTAAAAAATAATGTCATATTTCTATGTTTCTATTGGATCTCTAAAGGAAAAAGGGGGACTGTTGTAGTCGTTGATATGGAAGGACAGACTAGATAGGCCATGTGGTCTTTTTCTTTGTCATATTTCTATGTTTCTATGTTTCTATATTTCTATGTTTCTATTTAATATATTAAATTAAGAGAGGCATAATATGTAGGGTGTGTCAATTTTAGGGGTAGGTTTTTATTTTTCCAAACTTTACAAACTACTAGTGACCAATGCAATTATGCAGTTTTGCATGATGAATCTAAAGCTATCTTCAGAAACTGCTTAAAGTGAGTCTTACATCAAATCACAGTTGAAATATGTGAAAATTAAGCAATATTTATTTGAATGTACAAATAGTTTGAACAACATCTGTAGCCACATAATTGTCTTTGAAATGTCATTTATGCGGAAGTTAATGTTATTTAACAAAATCCAGCAAAGAAGCCCTAGGAATGGGAATAGCATGGAGACTCCCCTGGAACCATTTTAGAAGCTGGGTCTGTGGGTGTCCCCTCTTGCAAGGGCATCCAAGTTGGAACATGGGGTGGGTGTAGTGAAGGCTTGGCTAGGGTATTCCCGAAAACTTGGATGCCCCTGCCCAATTTCAGAAATATCCTGGATGCCCTGAGTCTCATCCAAAGTTATACCTGTTCCAGGCACGAACAAGAATTGGAAAAGTGCTTTGTCAGGCAAATGTCTGGAGGATGTGGAGGAGGAGGTGTATGCATATCCATTTTCATTTTCAAATTGCCAGTAAACACCAACAGGGAATAGTGGCTCATGTTTTCGTTTTGCTTCATCGTTGGACATTGTCGTGTGCAATCTTTCTTACATGGATGTCCCTGCTCCATGGTTTCATAGAGAGGACATCTATATGGCTGCCAAGATGGACATCCAGTTGGATGCATCTGGGTTTCTAAAATTGGGCCAAAACAGACACCCCTTGCATTTTTCCTCATGTTCATCCCTGGACGTCACAAATTTTACTTGGACACCCTTTCTAAAATGCCACTTCATGTGCTAAGCATAGCATATAGTCAAGAAGACATAAAGTTGCATTGCTTGTTGACAGTTTAAAAATTCAAGGGAAGATGAGTGTACCTCTTTCTCCACACCCTTCAGATATTTTCCTGACAAAATGAACACTTTTCAGATGTCTGTTCATGCCTGGAGCAGGTATAACCTTAGATATGGTTTAGGGCATACACGACATTTCTAAAATCAGAGCAGGATATCCAATTTCTTGGGAACACCATGGCCAATGCCTCCACCATGACCCCTTTCTGACTTTGATGCTCTGATGCTTGGGAGATCCACAGAACCGGCTTCTAAAATGATTCTGGGGCATCTCTGTGCTTTGCATATCTCTGTTCTTATTTTCAGACATCCAAGGCACAAAAAAAAAAAAGGTTGAAAGAAGACCATGGTTGTATGATAAGGCAAAAGAGGCTACTAAAACCAAAGGGGATTTTCCCAAAAAAGGATAACAGATCTAAGTGAGGAGTATATGAAAGGGCATTAACACTGGAAAGTTAAGTGCAAAGCATTAATAAGCAGCTCAAGAAATGATTTAAAAAAATCATTAGAATTAAAAACGAATAACATATTTTTCAATAATAACTTTTCAAGTACATTCAAAGCAAGAAGCCTATCAGGGTGTCAGTTTGACCATCAAATAGCCAAGGAGACTAGGGGAAGGTGAGCATCAATAATTAACATATACTACTAGACATAGCAGAAATAGTGAGTGGCTGTTTTACTAAAGTGCACTGTGTAGTTAATGCACAATTTAGTGCATGACATCCGTCATGTTACTCTGCAGGCACAGCAGTTACTGTGTGCTAATTCCTGTGATAAATGCTAATCACTAAATGGGATGGGGAATGGGCGGATTAGGGGTGGAGAGTGGGCATGGAAGGCACTTTGCTTTTAGCACGGGGGAATATATTGCATGCTGTCAATGTTGCACTTAGCACATACAGTATTAGTTTTAACATTAAACACATGTTTAATGCAAAATCCTAGCGTACTTTAATAAAAGGGCCCCTATGTTAATTATTTTCTTTGCACTTTATTGAGAGGGATATTGGGGAGATATTCATACCAGAAACATTCCTTGATGGTGATTTAGACCACTGGTATTCACTGAGGGTCTTTAAGGGCTGCAAACAGGTTGAGTTTTCAGAATATCCCTAAAGTGTATGAAATGCATAAGCATATAGGCGAGATAGAATTGTATGCATACTGCCTCATGCATATTCATTAGGACGTTCTGAAAACCTGACCCATTTGTAGCTCTCAGTGAAGATCTAAGATGTAGACGAATGAAATAAGTTGAAACTGCAGAGCTGTTACTAGTAATCTGTAGTGTATCATTAAAAACAGTCACAGTACCACAAGACTGAAAGGTAGTAAGTGCTCTTTCAATTTTCCAACAGATGTTTCTCTTCTCTTCTCATACTCCCTTCTCCTCTCACCCCTACTTTCTTATCATACACACTCCTGCTCAGTACTTTCTCCCTCCTAGCTCATTTGACTTCTTCTGTATTCACCTCTCTGAATTCATCCCCTTTCCCCTTGTTGACAAACGCCAAGCGCAAAAAAATGGACCTTCTTTTTGACAGCAACTTGCGGGCATTTTCCCCAATCGGGGGGTGCCTAATGAAATTCAGACGCACCTGGGAGGCCACGACCTGTCACATTGCCTATAGGACTCTGGGAGGCCACAACCTCTGACAGGTGGGTCCTACAGGCAAGCCCCAGAGCCCTACAAGGAGGCCATGACCTCCGGCAGGTGGGTCCTACAAGCAAGCTCCAGAGTCCACCCCGGTGACCACCAAACATCTTGACCTGAAATACCAGGTCCAACCCATGCCCAGCTTTGACAAACTGCAGCTACTTCACCAGTTCATTGTGGTCGAATCCACGCTGAAGCGCAACCAAACTTCACACTCTCAGGCCAAAGCACCCCCGGGTAAAGACCTGCATACCTTAGACGGGGTTGGGAAAAAGGTCTACCAGGCTGCCATGCTCAACGCGAGGTTCGTCTCCCATCAGTTCCAGATGGTGATGTACCATGACATCCTCCTCACCAAGGCCAGAGATGCCATGGCCATGTCAACCCCGGAACCCCAAGATACTTTAGGGCCCATCCTCCAAGACCTAGGGGACTGCGGGAAGCACCTCATCAGATCAGCCGGCTTCCCAGAGTCCTACAGGCAAGCCCCAGAGTCCTACATGACCTCCGACAGGTGGGTCCCGGCAACCCCAACGGTTCCCAAACCTAGAATATTTTATCATGTTATGTACAAAATAGACTGTGAAGCTCCAGTGAGTGTCTGCAATGTGCCCCGCACTATACATGAATTGTGAACTATGGTTGGTTTGCTATGTGGTAGTTATGAATTTATAATTAAATATTGTGTAAATGTATTCTGTGCAGAGGATTTATTTAACTGAAAAAAACCCATATATTCTGCCCATCATATAATTTCCAAACAGAGCACTGAAAGCCACCCAGAAATGCACCTAGAACAGGCAACGCAGAGATGCCATCACCCTTATTTTAGCTTACACTGATTCATAAGAACATAAGAAATGTCATACTACTGTAGGTCAGACCAAGGTCCATCAAGCACTGTACCCTGTTTTGACCAGTGGCCAATCCAAGTCCCAAGTACTTAGCAGGTTCCCAAAAAGGCACGCAGGTTCCACATTGCTTGTCAGTGCAAGCAGAGGATTTCCCAGGTCCTCTTTAATAATGGTTTATGAATCTTTCCTCTGGGAACTTGCCCAAACCTTTTCTTTTCTTGTTCTCAACCCCTTTAACTCTCAATCCCTTTCGCTTTGCCTCTCTCAAACCTCCCCCACGCAGCACACACAGTCTAGGCCCCTAGAGTTCCTCTTCCTGGCCCATGAGTTCCTTTCTAAACAATTCCTTCTGTTCAAGGGACAGAAGGAATTGTAGGGACAAGCAGATCTCACTTTTCCCAAATCATTTTATTGCTAGATAAACCCTGTAGCTGGCTAGAGGAAATATTTGTGAGAAATTCTCCACTTCGTGCAATCCAGAATATTCAGAGATGGGCTGCTCAACTCTCCTATGCTTTTCCTGATCTAGGTCCAGCTGAGTTGGAGTGGTAGATCATGCAAGTTTGAAGTACTTGGTATAATCTCCCACTTAGAACTCTATTTTCCCTTTTCAGTATGCAAACTACCATCCATTTCCACAATTTGCTGCAACTGATTTTTTTTTCACCTTTGAGCAACGTGATTTCATCACTTGCAATGTCCCCTATGAGTTTGGCCTTTGAGAACCTGAGATAGTTGCCCTACTCCATCAGTTACATTAAAGAGTACTCTTAATTGGGAGACAAAAATACTGGGGGGAGGGTGTGTCTTTATAGATTCTAGACTAACAATGAAATCACAGGTGACAATGGTGATATAGAACATTTTATATAACTTGATTCGGGCATATTTAGAGGAGGGCATTTATAGCTGGTCATGCAGGCAGTGGCTCTGTCCCATATGGGTTATTGCAGTATTGTTTTGTTGGGTCTCCTGGGTAGGCAAATGGTACTACATTGCCTACCCGGGAGACTATAGGTATTACAGAATGTGGCTGCTAAGCTTATTCTGAGAGACTCCAAATGGGACAGAGCAACACATTTTCTAATTGCTCTGCACTGACTCCCTATACGGAGATGAATTCAGTTTAAGCTTGTTTTTATGTTTAAGATTTTGTATGGTTTGGATCCTAGTAAGTTCTACAGTTACGCTTCTACATCCCTAATCGGAAGCTTAGATGTGGGAAAGAAATTAGATTGGCCTTCTATCACCTAAGCCTTTTTGTTTTCTTTCTAGTGTCCAGACAACAATCTCAGGGATAAGTTCCTGTCTTTACGCAATTCTACTGGGAGAGAATTCCAAATCTACTATCTTACAATCAATGTCAGCCCTCTTTAGAAAGTTGGCATTTGCAGAATTATTTGCATAGCTGAATTTGCTATAAGTCAATTTGTCACTGTTATATGTGATGGAATCTGTTGACTGATTTTATGTGATCCACTTTGAATTATAGTATAGCAGAATATGAGTCCCCATGATTAGATTAGATCTCTAAATGAAGCGTAAAACATTCTCAAAATATCTGAGAATACTGAAAGAGAAATAAAGGATGTATATGTGTATGCTTTGACATTAGCATCAGTTTGTCTAAATATATGCATTAGCTAAAAGCCAACAAAATTTCAACTGGTAATAAGAAATGTCATACTGGATCAGAGCAATGGTCCATCAAGTCCAATGCCCTGTTTCTGACAGTGCCCAATCTAGGTCAAAGTTTTAACATATTCTAATAGGAATATAGGTTCTCTGCTCACAACTCTGAGCATTAAGAAGGATAAAGTTATTACCAAATGCCTATAAACATTCTCAAATTCCTCTATTTTGTGCTAATTTTCAAGTCAATGAAAAGTTCAAAATCCGCGTTCCTTTGTAGATACTAATGCATCAGTTTGGTGAACAGAAACATCCCAACTTGAAATCAATGGGCCCAGTATTCAGTGCAGGTGGCTAGCACTGCTAAAGTGGCTAGATGGCAGTGTTCAACTTTAAACCCGTAGAACATAAGAACATAAGATATGCCATACTGGGTCAGACCAAGGTCCATCAAGCCCAGTATTCTGTTTCCAACAGTGGCCAATCTAGGTCATATGTACCTAGCAGTTTCCCCAAGAGACACAAGTTCCACAATGCTTGTACTGGGTCAAGCATTGATATCTTCGGTCACTTCTTAATAATGGTTTATGGACCTTTCCTCCAGGAACTTGTCCAAACCTTTTTTAAACCCAGCTACACTAACAGCCTTTACTACATCCTCTGGTAACAAATTCCAGAGTTTGATTACACGTTGAGTGAAAAAATATTTTCTTTTATTAGTCTTAAATAGTTTACCCTGTAGCTTCATTGCATGTCCCCTAGTCTTTCTATATTCTGATAACGTAAACAATCGATCTACGTTTACCCGTTCCACTCCGTTCATTAATTTATAGACTTCTATCATATCTCCCCTCAGCCGTCTTTTTTCCAGGTTAAAGAGCCCTAACCTTTTTAGCCTTTCCTCATAGGAGTATCCTTCCATCCCCTTTACAATTTTGGTGGCTCTTCTCTGAACCTTTTCTAAAATCGCTATATCCTTTTTAAGATACGGCGACCAGAATTGCACACAATATTCAAGGTGCGGTCTCACCATGGAACGATATAGAGGCATTATAATATCTCTTGTTTTATTTTCCATTCCTTTCCTTATCATACCTAGCATTCTATTTGCTCTCTTGGCCGCCGCTGCACACTGGGCCGAGGGTTTTAACATGGTATCCACAATGACGCCTAAATCTTTTTCCTGGGTGGTGGTTCCTAATGTGGAACCTTGCATCGTGTAACCATAGTTTGGGTTGTTCTTCCCTAGGTGCATAACCTTGCACTTGTCCACATTAAATTTCATCTGCCATTTTGATGCCCAGTCTTCCAATTTATCAAGATCCTCTTGCAATTTTTCACAATCCTCTTGGGTTTTAACAACTTTAAATAGTTTTGTGTTTCTGCAAATTTGATAACCTCACTCGTTATTCCACTTTCCAGGTCATTTATGAATATGTCAAAAAGCAGCAGACCCAGCACAGATCCCTGGGGTACACCACTATTCACCTTTCTCCATTGGGAAAATTGGCCATTTAGCCCTACCCTCTGCTTTCTATCTTTTAACCAGTTCCTGATCCACAATAGTACACTGCCTCCTATCCCATGACTCTTTAGTTTTGCCAAACGTCTCTGATGAGGGACCTTGTCAAAGGCTTTCTGAAAGTCCAGATACACAATATCAACTGACTCACCTTTGTCCACCTGTTTATTCACTCCTTCAAAAAAACATAACAGATTAGTAAGACAAGATCTTCCTTGTCTAAAGCCATGTTGGCTGTCTCCCATTAGGTCGTGACTATCTACATGCTGAGTAATTTTATTCTTTATCATGGTTTCTACCATTTTTCCCGGTACTGACGTCAGGCTCACCGGTCTGTAGTTTCCCGGATCACCCCTGGAACCCTTTTTTTTTTTTTTTTTTTTTTTTAAAGCGTTTATTTAGATTTTCATAAACCACAAAAAGATAACATATGCATGACACAATAAACTTATTCAACACAGTCCCCAGTTAACAAAACCGAAAGAAAAACCCACCCAACCCCTATAACCCCCCCCCATCCCTCCCACTCGGGCTCACAGAGTTCAGGCATCTACTCCGACAAACAAAAAAAAAGAAGGAGAAAGGCGTCTACTCCATCTTAGGCAACCTGGGAACGGGCCACAAAAAGATCAAGCAGGGACCATCTGTGAATGTTAAGATCCACCTGGCCCAGCTGTTGGAGTCTGCCATAAATTTTCTCCAACTTAGCATAGTGACACACTAAGTTCCACCAGCCGTCCAGGCTCAGGGCACCAAAAGATTTCCATTTCCAGAGGATCATCTTGAGGGTGATAGCCATCATAAAATTAAATAAAAAGGAGCGGACCCGGCATCCTGCAGGAAAAACACTTAGAGAACGCAAAAAAAGCGTACTCCAATGCAGATCTGCCGAAAAATGCAGAACCGATTGTATCCTGGACCATACCCGACTCCAGAAAGCCTGGACCAGGGGACAATCATAAAACATGTGTTTATATGTAGCAGGATGCCCGAAGCAGGACCAACATCTGTCTGAAATACCGGAGCCCCACCTGGCCATCTTAGACGGAGTTAGAAAGGCCCTGTACATAAAGAAATATAATGATTGAGTAATAGCAGCTGACCGAGAGACTCTGGTAATGGGACCCCAAAGGAGCCTCCACTCAGAAGTGGTAAGCTTCCGGGAGATCTCCGTCTCCCATACCCGAGCTAGGCCCGCAGGCAATTTAAAAGGAGTAGTCCGCCAGAGGGCATATATTTTGGATGTAGCACCTTGTTGAAGAGCGGTGGCACCCAACCAACGAAGTAGGGTACCTCCCTTGACAAGCACAGATTCCTGGATGGGAAAATGGGAAGCCACAACACAATGCTTGAGCTGGACCCATTGAAAGAAAAAGGAGGCAGGCAAAGAGAACACCCTCTGAAGTTCCGCAAAATCTATCCACCCGTTGCCATTGAGCAATTGCCCGAGAGACCATATTCCCCGCTTCTGCCAACCCTTCCAGGCGAACCGACACCCGCGAATCCGAAAACGGGGGTTCCACCATAACGGGGTTTGCAGCGAAGGGAGATCTTCTGGATCAATGGACCGGGCCAATTCTAAAAAAGCCCCTTGAGTAGACCTAATAACCCTCCCTACCGGGGCCCTGTCCGGATAGTGGGCTCCCAATAGGTATGGAAGCGGACAAGGAGCGACTATGCAGGCCTCCACTGACAGCCAGGTCGGACGACGGCCATGTTCGCTCTCAGAAAGCCACAAAGCTCCCTGCTTGATTAGAAGGGCTTGATGGTACTGGCGGAAGTCAGGAAAATGCACTCCCCCGCAATCTTTTGGCATTTTTAACTTCTTAGTAGCAATGCGAGGCTGCTTCCCATTCCACAAAAAAGAAATGAGAGAACGTTCAATTTTATTGTACCATATTGAAGGGATATGAAAAGGGAGCATACCCAAAACATAGTTAATCTTTGGGGTGAGAGACATTTTGATAACCTCCAACCGGCCCCACCAGGAGAGACACAGGGGAGACCAAGTTAAGGTCTTATGCCGAAGAAAAAGAAGCAGCTCTTCCATGTTTTTTTGGATCATCACCTCCGCCGACGCGTTATACCATGCCCCTAGGTACTTGACACTGCCCGCCTCCCACTTGAAAGGGAAGTCCGCCAAATCAGCCGACTTGGCGACGCAGTTAAGGGGGAAGGCCACCGATTTAGACCAATTAATCTTATACCCCGAGATATGGGAATAGCCATCAAACAAAGCCAGGATATGTGCGATCTCCCCAGGCTGCGCAAAAAGCAACAAATCATCGGCGTACGCGGATAATTTGACCCGTGAGTGCCCGATCTGCACCCCCCTAAGATCCACCCTCGCACGAATAGCGATAGCCAAGGGCTCTAACGCTAGGTTAAACAACAAGGGGGATAAGGGGCACCCCTGTCTAGTTCCTCTATGGAGAGTGAAAGGACGCGAAAGGATGCCGTTCGCATAGATACTGGCAGAGGCGCAGGAATAAAGTGCCTCTACCTTATGAATAAAATCCTCCCCAAGGCCAAACCATCGCAAGATGAAGAACATGAACGGCCATTCCAACCTATCAAATGCTTTTTCAGCATCCAGGGAGAGAGCCACATAGGGGGTATCTGCCGACGAAACCTGCTCAAGCAGATTGCATAAGAGACGAGCGTTATCAGTTGTTGCTCTTCCGGGCACGAACCCACATTGATCTGGGTGTACGAGGCCTGCAATGACGTCCGCTAAGCGGCGCGCCAAGACACTAGCATAAATCTTATAATCGGCGTTCAGAAGGGAAATAGGTCTATAATTAGTTACCAAATTGGGGTCCCTACCCGGTTTCTCCAGGACCACTATAGTGGCTTCGGAAAATCTACCAGTAGGGCTATTTTCTTGAGCCAGCTCACTGTAATATTCCAACAAATATGGAACAAGATCTTCGCCAAAGACTTTGTAAAATTCAGCGGGGAGACCGTCAGGACCAACCACTTTCCCAGAAGGCAGTGTCTGGATTACTGAAAGGAGCTCAGAACAGGTAAAAGGCTTCCTGAGCTCACGAGCCTGGCACTCCTCTAACACCGGTCGGTCAAGGCCATCTACGAACCGAGCGAAAGCTACAGGGTCCGCCGATGTTTCAGAGGCGTAAAGCGAGCTGTAGTACTTAGCAAATTCTGCAACGATGTGTTTGTCTTTAATCAGTTGTTCACAATTACTAGATAATAAAGAGGTTACTCTAGGTCTACTCTGTTTCCCACGTAAAGTATGGGCAAGTAGCCTGCCGGCCTTATTCTTCTCGACATGAAACCGAGCTTTTTGTTTCAACATAATGTGCTCGACTTCTGAACTTAAGAGCTCATTATACTGAAATCGAAGTCTATGTAGACGAGTAAGGATACTAGGAGTAGGTCGGGCCAGCCACAGTCGCTCACCAGCACGGATCTGGGCCTCTAATGCGATCAACTTGGCCTCCCACCGCTTAGACTCTTTAATAGCATAACTAGTGACCACCGCTCTTATTGAGGCTTTAAAGGCCTCCCAGCGAGCCCAGCTAGAGGTATCCCCCGCTTTATTCCAGTAAAAAAAAGAGGCGATAGCCCCCCGCACTTCCTCCTGGAACGCGGGGTCAGCCAGCCACGCACGATTGAAAGACCAAGACTTGTTCGGACGTTCCAGATCTGCTAGTTCAATCTCTACACAAATAGCACCATGATCTGAGACTGTCCTACTCAGAATAGATGCATCTCGGCAGCAGGGAATCAAAGGCTGGGAGAGCAGGAAAAAATCTATTCGTGAGAGAGAGTTATGGACTGGGGAGAAGAAGGTAAAATCCTTTTCCCGAGGGTGAAATAATCGCCAGATGTCTACTAGGCCACAGGAACCAAGCAGAGAGAGAAGCGCAGAGTGCGCACGAGAAGAGCGCTCGACCCTGCCAGGAGATCTGTCCAGTAAGGGGTCACTTACCAAATTGAAATCCCCCCCAACTATTACCAGAGCCTCTGGATCCTCGTGGATAATCCCACTGAGATTGCAAAAGAAGACGGGGTCATCAACATTAGGAGCATAAACATTGACAATAGCCAATACTTCACTACCCACCTTGATGAAAGATTTAACCCATCTCCCAGCATCATCATGACAGGAACTGACCAGGTAGGAACCCAACACAGCTTTAATTAAAGTGATGACCCCGTTTTTCCTGTGCACAGCAGGAGAACAACCAGCAAGCTGGAAATGCCCATCTGCCAATTTGCTCGCTTCAGAGGCGGACAAGTGTGTCTCCTGAAGTAAAATGACGTCAGCAGACTGACGCTTACAATACAGTAATATTTTCTTCCTCTTAGCAGGAGATCGAAGCCCCTTTACATTGAGAGATAGAATCTTCAGCCCGCTAGCCATGTATTCGACACAATATCATCAAGTACCCAGTCAGCAGAGCACATAACCCTTCTATATCTGCTCTTATAACCCTCAGTGAGCCCAATACCCCTCCCAACCCAAAATAAGAAAAAACCAGTTAGGGTGAGACAGTAGAAGCGCATACAGAACATGGAGCAGCCCCTTACAATCAGCGTACAAACTGTTTAATTCCCGACCACCCACCAAAATAATACCATAGGATCCCCATGTAACAGACCAACCCTGCGCCAGCGAACTCTCAAGGTCCAACAGCAACCATGCGGTCTCAGCAAGCCAAATAGCAAGCAGGCAACAGATCAACTTTGCTGCATTGCCAGCTCCTCTTGGTCCTCAATAAATTTGCGCAACAGTCCTTGGTCATCAAATGATTTGGTACAGTTATTAAGGGTGACTTTGAGACGCGCTGGACTGAACAGGCCAAATCGAGCCTGGAGATTACGGAGTCTAGGCCGGAGCTCCAAAAATTGCTTCCGTCTCTCCACCGTGCGCTTGCAGAAATCCTGATAGAGAAAGATTTTACGGCCCTCATGCTGAAGCGGCTGGCCGGCTTTGGCTGCGGCGAAAATCTGCAGGACCTGCTGATGCCTCAGCAGGCACATAATAAAAGGACGAGGGCTCGCGTTGTGAGAGTTGAAGCCGGCGGGAGCCGCCGGGATCCTGTGCGCCCGTTCAATCTCCAGCGGAGGGTCAAAAGTAATTTTCAACAGTTTAGGTAAAAAGGCTGCCATAAAACGAATAGGATCCCCTCCTTCAGCTCCCTCGCCGAGACCGATCAGGCGGATGTTGTTCCGACGAGCGCGATTGCCCATGTCCTCCACGCTCCCCTCTAGCCAGTCCACCTTGCGCGCCATGTGTTGAGCCCGTTGCAACTTACTGTCGTGCTCCTTCACCACTTCCTCAACCTTGTCGACTCGAGTGGAGAGCGATTGGAATTGCGAGTTCAGATCTTTTAGATCCTCCTGTAGAGAAGAGAGTGTCTCGCCATTAGAGTCAACCCGACTATGTATGGCCCGCACTTCTTTTAGCAGCTCCTTCCAGTCTTCCTGCGGGCTTTGCTGGGCCGTCGGCTTGAGCGGTGAGAGCGGGTCTGATTTAGATCTCTTCGACCCGGTTGTCGCAGGCGCGGAGGAAAACTCGAGGCGGGTTTGTTTGCTCCCCGACATCTCCGCTGGACCACCGCTTATTTCAACAGCTGGGGAGTCGTCTCTAACGGGTAGGTCGCAGGATTTGTGCAAAAAGGCCCAGGAGAAGAGGACTTACACCTCCATGTTGGCTTCGCGCTGGCTCCGCCCCCCACCCCTGGAACCCTTTTTAAAAATTGGTGTTACATTGGCGATCCTCCAATCTTCAGGTATTAGAGATGATTTTAATGATAGTTCACAGATTACTAATAGCAGGTCTGCAGTCTCAAATTTCAGTTCTTTCAACACCCTTGGATGTATACCATCCGGCCCAGGTGATTTGCTACTCTTCAGTTTATCTAATAGTTGTAAGACATCTTCCCGATGTATCTATATTTCCTTCAATTCTTCCGCACCTTTAAATACCACTTCAGTCATGGGTAACATCCCTACATCTTCCTCAGTAAAGACTGAAGCAAAGAATTCATTCAGTCTCTCCACTATCGTCTTGTCGCCTCTTAGTGCTCCTTTAACCCCTTTATCATCTAATGGACCAACTGACTCTCTCACAGGTTTTTTTGCTATGAATGTACTTGAAAAGGTCTTTATTTCGTGTTTTTGCTTCCGCAGCAAGCTTCTTCTCAAATTCTCTCTTTGCCTGCCTTATCAATGCCTTGCATTTGACTTGCCAGTGCTTGTGCTGTTTCCAGGTTTCGTCATTTGGCTCTTTTTTCCATTTCCTGAAAGATGCTTTTTTGGCAACAACAGCCTCTCTGACTTCACCTTTAAACCATGCTGGCAGTTTTTTGGACTTCCTTCCACTTTTCTTAAAGCGTGGAATACAGCTGGTCTGGGCTTCCAAGATAGTATTTTTCAACAACATCCAAGCTTGATGTACGTCTTTAACCTTTGCAACTGCTCCTTTTAGTTTTTTCTTAACTGTTTTCCTCATTTTATCATAGTCTCCCTTTCGAAAGTTAAAGGGTAGTACTGTGGATTTCCTTACTATCCCTCCTCCACTCAATGCAGGGGTCATATCTGGGCTCGAGCATTGAAAATCTGGGCTGCCCGGATTGCTGCAAAGCTAACTGTGCACTGCCGATATTCAGCTGCTGCCCGGTTAGCTTTTGCAATGAAAGTTAGGCCAGCCTTTCCTGCATCTGACTTTTGCTGCTTGTCACTAACTGGGCAGATGCTAAATATTGACGCTGCCCAGTTAGCAATGGGTGCCACCCTGCAATGTCCCGATGCTAACCAGGTCTGCAAACCGTGTAAATTCCTTTGTATATCCCCCACCCCCCATATTTTTATCCACTGTTTTATGGGTATTATTTTAGAAGCCCTACTCGTGCTTGGATGTTTGAAAATTGACATACAGACATCGAGAACATGGAAACATCTTAGGAGCCATTTTAGAGAGTCGTTTTAAAGACATCCCCAGCCCAAGAATGTCCAAGTAGGAATGGGGGCATGGTGTAGGAACCTGAATGTCCTCGCCCCATTTCAAAAATTCCCTGCATGTTCTGAGCCATGTCTACAGTAAGTTTATACCTGCCCCAGGCACAAATAGGCACCATAAAATGTGCTAATTTTGACAGAGGTATACTCATATCTCCAATATTTTCCATGTTGACAATGCACACTGACAGGAAGTGACGATTCTCTTTTCATTTTGCCACAACAATGGACATCCCCATATGCAAATTAGCATAAGCTAGAATCCTCTCCCCAAGTGCTTGTAGCGCAGGGCTGGACCAATCACTAGATAAACAAGGTGGTCGCCTAGGGCAGCAACTTATGGAGGCAGCAAAATCAGGCCATTCAAATCTAAATAATAGATTTTGACAGCCAGAGGTGGTATAAGGCTTGAGGTTTGTCTAGGGCTCCAACACTTTGGACCAACTCTAGGACTGGCCCTTTTGTAGCAAGAATATGCCACAGTGCGGGCACCCACATCGGGGGTGTCTATGTTTCTAAAATCAGGCCGAAATATAGATAGTTTCAATGTTTTCATGCACACTTTGCTCTGGACATCCCTGTTTGTACTGGGACATCCTTTCTAAAACGCCACGTCAGATGTATAAATATATTTATATTTATAAAAGAGGCATCAAACCAGTGCGAGGCAAGCACTCACTTAGCTTAGCCACCATACACACCCATTTTCATCATTTGCCTCCACAAACTTATGTCATGTTTTTTTCATTTACTTAATAGTTGCAGACACAATTCTATGACTGCACTTATTTTATGACTTCAACCAACAATACTACTGTTGTCCAAAAATGTTGAAACGTATCTTAACGTGTGTCATTCGATATGCTGTTCATATCCTTCTGATTATGCACACAAATTGTCCAACATCGATGTTTCAGCACCAGCTTGCTTCTGGATCTTGTGAGTACCTGAAGATTGGAGAGTGACCAACGTAATGCCAATTCTTAAAAAGGATTTCAGGGGTGATCCAGGAAACTACAGACTGGTGAGCCTGACATCAGTATCGGGAAAAATGATAGAAACCCTTATAAAAAGCAAAATTACTAAACATATAGATCATCAGGGAATGGAGGAGTAGCCTAGTGGTTAGAACACTGGCTTGGTAACCAAGCAACCAGGGTTCAATTCCCATTAGCACTCCCTGTGGCCTTGGGCAAGTCACTTAACCCTCCTCAGAAGAACAGCCTGGCAATCTACTTCTGGTGACACTGCCAAGAAAACCCAGGAGCTTCTGGGTCGCCAGGAGTCAGGACTGACTCAAAGGCACACATTGCATTTTGCATAGATCGTCAAGGTTTAATGGGCAGAAGTCAACATGGATTTAGCCAAAGAAAGTCTTGTCTCACTAATAGGTTATATTTTTTTGAAAGTGTGAATCAACAGGTAGACAAAGGTGAGTCCGTTTTTGGGAACCTGACAGGTACTTATTACCTGGATTGGCCATTGTTGGAAACAGGATACTGGCCTTGAAGGACCTTTGGTCTGACCGCGTATGGTATATCTTATGTTCTCTGGCAACAAAGTCTACAGTTTAACTGTGCATTCACTGAAATACTTTCCTAAATTTGTTTTAAATTTGCTACCAGCTTCATGATGAAACCTTAGTCTTCAACAGTATTAAGAATATTTCCCAAATGTTTCATAGCAATCAGGATTTTATAACCTTTTTTCATATCCCCCCTCCCCCAGTCATCAAAGTAATAATCCTGGATTAATCATAACCTGGTCATCCTGTAAGCAGAAAAAATGATCTAAGATTAAAAAACCCATAGCACTTGTGATCTTACAGAGGTCTGAGCACAGACTAAATTTCCAAAGTAAGTGATCCTGTTCTAGTCCTGAGTTCATTAAAACAAAGAAACTTGCTGGATCAGGTATCTGTCTGCAGTCGCAATTTGTTTACAGCTTTGGAAATGTATTCTCATTACTGTCTATAAATTGGCTGCTTATTCAGCTGAGCAATGCAATTTTTTTTTAATAAAAGTCTAATCTGCTCATTTTTGTACTTACTCCCTGAAGGCCAGGAATATTATGGAAATTATGCGTTGTATCAGAAACCCTTTTAACCTCTGCATAACTAAGCTCCTGATGTGGTTGGGCTGATGATTTAAGATGTTATACAAAAATCCTATTTTAGGGTACAATTATACTTAATTGCCTAAAGATTAGCTAATTGGAAAGCATAAATGATCAATATTTTGTGGCTACAACACAGGTAACACATTTCCTGCAAAAAGTCTCTCATCTAAACTTGTAGGCTATGGATTTTTCCAGAACTCTTTTGGTCATTATGAACACTGTGAATATTTTTCTAAGCCGCCTAACAGATCTCATCCAGGAATCCAGCATATGTGCTGATTACATTGCTGATGACATACTCCTGTTGTCCTCTACTGACTTTGACACCCAGACCTAAATCATTGTAATCACCGTCTCTCTAAGATTTCTACTTGGCTTTCCGATAACTACCTTCAGCTTAATCTGCCAAAACATTAGCTACCTGACTTGCCAGGGGATGACTCTGTCCCTACTACTGCCTACCTTAGAGGGTGAATGTATCCTCCTACAGCCTTCCTTCAAATAACTTGGTGTTTTCCTCGACATGGAGCTCATTTCAGGCAACAAGTCAGTTCCATGGTTAAATGCTCATTTAAGACTGTTTAGAGTAATGTGACACTTTTTAGATTCAGCAGCATAGCAGACCTTAGCACTGGCATACATTATCTCATACTGTAATGTAATGTATGCTAGGCTATTTGCATCACAACTAGGGTGGCCAACTGACTGCAGATTTTAGGGACACCCTGATCCAGTCCTGCCATTAACGCATGGAGGAGACTGCTCCTTTGCCACAATTTAGTAAACATATCCCTTAGTTTTTGTTATACATGCTTATATTGTCAGTTAAACTGAAAGAATGCCAGCTGTGCTTACTAGCTGTGTGGACTTGCTATTTGGATGTCCTAAGAGAAATCAGCAAAGTAAAACTAGGACTGGATCAGGTTGTCCCTAAAATCTGGAGCCAGTTGGCCACCCTAATCGCAACTAAAGTGCTTCAGACTATTCAGAAATCTGTAATCTGAATCCTCTGTCATGCACACATTTGATCACATTATCTCTCTTCTGTATCAGCAGCATTGGCTCCCTGTCTTATACAGAATTCAATTTTAAATTCTCACATTCACTCATAAAGCCCTACATGGTGATGCCTCAACCTATTTCCCTACACTGTGAGCCATTCATGGAAACCACCTCAAGCCCCCCGCTCCCCCCCCCTCCCATCTCAAGAGCAAGATTGGAGATTACCAGTCACTCTGCCTTTTTCTTTATGGTCCTTACCCTGTGGAGCACTTTGCCATTGACACTACTCTCTGAAGTATCCTTTAAACCTTTAGAGGGGGTCTAAAAACACGCCTATCCACTGCAGCCTTTTTAGGACATAGAAGGGATGATGGCACATCAGAGTTAACATATTTCGGCAAGGTATACTTTTTTCTTACTCTGATCTCTCTTTCCTGTGACTGGTTGTAGTTCTTTTCCATTTATATTGCTTAATTTATATATTGTAAACTGCCTTGCATTTTGAAAGGTGGTATAGCAAATCTGAATAAACCAGAAACCAGAAACATCTGGCATTCTTTCAGTTTAACTGACAATATAAGCATGTATAACAAAAACTAAGGGATATGTTTACTAAATTGTGGCAAAGGAGCAGTCTCCTCCATGCGTTAATGGCAGCGATAAGGGGTTACCGTGTTGTAAGTGTGCTGGGCTTGTCAAAGGCATTCCGGCATTAAGGGGTGCTAGTGGACACTTACCATGCAGTAACAGGACATTAAGGGGTGGTAGTGGACACTTACCGTATGGTAATGGGACATGCTGCAGGAAGGTGTCTGGCATACACCTTAATGCAGGAAAGCCACTGAAACGCTGAAAGGGGGGCAGGAACGCCATTGTAGAAGGTATGGATGCAAGCACAATTGGTAGCTTATGGAGTTGACTCACCTGATGCCTGGCATGATGGCCTATGCTGTTGACTAGGCAAGAAAGGCAGCTGCCTAGTGATGATGGTCAGTGTGGGTGGTGGCGGCAGTGGAGTCAGCAGAGGGGATGCAGCAGCGGGGGGCACTGTGACAGGCATGCAGTCCTAGATGCTCCTGAAAGCATAAACCATGCCATAAGCTACATTATAGTGTCTGTGAGGTATGGACAGGTATCCAAATGTACTATCATTATGTGGCATGCCATAGGCCAGGACAGTGTCTGGATAGAGGCAGCATGTTCCTGATGTGGGTAGCAAAGTGAGGATTGTCCATGAGTGCTCATGTGAAGCAGTCACAAGAGAGGTGTACATGATATGGCTGTCTGCTGCAAATGACCCCTCATGGCCATGGTGGGGCAGTTTACTGCCAGTAAGCTGCCCCACCATGAATCTCCCTGACGGTAAAATGGTGGGTGCAAGGCTGTGCCATGGATTTTCCAAGCAGAGAGTGCAAAATGTGTGTGGTGGGTGGACGTATGGGATCATACGGGCCAAAAGCATTTGGTGTGTGTGAACCAAATGTAGCAGTGCCATGGGCTACATGAAACACCATTTGTGCTGGTGCCTCAGCCTGTGCAACTGCAAGACAATACACCAGTGGCATGATAGAAAGGGACAAGGTGAACCCATTTGCACCATGCAGGGCAAATAATGATGGCAGAACAGTGCAGGGGATGGCTATGCAATGAGTGATAGGTGCCTGAATGCACAAGATATATCCTCTTTATGTAAAGCTGGGAGGTAACAATTATGGCAAAACAGAAAACGCATCCATACCAGTTGATCCAGACATCTGCTCTGTATACATCACTGACCCGCTGCAATGTGCTGCAGCAGAGCCACTAAAGCCATGTTCACAGATGTCCATGATGGGGAATGCTATGTTGGGCTACTCAATGTGTGACCATAATGCATAGAAATATAGAAGAATGATTGTCTGCAGGTCACAGCAGAGCTAGAACTGTGGAAGTGCACCCAGGCATAAAATGAACAACTGGGAATCAAACCCTTTGACCATGGAGACATTACACCAATCAGTAGGCTACACCTCCACACAGCTCTATGTAGTTGCATAGAGCCTGCAAATCTGTGATCAAATGGTTTGCTGTCTGCTGGCATAGGTTGGGCCCTTCACTACCCATGAGGCACTGCACATAAAAAACAGTGGTCTGCAGCTAAAGAACCAATGGAGACTGCATTGATCCAGCATATCAGCTCAGTAAGACACACTGGCTGTGTGTGCTACATGCACAACAGCAAGCCATGCTGCAAAGTGGTTTCAGCTGTCATCTTGAGGGTGCCCAGCACTTGGTGCACTGAACTTGCACTGTTAGAGATGATCTCTGCTGGCTGTGCTGTAGGTCCACATCACTGCTAGTGTTTAGCAGGTATTGTCTGCAGTTTGTTATGGTTTTATTCCTTGCTTCCTGCATTCTGAGGGTGACGGTGACAGCAACAGCTCGGCCCTGTGTTCTGCCTATTGGACAATAACCCTCCATTAACAATGCAGGTTAGTGGCCAGTGTCAATATGCTGCTGCCATGGACAGCCACTGCAGTGGGGGTGTATAGGCTAGTGTAGGGCTACTGCTACAGTCCTGTCAGGGCCCCAGTGAGTAGACCATGAACAACTGTTGCCCCAACCATTGAGAACTAATAATTGACTACAGCACAAGCAGAAAGACTGCCCCGCTGCCCTTCACTGGGCCGTCAGCCAAGCACAAACCAACTACAGTAGGTCTGCTGGTCAGCATGCATGACATGTGCATAGTGTGACCATGAGCACTCTGCTTTGGGATACTCAGCATTGACACCCAGCTATTTACTCAGTGATTAGCATCCCCAGACAGAGAATGCATACACATCACTGGAGCCAAGCACTATAATAGCTCTATGTGGATACTTAGCTTTGCCATGTGTCACTTTTTGGTCATAGTGAGAGTGCCATCTCAGCATGACATATAGTGGCCACCCAGGCAATGAACATGGCAGACGGACACAATGGCATCTCAGCCAGTGATCCTACCATTGTGGCAGACACATCCAGGCCAATATGTGCTATTTGAAGCGATACCCACAATCCTCTGCCTTGCCTTATTCACTTTTTCCAAACATGCTGGGAAAAACTCGGACAATGTGAGCCAAAGTGCAGTGCAGAAAGCCACAGGACAAAGGGGAGCCACACACACACACACACACACACACACACACGCACACATACACTCTAATTGGCGCACTGAGCAAAAGTGGAGATGGTTGGCATTCCTGCTTAACACTCCTGTCTCAATGTCAGCTCAAGGATTGATAACGTGTTCTCTGTTTGCACGTGCTATATTACCGTTCCTTGCCCTCACCACACATTAACATGTGCTATTAGCCTCCAACCAGCTGTGGATAGTGGAGCCTGTCAGTGCTGCTTGTAGGTGTTTCTACCCTTGCTGGCCATCTCCTTGGGGGTTGCACATGCTGGAGCTGTACTTACACTGTCAGCTAAACCTTGTCCATAGGAAGATGCAATACAGAAACCCCAGCAGGGACCTGAACCTGTGACTCTCCACACATTTGCACACCTACTGTGTGTGTTGCCTTATGGGGATAACAGCTCCTGTTTCTGAGCTCCAGATGGTCTTTGGCATATGCTGCAATGTGCATGGTCCACACGAGCAGACAAGGCTTCTGTCTGCTGCAGGCTGGTGCCACTTCCCATTCCATCACCAGCACCCCACTATGCAGACATGCCCATGGTCGCAGTCCCAGCATGTTAAACATGCAGGTTTGGCAGGCGCCTTGGGCACAAGGGCCGGATGGGGGGGCAGGGGAACGCATGGATGGCCACGCAGCCCTACCACCAGCTGCCCATGCTGAGGCCCCATTACCGCCTGCCACCGATACATCTCGGCAGGAGGATGGCAGCCACTGCTGTAGTATTTCCCTGTCAATATAGAAAACTCTATACGTTCAATACAACTCTGAAGAAACTGAAGGCTAATGAACCATTATGAGGCTCTTAATTAATTTCCACTGCGAAGGTCTCAGACTTATCGGCATTCTTTGTCAGACTGATGTCTGTACTTCAATATATGCCTTATATTCGCATCAACGACCTTCGTGTGGATTCTTTTTTTAATTCTTTCTGCTTTCTTGAATCATTTAAAACATGGAGCTTATTTCAGGGAGTCGATACTTTCCATTTTTCAATTCAGAATACCAGTTCTATATATTCGATAGTATTACTTGACATTGTCTATCAAGTACTTAGCTTTCACTGATGTTACTTATATCTTTTAGTTATGACACTCCATAAAAAGCTCCTCTCCTACAATCACGATCCCAACGCTCTCCCCAGGTACCACTTTAGCGTTTCACCGCCTCGGTTTCATCAGGAGATCGGTTCCAAGCCCTTGTGCATTCTATATAAATGAAATAAAATCAAAAATCAGTGCCTTCGATTTCCCTCTAAAACCATTTTAAATAAAAAAACGTATGTATGATATATACAGAAAAACTCACCTGCCTTGATTTCACACCTAATGCTTCCCACGTCTCAATTCTTTGTAATTTTCAACTATACTTTCATCAGAGGTTTTCCAAACCGTGCGAATTCTTAACCTTCGCTCATTGAAAAGACGCCACGCATGCAGTTCAGTAGCCAAAGAGTGATATAATGTTATATTAAGTAGGATCATCATAGATGCAATGGGAGAATAACGTCAATAAACACGGGGAAAAGTGTCCAATTAAGATTACATATGTTTTGGCCCCAAATTGAGAATAATATTCTAGATAAGAGTAAGGAAATGAGTATGTAGAATGGGTCAAAACCTAAGAAACCAATGAAAGATATGCTAGAACTATGTGATGGATGGATTGGGGTGCCCAATGGATAGAATGCATTATTAAGCCTGACAGGGCAATAGTAGGAGGAGTCTTTATAAGTGGAGTCCGGCATGTTAACCCGCATGCGCAGCGTCTTTTCAATGAGCGAAGGTTGGGAGAGCGTTGGGATCGTGATTGTAGGAGAGGAGATTTTTATGGAGTGTCATAACTAAAAGAAATAAGTAACATCAGTGAAAGCTAAGTACTTGATAGACAATGTCAAGTAATACTATTGAATATATAGAACTGGTATTCTGAATTGAAAAATGGAAGTATCGACTCCCTGAAATAAGCTCCATGTTTTAAATGATTCAAGAAAGCAGTAATAAAGAATTAAAAAAAGAATCCACACGAAGGTCATTGATGCGAATATAAGGCATATATTGAAGTACAGATGTCAGTCTGACAAAGAATGCCGATAAGTCTGAGACCTTCACAGTGGAAATTAATTAAGAGCCTCATAATGGCTCATTAGCCTTCAGTTTCTTCAGAGTTGTATTTAACGTATAGAGTTTTCTATATTGACATTGAACGTTCAAAGAATAGACCACAGTCAGGTGTAGTATTTCCCTGGGCACCTGCATTTTCCAGCTACTTGGAGGGCTACAGCATCTGGCACTATCAGCCTCTTCCCCCACAGCTGGGTTCTTCAACAGTGTGGGGGGGGGGGCAGCCTGGATCTCTGCCTGGGGTGCCAGGACCTTTGGACCGCCCCATGTGGCACATTGCTTTTCCACAGTGGTAGCAGGGCTGTGTGCTGCCACTAACACTGTGGGATCATGACGAACATCACAGATGGTTCTGCGGATAGCAGAATACCCCTTTGTGGAGAGGCTAAAAAGATTGGGGCTCATCAATCGGGAAGAGACGGCTGAGGGTGGATATGATCGAGGTCTATAGATTATTGACCGGAGTAGAACAGGTAAACATAGGTCACTTTTTTTTGCCATCAGACTGTGGACAGACTAGGGGACCTGCAATATGGCTACAGTATAACCCATTTGGGCCTTCTAGGTGAAAATATTTTTTCAGTCAACACATAATCAAACCCTGCAATCCATTACCGGAAGATGTGGTAAAAGTTGTCATTGTGGCCAGGTTTAAAATGGTTTCAATGGGTTCCTGGGTAACGGCCCATATACCATTGCTAAACAAGATCCGAGCTATGCACTGCTTGCTCCATTACAGTTATTGGAGGTCCTGTGTGTCTTTTGGGGAAACTGCTAGGTACTTGTGACCTAGATTGTGCACTGTTGGACATAAGAACATTGGAACATAAGATATGCAATACTGGGTCAGACCAAGGTCCATCAAGCCCAGTATCCTGTTTCCAACAGTGGCCAATCTAGGTCATACGTACCTAGCAGTTTCCCCAAAAGACACAGGTTCCACAATGCTTGAACTTGACACAGGATACTGGGCATGATGGACCTTGGTCTGACATAGTTTGGCATATTTTGTATTCTTATGTTCCTATGTGCCATCTAGGCAGCTGTCTGGTCCCCCATGTGCACCAGCAGCCCCCACTGCATGACCCATATGCCACCTCCTTTGCCTCCATTTGCACCATCAACATAGTGCCCTTTCATACTAGGACATTATGCTGTTGCTGCTAATGGAGCACTCCTATCACTCACTTGGGCTCCTCTGTCTGTGCATCACATTGCAGACATAAAATAGGCTCTCTCTCCTTAGAAAACACTTTTCCACCAGGTTTTGAATTGTGTTAGGGTTCCTGCCATTAAGGTTCCTGCGTTAAGGGAACAAGCTTTGTTCCCACCCATTGACCTCCGCTCTCCGCCTTGTGCACGCCTTCTCTCCACCCACAGGGTGCTTTATGCTGCTGGTGCCATTAGCGTGAGCTAAAGTGCCTTTTTGCATGTGCTAAGTATGCACACGCTAAAGACACACTTGATCCTTTACTGCCATTTAGTACACATATTCCTAGGTGAAGCAAATACCAAAACACCTCAATCGTTTTACATGGTATAGTCTCTTTTAAGTTTGAATTGAAAATTAGTTGCTTTGACTGGCTCTCTAGGTAGATGAAATCAGGGCTATTACTAGATATGGTGTTCTTGGGTGATACATGGCTGGGGTTATATAATGACTCTCTGCTCCAGGAAAGCGGCACCAGGAATGTCTACATGTTTTTTTGGAAGGGAAGGGAAGGGAAGAAGATGTAGCAAGAGTGCAATTGCTTAACGGCATCCTTTATTGGAGCCTATTGGGATGCCTTAACATCACTATTTTGCTAGTATCCTTAAAGTGTCCTATAACCCAGGCAATTATAACCTGGAATGTCTGCAGCCAATTTAGGAGCAGTAAATTGTGTGCTGATAATACCCAGATTAGATTATTATAATGGGCTGTTCCTGGATCTTGCCTAGAATGATTTAATGCATTTTCAGCTGATGCAGAACACAGCAGCTAAGCTGATTAAAGGACTTTGGAGGCATAATCATGTCACCCTGATTTTAAGGGAACTCCACTGGTTGCCAGTGAGGTTTAGGGTTGAGTTTAAAGTCCTGCTATTGGTATTTCATATCTTGTATGGCATGGCTCCCTCTTTTCTTTCAGATAAGCTATGTTTGTACGTTTCAAATCAATCCTTGCGGTCACAAGAGGAGACACTTTTGTGATGCCATCATAGAAGATGGTGCGGCATGTGGTCCATCAGAATCAGGCCTTCTCTGTCCAGGCACTGGTGTTGTGGAATAAGCTACCATATGAGTTGTGCCTTCAGGATGATCTCCCAAAGTTTAGGAAGACCTTAAAAACATGTTTGTTTTTGAAAGCTTTTTTTTTTGGGGGGGGGGGGGAGAGGAGGTGTGTTGGTGGTTTATCAGGCTGGTGGGTTATGTTGATTGTGGGACATTGTGTGTATTTTGTTTGATGTCGTACATTGCTCTGGGCAGAAACTTTAGAAAGGGTTGTTTAGAAATTAAAATTATTAATAATAATAATAATACTGCTACTAATAATAATAATAATCTGAGGTGGAGGAGGGGGTGCAGAACCCAGGAACATCAGGACACTGAGGTTGTTGATCTTTCCGCTGCCTAAATGGAGGAAGAGGAGGATGTCATTGAGCAGACTTATCTACAGCTTCCACCTCCCTCTTCCTTTGATGATGCTCAGCCATCTGGGGAGGGTGCTGTGTCAGATGACAGCCAAGACATTCCTTGCTTTAGCCACCAGAATCATCAATGCCCATGATGTTCAACATCAGGCACACCATGCCGAGAATATTGAACTACTGAGATGGTCACTCACCCTCCAGAAATGCCACATCCAATCCAGCAGAGACAACTGCAGTCAACAGAGACCCTCAGTGAATCCATCATGGGGCTGCACAGAGGCCTGCAGCAATACATGCACCCATATGCTTTGCTTCCTCCCCCTCCCCCCAGTGTTTCCATCTGCACAGGCACTGAAGAGAAGGGTACCTCCACTGTCCACCATCACTATCTCCATTGCTAACACCAACTCCAGCTCTGTAACATTAGTGCCACCATCTGTCCATTCACCATCTCTCTCCCAACATATTTGGACCTGTGGCTTATGGAAGTGGGGAACCCCTTTCATTTCTCCCCTTCCATGAGGCCTCACAGTGTGCACTGGGAGATGTCTCCAACAGCTCCTCAGAATCCAGTGAGACATATGCCAGCACACCCTCTTGCCAACATAATCAGGATTAGGAGGCTGAGGCAACATGGTGTAGAGGAGCAGGGGTCAAAGGAGACCATGCAGGAAAAAGTAACTCTGTCTTCCTATAGGTACCCTTTGAGGTATTATGGCGACTGTTGCATAAAGGGGTTGGAAGAGGCAGGGGACTGCCTCCTGGGGGTGGTTAGAGGTGATGGGTGCTTGGAGAGGGGAGTTAGTAGTACTGCACTGGGGATTAGGAACATAGTGCTGGCGGGAGGGAATTGCTTAGGACTGGTGTTTGGGGGTGATGGTGCTGCTGGTAATAATGGTGAAGTTGGCTGAGATGGGCTTGGGGGTGGGAGGAGAATAGTGGAGGATGGATGAAACAACTACCTTCACATGAAGTACTTGTTTATGTGGTTGTCTCTTGATGTAATTCACAGTTGACTTGGTCTCCCTGTATCCTCCTGCCTTGATCCTTTGGCATCAGCATCATGATCTGGGTCTTCTGCATCTTGTTCAAAGAGGGGAGGGGGGTGTCCGCTCCTCAATTCAAGATTGTGGAACATGCAGCAGGCCATGAAGGTCTAACATACTCTGGTAGTGCTGTACAGCAGATTGTCAAGGCACTGGAAATGGCTCTTGAAGTAGCCAAATGTCCTCTCAGTGATGGTATGTGCATTCCTGTAGGCCCTGTTGTAGTGTTCCTCATCTTCTGTGTGTGTGTGGTGCCGTGGTGGGGGTCAGTGGCCAATGCCTTGGTGGGTAGCATCTGTCACCTGTTTAGGCAGAGGGAAGGTAGACTTATTAGGATGTGTTCCAGGGTGTGTCAGGTGCTGGGTAGGCACTGCAGCCTTGGGCTCTTTGGCCTGAGTGCTGCAGCTCTCAGCATACAGTGCAACCTCCAAGCATGTACATGTATAGGTGATGGAGAGGACGGATGCACATAGGGAAAGATATTCCTTACTACACATACAAAATGCCGGGAGTGAGTTAGGTGTCACCACCCAAGAAAAGGAGTCTTCATGGATTATATGTTGAAATTTTCAGCTTGGTGTGCCATGGCTGCTAAAAAAAACAACCAGAATATTAGGAATTATTTTGAAAGGGATGAATAACAAACTTGGCACTGTTATTATGCCATTGTATATGTCCTTAGTGCATCCATAACCTGAGTATTATGTAAACCTCTGGCCATCCTATTTAAAAAAAATATAGCACGACTAGAAAAGGTTCATAGAAGGGAATAAAATACTGTAATAAAGGTAAGAGAACATCTCCCGTATGAAGACAGATGAAACAGTATAGGGCTTTTCAGCTTCGAGAAAAGATGATTGAAAGGGGACGTGATAAAAGTTTATAAAATCATGAGTTGCAGTGAAATGGTTAAATAGGGTACTGTTTAAGCTGTCAACTAACATGAAAACAGTCCATAAAACGAATGACTAGCAGGAAGTGGCAGAAATTCAAATTGCGGGTCCTCAAGCAAAGTATCAGAAAGGTCCCCCAGAGTAGGGGAGAATCAATCTCAGAAGATATGTGATTGGCTATTAATGGGACCCCTGCACCACAGGGATGGCTTGGATGGAATTTGTCATTGCCAGCAGATTGAAACAGTTTATTTGTTTAATTAAATAGATAATTAAGCTGTGAAATCTGTTACGAGTGGTCAAGGTAACCAACCCAGTTGGATTCAAAAGAGGTGTGGATAAGTTCCTTGAGAAAAGTCTATAAAAAATATTAGGCAGATCTGGGAGAGGCATTGCTTCTCCCTGGAAATGAATGATGGAAAATAGATCTACTTTCTGTGATCTACCGCGTACTTGTGACTGTGATTGGTCATTGTCAGACAAGATGCTTGGATCGATGGTCTTTCTTATGTTAGAACATAAGAATATAAAAATTGCCATACTGGATCAGACCAAAGGTCCATCAAGCTCAGTATCTTTATTGGATCGGGGAGTGGGTTTCCAACAGTGGCCAATCCAGGTCATAAGTACGTGCTAGATTCCATGCTACTTACCCTCGGGGATAAGCAGTGACTTTCCCAAAGTCTCCCTTGACAATCTATTGATTTTTTTCTCCAGGAACTTCAGAAACCTCTTTTAAACCCAGCTATCCCTAAATGCTTTTACCACATCAATACTGACCAGTGGCGCTGCTGCCAATACTCAGTTGCAACTAAAGAATTGTTTAATTTCTTAATGATTGTGACCTGAGTGCTAGAAATATAGAGCCCGATATTCAAAGGCATTTACACTGTTTGCAGAGCTATAAGCCATGTAAATGCACCTAAGCATGATAATGATGCTATATGCCCTAATGCTAACCGCTTAGCATTGGGATGTGTCGAGGGCAGTATCCGTGGATAACCATGCAGCGGCGATATTCAGCCACTGCACAGTTATCCCTCAGCATGAACGTAAGGCACAACAAAAGCTGCCCTAACTTTTGCCACCAGAGCTAACGGTAGTGGCTGAATATTGCAGCTGCACAGTTAGCTTCTGTGCCATGTGCAGCAACCCCGCATATTCAGTGCTGATGGCCTGATATGGCCCCAGATTTAATATCCAGGGTTAAAGTTCGGTGGCGACTGCTATGTGCCTTAAAGGCGCATAGCTGTCTCAAAAGAATATCGGGCCCATAAACTATACGCTGAATATCAACAGCAGGAACATAAGACTCAGTATTAGAGCTAGAAATTAAATCTATTCATGGAGAATGGCACATTTTAACAAACAGAAATGTTGGATAGGAGACCTGCCACTTCACAGCTTGGGACTAACCTAACAAATAGGAAGAAAAGTGTTTCAGAACCTGATCTCTTGATTCTAACTTCATGAAATAAAGAAGTAATCAATGTTTATGAGATGTGCTATTGAATTTTTAAAAATGGTTATGGGCAGCGGCCCCTCTATCTGACTGTCGAAAGCCTGGCTGCTCTTAAAGGTGAAGATGTCATGGATGGCCATGCCTGACCTCTGCCCAGAACACACCATGATCCCACCTCAACGCGCATTAGGCACTCAGTACATATTTTTTTGCCCAGTGGCATTTCCAGCCCCCTTTGTATCTGGGGCAGGTACCCTCTCCTTGTGGCCAGCGCCCCCATGGCATGCTGTGGCACGGTGTGATGCACCCCCTCCACCAGGCCCACACTTTGGAGGCAGCGCAGCAAATATACCTTAAAGACTGGTGGTTTGCCACGCTGCCTCCAATCCAGGCTGGTTCTTCTCTCCCGGCCAAAATCTTGTGATCGTGAGGCTTATACCAGTAAAGAATAGCTGGCCTTGACTGGAGGCAGCGTGGCAAGCCACCCGTCTTTAAGATACTGTATATTTGCCATGCTGCCTTTAAAGTATAGGCCCAATGGGGGTGCACTCAGGGATGACTCAAGACAGTATGCTGCCTGAGGCAAGGGATGAGATGGTGATACCACCCCCCCCCCCCCAGAACAGGTGAGGAGGGCTTTCTCAAAACTGCAGTCAGGGACTGAACCAAACCAAAAAGCAGAATAGATCATGTGAAGGAAATGCAAGATGTTTGCACAGCATGGAACTAAAAGAAACAGCGATAACCACAGCAGTTTATAATTATAACTCATTTTTATTTTGTTATAAACTGCGTTATGGTTCTTGCTTTTTCTTTTTGAACATATGTTTTGCATTCACAGAACCCTCTCTCTCAACAATGGGCGCAGAGCAGAACTAGGACATTCATCCAAAGAACTCAATATTTTAAAAAAAAATCTGATTCTGGTCATCTGGTCAGCACACTGGAGACATCGTGGGACATCGGACTCCTGAGAGGATCTCCACAAGCAGTCAGATTCAGAGCAGGGGAAGGTAAGCCTGCTCTTATGCCGCACCTTTCCCCTCCCCTCTCTGACATCCCTTCCAGCATCCCCAAACTGTTTAAATTAACTCGCTTCAGATGTGCAAGCGCCTAGCGTGCCTGCGCCTGAAGACCTCACCTTAGGAGTGGCCCTGATGAAGTCCTCTGTTTGAACTCTGTTAGGGGAAGATGATTCATCTATATAATGCCATGGTTATTGTCTAGTAATTTTGTTATTCAATGCAGCTTAAACTAATGAATGCTCAGGAATACCAATTGTTACTGTAGCTTGAATTCATCTGAACTAAACTCCAGGCACAATCCTCTGCTCAGCATTTTTATAGATTAACATTATTGTCTTATGTCACTGATAACTCCTTCAATCACATTGATGTTCATCTCCTGTAAAACAATACCAGGAATAGTTAGATTTTAAACATGGAGACCAGAGAATTGCTACAAATTACAGTTTGCTTTTATACAGTATTATATTTACAATTATAACCAATGAAAATGCTCTCACATTAGCATCACCTCAGAATTACGACATACCAATTATTCATAATCATGTCAGACATACCCCTACACTATTTGAATATAAGCCATTCAAGACACATAGGCAACATTATAACAGACTCATCTATCTTACCCCTCAGTTTAGCAATTTAGACTGCAAACTCACAGACAACCCTAGGCCTATTAAATTACTACTTACTAATACTAGATCCATTAGAAACAAAATATCAGTAATAATTGACATGGTGAATGACAACAATCCAGACCCATACTACTTTACAGAGTCTTGGCTATCTGATACTGTACTAGCTAACCAATTGAAAGTCTCTGGATATGATCTAATACACTGTCCCAGGACTACTAGCTGTGGAGGAGGTGTCCTCATACTATCAAACCATCCCTCCACCAAGCAAATATTATTGATGGAATAGATCTTCTCCAGATAGAGAATAATAGGCTTTCGATATACCTCATATACCGACTGCCGAGTCCTAAGCCAGATAACCTCATCCCAATCGTTGAAACTGTATAAGAACATAAAGAAACCCCTAGTGCTATTGGGTGACTTTAATCTTCCATCACTACATGAATCAGTCTATAAATTGTATCAACTCTATGACTGATATCGGCTTTCAACAGATTGTAAATTTACCAACCCATACAAAAGGCAACACAATGCAATGCAATGTGTGCCTTCGAGTCAGTCCTGACTCCTGGCGACCCAGAAGCTCCTGAGTTTTCTTGGCAGTGTCACCGGAAGTAGATTTCCGGGCCTTTCTTCTGAGGCAATGGAGGGTTAAGTAACTTGCCCAAGGCCACAAGGAGTGCTAGTGGGAATCGAACCCTGGTTGCTTGGTTACCAAGCCAGTGTTCACAACACACTTGACTTAATATTCGTTCCTAAGGAGATCATTCATCATCACCTCTTCCCCCCCCCCCCCATGTGTATCACAAGTACCTTGGACTGACCATTACATAATTGAATTAATAATGCCGCACATGCTGCCCTCAACCCTACCAAATAATAAAAATTCCTGGTCTAAATGAAGAACTTTGATAAGGACAACATCCTTAATGAGATAATGGCACAGATAGATAATCTACACCTAGACTTAGAGGAATCATTGTCATGTTGGAACAACTCTATTACATAAAGCTGCCACTGAACTAAAATCACATAGCATAAAAACCAAAAGAGTTCCGAAAAATGGTATACCTATGAACTAGGAAAGCTAAAACAAAAATTAAGAAGATTAGAACACAAATGGAGACTCACTAAATCCTCAGATGACAAAATAAACTACATGAAAACCTTACAATAATATAATAGAAAAAGATATCATAGAAACATTCTTACTAAATCCCTCAACTGTCCAAGAGAACTGTTTGAAATTGTTAAATTGCTCACACTGCACCAGATCGAAGAAGTAAATAACAGCTACATAAAACCTCATGTCCTTGCTTTACATTATATTAGCAAGCTAAAGCTCCGGGACACAGATCCTAACCTACAATTTGATAGTAATCCTTCCTACGCTGATAAAAAATGACACGGATTCCATACAGTCGACCTAAAATACCTTAAGAACATAATCTCAAAAATTAACACTACAACATCTAGGTTAGACCCTTGCCCTGTCAGATGGATACAGGCAACCAAAAGAGAGGTAGCACCATTTATCTTTAGAATGGTTAATCAATCACTGAATCAAGGAATCATGCCCAATGCCCTTAAGCATGCAATGATCAGACCAATTCTAAAACACAAATCAATGGAGAAAGAAAACTCCAGCTCATACAGGCCAATATCTAGTCTGCGGTTTTTCGCTAAAGTAATTGAAAAAAATTTCCAGATTCAATTGCAATTAGATGAGCAACAATATGGTTTTAGACCATTTCACAGTGTAGAGTTATCATTGTTGGCTCTATTAGATAATCTAATTTGAGGAATTGATGAAACAAAAAAAAGCCTTTGTGTTAGTGTTTTTGAATATTACATCTGCCTTTGATATTAGCCACAAGATTCTGCTCTCAAGACTCCAACAGATTGGACTACATGGTAACGTCTTAAAATGGTTTGAGTCCTATTTTACAGACCATATTCAACAAGTTAGGATAGGTCAGCAAACATCTAATTCATATAAACTAGAAGAAGGAAAACCCCAGGGATACCTCTTTTCTGCTTACCTTTTAATATTTATCTTCAGCCCATATGTAACATCTTCAAGAAATTTCAATTAGGCTACCATATCTACGCGGATGATATAATGCTTTATCTTCCCGTAGACATTACAAATCCAAACTATCTCCAATTAAACACATGCTTAACTGAAATAACAAACTGGCTGAACTTACACAACCTAAAAATAAATTATAATAAAACTGAGGTTCTCTTTATCTCAAGGAGCCAAACATTTACACCTCCCCCAAAAATCATCTTGCAACAGATTGACTTAAATGTAAAGCAAGAAGTGAAATACATTGGGGTAACACTTGATCAGATGCTCAGTATGGTCTCGCATATAAAGAACATTACCAAAACAGTCTACTATCAACTAAGGTTACTACAGCACCTCAGATCACTTCTATCCAACTTTAATTTTCATATGGTACTTCAAGCCATGATCCTTCCTCACTTTGATTTTTCTAATAGTGTCCTACAAGGCATTCCCAAACAGACACTGGAACTCCTTCAGTTAGCTCAAAATGTAGCTGCCTGTATGATAAACAGGGCAAATACTGCAGAACATATCACACCTATTTTATATGATTTACATTGGCTACCTATCCTAAGCCGAATCAAATATGAAGTACTAATAATTACTTTTAATTAATTCATTAATTTATTTAAGTGGATTTCTATACCGCCTTCTCCTTGAATCAAAGCAGTTTACAAAACAACTAAAAAGAGTTACATTTATTTATTTATTTATTTATACATCTCTTCTATACCGCCACTTCCAGCGATCAGTGGCGGTTTACAAGTAAACAAAATTTAATAATAGCATGCTATTATTTTACATAGAACGGGTTTAGAAACTATTTTACATAGAACAGGTTTTGAACTATTTTACATAGAACATTTTAGTAAAAAGAACAGTAATTACAAAGAATAGTAAATAGAGAACAAGGGTTTTTACATAGAACAAAATTATAAACGTAAACATTTAACTATTAAATTGCAACTCAATAATACAATGAAATAACTGGCTATCAATAGTAAATCATCGGCAATGGAATATATTACATTAATTATACTTATTCACATTTTGCTTTCAAAGGGAAAGTTTAATTAGGTGAACAATGTGAATGAGTGAAGGGTTTTATGCCTGTCTAGGTAGGGTCAGTGAGTGACTGCTGATCAGAAGTTTTCTCTGAGTTAGGGTTATCTTCCTTGTGGAGGTTATAGTAGTATAGGGTGAATAGGTGGGTTTTTAGATTTTTTCTAAATAATTGAAGATCCTTAATTTCTCTGATTTCAGCTGGTAGGTTGTTCCATAACATAGGAGCAAAGTATGAGAACGCTGAGTTGCTTGTTTTTTGACTTGTTTTTCGGATAGAATCAGGTACTTGTAGCATGTGAAGGTTAATTCTTCCATAGAACGGTTGTGGGGGGGGGGGGGGGCATGCATGGTGATATTGTAAGGAACTTTTAAGCTAATAAGAGACATTTCACCTTCCTACCTGAACACTCTCATAAACACCTCTCCTATTGAAAGATCAAGGAGAGGATGTACCCAAAATAATTTAACAGTCCCCACTCAATACTGATACACAAACCGATCCACGAGTAACAGAGCATTTTCATATATTGCTCCAATCTTATGAAATGCTCTCCCAGATAAACTAAGAGCTATAAAGGACTTCCTATTGTTCCGTAAGGAAATTAAAACACTCATATTCTAAAGTTCAATGTGCCTGTTCTGTTTCCTGTAAACCGCCCTTGATCTCTGGAAGGGGCGGTATAGAAATGCTGCTTAAATAAATAAATAAATAAATAAAAACAAACATTCTCCAGTACCAGGCATATTGTGACCTAATACAAAACCTTATGACAAAGTCACTGAGGATCCATAGAGCAAACCTACCATACCGGCGCCAACTTCCAAAACTCACATAAGGAGGCTACCCAAAAAAAGCATTACTGTAAATACTAGAGTGGGCTCTGGAACATCCAACACCTATTTGAAAAGGTGAACATTTTCAGATTGCTACAGTACAGATTCCTACGTAGAAACTCCATGTTAATAGAACACCGGGCCTTGGTCACATACGCAGAAAACAGACTCTCACCGAGTACAGAATAAGTGACCACAACCTAAAAATAAACGTATGTAGATAAAAATTAAATTGCAAACCTGAGAATCAGATCCTGCATACAATGCAATACCAGAGAAATAGAAATAGATGCATTTCAATCTACTGTATAAAATATAAAGATAGCACCAAATCTGATCATTAAATTGAAAATAAAATTCTCTACCTTTTCTTGTCTGACCATTTTATTCTCTGATCATGCTGGTCCTGATCTGACTTCTGTTTTCCTCTGTCTTCTCTTAGCTCTCTTTCTATGGTTTGTAGTCCATATGCCATTTATTGTCCCTCCTTTTGTTTTCTTCACTTCCTTCTGTCTTGGATATTGATTTTTTTTTCCTTTCAACTCTCTTCCATTTATTTCTCCTCTCTCTGTCCACCCAGATTTCACTATGCCTTACTATCTGGTTCTTAAACTCCCTCTTTTTTATGCCATCTATTTATTTATTGTATTTATTTCTTTTTTATACCGTGCCCTTTAGAATCAGTGTGGTTTACATGTATACTAACAGGTACTTTTTATTCCCTTGTCCCCAAAGGGCTCACGATCTAGGTGTACCTGAGGCAATGCAGGGTTAAGTGGCTTGCCCAAGGCCACAAGGAGTGGCCATGAGACTAGAGACCCCAGTCCCTCCAGCCTGAAGTTGCTTGTTCCCATATGGGAATTGAACCCCTGGCCCTCTGGCCTGAGGTAACCTGTCCCAACCACTGAGTCACTCCTCCACCTTCCTCTTTTCAACCTTCACTCCAGTCCTTCCATTCCCCAGCTCTTCTTCCCTGGTTCTTTATTCCCCAGTCTTTTGTTCACTTTCTTTCCCCCATCATCCAGTGTCTCTCGCTCTATCTCTCTGGTTCTCTCTTTCCCTCCATTCAGTATTTCCGTTGTCTTTTCTTCCATGTCTGCCGTCTCCCTTCCTATCCCCTCTGCATCCTGCATCTACCCCATCTCCATACCATACCATACCATCCTGTATTACTCCCATGTCCAGAATATCTCCGTCTCTTTCTCAACCTATTTACTCTGTATCCTCCTTCTCCCCTTTCATGTTACCATGTCCTGCATCTCCTTTTCCCCTTATTGCCTCTTGTCCAGCATCTCCCCTCTGTCTCCCTCTGCCCCCCTCCCCAAGTCCACCATTTTCCAATGGTCATCATATAACCCCCTGGTCAACATCACCACTCCATCTCCCATCCTTTTCTCTTTGCCACTCTCCATGTCCTGTATCTCCCTTTATCTCCCTACCCCCCCCCCCGCCTCAATCTTATCCTCGCTGCCTCCCTATTCCTCCCTCCCCTGTATCTCCCTTCTGACTCACTGTGCCCATCCACATCCACCTCCCAATGCCCTTTCATGTCCACCCCTTCTATGTACAAGGGGCAGAGCCTGCCCGCAGAACAGCATGTCCCATGGACAGGAGGCTGTGAAAGCCGTGATTCCAGCCCAGAGAGGCAGAGTACAGTTGACCTTACACAGCTGGACATGCTGCTCCTGCAGGCGGGTTCTGATCTCTGGGCCACAATCGCTGCCTCCCACACACTTCTGCCTGCGGGAGCAGCAAGTCCTGCAGGCATGGGCTGTGCAAGCCATGACTGTGGCTCTGAAAAACTGAGCCTGCCCACAGGAGCCAACATCAGGAGGGCGCCATCACTGTCTGCCCATCGCAACTCCCAAGTTAGGATGACCTACAGAGCACCGGCAGCCTAGTGGAGAGTCTGTCCCCTTGCAGAAGTCTTTGAGTAGTGATTGCAGCCTCTCACAGCCTACGGGAGCAGTATATGTTGTGGACAGGATCTCCACTAAGCTGCTGGTGCTCTGCAGGCTATCCTCAATGGGGAATAGGGTGCGGGCAGCTAGCGACAGCACTCTCCTGATGGTGGTGTCTCCCTGCTGCTTTTATCCAGCTTACTGGGTAGCATCGGCCCTTGTCCAGCATTTGTCTTTTTGCTCCCCTCCACCCCCCCCCCCGTTGTCCAGTATTTGTCTTCCCACTTCACCTCCCCTCTATCCAGCCTTTGTCTTTCTGCTACCCCATTCAACATTTTTCTCCCCCTCCAGCATTTCTCTTCCTGCTTCCCCCATTGTCTAGCATTTTTCTTCCTGCTTTCCCCACCCCATTGTACAGCATTTGTCCTTCAGTCCCCTTCCCCTGTTGTCTAGAATCTGTCCTCCTGCCCCTCTCCCCTGTTGTCCAGCATTCGTCCTCCCCTCCACCTCCCATCCAGCATCTACTGTTTGCCTCTCTTCCTGACGCTTATGCCAATTCAAAAGGTCAGGATTTTCAAGCCACATGCTTGTAAGGCCATGATGGGTCCCACCCCTTCTGATGCTGCTTTTCGAAACAGAGGGGGGGGGGCAGAACCAGCAGGGACTTACAAGCCCCTGTCAGCTTGAAAATCCCGTGCTTTCTGGTACGTTTGTGTTTTGGCCACTGCTGCCTTGTGTCTGCGAATCGGGGGGGGGGGGGACAGCAGTGTAGACCATGAGGGGTTAACACTGCCGCTACCAAGAATACAGCAGTATCCAACTGCTGCTGTTATTAACACATGTTATTACCATATAGGATGGTCTCGGCTATAGCGAGCCAGTGTTTACTGTGACACAAGATCACAAACACTAATTCTGAACGTCCTTTCACATCAATGACCTCCTACATAGAATCTCCAAACAATGAATTAAAGGACCGCAGATAAAACAACTTAGCTTGCAACCATTTCAGCTTGATGCGGTCGTTCAAACCCCGACGCCTCAATCACGCGCTTACAAGCGTTTCGCATGTCATATTGCTTCCTCAGGGGGATAATGTTAACTAAAAAACATAAACATACAGCAGTCATTATGAAAAACATCCATCTAAAAACATCCAAACATTAAATCAATTAAAAAACACCGCACTCACCCTAACACATCAAGGTCCTGCACGCTAACAACCAGCTGAGTACCTTTCAGCTCTGCTTCAACAAGCCTATCAGCTTCACAGCAATGCGCACGCCCCCATCCCGACTTGAACTCCCTTTTTAGACACTTCCTCTCCTACAATGTCGTCATATCTTCAGATGAGAAAATTCCACCCCCACTCGCCTTACCCAGCATTCACTAGCAACTCAGATACAGCTTCCCCACTCGATCTGTGCATTCAGACCTTCACGAATCACAGTACGAACTGTAAAAATCCACCTCTGTTCACATAGCACTAGAGCTTGTTCTTAAGGACGGCCCTCTCGGCCCACTAGCACCTGATCCAAACAGAAACATCGTAGATCCGTAAACGAATGACCTTTCTCACAACAGTGCAATACTATCGGGGCCTCAAATACCTTACAAGATAACCTACTTTTATGTTCCAAAATACGCTTCCTGAATGATCTAATAGTCTTGCCTATGTATAATAATCCACATGGGCACAAAATTCCATATACCACTGCAACGGAATCGCAAGAAGTGTGTTTCTTCAATTTAAAAAGCTTACCTCCTTAAAACAATTGAGAAATGTTACTGGAAACACCACATATTGAACATTTCTCACATTGCACATTGTTGTGAAGCTGATAGGCTTGTTGAAGCAGAGCTGAAAGGTACTCAGCTGGTTGTTAGCGTGCAGGCCCTTGATGTGTTAGAGTGAGTGAGGTGTTTTTTAATTGATTTAATGTTTGTATGTTTTTAGGTGGATGTTTTTCATAATGACTGCTGTATGTTTATATTTTTTAGTTAGCATTATCCCCCTGAAGAAGCGATATGACCTGCGAAACGCTTGTAAGCACTTGATTGAGGCGTCGGGGTTGGAATGACCGCGTCAAGCTGAAATGGTTGCAAGCTAAGTTGTTTCATCTGCTGTCATTTCATTCATTGTTTGGGGATTCTATGTAGGAGGTCATTGATGTGAAAGGGCCTTCAGAATAGGTGTTTGTGATCTTGTGTCACGGTAAACACCGGCTCGCTATAGCTGAGACCTTCCTATATGGTAATAACCTGTGTTAATAACAGCAGCAGTTGGATATTGTAGTTAATCCACAAATTATATAAGAACATTTTTTGTTATATTTGAGTGTGTGCTAGTTGATTTTTGGATATCTGCACTCTAATAGTGACCAATAATATTTTGAAACACAAATCATGGAAGGTCAATCTCCGTGGAAAGATGTTTTTAGTTTTTCGAGCATTCATATTTCTAAATTATGTAATGAAAGAACTCCTTTTGGATTGAATGAGCAAAATGAAGCCTCTACGGATGTCAACAGCTGGGATAAAATACTAGCATTTCAGATGCGTATTGTTCGTTCTGAATTGCATAGACTTTCATTAATAGAATATGTATGATGACAACACATTCCTCGGGGGCTCCGTATCTATAAAGAGCCTCGTTTATTTGCTTCAGATGGGTCCTTCTTGGAACACTGGAACTGCATTCTAAACAAGTGCTCACTTGATCTAATGGTGTTAGTGATTGATACGGCAAAAAAGTTTAAAGATTTAACTGGGCTGGCTTTAGAGGCCAAGATTATTTCAAAAAAGGAATGTTCATTTTTGAATGTTCCATCTCCAGTTTTAGCTAAATTTTATCTACTTCCAAAGATACATAAGAATTGTGTGTGCCCACCTGGCAGGCCGATTGTCTCCACTAGGGGTACTGTCCTAGAGCCGTTGTCTGTCTTTGTTGACTCTTGTTTACGTCCCTTTTTGTTGGATATTCCATTGTATTTGAGGGACATGACTCATTTGTTGAATATGCTGAATGAGCATTCGGCATTGGCAGGCTTTCCAACTGTCTTATTAGTTGCGTTAGATGTTACTTCGTTGTATACTTCGATCCCACAGGTGGCAGCTTTTCAGGTAGTGGAAAGTGGACTTCATGGTCGAGGGGACTTGTCAGATGAAATGATTAGTGTTTTGTTACAGTTAGCTGAGTTAGCTATTTTTCAGAATGATTTCATCTTTGAGGATGTTATCTGCCATCAGATTTCCAGAGTGGCAATGGGGGTGACGGTGGTCCCCTCTATAGCAAACTTGTTCATGGGTCTGTTTGAAGCTCAATGGATTTCTGGGTCTCCTTTTGCATCTCATATAAAGCTCTGGTGCCATTTTACTGATGATGTGTTTGTTTTGTGGAATGGCACTGCGGCAGCTTTTCAGGAGTTTCTGGTGTGGCTGAATAATTGTGATGAAAATATTCATTTTACTAGTACTTATAATGATAGTGAAATAGTGTTTTTGGATGTGGTGATACGTTGAGGTCTGAATGGTTGGACAACCTCAGTTCATAGGAAATCTACTGACAGAAACACATTTTTGCATTATGGTAGTGTGCATCCTCTTCAGTTACAGGATAGTTTACCTTTCTCGCAATTTGTTCGGTATCACAGGAACTGCTCTGACGATCAGGACTTTAGGCAACAATCTAAGATTTTGGCAGAGGGTTTTAGATCTAGGGGATATCTAGATCTAGGGGGTTTTAGATCTAGGGGGTATCTGGGAGGGTTATTCAGAAGGCATATAGAAGAGCTTCATTTAGCAATAGGACCCTGTTGTTGACTCCGCGTGAGAAAAGTGATCAAGATGATTTGGACCAAATTAATTTGGTCTCAAAATACTCCCCATTTAGCTCCCAGATTCAACGTATCATTAAGAGACATATGAATGTGATAAATATTATTCCAGGCTTAGAAAAGAAAATGATCAGATGTGTGTGGAAATGGCAACGTAATTTACAGGATTGCCTGTGTCCCTCAGTATTACGTCCGGTATGTAGTTCAGATGTTGAAAGAGGTCACTGAGTGTGTGGGAAATGTTCAATATGTGGTGTTTCCAGTAACATTTCTCAATTGTTTTAAGGAGGTAAGCTTTTTAAATTGAAGAAACACACTTCTTGCGATTCCGTTGCAGTGGTATATGGAATTTTGTGCCCATGTGGATTATTATACATAGGCAAGACTATTAGATCATTCAGGAAGCGTATTTTGGAACATAAAAGTAGGTTATCTTGTAAGGTATTCGAGGCCCTGATAGTATTGCACTGTTGTGAGAAAGGTCATTCATTTACGGATCTACGATGTTTCTGTTTGGATCAGGTGCTAGTGGGCCGAGAGGGCTGTACTCAAGAACAAGCTCTAGTGCTATGTGAACAGAGATGGATTTTTACAGTTTGTACTGTGATTCCTGAAGGTCTGAATGCACAGATCGAGTGGGGAAGCTGTATCTGAGTTGCTAGTGAATGCTGGGTAAGGCGAGTGGGGGTGGAGTTTGCTCATCTGAAGATATGATGACGTTGTAGGAGAGGAGGTGTTTAAAAAGGGATTTCAAGTCGGGATGGGGGCGTGCGCATTGTTGTGAAGCTGATAGGCTTGTTGAAGCAGAGCTGAAAGTTACTCAGCTGATTGTTAGCGTGCAGGCCCTTGATGTGTTAGAGTGAGTGAGGTGTTTTTTAATTGATTTAATGTTTGTATGTTTTTAGATGGATGTTTTTCATAATGACTGCTGTATGCTTATGTTTTTTAGTTAGCATTATCCCCCTGAAGAAGCGATATGACCTGCGAAACGCTTGTAAGCGCTTGATTGAGGCGTCGGGGTTGGAACGACCGCGTCAAGCTGAAATGGTTGCAAGCTAAGTTGTTTCATCTGCGGTCCTTTCATTCATTGTTTGGGGATTCTATGTAGGAGGTCATTGATGTGAAAGGGCGTTCAGAATAGATGTTTGTGATCTTGTGTCACAGTAAACACCGGCTCGCTATAGCTGAGACCTTCCTATATGGTAATAACCTGTGTTAATAACAGCAGCAGTTGGATATTGTAGTTAATCCACAAATTATATAAGAACATTTTTTGTTATATGAGTGTGTGCTAGTTGCTTTTTGGGTATCTGCACTCTAATAGTGACCAATAATACTTTACGAATACAGCAGTGGCAGCAGCTGGTCCATTCCATTTTTTTTAAACCTTCTAAGGCTGAGTGAGGTAGCTGTTTTGAGGGTATTTTTTGCATCCCCCAAAACGTTGACACCTGAGGCAACCACCTCACTCGCCTCATAGAACTGCTCCTGGGTGCACTCCCTCCTGGCTGACACCTGGGGCGGGCCTCACCCACTGCCCCACACTTGGTATGCCACTATTAGCAGAAGGTAGTTGTCAGCAGGGCCGGATTTACCTATATGCCATGTACGCCATTGCGTAGGGCCCACAGCTGGCAAGGGCCCACAAAAAGCTGCCGCGGCAGCATGGACGTTCCCGCGGGCCCCCCTCTGCCCTGCCGAATCCCCGGCTGAGCCCCTCCGTGCCGGCTTTGAGAGGCGCAAAGGGAGAGTGTCTCCCTCGCGTCTCTGTTAAGCCCGCAGGGGCTGATGGGACGCGAGGGGACATGGGATGAGGGTGAAGGGAGATAGATTCAGGAGTGATATGCGGAAATATTTCTTTACGGAAAGAGTAGTGGATCCGTGGAATAGTCTCCCAGTGGAGGTGGTAGAGATGAGGACAGCAACTGAATTCAAAAAAGCATGGGACCAACACAGAGGATCTCTAAAGGTAAAAAGTGGACTGTTGTAGTTGTTGTTATGGAAGGACAGACTAGATGGGCCTTGTGGTCTTTTTCTGTCATCATGTTTCTATGTTTCTATGAGTTTAGTGCCAGGCAGTTTACTGTGAAAAACTATGGGTATGCTTTTGAATTCTTTTTTACATATTTTTTCTTTATCCCTTTTTTGTTAATTTTTTGGTCTTGTTCAATTTTGATTCATCACTCTGTGAATGCAAATAATGGATGGATGATGAAATGCTAAAAGAAATAATGGGTGTTTTCAGTTACCCCGGTATAAACAGGATCAGTGTCACAGCAGGACATGCTAGGGAAATAAATGACTGCTTCTTGAAGCAGTTGGTTCATGAACCAACAAGAGAAGCTATTTTGAATCAAGTCATTAGTGGAACACAGGTTTCTGGTGTAAGAGATAAGAATGTTGGGGCCACTTGGAAACAAGTGATCCTAGCTTGATCGCATTTGATTTAATAGATGGAGGGACAGCAGCAAGGAAATCCACAGCACTAGCTTTTAACTTTCAAAAGGGAGACTGATAAAATAAGGAAAATAATTAAGAAAAAACTAAAAAGGTCAGCTGGAAAGGTTAAAGATTTACATCAGGCATGGGCATTGTTAAAAAATATTATCTTTGAAGCCTAGACCAGATGTATTCTATGCTTTAAGAAAAGTGGAAGGGAGGCCAAACTTTTGCCAGCATGGTTTAAAGATGAGATCAGAAAGTCTGTTGTAGCCAATAAAGCATCTTTCAGGAAATGGAAAAGGGAGCCAAAAGACAAAAACAGGAAACAACATAGCCACTGACAATTTAGATGCAAGGCATACATAATGCAGGAAAAGAGAACTTGAAAAAACAGCCCGTCATGGAAGCAAAATTATATAATAACTTTTCCCAGTACATTCATAGCAAAAAACCTGTGAGAGAGTCAGTTGCACCATTAGATGATAGAGGGGTAAAAGGGATGCTAAGGGAGGACAAGGCCATAGTGGAGAGAATGAATGAATTCTTTGCTTCAGTCTTTTCTGAAAAGGTTGTAGGGAAGTTACCCATGACTGAAATGACTTGGGAACCAAAAGACTAGGATTTGATTCACACTAGCACTCTTTGTAGTGAGGGGAAAATAAATCCCCCTTCAGGTACCCTTGTCTCAGGTTGTATAACTGTCTTCCATCTTGTGCTAACGTCTTCAGCTCTAGGCCTAAGTAAGAAATAGCTTGCTGACCATTTTCACCCTGGAACTGCAGAATTAGCAGTTTGAGCTATGGAATATGCTAACGTCCTGAAATCATAGAGCTGACACAATGAAAGGCTCTGAAAACTACACAGCTATTGAAATGGGCCTCTTGAATGAACAAAGGGAAACAAAAAGAAGAACTTGATCAACATCAGTATCTGGAGTTAATCTGCAGGAAACAGGGCTAGCACAAGGCGAAGAGGACTGCCATGAGAATGGGGAGACAGGATGCCCAAGGAAAAGCAGAGGCAAGAGGGCAAAAGATTAAGGAGCAGATTTGCTTGAGAAAAAAAATAGGAAACAAGAAAGAAAGGAAATCTGCTTATCAGCAATTTTGTTACAAGCCTAAAAATGAATATAAATATAGGAGAGAAACTCTGATGCATAGACAGACAACCAGCTGATCTCCACTGGAGTGACGCTGTTTCTGTCTCAGGACCCTTTACACTTAAGTCAGTGCTTTGCTTGCTATAGATGTATTGATGCTATGTATTGCTATTGAAATTTGTACCTTATCATTTAAATGTGAAGCGTGAGATTACAGACCTAGCAAAATAAACATTTCCACGCTCTTACAGTGGCATAAGCAATTTGTTTAAGGTGGGTCCTGTATATATTATGTATGTTGGTGTTGAACATTGCAGCCACAATCCCAAAAATAGAAAATCCCCAAATAATCTTAGGGGAAGCCCACGAAAACCCCAACAGTAGCCTTGGGCAAGCCACTTAGCCCTCTATTGCTTTAGAAAATTCCAAGTTATCAATGTCCCTGTTTAAAGTACATTACCAAATTTAAGTTACAGTAATATATGGGGAAGTTGTATTACAACTACTTGAGAAACTGAAGAGTAGGAAATCACCTGGACCGGATAATATATATCCAGTGGTGTTGAAAGAACTGAAATGAGAGTGCAGACCTACTATTAGTTTCTGTGAACTATCTTTAAAATCATCTGTAGTACCTGAAGATTGGAGAATGGCCATTGTAATGCCAGTTTTTTTAAATGATTCCAGGAGTAATCCTGGAAAACTACAAAACAGTGAGCCTGACGTCAGTATCAGGCAAAATGGTAGAAACCATTATAATGAATACAATTACTGAACATACAGTCATAATTTAATGGGAGAAAGCCAACATGGATTTAGCCAAGAAAAGTCTTGTCCTACGAATCTGTTTATTTTTTTGAAAGTGTGAATAAACAGCTAGACAAGGGGCAGCCGGTCGATATAGTGTATCTAGATTTTCAGAAAGCCTTTGAGAAGGTCGCTCATGAGAGACTCTTGATGAAATTAAAAAGTAATGGGATAGGAGGCAGTGTACTCATACTATTGTGGATCAAGAACTGGTTAAACGATAGAAAGCAGAGAGTGTAGGGCTAAATAGCCAATTTTCTCAGTGGAAGAAGGTGAATAGTGGAGTAACCCAGGGATCTGTGCTAGAACTGCTGCTTTTTAACATCTTCGTAAATGACCTGGAGATGAGAATAATGAGTGAGGTAATCAAATTTGCACATGATACAAAATTATTCAAAGTTGTTAAAATACAAGAGGATTGTGAAAAATTGCAAGAGGGCCATGATAAATTAGAAGACTGGACATCCAAATGGCAGATGACATTTAATGTAGACAAGTGCTAAGTTATGCTCCTAGGGAAGAGCAATCCAAACTATGGTTACATGATTCAAGGTTCCATATTAGGAACCACCACCCAGGAAAAGGATTTAGGCATCATCATGGATAATATTTATTTACATTCTCTTATATATCGTGCTATTCTGCATCAGTGCAGTTTACATTGAACAACTAAAATTACATTGAACAGGGCATTATAACTTGGAGATAGCTATTTTACAGGGAACATGGGCTATGGAGGGTTAAGTGGCTTGCCCAAGACCACAAGGAGCACCTGTGGGACTAGAAACCCCAATCCTTCCGGCCCAAGGTTGCTTTCCTCTAGTGGGATTTGACCCCCTGACCTTCCGGCCTGAAGTACCTTGCCCCAACCACTAGGCCACTCCTCCACTTCACTCCAGTATATTGAAACTCTCTGCCCAGTGTGCAGCACCATCCAAGAAAGCAAATAGAAAGCTAGGAATGATAAGGAAAGGAATGGAGAAAAAAATAAGAATGATATAATGCCTCTGTATGTTCAATGGTGCGACCACACCTTGAATATTCTGTGCAATTCTGGTCGCTATATCTTTAAAAGGATATAGCAGAATTAGAAAAGGTAAAGAAAAGAGCCACCAAAATGATAAAGGGGATGGAAGGCTATCCCTATGGGAGACATTTAAAAGGTTAAAGCTCTTCAACTTGAAAAATTGATGGCTGAGTGGAGAGATGATAGAGGTCTATAAATTAATGAATGGAGTAGGACTAGTAGACATAGATTACTCCATCAAAAAGTAGAAAGACTAGGGGACACTTAATGAAGCTACAGTGTAACCCATTTAATTGTAATAGGAGAAAATACTTCTTCACTCAACACGTAATCAAACTCTGGAATTCATTACCAGAGGATGTAATAAAAGTTATTAGTGTAGCTGTCTTTAAAACAATTTTGGACAAGTTCCTGGAGGGAAGGTCCATAAACCATTATTAAAGAGATCCCACATAATCTACTGCTTACTCCAGGGATGAGCATTGTGGAACCTATGTACCTCTTTGGGAACCTCCCAAGTACTTGTGGCCTGGATTGGCCACTACTGGCTTGATGGACCTTGGTCTATCGCAGTATAGCATTTCTTCTTTGGTGTTTTGAGTTTTATGTATGTAAAATTACATTGATTATATACACATAATGCAATTTTGCAGAAGTAAAAGTTGTATTTGTTGAGTAATGAAACTAAATTGAAATAAAATGCATCTCTAACTTAAAGGTAGATTATATGTATTCGGTAAAGGTGTCCTTGGGGGCTTGATAAACCTATTATTTTCATGCATACCTTTAAGTTTTGAAAATTGTGAGCATAAATTTCCATAATTAAGCAACCATTGTCAAAAAGCAGATGTAATTGTGTGCAGGTAGTATTGCCAGGGTAATTTTCAAAGTACACCAGTATCAGCTTAAGAAACACTATTATATCATATAATGTGCTAATATTTTGTGTTTGCTTTGCATTAAACTGCTAGTAATCTATAAAGGATTAATCCTCTGCTGATAAGAATATCCTGTGATGACACATTTAACTCTAAATTGGAGAAATTGACTATAAATTAAGGGATGAGCCTGAGGTGGGTAGGAAAAAGATTTGTATTAGGAGTCTAAAAAGGCCTAACTAAAACTATGACAAGAAGTAAACTTTAAGCCCAAGGGCTCCTGCCCTAGGAACGGTTAGCAAGCTACCAAAATGCTCTTATTAGCCATGATTCACTGCAAACTATGATTTGGAAAGCCCTACCAGAAACCATCAGATCTGTACAGTCTCCACAAGAAATGAAGAAACTGCTAAAAACACATCTCTTCATTGAACATTTTGGTCCCAATGACATAACCGGGTAGTCGTACCCGTCGCTCCCTACCTGCTTAACATAACCATCTTTCAACAAGCTCCCCCCTTTCTCCCCCCCCCCACCCCTTACCTTTCACAAATTCACAGACAACCATTGCTTTGGGTAACAAAACCGGTCGCAGCTTTATTTGCAATGTTAACATCTATAACATGCTAAACCAGCATAATCAACAACAGCGAACACTCCCCCCAACCATTTCAGAATGGAGCGATGTGTCACCAGCCATGCTATTAGCAAAGTGACCTCGCCTCCGCACCGGCCGCATTCACCTCCTCCAGCCAAATTCCTAAAACCCCTGTCCGACTTCACCATATCACTAGCAAAAGTCTACCCGGGGTTGTCCGGGCCGTGGGCACCCCGCCCACGCCCCAATTGGCCTAAGCCTCTGGACCCCGGACACCTCTGGGATCCCGCCCCCCCTCCCAAGCTGCAACAACCCAAGTATCTCGACCCCCTGCTTTCTTGAAGGGTGGGCGGGTGGGCCGCCACGCTCCCCGCTCCTTCTGCATGTGCTCGGCCTCAGCTGCCGCCGGCCGAGCGCATGCACTACCGCTCCCTGATTGGCTCTTGTGCGCGCGATCGCACGCCGAGAACCAATCGTTTTAAAGGGCGCACACTCGTGCGCGTCCCTTCATGTGCTCCTCCATCCCCCCCCTTATCAACGAAGAGCGAGCAGGGTCCCGCGCCGGGCCGAGCACCCAGTTAACGCCAGTCGCCGGGACCCTGCCCGCTCCCTTTAACTTAACACTCTATACCATATCCCTTCCACTCTCTGTTGATTATTGTTTAGTCCCCATATTTAACGCCAAGTTTATCCTCCCATATTCTATGTAATATAACTCTCTCGAGGTTGTACACTGTTCTTCGATGTAAACCACCTTGGCTTAAAAGCGGTATATAAAAACCTGTTAAATAAAAATAAATAAAATAAATAAACACCCACATTAAGTCCCTAACCTTTCCAGTCTCCATCCAATTGTACCAACCAGTTAGTGTGGTATTTTTATCTCTTTTAGCATGCATCAAACCCTTCGCTAACAGAGTAACATAGTAAACATGCCTCTGAATTTCCCAGCAAGGTTGTGTTCATTTACCCACAGGGGCTTCTTTTGTTCTGATATTCCACCCATGCTCCACCCAAAATCTGCCCCTGAAAATGCATACACCAGAGTCATGTACAATTACATTTATTCTTGTCATTGTACATTCTTGTAAGTGTGAAGGAATTTTAAAAGTAGCATGTTACACATGTAAGCTGACATATATGTCCAAAACCGCTTTTATAAAATTACTAGGCATTGCAGGCCTAAAATGTTTACCATTTCCATCGCAAACAAACCGATTTTTTGTTTTTGTAATTGTGCACCTAATGTGGGAGTTTAGAAGGGACATCCAGCAAGAATGTGGGACAGCCAGGTTATCACATCCAAAATACTGGGAGAGTGGCAGCAGTGGAGGGAGGCACATCTAAATGTCTTCTGAAATTGCACTGTCTCAGCCCCAAAAGTTGCAAGTCCCCACAACCGCTTCTGGAAATGGGCCCATGCATATAACAAGACTGGGAATGTTAATATTTGCAGGCCGTTTTATAAACGTGGAACGTTTCATCTCCAAAATGCAGCTACAGTAAGAGGTACATAGATGTGCCAGCCGAGATATTTCAAAATGGGGGAGTCTAAGTTATGATACATGCACATCTAAGCAGGCCACTTCAGATCTGCAGATGTGCAGTGGCAGGTAAGGACGATGAATAGACTGACAAGTAGCATGCAGGATTTTGACCCAGCGAAATTTACTATGGCAGAGAGAGCGCATTTCACTCTTTCTCCTGGAAAGTGCTCTCTCTTCCATGAATGAGCATATTTTTGCAACTTATGTGTGGTCAGGAGCAGGTATAGACTTGAATGCATCAAAAGCCAGGGCCAGACATGCTTGGGCCATTCTGAGATCTCACTGTGAATGCATCTCCATAGTACCACCTAGGCCACACCTTCACCATGCCTCCTTGCAACTGGGACGTGATCATATTGGGAACATCTATATACCTGCCTTTTTAAAATGGCTCTGGGGCCATTTTTGAGATTTTCATGTCTGAATGTCCATTTTCAGGTTTTCAAATCACAAACAGAGCATCTAAAATAACCCCTGTAGTGTGCGTGCAAGTTTCTAGGTGCATATTTCTACAAATTTAAGTGCAGCTCTATTGATATGCCCACAGGCAAACAATTTGTGTGCATGCTTAATATTTAGGCCTGCAAACAAATGGCCAAACAGGCCCAAAATGCATAGGTCTAAAAATTACCCCTCAAGTGCTTAACTCACATTAAGGCATATTAATGTGTAGCAAGATTAACACATTAATGCAGGTTCGTAAATCTAGACCCAGGTTTGTATTGGAAACCATAGAGGGTTAGGTAACTTTCCCAAGATATACTACTACCAAGATCAAAATGAATATCAATGATAAAAACAAAATTTCAACCCTGGCTTCTAGTTTGCAGCCTATTGCTCTAGCCAGAAGTATAATTTAACAAGATATGAACCAATCAGAATTTTAAAACATACCTATGCCATCTGTATGTTTATCTATCTATCTATCTTTTGTATGTAGAAATAGTTTCTTGTGAAAATGCTTACTGACGATACTTATGAACATCTGCTTAACAGATGTTACATGACATTTACATATGTTTCATTTTATTTTTCATTAGAAAGGTACAGGTGTGAGGTGTTGCACTGCTAAATACCAGTCGCTATTGATGTGTGCTTTCAGGTTGAATTAGCATTGACAGAGACAAATGAATTACACTGTTACAAGATACCTGATAGACTGATGAGAACAGGTCACAGATGGGAAATATGAAGTATGTCATTTTTACTTGACAGAAGAATTTAATAGCACTCCTTGCCTAGAGAGTCGAAAGAGCCTGAACAAAAAAATTAAAGGCAAAGTGTAGGAGTAACCTGATGATTAGATCAATGGGCTAAAATACCAGAGAAGCCAGGCTTCAACTCTCACTTCTCTCACTTATGCTTCTTGTGATATTCAGCAAATCACTTCACTACTAATATTCCTAGTTTTCTTATCCTTTCTAAAGCACTACTAGGCACACATAGTAATATAAGACACATCTACTGTATGTGACAGTCACTGTTCCTAGTCAAGGCAAATACATATGTCAAACAAGAGAGTTTAGAATAATACATAATAAAGAAGGGTTGGGATGGATGCCTGAGTAATAGCACTCCGAGCCTGATACAGTTTTCTGCCAATTCCCCTTGACCTCCCTATGGCGAGACATTTCTCCACCAAACATGATGGTTCCAGATAATGTCTAGCATCAAACCAGCACACCTGGGGAGTACCCTTTAGCCCAATCCCAAGGGTTAAAGTTCTCAAAGCACAAGCCACCATCTCCAAGCAAAATGGCGCCCAATAAAGAAGCAGAAGATGGCCTTCAGCAATTGCTTGCTAAAGTCAGGCAAGTGAAGGAATAAGTTACTGATAATGAAGAAGCCCTTATTTCCTTGTGGTCTGAGTTTACTGAGACGAAGACCAAACTAAGTGCTCTATCCCTGTGACTTAATACTCTCGATGCTACTATTCTCATGCATTCAGAGCACCTGCAACAAAACCGATAAGAATACAAAACAGCTGACACAGATAGAATGTCAACTCAAGGACTGGAATAATCGGTCACGATTAAATAATATAAAGATACTTGGCATTCCAGAAGGACTTGTGCCGATTCCTTTCTTTGAGGAACTCATGTCAAAACTTCTTCAGCTTCACTTGATACAACCCCTGGAGACTGAGCAGGCCCACCGAATTCCATTTCACTGAGGCTCTTAAATGAAAGTCCTGTGTTACCCTCAAGCATTACAAATCTTGCAGGCTGCCCGGTTTCGATCACCAGTGCAACATGACAGTCACAAGCTGGTCTTTTTTCATGATCTCAATAAAGTGACTGTGGAACATTGCAAACAACTCCTCTCCTTCATACCTCAGTTGTAAAGTTGCAGGTGTGATACGGTTTATACAGTACTAACCAACTTGTCTTCGAGTCACCATGCATAACTGTACATGTACTTTCGAGGACCCAGATCAGCTTAGAGACTTTTTTGCATGAACTCGCCAATATGGACGCACACTGATCTTCCTCTTGCAGTGGAACAGACATTATGGTCTAATGTTAGTCCAATATGCACCTTGTAGATATCTCCAGCTACAGTACTTTTGGGCCTCACAATGTTATTGATTTATTTATTTAATGCTTTTTTTTAATACCGCATTAGCCCACAACTGCCTGAATTTACTCTGGCAATCTTGCCGCCCGTTACAGCTCCCTGCCTAATACGAGCTTGCAATATGCATATCGTGAGACTGTGCAAAATGGTAGTATTTATCATGACTGACATTTTTTAGTTTGGCATGTTTTACTCTTATACTATAGGCTCTGTATTATTATGTATATGGACCCTGTTGGGGTTTGATGAGGGAGTGATATGGGGAGGGACGGGGCACAGAAGTTTGGATTAGTGGATAATCTATCCATTCATTCATATTTTGATGAACTGTATTAAATGCAGCTGAGACAGCCAAGAAGCCCAGTAAAACCTGAGAGACATTGTTTAATCTCTGCCTTATTACATATGTATAGAGAGTAAGAGTTTCTGTACTGTGCGATCTCCTGAAACGAACCTGAAGTTTGACCTTCCAATGAAATCATTGAGTTGACCCAGTACCACATGCTCAATGACTTTTACTAAAAATGAAATAAGTAGGAATTACACTATAGTTATTATGTAATGTAGGATCCAGAGAAGCCCTCAATAGGAGGTGTGAAGAGGCTATCTTTAAAGAAGGAAATACATCACTTGAAAGCAATCATTTGCTATTTTGATTAATATCAGGCCAACTCCCTACTCCAACTGTGTAAGAATAAGAGAATAAGAATGACCTTGCAAAGACTGTGATAGATTTAGGGGTTTTTAATAGTGTATATATTTTCAGCCACAAGGTCAAAATCTCAAAAAAACTGACAAGGCAGGAAAGGAATATTTTAAAAAAATTCTGGAGAACATCTCAAACCTTTAAGGCATATTTTACAAAGGATGTCCAAGTACATAAGAACATAAGATATGCCATACTGGGTCAGACCAAGGTCCAACAAGTCCAGTATTCTGTTTCCAACAGTGGCCAATCTAGGTCATATGTGCCTAGCAGTTTCCCCAAGGGACACAGGTTCCACAATGCTTGTATTGGTTCAAGCATTGATATCCTGGGTCCCTTCTTAATAATGGTTTATGGACCTTTCCTCCAGGAACTTGTCCAAACCTTTTTTAAACCCAGCTACACTAACAGCCTTTACTACATCCTCCGGTAACAAATTCCAGAGTTTGATTACACATTCAGTGAAAAAATATTTTCTTTTATTAGTCTTAAATAGTTTACCCTGTAGCTTCATTGCATGTCCCCTAGTCTTTCTATATTCTGATAAGGTAAACAATCGATCTACATTTATCCGTTCCACTCCGTTCATTAATTTATAGACTTCTATCATATCTCCCCTCAGCCGTCTCTTTTCCATGTTAAAGAGCCCTAACCTTTTTAGCCTTTCTTCATAGGAGTATCCTTCCATCCCCTTTACCATTTTGGTGGCTCTTCTCTGAACCTTTTCTAAAATCGCTATATCCTTTTTAAGATACGGCGACCAGAATTGCACACAATATTCAAGGTGCGGTCTCACCATGGAACGATATAGAGGCATTATAATATCTTTTGTTTTATTTTCCATTCCTTTCCTTATCATACCTAGCATTCTATTTGCTCTCTTGGCCACTGCTGCACACTGGGCCGAGGGTTTTAACATGGTATCCACAATGACGCCTAAATCTTTTTCCTGGGTGGTGGTTCCTAATGTGGAACCTTGCATCGTGTAACCATAGTTTGGGTTGTTCTTCCCTAGGTGCATAACCTTGCACTTGCCCACATTAAATTTCATCTGCCATTTTGATGCCCAGTCTTCCAATTTATCAAGATCCTCTTGCAATTTTCCACAATCCTCTTGGGTTTTAACAATTTTAAATAGTTTTGTGTCATCTGAAAATTTGATAACTTCACTCGTTATTCCACTTTCCAGGTCATTTATGAATATGTCAATTAGCAGCGGACCCAGCACAGATCCTTGGGGTACACCACTATTCACCTTTCTCCATTGGGAAAATTGGCCATTTAGCCCTACCCTCTGCTTTCTATCTTTTAACCAGTTCCTGATCCACAATAGTACACTGCCTCCTATCCCATGACTCTTTAGTTTTGCCAAAAGTCTCTCATGAGGGACCTTGTCAAAGGCTTTCTGAAAGTCCATGTACACAATATCAACCGACTCACCTTTGTCCACCTGATTATTCACTCCTTCAAAAAAACATAATAGATTAGTAAGACAACATCTTCCTTGTCTAAAGCCATGTTGGCTGTCTCCCATTAGGTCATGACTATCTACATGCTGAGTAATTTTATTCTTTATGATGGTTTCTACCATTTTTCCCGGTACTGATGTCAGGCTCACCGGTCTGTAGTTTCCCGGATCACCCCTGGAACCCTTTTTAAAAATTGGTGTTACATTGGCGATCCTCCAATCTTCAGGTATTAGAGATCATTTTAATGATAGTTCACAGATTACTAATAGCAGGTCTGCAATCTTATATTTCAGTTCTTTCAACACCCTTGGATGTATACCATCCGGCCCAGATGATTTGCTACTCTTCAGTTTATCTAATAGTTGTAATACATCTTCCCGATGTATCGATATTTCCTTCAATTCTTCCGCACCATTAAATACCACTTCAGTCATGGGTAACATCCCTACATCTTCCTCAGTAAAGACTGAAGCAAAGAATTCATTCAGTCTCTCCGCTATCGCCTTGTCGCATCTTAGTGCTCCTTTAACCCCTTTATCATCTAATGGACCAACTGACTCTCTCACAGGTTTTTTGCTACGAATGTACTTGAAAAGGTCTTTACTTCGCGTTTTTGCTTTCGCAGCAAGCTTCTTCTCAAATTCTCCCTTTGCCTGCCTTATCAATGCCTTGCATTTGACTTGCCAGTGCTTGTGCTGTTTCCAGGTTTCGTCGTTTGGCTCTTTTTTCCATTTCCTGAGAGATGCTTTTTTGGCAACAACAGCCTCTCTGACCTCACCTTTAAACCATGCTGGCAGTTTTTTGGACTTCCTTCCACTTTTCTTAAAGCGTGGAATACAGCTGGTCTGGGCTTCCAAGATAGTATTTTTCAACAACAGCCCAGCCTGATGTACGTCTTTAACCTTTGCAACTGCTCCTTTTAGTTTTTTCTTAACTGTTTTCCTCATTTTATCATAGTCTCCCTTTCGAAAGTTAAAAGGTAGTACTGTGGATTTCCTTACTACCCCTCCTCCACTAATTAAATCAAAGGCGATCATGCTATGATCACTATTGCCAAGTGGCCCCAACAACCTTGTCTCTTGCACTAGATCTGGTGTTCCACTAAGGATTAGGTCTAATATGGCTTCCCCTCTGGTTGGTTCATGAACCAGCTGCTCCAAGAAGCAGTCATTTATTTCATCTACAAACTTTATCTCCCTAGCATGTCCTGACGTGACATTGACCCAGTCGATACCGTGGTAGTTGAAATCACCCATTATTATTACTGTGCTGTAACTTTTGTTAGCTTCCTTGATTTCTTTGAGCATTTCATCATCCATTTGGTCATTCTGGCCAGGCGCTCGATAGTACACCCCCACTGCCATTGCCTTCTCCCTTTTACATGGAATTTCAATCCATATAGATTCTACAGCAGATTTTGTTTCCTGCAAAACTTTAGTCCTTTCTGACTCAATGCCCTCTCTAACATAGAGAGCAACCCCTCCACCAATTTGATCAGCTCTATCATTACGATATAGTTTGTACCCAGGTATCACAGTGTCCCACTGGTTGTCCTCCTTCCACTATGTCTCTGATATTCCAATCATATCTAACCTTCATTTAGTGCTATATATTCTAACTCTCCCATCTTATTTTTTAGACTTCTAGCATTTGCATACAAGCATTTTAGAGAATGTATTTTATTCATATTAATTTGGCTATTGTTAGACATGGGTAATTTGGGATCTTTAAGCTCAGTCTGCTCCATACTTGAGGGCATTTGGGCTACTTTACTCTTTTGTGGAACCTCTCTGCTTTTGGTAGTATCCTTCAAAGATACATTCTTCGGAACCATCCACTCTTGGGCGACTGTCGGCTTTCCCCTAATATCTAGTTTAAAAGCTGCTCTAGTACAATCTGGGACATCAAAGCTAGATTGTCTGGAAAAAAAATCACTCCACTAAAATGTAAATACACTCCAAGTATATCAATTATCAAACCAGCAGATGATATCTTCTATGTCTCTCTCGCAGGTAGTATATGTAATGAACTACACTTTTAGTATATCGCACGAGGTCTCAGACTGAAGGGTAGAAGACGGGGCCAACATTGACCCTCAACAACTCCCAATTTGCATCAATGACCTCTGCTTGGATAACTTTAATTCTGTGTAATATCAAATAAACTTCTCCCACTAAAAATCGAGTACTAATATAGAAAAATAGGAAATTCATAAAATACAAAACTCTCTTGGTAAATCTAAATGCTTATCGTGTGTTTCTATTGTTGACAATTCTCTTATACGTGGTCATTGACAAAATCCATTCATAAACTTCTTCTCCAACTTAGAATTTCCAACGCCGTTCAATGGCATTGCCTACGTGTTTCTCCACACGGTTCTTCAGGGGCCAATCACCAGAATCAAACTGTCCACTGCATTTCTGCTTTTACTCGTTGCTGCCCACGTTTATCACCAGTAGTGTTCTGTTCCTCAGACAAATTAACCAACGATCTGGAAAAACGCCGCACCGGCGTGATGCGCAACGTTTTTCCAGATCGTTTGTCTTCCTGCCTCCCTCCCCCATTGTCTGGCATTTGTCCTCCTGCCCCCTCTGTTGTCCAGCATTTGTCTTCCTGCCCTCCTCCTCTGTAGTCCGGCATTTGTGCTCCTGCTTTCCCCCGTATTGTCCAGCATTTGTCCGCCTGCCCCTTTCCCCTGTTGGTACCGCAAAGAGCAAGGATTCATGCATGCCTTCTCAACATGAGAGTGTGCTTCCTTTGGACTCCTCCCCTCCCCTGTTGGTCAGCATTTCTCTTCCCACCCCTCTCTTGTCAACACATCTCCTGTCCCCCTCCCCTGTTGGCCAGAATTTCTCTTCCCACCCCCTCCCCCATTGTCCAGCATTTGTCCTCCTGCCCCTCCGTTGTCCAGCATGCCTCCCTGCCCCCCTCCCCTGTTGTCCAGGATTTCTCTTCCACCCCCCTCCCCTTTGTCCAGCATTTGTCCTCCTGCCCCTTCCCATTGGTACCACAAAGAGCAAGGAGTCACGCACCACCTTTCAATGTGGGAGTGTGCTTTCTTTGGACACCTCCCCTCACCTGTTGATCAGTATTTCTCTTCCCATCCTTCTGTTGTCAGCATGTCTTCCTGCCCCCCCCCCCCCATTGTCCAGCATGTCTTCCTGCCCCCTCCCCTGTTGGCCAGCATTTCCCTTCCCCTCCCCTTCCTGCTGCCGCTAATGCTTCTTGGTGGTGGGAATACAAAACTGCAGGACTTTCATGCCTCCGTCAGCTTGTAAGCCCCTACTGGTTCCATCCTCCTCTGATGCAAAAAGTATCATCAGAGGGAGTGGGACCCATCAGGGCTTTACAACCATGCTGGTGACACAAGATCCCGTGATTTTGCTTTCCAGATTTTTTTTTAATTTCAATATTGATGAATCACTCCCCAAAGCCCCAGAAAATATCACAGGCTTTAGGGGAACAATTGATGTACTGGGAGTTCCTACTCTCAAACCCTCTTCAGTGGAGGATGACCCAAAGGCATTACACCTGTAACAGACTCTTTTACATTAGCATCACAAATCCACCCAAGAGCACCAATTAATCCAATATGGTTATGCTTCACTTGAATTGGGGTGGAAGCCAGACTGCTGAATGTAGGGGCGGGTGAGTAGGAGTTAGAGCTTAAAGAGGAAACCTCCAGACTGATTTGACTCGCTTCTATTAGCTTTCAAAGCAATCAAAGGTATTTCAGCCTCCTCACTCACTCATCTTATCCACTTTGTCCCTCCCAACAGATCCAGAAGATCAACAGCTGTAAACTTGCTTGCAATACCAAAGGCTTCGACAAAGTACAACTTGTCAACCACAAACAGGTCTTTCAGCTGTTACGTACCCAAATGCTGGAATGCTCTACCCCCTGACATTAGGGCCATAGCCAGCCTATATCAGTTCAGGAAGGCCCTCAAAACCCACTTGTTCCTCCAACACTTACCTGACAGCAATTGATCCTAGACATACCCTCCAGGAATTGACCCAATTTAGTTAGAAAAGACCTACATGCATTATCTGACTTTTATCTATCCTTCCAATGTAAATAGATTATGTATATAGTTAACCCTGTTTTCCAAGTTTATACTCCTGTTCGATGTAAACCTGACAGCTTGTTGTTATGGTCGTTAAGTTATAATGTAAACCGCACTGATGCTAAATAGCGCGGTATATAAGAATTTGTAATAAATAAATAAATAAATAAATAAGATATCCCCGAGCCCAATAAGGTTTTACACTGAACCAGGACAAATGAGTCCATCGGTCCCTGGGCCAAAGCCTATCAACCACCAGTTCCTTCTTATTTATTTATTTTATTTATTTATTTAGACAGTTTTGAATACCACCTTATTCTTCAATCAAAGCGGTCACAACACAATTGGGGGATACATTTAACACACGGGGATATGAGACACATACACTAATACTTACAGGGAACATGGGCAATGGAGGGTTAAGTGGCTTGCCCAAGACCACAAGGAGCATCTGTGGGACTAGAAACCCCAGTCCTTCCAGCCCAAGGTTGCTGTCCTCTAGTGGGATTTGAACTCCCGACCTTCCGGCCTGAAGTACCTTGCCCCAACCACTAGGCTACTCCTCTCAGTAATGTTTCACAAATTACTTTCACAAATTATCAGCTTCGTTTTCCTCTTCCCCATAGCAGCCAAAGCCAAAGACAGTACCTGGGATGAGAGATGGAAAACTTCTGTTAACTCCTCTGTTGGCACTGAAGGGGCTCCAAGGGGCCTGGCATGCCCCCTTGGTCATGCCCCTTCGGTTATGCAACCACGGGCCGCATACCATGGCTACAGCTTTTAAGAAATAGCTGCAGGACCAGAAAGGACAACAGGATTCAGTCTCCAGTGTCTCTGGGAAGTTTCACAGGCAAGCAACGGGTCCCAGGGCTTCCCCCAAGCTCCTCCTCCACTTAGTCCTCAGTGCAGATGAAAGAAGCCTCTCCGGTGTACCACAGCTACAGCATTCAAGAAATAGCCAGGGGACCAGAAATGACATCAGGTGTCAGCCTCCAGCATCTCCGGAAAGTTTCTTATACAAGCAATGAGTCTCAGGGCTTCCCCCATGCCCTTCATCCACTTAGCCCTTGGTGGAGATGAAAGCAGCCTCTCCAGAGTACCGCGGCTACAACATTAAAGAAATAGCCAGGGGACTGGAAATGACATCAGGGGGTCATCCTCCAGTATTTTTGGGAAGTTTCTTAGGCAAGCAATGGGTCTCATGGCTTCCCTACTCTCTTTCTCCACTTAGCCCTCGGTGCAGATGAAAGCAGCCTCTCCCAAAGTCTTAAACCGTAAGCCATATTCAATAATAAAAGTCAAAACTCCTATTCATTTTTTTTCTCAGTAATTTGTGAAACATTTTTTTAAATTCTCTCTCTCTAAGATAAAGAAGCTTTGGATGAAGATGTATCAATTAAAGAGTAAAGGTTTAAGAATAAATCCTAGAATGTTTGATATAACTCCATATTAAGATCACGAAAACAGAACATGTGAAGTTCAGAGAGAGAATGGAGGAAAAGTCACCTTAGATTCTTATCAATTAACGCTTAACAAATATAAACAGGATACGGCAATTTCAAGAAGCAGCTATTATCAAATTGAGATCAAATCAACACTAAACAAACGTAGAGGGGCTTTTAAAAAAGGACGTCCAAGTGCAATCTGGGATGTCTACGCCAGAGCATCTGAAAACCCCCCGAGACATATCCATGGTTAAAGTAGTGGGCTGAAGCCAGCATTTAAATCCTACTGCTGCTATTGTTGTGATTGTGCTGAGTATTGGGGATGATGGAGTGGTTTGTGGTTTATTTATTCTTAATATACTGTATCGCCTCTCAGAATACCAGTGAGGCAGTTCACAATATGAGCAAAATACATAGATCATAATGAAATGGAACTACAATTTTGATAGGAAAGAGAATAGAAAAGGAGAGTATATGTAGGCGATTCTCTCCTACTGTGCCTGGATACTGTGCTGAACCCATTACCCATTTCCAAAAACTAACGTGAATAGATGGGTTTTTAGGGCTGCCTTGAACATCTCAAAAGAGGATTCCTTATGTAAGCTGGGTGGAAGTGCATTCCAGAGAGTGGGTGAGGCAAAGAAAAAGGCTAAATACCTTGTACTTTCTAGCTTTGGCCCTGGAGACTGGCAGAATGTTTAGGTGATTTCTGTGAAGAGCCTGTTGAACTCTAGCGGAAGCGGGAAGAGAGATTACAGAAGCTAGCTAGGATGGCGTGTCAGTGCAGAGGGCCTTATATGTCAGTGTAAGTATCTTATAATGAATTTGATGGAACATGGGGAGCCAATGTTATTGAAAGAGAAATGACATGATCAAATCTCTTAACCTAACAAGTAGTGTTTTGGAAAGATTGAAGGCATTTCAACTCAGATTGGTAGAGGCCAGCATAATTGGATTACAATAATGGAGACATGAGATAATATAGCCAATGACAAAGGTGTATTGGGCATGAAGGTCAAGGAATGGAGAAAGCATACAGAATTGTTACAGTGCAAGGAAGGATGCTTTGACTACAGAGATGACTTTCCTGATGAATGAAAGTTCAGTGTTCAAGTAGACACCAAGGTATTTGAAGTTAATGGGCAAAAGAGTGGGGGGGGGGGGTGGTCCCACTGGTGAGCCAGACAACAGGTTTTTTGAAGGTCCAGTTTCAATTGGTTGTCTTTAATCCAAGCAGTAGCTGTATGCAAGCAGATGTTAAGCTTGGTAAGGTCAGGAGAGCAAGAATCAATGTATGCAAGGAGCAGGATATCATCTGCATAGTAGAAAGCATTTATGGAAATTTCATATATCAGGGTTGTTAAGGGTCCCAGGAAGACGTTAAACAGGAGTGGTGCTAATACAGAGCCTTGTGGGACTCCTTGGTTTAAACGAAAAGATTTGGAGGGGAAGTGGCCTGTTTTTATTATGTAGGACTGACTAGATAGGATGAAAATCCAGTAAGGACTGAGGCACAGAAACCAGGATCGCGAGTGTAGAACTGATTAAACCGCCACTGCGGGGGCGCGCACAGTATCAGGAGAGCAGAAGCCATTGAAAGCAGATGTCTGTGAATGCTCCCTCCCCCTGCTACCGGGATCGCGAGTGTAGAACTGATTAAACCGCCACTGCGGGGGCGCGCACAGTATCAGGAGAGCAGAAGCCATTGAAAGCAGATGTCTGTGAATGCTCCCTCCCCCTGCTACCGGGATCGCGAGTGTAGAACTGATTAAACCGCCACTGCGGGGGCGCGCACAGTATCAGGAGAGCAGAAGCCATTGAAAGCAGATGTCTGTGAATGCTCCCTCCCCCTGCTACCGGGATCGCGAGTGTAGAACTGATTAAACCGCCACTGCGGGGGCGCGCACAGTATCAGGAGAGCAGAAGCCATTGAAAGCAGGGCGCTGGACAGTGAGAGACAAAAGAATCATCTGCTCCTTGCTATATAGTTGGTTATTCTGTTTGAAGGTATGACTATGTATGTTTATTGTATTGTACTACATGTATTGTCATTCCCTATGTTTTGTAATCCTATTTCCAACCACTTTGATGTAATGATAAGGTGGTGCATGTCTTCCCTGCCTTTGTATGACTCTGTACTGTATTGTGAACCGCTTTGATTGAAGGAAAAGGCGGTATACAAAACATGTTAAATAAATAAATAAATAAATAGTTGACTGAATCGACAGCTGCTGACAGATCTAATGAAACTGCCAGAACTATTTCACCACTGTCAATGACACTATGGGCCTCACTCAGAAGGGATGTGTGGATAATCTCTGTGCTCTGCCATGGCTGAAATCTAGATTGTTGAGGATGGAGGGTGTTAGCTTTCTCAATATGGTTCCAAAATTGGGTGAATGCAATATTCTTGGTTATCTTGGAAAATGAGAGACAGGATGATAATTGGCAAGGGCCATAGCATATAGAGATTTTTGTTTGAGAAGAGGACATACAATAGCCTTTTTCCACAGTGGTGGAATGATCCTGGAGGATAGAATGGAATTAACCACAGTAAGAAGGATTGGGAACAGGCAGAGTGAAGTTTTTTCTAATCCAGTGGGATGGAATAGGATCCAAGGGGCATGTCATCTTCTTTGCAGAGGAGATGGCTTTAGATAATGTTGCAGCTGTTACTAAAGTGAATGAATACCAGGTTTGGGTAAGGGTATCAGTAGATGAACAGGCCAAAATTGGGGAAGGAGAAAAGGACACTCCCCCCACAACTGACAAATCTATAGTCACAAAGCCTTGTGTAGGGTTAACAGTTTTCTGTGACAAAAGCATGGCTAAGTTCTCAAAGCAGGAGTCAGTCCAAGCATGGGAGGAAACAAACTATTTGGATCTACAAGTTGAGATATAATGGAAAAGAGCTTCCAAGAGTGATTGAGGGATTTGCTGAAAACAGAAGATTAATATTTTTTTCTTAGCCTGAGCGAATTCTGACCAATAGAAATGGTAGCAGGTTTTAAATCCCCTGTAGTGGCTGGAAGTTTTATGTTTTTTTTTTCCAGGCACACTCAAAGTTGCATTTTGTAGGCCGGAGTGATATCAGGCATGACGGGACCTATATGGATTGTGTAGGGTGTCAGGGGAGCAGCTACATCTAAGACAACTTCAAACATCTGATTCCAGATATCTGATTAAGGAAAGAGAGTCTAAAGGGTATGTTTACTAAACTGTGCTAACGTCGCAGCTGCGACGTTATCGTGTGATAATGGCGCATTACAGTGCGAGAACATCACGTATCGCGTGATAACGTATCCTGCGGTATTAAGGTGCGCAGAGGGTGGAGTACAGCTCCCCAGAGGGTGGAGGAATCCTCCCCAGGGGCGGAGATAAGGGGTCAATGGGCGGAGAGTGGGCGGGGAGAGGCCCCATGCACACTATCTCCGTGAAATGAAGGTCTGAAAATTAGCACCAGTGAAAACCTCACGCTAGAGGCACATTTGTAGGGGGGAGAGACCATTTCAGTCAGCAATGTGCAGCAAAGGCAGGGAAACTAGGAAAAGTGATAGTAGTGATACATGTGCAGCAACATCATAGTGCCCAAGTATGAGAGGGCACTACAGTGAGGCTGCAAATGGGGTACAGGGGGCTGCAGGCAGGACATGCAGTGTGGCAGCTGGGGCACAGGGTGTGCTAGGCATATGCCTAGGTGACACATAGGAATGTGGAAGCGGAAAACCAGCAGAACAGCAACTGACCACGGCAAATATGGCCATGAGTATGTGTCCCACAGTGTCCCAGGGGACAATACCGAGCAAGTACCCCAAAGGGCACATAACATTGGCAGGTGGTGCCAGGGGGAAGCGTTGATGTCTATGCAGGCACCCCTACCCCATATCACGCACCATAGGCAGCCGCCTACCGGCACACTGGATGGCCTGGGACTGCGCACCACCAGCACCACCGGCACAAGGGCATGTCAGCATGGTGGCGGAGGGGCAATGGCAACTGCCCACAGCAGGAGCAAAAAAAAGAAGCGGCAGATACACACCCAATAAACTTAAAAACTTTATTAAACCAAGGGGTGGCCAAAACCCAACACAGGCCGTGTTTCGTAATTACTTCATCAGGGGCTATCCAGGCACACTAAAAAACAAATATATAAATTAATAAAATCAAACTAAAGAACAATAATCATATAGAAAATTTGGAAAATTAAAAATGAAAATACTAATGGAAATAAAATTATAAACATTGATATATATAATATAAGCATAAAGGCCAAAATGGACCATATCAGTGACCAAATATCTTAAGAACCTTAATAAAAATCATAAAAACCAAATATCTAACGTATTTGATTAACCAACAACTCCATAAATAAACACAGAAAATTCATCTATATACACATATATAATTAAATATGAAAATATGTATAATATAAATAAATAAATAATTAAGAATATGAACACTAATTGGAATACAAAAAATGATAAAATAACTAAAACATTTATAAGTATAAAATGCAATACACAAAATTACACAAAGAATATAAAACACAACTGTAATTCATTGCGAAACAAGAAGGGATGAGGAGACTGGAAGAGGAGGATCCATCTGAAAACCATTTGTATAAATGCCAATAAAAGCCCATACTATAAAGATGGATATTACCTGTGGGTGTGAAGTACAAAAACTTCACCAGAATCGGTAAAAACTGGCAGAGACAAATATCAGAATAGCTTCTAGAAAAAATAAATAAAAATAGTGGTAGTAAAAAAAGTAGTTATAAACCTGTGACCCATATGCCATATAAAAAAATTAAAATAATATTAGTTATTTGAAACAATATTTTACAATAGAAGAGAGATAAAAGTTATGAGTGTGTTTACATAGTTATAAATATCAAGAAACCATGGCTGTTGCCCCCATTGACATATAAATTGTGTATCTTTATTTAAAATCTAAACGTACTGTCCCTCTTTAGAATGCATAATGATAAATATAACCAGTACTAAACCCTGATTGAGTAAATGAAATCATCTTAGTGAGGGCTCAATATACATTGATTTAAATATATGTCTAAAAAAATGTAAGTATAACTCTCATAAAATTGTATTTTAATACTATCCCTATTAAAAAACTCATGAACATAAAAAAATCAAAAAAAGGGGGGTAGGGGGGGGGATTATTTCTATAGTTATAAAATTTGCCCTTATAAAATAAATTGTATTCTCTAATTCTAAAAAATGAATGTTATGCCCACACAAATATAAATATATTACTTTATTTTTAAATATAAAAAATAACAAATTGTTAGAAAATGTTTAAAATTTTAAAAAGCTATACATATTGAAAGACCATGAACATAAACATGACCTATAACAAAACAAGAAACTCAATAAGCGTAACATAATGGCGAGGCCGCGGGGCAGGGTCCCTAGCGGCCGTAGTTAACCAGGCGCGCGGCCCGGTGCGGGACCCTGCCCACGGCGTGGAAGGAGGGCGGGGGCAGGAGAGCAATTTTAAAGTCATTGGCTCGCCCCGAATATAGAGGTGGGCGCGAGCCAATGAGGAAACAGGAAAGGGGGGATTTAAAAGGAGCGCGCGGCGGCGGCGGTCCCTTTACGAGACCGGTAGCGGGGGAGGAGGACGGCATCTTGTGTCCGGAGCGGCTGCAGGACCGGAGTGAGTCTTTCAGCGCGGTGCGTCGGCGAGGAGAGGTCCGGCGCAGTGAGTGGGGGGTGTGTGCGGCACAGCGGCTTCCGGATCGTTTTGTTGATTGCTGGGTTGAGTGGCGGAGAGGGCCTAGTTTCGGGAGGGTTGTGTCCGGAGCTGCTGCAGGCACGTGCCGCGAGGAGATGCCGCCGCGGAGAGGAAGGCAAGGAAAACAGGCAAAGGGGCGGAATGTGAGGACGTCGGGAGGGGCGGCTGCAGGAGAAGTTGTACAGATGATGGGGGCCAGAGGACACCGAGTAGGCAGAGGGGGAAGGGCCAGAGGGAGTAGGGGCAATGAGGTAGGCGCCGGGGGCAAAGATAGAGGGAGGTCTTTGGCAAGGGGGGGCAGGGGGGTGGGTGGCCTGGTGAGGGAGTCTGTTATGGGGGGAACGGCTCCAGGTGGATTAGGGGGTGGCGGGGCAACCGATGGGGAGAGCAGTAGGGCGGGGGGGGTATGGAGAGGCCGGGCAGGTGATGGTGCGAAGGGGTGCAGAGGGTGGGCTTCCAGAGGCGAGTGGGGGCAGTTGGGGGGGACAAGGGACGGGGGGGTGGGGGGGGACACGGGCGAGGGGGTTGGGGTGGAGGTCAGGAGGTGGGGGGGGGGGGGGGCGGGGGGCCAGGCTGGACGGGTTGGCCTACACCAGGGTTTGGGGCTCACACCTCCGGGCCGGGCCCCGGGGTACCAGGGAGAGCAGCAGGCAGTGGGGGGTCTCCATTGGGAGCGTCGCCATGGGAGCATTGGAGGGGCGGAGGCCAGGGCTCTTCTCGTGCAGAGTGGGTGTCTGCTTGGCCGCATTGTGCCCCCCCGGTTGTCCCCTCTCCCCCCTCTGTTTCTGCTTTGTCTTTGCAGGTGGACAGAGACGCACGGGAGGCGGCGCAGAGACCCGACGGACAGCGTGCGGCTATGGAGGAAGTGCCTGGGAGTGTAGCCGAGGGCCCTCTGTGGGGTGAGGCCAGCGCAGGGAGCGCGGTGGGAGCACAGGCACCCGGCCTAGAGGTGCGAGATCCAGCAGTGCTGCCACCGGAGCTGTCGGCGGGCGGCGGAAGTGACATGGGTGAGTTGGCCGTGTGCAACGTGGCAGGAGGGGGTGGGGCGGATCCGGTGGGTGGGACGGACACGGGTGGGCGTAAGGCGAAGCGCAAATGTCGGCGGGGTCGGCGCAGTTCGGATTCTTCCTCGGCGTCCTCTTCGTCGTCCTCATCATCCTCGATAGCGCCTGCTCGTTCGGGAACAGGTCTCGTTACGGGTGTGGGTGCGCCGGTCAGCGCGAAGGGCGTTAATAACGTTGTGGCGTTCACGGAGTTGTGGGAAGGAGTCCCACGGCACTTACGGCGTAAGATATGTAAGCGGCGCTATGTCGATATATTCCGATTGTTGGAAGGCAGACGGCGCTCGGGAGAGAGTAAGAAAAAGCGTAAAGAGGATGAGAAGGCGGGTCGTGTCCGGAAGTTGTCCCCGGGAATGTGCTTAATTGGGTGCGAGCCTTTTTAAGGTTAGCTAGTGTTTGGGGTCGGCAGGCGCCAGAGGATTATGGCATGCTCTTGGCATATGCTGACTCCATTTTAGAAGCGGCACAGACGCATGGCGGCTTTGCGTGGCTGAATTATGATGAAAAATTTCGTGATAAAATGGAGGAGAGTAAAGGGTTGTCCTGGGGCACTCAGGACATTAATTTGTGGCTAACCCAGATGTCTGGGGGTGCGGGTGTGAGCAGTGGAAATATGGTGCGTACTGGGGGTGGTGGTTTTGCAGGTGCGGGGCGGTCCTTTCGGGCGAACGGGGGCTCTCTGCCGCAGAGAGCAGGGTCTGGGGCTATGGGAGACATCTGTTGGTGTTTCAATAGATCCTCGTGCCCGTTCCCCGATTGCAAGTTCCGGCACGCGTGCTCGGGCTGCGGAGGTGGGCATTCCGCACTTAAATGCTTCAAAAAAGGCAGTGCCCCCCCCCTGCGGCGGTCCCCAAGTAGGATGGCGTGGATGGAGTTGGCTCCCACCCCAATCTCTCTGGCGGTGATTAAGGAATGGTTGGGGGCTTATCCGCGGAAGAAGGAACGGGAGCTGTTGGAGCAGGGGTTTAGTGAGGGGTTTAGTATACCGGTGCAAGGTATGATAGTAGGTAAGGTGGCACGTAATTCCCCTTCGGTACGGCGCTTGGCGTCGGTTGTTCGCGAGAGAAGTTAGCGGTGGAGTTGGGTGTGGGCAGAATTGCCGGTCCATTTGTGGAACCGCCATTGGAGGAGTTGGTGCTGTCTCCTTTGGGGGTAATCCCTAAGAAGGAGAAGGGGAAGTTTCGGCTGATACATAACCTCTCCTTTCCGTTGGGTGAGTCGGTGAATGCGCATATTCCCAGAGAGTTGTGTGCGGTGCGGTATGCGTCCTTTGACGAGGCTGTCGGTTTGGTGAAACGTTGTGGCCCTGGGGCCCAATTAGCGAAAGTTGATATTGAATCAGCGTTTCGCTTGCTACCCGTTCACCCTGCTTCCTTTTATTTGTTGGGCTTTGCGTTTGAAGGGGAATTTTATGTGGACAAGTGCATGCCCATGGGTTGTTCCGTGTCGTGTGCCTACTTTGAGACATTTAGTACATTTTTGCACTGGAAGTTAGAGCAACGGGTCGGTAACAGGAACGTCGTGCATTATCTCGACGATTTCCTCTTCGTGGGGGCGGCGCATTCTCAGGTGTGTCAACAGTTGCTGGATGGTTTTCAAGGCATGGCTAGGGAGTGTGGGCTTCCGTTGGCGGCTAACAAGACGGAGGGCCCGGCAACTTGTATCACGTTTTTGGGAGTGGAAATCGACTCAGTCGAGATGGTGGCGCGCCTCCCTCTCGAGAAGGTGGTGAAATTGAGCGTTTTGGTTGCGAACGGGCTGGCCTCGGATAAGTTATCTTTGAAGGAGGTGCAAATACTCATTGGATCCTTGAATTTCGCATGCAGAGTGATTCCCATGGGCCGAGTTTTCATGCGTAGTTTGTCAGCCGCCACGGTCGGGGTTCGGAAACCGCATCATCGGATTAGAATGTCCCGGGTCATGAAAGCTGATCTGAGAGTGTGGGAGAATTTTCTAGAAGATTTTAACGGGGTATCGGTGCTGATGGAGGCGGAGGTGTCCAGTTTTGATTTACAGCTGTTTACGGATGCAGCGGGCAGTGGGGGGTTGGGGATTTATTTTGGAGGGGATTGGGGTGCGGCCCAATGGCCGCAGGCTTGGCATGTGGATGGGCTGACGAAGAACATTACGTTCTTGGAATTGTTTCCGCTATTAGTGGTGTTGCATATCTGGCCCGATCGGGTGAGGAACCGCAGATTAATCTGGTGGTGTGACAACGAAGCTGTGGTTGCGGTAGTCAACCGGTACACCCTGCGATGTGCGGTAGTGGCGGGCTTAATGAGAGCTATCGTTTTTGCTTGTTTGCGTTTAAATGTCGCAGTGAAAGCTAGGCACATCCCAGGTTGCACTAATCGAATTGCTGATGCGCTTTTTCCTCGTTTCAAGTGGGACCTGTTCCGGAGGCTGGCGCCGGAGGCGAGCGAGGAAGGCAAGGAAGTGCCCGAGCATTTATGGACGAGTGGCCTGCAGAAATGGTATGCTTGTTGAAGAACTCTCTGGCCCCGACGACCTGGTCGGCATACTCGAAAGGATTCGACGCAGTAGGGGAGTACTTGGAGGGGAAAGGCTGGAAGCCGGGAGCTGAGGTGGATGGCTTGTTGGGGCAATATATAGTGGAGTCGAAAATGTGCGGGGATGTCCAGGGCTTCGGTTCGGACGAAGTTGGCTGGATTTGCTTTCTTTGCCAAGGCAGCGGGTTGGGGGTTGGCAAGGCCGGGGTTCTTGGTACAGAAGTTATTGAGGGGTTGGGATAGAGCGTGTCCTGCGCTTCCAGATGCGCGGTTACCTGTGACACATGACCTCTTGGTGCGGCTCAGTGCAGCACTGCCGTATGTGGCGGCTTCCGCTTATGAGGCGGTGCTGTTTAAGGCGTTGTTTTGCTTGGCATTTTTTGGGGCTTTTCGGGTCGGCGAGCTGGTCGCTGGTTCGGGCCGGCAGGTGCAGGCCGCGGGCTTATTATTGGGTCATGTGCAAATGGGAGGTGGTCAGCTGCGGGTCAAGTTGGCTAAATCGAAGACCGACCAGTTGGGCAAAGGCCTTTGGGTAGTCTTGCATAAGGTAGACTCCCTGCCGACGTGCCCAGTGGAGGCCGTGCGGGCCTATTTGGTGGTACGCCCGGCGGTTGGTTCCCTCTTCTTCGTGCACAAGAATGCAAGCTGGGTGACTCGTTTTCAGGTTGCGGCAGTGCTCCGGTTGACCTTACGGTATCTGGGCCTGGATCCTAAGCGCTTTGCGCCGCACTCTTTCCGCATAAGTGCGGCGGCGGCAGGGATGTCAGCAGAGGCTATTCAGAACATTGGAAGGTGGAGATCACAGGCCTTCAAGGGTTATGTGCGCTTGTGAGACAGCGGGTGAGCAGGGGAATAATGTTTGCTTTCTTTTTCAGATGCTGTGCGGTGCCCGCAATGGTGCTGGATGATCGGGCACTCATTTGTACATTGGGCGGGACTGCAGGCAGCTGAACGACCGTTGGGTCCTAATTTGGGGCTCGACCCGACAGTGGTGTCTCTTCTATGGCTTGGTGAAAGGGGGTTGCGTTGGCAGCAGCTTTTACCATTGCTTCGGCACCATCGACGGGTGCGAGCGGAGCCTGCTGTAATACTGCTGCATCTGGGAGGGAACGATGTAAATAGTTGGACTTGTAAGCAGCTCATTCGGGCAGCAAAAAGAGATTTGGCGGAAGTGCTGAGGATGTTCCCTCAGGTTATTATAATGTGGTCTGACATAATTCCAAGGCCGGTGGGCGGGGGGCAGAGGCGATGGTCCAGGGGGTTAGCGAAGGTCAATCGCCAGATTGGGCGGTGGGCATGTCAGCATGGGGGGTATCAGATTATGCACTCCTGGGTAGATGTAGATTGTGCTGGACTCTATCGCCAGGACGGTGTGCATTTATCGCAGGTGGGAGTGGACCTGCTGTTAAATGACTGGCAGGAGGCCTTGGAATGTGTGGTACAGTGGGAACCGCGATGGTCGCAGCTTTAAGGGGGGGGGGCGCACGGGCGTATGTTGCCCTACGCCGGGTGGCGGGATCCCGGAGGTTTCCGGGGTCCGGAGCCTTAAGCTGGAATGGGGGTGGGGGCGGGTGCCCCCAACCCGGGTGACCCCTGGCCGGTCTTTGCTAGTAGTATGGCGAGACCGGGGAAAAAGGGGGGTTGGATTTGCCGCTGGCTCGGCCGCGGCGGGAGGGAGTGGAATGAGCTCACCTTGCTAGTGGTATGGCGGTTGAGGGCTCATTCCGCTCGGGAGTTGGTATGATATTAAGAAGTTGGATGTTGAAAACAATGTTTGGATTGTATTAAAAAATTAATAAAGCTGCGACCATTTGAGCCAAAAGATCAGTGTATATGTATTTCTTATGGGTACAGTGTTTGGCGGGACGGGAAATAAAAGGGGTGGAGGGTTGGGGGGGGTAGAAGCGGGGGCCACCGGGTCCGACCTGCCTTGGTTATGGCGAGGCCGCGGGGCAGGGTCCCTAGCGGCCGTAGTTAACCAGGCGCGCGGCCCGGTGCGGGACCCTGCTCACGGCCTGGAAGGAGGGCGGGGCCAGGAGAGGAATTTTAAAGACAATGGCTCGCCCCGAATATAGAGGTGTGCGCGAGCCAATGAGGAAAAACAGGAAAGGGGGATTTAAAAGTAGCGCGCGGCGGCGGCGGTCCCTTTACGAGACCGGTAGCGGGGGAGGCGGACGGCATCTTCCCGCCCGCCCGCCCTGCATTCATGCAATGGGGATGGGTTGTCGCAGCTGGTGGGGGGGGAGGCGGGATCCCGGAGGTTTCCGGGGTCCGGAGCCTTAAGCTGGAATGAGGGTGGGGGCGGGTGCCCCCAACCCGGGTGACCCCTGGCCGGTCTTTGCTAGTAGTATGGCGAGACCGGGGAAAAAGGGGGGTTGGATTTGCCGCTGGCTCGGCCGTGGCGGGAGTGGAATGAGCTCACCTTGCTAGTGGTATGGCGGTTGAGGGCTCATTCCGCTTGGGAGTTGGTATGATATTAAGAAGTTGGATGTTGAAAACAATGTTTGGATTGTATTAAAAAATTAATAAAGCTGCGACCATTTGAGCCAAAAGATCAGTGTATATGTATTTCTTATGGGTACAGTGTTTGGCGGGACGGGAAATAAAAGGGGTGGAGGGTTGGGGGGGGGGGTAGAAGCGGGGGCCACCAGGTCCGACCTGCCTTGGTTATTATATTGTTTTAAAATATTAAAGGTCATGGATATTGCCCTAAAAAATGAGTAAATGGATTCATTTATTTTAAAATATAGAAGACTTTGGATGTTATCCCCACTAAAAACTTGTGAGCACAAACATAAACGATCATAAATAATATAACGATTAAAAGAATAAGAGCCAACATAAAGGCATATTATATAGAATATGTAAATAGGAGAGAAGGTTCTCTAAAAAATCTTATATGAAAATGAACAAGACAACCACCCAACGGTTGTTGAAACTGATAGAACCGCATAGTATATAAAATATGTAAACAGGAGAGAGGGTTCTCTAGAAAATCGTATGTAAAAACAAACAAGACAACCTCTCATCGGTTGTTGAAACTAATAAGACCGCATTGAACACCATAAGGACATAGTGGAACCTAATAAAAATCAAAAGAGAAGGGGAATCGAAAGATATGCAAAAACAAACCAAAAAAGAATTATGAACACATTAAAATCTTTCTTGCCTTAACAACATCCAGTGTATTCCTTGTGCCGCGCTATCCAATCCGAGTCTCAGGCGCATAAACCGAAAAACCTTAAAAGTGACATCAATATGTTAATACAACGTCAAAAATGTCGGGTGCAGGGAAGGTCCAGGTGAACGCTAAACTAGAAGGCACGTACTTGTGTATTAAAGATCAAAAAACGAAAAATGATCAGTGCCTAATGAAATAAATGTAAATCCAACTGTTAAAAGAAACCGGACTGCCATAAAGGATGGAATTATATTTAAAAATAAGGCGTTTAAACAATCGTGTGGAAGAACATTTCATATAAGAAGCTATAAATAAAACACCCGGGGAAAGTGGGGGAGGGGGGGGGAAAGGGGAGAGGGGAAGAAGGGAAAGGGGGGAGGAAAGGAGAGAGGGGAAAAGGGAAAGGGGGAGAGGAAGGGGTGGGGAAAAGGGAGGAGGGTGGGGGAAAAAGAGGGAAGAGGGGAGGGAGGAGAAAGGGGAAAAGGAAAGCACCAATGTTAACGAAAAGCTTAAAAGGGGTGGGTAAAAAGTCTTTCTTTAAACATCGGGGATTATAAACGCTCGATTTAAAAAGCCTACAGAACATCATAATAATTGCATATATAATTGTAAAACCATAGTAAATGCCAAACCTGCAACTATATAACATTAAGAGGATAACAAAACAAAGGAACCATCTGTAGCACGCCGTTTGAGGATTCTCAAGAGTAGAAAAACGCCGACACATGCGCATTAAGAAGAAACCTGAACCGGAAGTATAACGATAAAGAGCTTTAAAAAGATGAATAAAAGAAAAAAAGCACTGATCAATCACTATATATTAAAAACCAAATAAATTCTAATGGCATGTACTGACTAAAAGATTTAATGTAACAATGTATAATGCAACTCAAATAAATGAACTATTAAATGTATGAGATAGGGAATACTGCGGAACTGGGGGATGGGAGGGGGGGTTGGGGGGGTGGGGTTGGGTAGGGAGAAAGGAGGGGGGATGTGTTGGGAGGGGGAGAGGGGGGAGGGGAAAAGGGTTGTGAAAGAGGGGAAGGGAGGGGAAGGAGGGGGAAGGGAAAGGGGAGAAAAGGAAAAGTGAGAAGGGGAAAGGGAAAGGGGGGGAGGGGGGAAGAAAAGGGGGGGGAGGAAGAAGAGGGAGGGGGGAAGGGGGAGGGAAGGGGGGGAAGGGAAAAAAGGGGAAGGAAAATGTGCATAAGGATCAGCTAAAAACTGTGAATCTCAAACCACCAATAACGACTCTTAAAGGAACACGGATAAGTCTCTTTCTAAATTTAAACCCCGAGGGGTGAATGTATCTAACAAAAAAATGTATCTCTGTTCGAGCCTTAATAATGTCTTCTCATTGTCCCCACCTCTCCATAAGATTTTCTAGAGAACCCTCTCTCCTGTTTACATATTTTATATACTATGCGGTTCTATCAGTTTCAACAACCGTTGGGTGGTTGTCTTGTTCGTTTTCATATAAGATTTTTTAGAGAACCTTCTCTCCTATTTACATATTCTATATAATATGCATTTATGTTGGCTCTTATTCTTTTAATCGTTATATTATTTATGATCGTTTATGTTTGTGCTCACAAGTTTTTAGTGGGGATAACATCCAAAGTCTTCTATATTTTAAAATAAATGAATCCATTTACTCATTTTTTAGGGCAATATCCATGACCTTTAATATTTTAAAACAATATAATTATGTTACGCTTATTGAGTTTCTTGTTTTGTTATAGGTCATGTTTATGTTCATGGTCTTTCAATATGTATAGCTTTTTAAAATTTTAAACATTTTCTAACAATTTGTTATTTTTTATATTTAAAAATAAAGTAATATATTTATATTTGTGTGGGCATAACATTCATTTTTTAGAATTAGAGAATACAATTTATTTTATAAGGGCAAATTTTATAACTATAAAAATAAGCCCCCCCCCCTACCCCCCTTTTTTTTGATTTTTTTATGTTCATGAGTTTTTTAATAGGGATAGTATTAAAATACAATTTTATGAGAGTTATACTTACATTTTTTTAGACATATATTTAAATCAATGTATATTGAGCCCTCACTAAGATGATTTCATTTACTCAATCAGGGTTTAGTACTGGTTATATTTATCATTATGCATTCTAAAGAGGGACAGTACGTTTAGATTTTAAATAAAGATACACAATTTATATGTCAATGGGGGCAACAGCCATGGTTTCTTGATATTTATAACTATGTAAACACACTCATAACTTTTATCTCTCTTCTATTGTAAAATATTGTTTCAAATAACTAATATTATTTTAATTTTTTTATATGGCATATGGGTCACAGGTTTATAACTACCTTTTTTACTACCACTATTTTTATTTATTTTTTCTAGAAGCTATTCTGATATTTGTCTCTGCCAGTTTTTACCGATTCTGGTGAAGTTTTTGTACTTCACACCCACAGGTAATATCCATCTTTATAGTATGGGCTTTTATTGGCATTTATACAAATGGTTTTCAGATGGATCCTCCTCTTCCAGTCTCCTCATCCCTTCTTGTTTCGCAATGAATTACAGTTGTGTTTTATATTCTTTGTGTAATTTTGTGTATTGCATTTTATACTTATAAATGTTTTAGTTATTTTATCATTTTTTGTATTCCAATTAGTGTTCATATTCTTAATTATTTATTTATTTATATTATACATATTTTCATATTTAATTATATATGTGTATATAGATGAATTTTCTGTGTTTATTTATGGAGTTGTTGGTTAATCAAATACGTTAGATATTTGGTTTTTATGATTTTTATTAAGGTTCTTAAGATATTTGGTCACTGATATGGTCCATTTTGGCCTTTATGCTTATATTATATATCAATGTTTATAATTTTATTTCCATTAGTATTTTCATTTTTAATTTTCCAAATTTTCTATATGATTATTGTTCTTTAGTTTGATTTTATTAATTTATATATTTGTTTTTTAGTGTGCCTGGATAGCCCCTGATGAAGTAATTACGAAACACGGCCTGTGTTGGGTTTTGGCCACCCCTTGGTTTAATAAAGTTTTTAAGTTTATTGGGTGTGTATCTGCCGCTTCTTTTTTTTGCTCCTGCTGTGGGCAGTTGCCATTGCCCCTCCGCCACCATCACCCCTCCGCCACCATGCTGACATGCCCTTGTGCCGGTGGTGCTGGTGGTGCGCAGTCCCAGGCCATCCAGTGTGCCGGTAGGCGGCTGCCTATGGTGCGTGATATGGGGTAGGGGTGCCTGCATAGACATCAACGCTTCCCCCTGGCACCACCTGCCAATGTTATGTGCCCTTTGGGGTACTTGCTCGGTATTGTCCCCTGGGACACTGTGGGACACATACTCATGGCCATATTTGCCGTGGTCAGTTGCTGTTCTGCTGGTTTTCCGCTTCCACATTCCTATGTGTCACCTAGGCATATGCCTAGCACACCCTGTGCCCCAGCTGCCACACTGCATGTCCTGCCTGCAGCCCCCTGTACCCCATTTGCAGCCTCACTGTAGTGCCCTCTCATACTTGGGCACTATGATGTTGCTGCACATGTATCACTACTATCACTTTTCCTAGTTTCCCTGCCTTTGCTGCACATTGCTGACTGAAATGGTCTCTCCCCCTACAAATGTGCCTCTAGCGTGAGGTTTTCACTGGTGCTAATTTTCAGACCTTCATTTCACGGAGATAGTGTGCATGGGGCCTCTCCCCGCCCACTCTCCGCCCATTGACCCCTTATCTCCGCCCCTGGGGAGGATTCCTCCACCCTCTGGGGAGCTGTACTCCACCCTCTGCGCACCTTAATACCGCAGGATACGTTATCACGCGATACGTGATGTTCTCGCACTGTAATGCGCCATTATCACACGATAACGTCGCAGCTGCGACGTTAGCACAGTTTAGTAAACATACCCTTTAGACTCTCTTTCCTTAATCAGATATCTGGAATCAGATGTTTGAAGTTGTCTTAGATGTAGCTGCTCCCCTGACACCCTACACAATCCATATAGGTCCCGTCATGCCTGATATCACTCCGGCCTACAAAATGCAACTTTGAGTGTGCCTGGAAAAAAAACATAAAACTTCCAGCCACTACAGGGGATTTAAAACCTGCTACCATTTCTATTGGTCAGAATTCGCTCAGGCTAAGAAAAAAATATTAATCTTCTGTTTTCAGCAAATCCCTCAATCACTCTTGGAAGCTCTTTTCCATTATATCTCAACTTGTAGATCCAAAATAGTTTGTTTCCTCCCATGCTTGGACTGACTCCTGCTTTGAGAACTTAGCCATGCTTTTGTCACAGAAAACTGTTAACCCTACACAAGGCTTTGTGACTATAGATTTGTCAGTTGTGGGGGGAGTGTCCTTTTCTCCTTCCCCAATTTTGGCCTGTTCATCTACTGATACCCTTACCCAAACCTGGTATTCATTCACTTTAGTAACAGCTGCAACATTATCTAAAGCCATCTCCTCTGCAAAGAAGATGACATGCCCCTTGGATCCTATTCCATCCCACTGGATTAGAAAAACTTCACTCTGCCTGTTCCCAATCCTTCTTACTGTGGTTAATTCCATTCTGTCCTCCAGGATCATTCCACCACTGTGGAAAAAGGCTATTGTATGTCCTCTTCTCAAACAAAAATCTCTATATGCTATGGCCCTTGCCAATTATCATCCTGTCTCTCATTTTCCAAGATAACCAAGAATATTGCATTCACCCAATTTTGGAACCATATTGAGAAAGCTAACACCCTCCATCCTCAACAATCTAGATTTCAGCCATGGCAGAGCACAGAGATTATCCACACATCCCTTCTGAGTGAGGCCCATAGTGTCATTGACAGTGGTGAAATAGTTCTGGCAGTTTCATTAGATCTGTCAGCAGCTGTCGATTCAGTCAACTATTCCATCCTACTGTCCCAGTTGGTGGAAACTGGTTTCTGTGCCTCAGTCCTTACTGGATTTTCATCCTATCTAGTCAGTCCTACATAATAAAAACAGGCCACTTCCCCTCCAAATCTTTTCGTTTAAACCAAGGAGTCCCACAAGGCTCTGTATTAGCACCACTCCTGTTTAACGTCTTCCTGGGACCCTTAACAACCCTGATATATGAAATTTCCATAAATGCTTTCTACTATGCAGATGATATCCTGCTCCTTGCATACATTGATTCTTGCTCTCCTGACCTTACCAAGCTTAACATCTGCTTGCATACAGCTACTGCTTGGATTAAAGACAACCAATTGAAACTGGACCTTCAAAAAACCTGTTGTCTGGCTCACCAGTGGGACCACCCCCCCCCCCCCACTCTTTTGCCCATTAACTTCAAATACCTTGGTGTCTACTTGAACACTGAACTTTCATTCATCAGGAAAGTCATCTCTGTAGTCAAAGCATCCTTCCTTGCACTGTAACAATTCTGTATGCTTTCTCCATTCCTTGACCTTCATGCCCAATACACCTTTGTCATTGGCTATATTATCTCATGTCTCCATTATTGTAATCCAATTATGCTGGCCTCTACCAATCTGAGTTGAAATGCCTTCAATCTTTCCAAAACACTACTTGTTAGGTTAAGAGATTTGATCATGTCATTTCTCTTTCAATAACATTGGCTCCCCATGTTCCATCAAATTCATTATAAGATACTTACACTGACATATAAGGCCCTCTGCACTGACACGCCATCCTAGCTAGCTTCTGTAATCTCTCTTCCCGCTTCCGCTAGAGTTCAACAGGCTCTTCACAGAAATCACCTAAACATTCTGCCAGTCTCCAGGGCAAAGCTAGAAAGTACAAGGTATTTAGCCTTTTTCTTTGCCTCACCCACTCTCTGGAATGCACTTCCACCCAGCTTACATAAGGAATCCTCTTTTGAGATGTTCAAGGCAGCCCTAAAAACCCATCTATTCACGTTAGTTTTTGGAAATGGGTAATGGGTTCAGCACAGTATCCAGGCACAGTAGGAGAGAATCGCCTACATACTCTCCTTTTATATTCTCTTTCCTATCAAAATTGTAGTTCCATTTCATTATGATCTATGTATTTTGCTCATATTGTGAACTGCCTCACTGGTATTCTGAGAGGCGATACAGTATATTAAGAATAAATAAACCACAAACCACTCCATCATCCCCAATACTCAGCACAATCACAACAATAGCAGCAGTAGGATTTAAATGCTGGCTTCAGCCCACTACTTTAACCATGGATATGTCTCGGGGGGTTTTCAGATGCTCTGGCGTAGACATCCCAGATTGCACTTGGACGTCCTTTTTTAAAAGCCCCTCTACGTTTGTTTAGTGTTGATTTGATCTCAATTTGATAATAGCTGCTTCTTGAAATTGCTGTATCCTGTTTATATTTGTTAAGCGTTAATTGATAAGAATCTAAGGTGACTTTTCCTCCATTCTCTCTCTGAACTTCACATGTTCTGTTTTCGTGATCTTAATATGGAGTTATATCAAACATTCTAGGATTTATTCTTAAACCTTTACTCTTTAATTGATACATCTTCATCCAAAGCTTCTTTATCTTAGAGAGAGAGAATTTAAAAAAATGTTTCACAAATTACTGAGAAAAAAAATGAATAGGAGTTTTGACTTTTATTATTGAATATGGCTTACGGTTTAAGACTTTGGGAGAGGCTGCTTTCATCTGCACCGAGGGCTAAGTGGAGAAAGAGAGTAGGGAAGCCATGAGACCCATTGCTTGCCTAAGAAACTTCCCAAAAATACTGGAGGATGACCCCCTGATGTCATTTCCAGTCCCCTGGCTATTTCTTTAATGTTGTAGCCGCGGTACTCTGGAGAGGCTGCTTTCATCTCCACCAAGGGCTAAGTGGATGAAGGGCATGGGGGAAGCCCTGAGACTCATTGCTTGTATAAGAAACTTTCCGGAGATGCTGGAGGCTGACACCTGATGTCATTTCTGGTCCCCTGGCTATTTCTTGAATGCTGTAGCTGTGGTACACCGGAGAGGCTTCTTTCATCTGCACTGAGGACTAAGTGGAGGAGGAGCTTGGGGGAAGCCCTGGGACCCGTTGCTTGCCTGTGAAACTTCCCAGAGACACTGGAGACTGAATCCTGTTGTCCTTTCTGGTCCTGCAGCTATTTCTTAAAAGCTGTAGCCATGGTATGCGGCCCGTGGTTGCATAACCGAAGGGGCATGACCAAGGGGGCATGCCAGGCCCCTTGGAGCCCCTTCAGTGCCAACAGAGGAGTTAACAGAAGTTTTCCATCTCTCATCCCAGGTACTGTCTTTGGCTTTGGCTGCTATGGGGAAGAGGAAAACGAAGCTGATAATTTGTGAAAGTAATTTGTGAAACATTACTGAGAGGAGTAGCCTAGTGGTTGGGGCAAGGTACTTCAGGCCGGAAGGTCGGGAGTTCAAATCCCACTAGAGGACAGCAACCTTGGGCTGGAAGGACTGGGGTTTCTAGTCCCACAGATGCTCCTTGTGGTCTTGGGCAAGCCACTTAACCCTCCATTGCCCATGTTCCCTGTAAGTATTAGTGTATGTGTCTCATATCCCCGTGTGTTAAATGTATCCCCCAATTGTGTTGTGACCGCTTTGATTGAAGAATAAGGTGGTATTCAAAACTGTCTAAATAAATAAATAAAATAAATAAATAAGAAGGAACTGGTGGTTGATAGGCTTTGGCCCAGGGACCGATGGACTCATTTGTCCTGGTTCAGTGTAAAACCTTATTGGGCTCGGGGATATCTTATTTATTTATTTATTTATTTATTACAAATTCTTATATACCGCGCTATTTAGCATCAGTGCGGTTTACATTATAACTTAACGACCATAACAACAAGCTGTCAGGTTTACATCGAACAGGAGTATAAACTTGGAAAACAGGGTTAACTATATACATAATCTATTTACATTGGAAGGATAGATAAAAGTCAGATAATGCATGTAGGTCTTTTCTAACTAAATTGGGTCAATTCCTGGAGGGTATGTCTAGGATCAATTGCTGTCAGGTAAGTGTTGGAGGAACAAGTGGGTTTTGAGGGCCTTCCTGAACTGATATAGGCTGGCTATGGCCCTAATGTCAGGGGGTAGAGCATTCCAGCATTTGGGTACGTAACAGCTGAAAGACCTGTTTGTGGTTGACAAGTTGTACTTTGTCGAAGCCTTTGGTATTGCAAGCAAGTTTACAGCTGTTGATCTTCTGGATCTGTTGGGAGGGACAAAGTGGATAAGATGAGTGAGTGAGGAGGCTGAAATACCTTTGATTGCTTTGAAAGCTAATAGAAGCGAGTCAAATCAGTCTGGAGGTTTCCTCTTTAAGCTCTAACTCCTACTCACCCGCCCCTACATTCAGCAGTCTGGCTTCCACCCCAATTCAAGTGAAGCATAACCATATTGGATTAATTGGTGCTCTTGGGTGGATTTGTGATGCTAATGTAAAAGAGTCTGTTACAGGTGTAATGCCTTTGGGTCATCCTCCACTGAAGAGGGTTTGAGAGTAGGAACTCCCAGTACATCAATTGTTCCCCTAAAGCCTGTGATATTTTCTGGGGCTTTGGGGAGTGATTCATCAATATTGAAATTAAAAAAAAAATCTGGAAAGCAAAATCACGGGATCTTGTGTCACCAGCATGGTTGTAAAGCCCTGATGGGTCCCACTCCCTCTGATGATACTTTTTGCATCAGAGGAGGATGGAACCAGTAGGGGCTTACAAGCTGACGGAGGCATGAAAGTCCTGCAGTTTTGTATTCCCACCACCAAGAAGCATTAGCGGCAGCAGGAAGGGGAGGGGAAGGGAAATGCTGGCCAACAGGGGAGGGGGCAGGAAGACATGCTGGACAATGGGGGGGGGGGCAGGAAGACATGCTGACAACAGAAGGATGGGAAGAGAAATACTGATCAACAGGTGAGGGGAGGTGTCCAAAGAAAGCACACTCCCACATTGAAAGGTGGTGCGTGACTCCTTGCTCTTTGTGGTACCAATGGGAAGGGGCAGGAGGACAAATGCTGGACAATGGGGAGGGGGGTGGGAAGAGAAATCCTGGACAACAGGGGAGGGGGGCAGGGAGGCATGCTGGACAACGGAGGGGCAGGAGGACAAATGCTGGACAATGGGGGAGGGGGTGGGAAGAGAAATTCTGGCCAACAGGGGAGGGGGACAGGAGATGTGTTGACAAGAGAGGGGTGGGAAGAGAAATGCTGACCAACAGGGGAGGGGAGGAGTCCAAAGGAAGCACACTCTCATGTTGAGAAGGCATGCATGAATCCTTGCTCTTTGCGGTACCAACAGGGGAAAGGGGCAGGCGGACAAATGCTGGACAATACGGGGGAAAGCAGGAGCACAAATGCCGGACTACAGAGGAGGAGGGCAGGAAGACAAATGCTGGACAACAGAGGGGACAGGAGGACAAATGCCAGACAATGGGGGAGGGAGGCAGGAAGACAAATGTTTGACAACAGGGGGGAAGTAGTAAGACAAATGCTGGACAGGTGGAAGACATGCTGGACTTAGGGAAGCAGAAAGATAAGTGCTGGACAATGGTAGAGGGAAGCAGTAAGGCAAATGCTGGACCAGAGCTGGTGCTACCCAGTAAGCTGTGTAAGCGCAGCAGAGAGGCACTGACATCATGAGAGTGCTGTCCCTAGCCACCCAACCCCCACTCCCTATTCAGGATGGACTTCAGAGTGCCAGTGGCTTAGTGCAGAGCCTGCCCACAGGACACGCTGCTCCCATTGAAAGACGGTTGTGAGAGGCTGCAATCATTACTCACAGCCTATGTCCATGGGCAGGCTCTCCATTAAGCTATCAACGCTCCGCAGGTCATCCTGACTGGGGAGTGGGGGCGGGCAGACAGCAACGGTGCCCTCCTGATGGTGGATCCTGTGGGCAGACTCTGTTTCTCAGGGCCACAGTCAAGGCTTGCACATAAAGGTGTGGGAGGCAGTGATTATAGCCCAGAGATTAGAACCTGTCTGCAGGAGCAACATGTCCTGCGGGCAAGGGCTGTGCAAGGCCAGCTGTACCCTACTTCTCTGGGCTGGAATCACTGCTTGTATAGCCCCTGTTCATGGGACATAATGCTCCACAGGCAGGCTCTGCCCCTTTTACATACAAGGGGTGGATATGAAGGGGCATTGGGAGGTGGATGTGAATGGGTCCAGTGAGTCAGAAGGGAGATGATGGGTGCAGGGGAAGGAATAGAGAGTCAGCAAGGATAAGATTGAGGTGGGGGGGGGGGGGGCTAGGGACATAAAGGGAGGTACTGGACATTGAAAGGGGCAAAGGGAAAAGCAAGGAGGGGAGATGGAGTGGTGATGTTGGCAAGGGAGCTATAAGGAGACTATGGGAAAATGCTGGACTTGGGGAGAGGGGATGGAGGGAGACAAAGGGAAGATGCTGGACATGGGAGTAATAGAGAGGGGATGGTATGGTATGGAGATGGGGTAGATTCTGGTTGAAGGAGGATAGGAGGTACTGGATGAAGGAAAAGAGAGCCAGAGAGAGAGATTCACTGGATAATGGGGGGGGGGAGAGATGTTACACATGGAGGGGGGGTGAGCAAAAGACTGGGGAATAATGGACCAGCAAAGAAGAGGATGAAAAGAAGTAGGTAGGTAGCGTAAAAAAGAAGGAGATTGAGAAATGGATAGTAAGAGGTAGTGAAATCTGTGTGGACAGAGAGAGAGAAGAAATTTTCCTTTCAGTTTTCTTCCATTTAATATCCAAGATAGAAGGAAGTGAAGAAAACAAAAGGAGAGACAATAAAAATTACTAGAAACTGTAGAACAAAAGCTAAGAGAAGATAAAGGAAAGCAGAAGCCTCAGGTTGGGACTATCATACTCAGAGAATAAAATGGAAAGACAAAAGATAGGAAAAATAATTTCATTTTCAATTTAGTGATTGGACTTTGCGCTATTTTTATATTTTACAGGGGGCAGTTTCTCCAAATAGGTCAATTTTGCGGATACCATGATGGTCGTGAACATCACTTCTAAGTCAGTTCATGTGGAGCATGATCTTAGTCTCTCAAATTTACTGCTAATGCTCAGTGTAATACTTGCATTGTGCCAAAGACAGCCTCCTTCTTAAATTCATAAGATGTAACAGGTATGGTTAGTTTGTCAAGATTTCTGTATCTTTCTGCCACATTTTCTTCATCTCTGACTACATTTCTTGGTATTTCAGGATCTTCTGCATCTCCACACGATTCACAGAATAATCAATCTTATAATAACATTGTATATATGCACCGCTAGTAATTTATAGAAACATTGTATATTGTTAGCTGCTGCATTGAAGATAAATAATACATTGTTACTTTATTGATTACACTCCACACGGCCAGGCATCCATACAAGAAGATCTTCGGTTACACACTGCTAAAAATGATCCCCCCTAGCCTATTCATAGGTATACTATACCTACTCAGTTATACCCTAACTAGCTCCTTCGCTGAGACAACCAGCCACAATCCAATTTTGATCATAAGAAGACATGGAAGAAGAGATCACAGCAACTCACACCATTCACCTCCAGAGTACCCCCAGAACTCACACCCCCACCTAATCCACATACCACTTCTACACCACACTAATACCAAGCAACACCAAGATCCACGCATCCTTAGATGTGCCCTCATAAATGCACGATCGGTCCGCAAAAAATGGCCAGTCATCCCTGCCATTATATCACACCTCATCCTTGACATGCTACTGGTGACTGAATCATTGCTCAACAGCTCTGACTCAATCCTCATCAACCATCTCACCCCCCCTAACATTCCACGCATGTCATAGAACCAACCGCAGAGGTGGTGGTGCATTCATTCTAGTTAAAACTGACCTACACTATCAAACAATCTGCGCCAACAGTTCAACCCACCTTGATACTATCTCTATTGCGAACAAATACAACACAATTAACTTAATATACAGGTCTCCATCCCCATCTACTGACGATCTCGCAACTATAATGGAACTAGCATCTAGCCCCCAAAACGCATGTAAACCTAACTGGCTACTGGGTGATTTCAATCTCCCAGCTCTACACGATATCCACTCCAGAGCCCTACTAGAAGCACTCAGTAACTTACACTACAATCAGATGGTAGATGCCCCCACACACCAAAAAGGGAACATGTTAGACCTTATCTTCAGCCCCCGACCAGAGGTAAAGCCTGACCACAAGTTCAACATAACCATCTCACCTGTACCATGGTCCGATATTAACCTAATCAGCTTCCAAATACCCTTATGCCAAGAAAGAGAAAACACCCCTGAACCAGCTGAAAATAAAATAGCTTATCCTAGACGCTTCAGACCCTTTGATGGTGAGGAGATCACCAAAAACGTCCTTCCCAACATCAACACTACTTCACCAATTCTTGAAGAGGTACTGGCCTCGTGGACTAACAACCTGAGTACCTTTCCATACGTACCTACCCAAACAAAAACACACGTCATAGAGAAGCAACCAGATAAGAAGAGATCTGCACCCTGATATACTGCCGAATTAAAAACCTCCCTACGTGCTCTCAGGAAATTGGAAAGAAAATGGCGATGCACCCGAGCCACATCAGACCTGACACTCTACAACTCCCACTTGCAAGCCCATCAAACTCTTATATCGTCTAAAATTAAAGAATACCACTCTAATCTGCTGAACCGATCACTGAACAAGCCTCATGACTTGTTCAACATAGTTAAGTCCCTAACAAAGGACCCATCAGCCTCACAACCAATGCTGATACTCCCTCAAGACTATGCCGACTATGCCGATGTTATTGATAGCGAAAACCAATAACGTCAGTAAAGTCGCACTATCCTGCCCCACCATGAACCCACCCAAGCAGCTCTCCACCTTCTTGACACCATCACAAAAAAGCATTGAAAGCATCATTTCAAGCATCAATGCCACCACGGCCCCTAACGACCCTTGTCCAGCTCTCTGAATAAAGGCACTACGCCACGAAATCAGTCCAATAATAGACAAAATCATCGACCTCTCTTTCTCCTCTGGACAGTTTCCATCAAGCCTTAAGCAGACATCCATCAGGCCCCTCTTAAAGTACACCAAACTTGAGGCCCTGAAGTTCGAATCATACCGATCCATATCCAGCATCCCATTACTAGCAAAGATAATCGAGAAGGTGGTACAACAACAGCTACAGGATCATATCGACACTAATGCCCCCCTCGACACAAGCCAACACGGTTTCAGAGAATCTCACAATGTCGAGACACTCCTCACCACCCTCATCAATACACTCATTAATGGGATCGACTCCATCAAACAAGGATATGCACTAATTTTCCTCGACATCACCGCAGCATTTGACTCTGTAAACCACGAACAACTTCTGATTCGGCTGCATGATAAAGGGATAAGCAACTTAGCCTGGTGCTGGTGCAAATCTTAATTAACCGACAGATGGCAGCAGATAAGAACAGGATCTACAACCTCCATGCCATTCAAACAGCACTATGGAGTACCCCAGGGCTCATCCCTCTCCGCACTCCTATTCAATATCTACATGCAACCGATATGTGAAATAATTCGATCATTTAACATCTCTTGTTTGCTATATGCAGACAACATATTACTCTTTACTCCATTCACAACTGAAACCCCAGATTTCACCAATTGATAAACTGCTTCAATGCCATAACCGGTTGGCTCCTCTCCCAAAGTCTCAAACTCAACTTTAAGAAGACAGAAGTTCTATTTGTGACAAGGAACCAGTCCTTCATACCTCTGACAACCATAAAGACAAGAGATGCAGAACTTACAAGCAGACCCTACATCCGCTATCTAGGTGTGACTATGGACCAACAGCTCAATTTCAAAACGCACATCAACAACATAATCAAACAAATATATCACAAGATACGAACCCTATGACATCTTCGACCTTTGCTACATCCAGAGGATTTCAGAACAGTCTTCCAAGCATTGGTGATCCCCCACTTTTATTATGCTAATGTAATCCTACATGGCCTTCCCAAAAACACCCTTAACCCCCTACAATTAGCGATGAATACGGCCGCAAGATTCCTGAGCAGAGCCTCCAGAGCTGACCACATCACCCCGGTCCTCAAAAACCTACATTGGCTACCAATTTACTGTCGACTGTCATATAAAGTAACCATCATCACTTTCAAAATCATTAACAAGATGGCCCCCTTAGCTTTACTGGACCTCATCCACCCCATGCCAGCAAACAGAGAAAGAAGAACACGCACTGCCAACATACTATCGATTCCCAGCGAAATAACAAAATGTACCAAAACAACCAGGAACAGAGCATTTAAGTTTTATGCCCCTAGCTGCTGGAACGCACTCCCTGCACCCATTAGAGCCATCAAAGATCTAGCTCAATTCAGAAGAGCGCTTAAACATCACCTCTTTCTTTTACACTATTCACAGTCCTCCAACATGGCACCCCCTAACACACTACCATCCATGAACACGTAAACCTTTACCAATGTTGTACATACTATGACCACGTAAACACACTACCATCCATGAACACGTAAACCTTTACCAATGTTGTACATACTAGACTGTAGACAGATGTAAATGATGTATATAGTTACCACCAGTTTAATCCAAGTTAATCCTCCCTGTTCATTGTAAGTGCTCTTATTGCACAACACCGTTTTATGTAAACCGCACTGATTTTTAAGAGTGCGGTATATAAGAACAATAAATAAATAAATAAATAAATAAATAAATAAATAATCACTTGGTATTGACACTTCTATGCCGTTCTGGTATTCTCATTTACCACTATGTCAGGTTTCCTGGCATCCAGTTTCTTATCCGTCGAAATGGGAATGTCCTAGGTGATCATGACCTCTTCGTTCTCTGTTCTCTTAGGGTCATGATCCCAGTGCTTTTCAGGGACAGTGATGTTGTAGTATTTCCAGCGTTTCTAGTGGAAGAGGCATGCTATTTTGTTGTGCCTTTCTGTATAGAAATTTTCCATCTTCAGAACTTCACAGCCTGCTATAAGGTGAGTCACTGTTTCCAACTCTTTCTTACAGAATCAACATTTATCTGTTTTGCCAGATATTTCCATTGCTTGCCGTAAACCATCTTTTTTTGTAATCCATTGTCTTGGGCTGCAATTATCAATCTTTCATCCTTCGGTTTCAGTTCACCTCTCCTTATATTTTACACAGTATGGGGAACTGCATCTCTTATTTCTCTGGTGTTTCACAACATGCAGTATGGCTTTTTGGGTTTCAGTTTAATTTTTGTCGACATATTTTTATTTTCACTTTAGGTCGTGGTCACTTATTCTTTACTTGATGAGGATCTGAGTGTGTGAACCCAGGTATTCTGTTAACATGGAGTTTGTATGTAGGGATCTGTACTGTAGTAATTTGACTTATTCATCTTTTCAAATAGGTGTATGGATGTTCTAGGGACCACTGCAGTATTTATCGTGTTTTTTTCTGGGTTTGCCACTTGTATGAGTTTTGGACATTTATGCTGATATAGTATGGTACATTTGACCTTGTAGATCTTTGATTTTTTTTTTAATATATTGAATTCTGTAGGTGAATGTCCTACTTCTGCTCTGCACCTATTGTTGATGAAGAGGTTTCTGTTGATGCAGGATATATAAAAAAAAAGAAAAAGTGAGAATCATAATTCAGTTCATAACAAAGTAAAATGAATTATAATTTGGTGTTATAAGCTATGCTGTTGTTCTCACTTTTTTGTTTTAGTTCCTTGGTGTGCGAGCATCTTGCATTTCGTTCTATGGAATTTATATTCACATTAACACCATACTGACCCATTGTGCAGTTTCAGGGGTTATGTTGGAGTTGCCAAGCCCTTCTTGATGTTTATGTTAGAATGGGAGGTGTTGTGTTGGTCACAAAGTCCCTCTGTTTTTTCAGAGGTTGGGAAGTGCTGTGTAGGGACACCAAGTCGCTCTTGTTTTTTGTGGAAGTGGAAGTTGCTGCATGGGTGCTGTTGAGCCCCTCTTGTTTGGCATATTTAGTAGCATATTTCTTAGGCTCTGTGCGGTAACATAAGAAATGCCATACTGGGTCAGACCAAGATCTATCAACATCCTGTTTCCAACAGCAGCCAGTCTAGGTCACAAGTACCTGATAGGTTCCCAAAAGTCACTCAGGTTTCACAATGCTGGTCCCAGGGCAAGCAGTGGATTCCTAGGTCCTCTTTAAAATAGTTTATGGACCTTTCCTCCAGGAACTTGTCCAAACCGTTTTTAAACCCAGCTACACTAACTGCTTTTATTACATCCTCTGGCAACTAATTCCAGAGTTTGATTGCGTGGGGTCGTAGGCTGACTGCAGGGAGGTAGTTACATCCTCCTGCAGTTACCGCATTTCAACAAGGCAAAATGGCTGTTGGTGCAGATAAGGCCACCCACTGAGGTGGCATTAATTGCACTCACATATAATTTTTGAAAGAAATCCTATAAACCTAAGAATAATGGGTAAAAACATTTTTTGTCTACATATATCTGTTTTTAATTTGTATTGATATATTCCCTACTTGGTGAAAATCTATCTCTGTTCTGCATGTGTGACTGAGGCTAAATGTTCTGTTAGCATGAAGTTTCTATGTAGGGATCTTTTGTAATCTAGCTTCTTCAGTTTTCTGAATAGGAATATGGATGTTCTAGAGCCTACTGCGATATATATGGTGCTGCCCTTTTCTGAGTATGTTCCACGTTGTGTGAGTTTTGGAAGTTAGTGCTGTTATGGAATAGTAGGTTTGCTCTATGGGTCCTGTACTCTGTGTTCTTGATGTGGTCAACTGTAGGGTGTTGGTTGGGAGGGTACTGGAATATGTATTGTCTTTGAGATTTGCAGTTTTGTGTTCTTTCTACTGCAAGACTGAAATTTAAAATATTTTGTCAGTTCAGATTCAAGGAAATTTCACATTTTAAGGGAATGTCTCAGTTTAATATTGTTTAGTAGGCTGATAGCTTCACCACTGCTGAGTTCCAGACTTTTCAACTCTAGCACAATTTAATCCATCTTTTGAATTCACAGCTAGCAGGATTTGTTTCTCAATTTATAGGTGTCTTTCTCATCAATAATCTGGTCCTAGCAAAATAAATCTGATGTGCAGATACTTATAATGGTTTGATTGGGGGAGGGGGGGCTGTGTGAGTGGATTTTCATTAATCAAATTTAATGTTTTGTTATTACGGTGCCTTGTGAAAGTATTCATCCCCTCGGTGTTTGTCCTATTTTGTCGCATTACAACCTGGAATTAAAATGGAGTTTTGGGGGTTAGCACCACTTGATTTACACATGTCTACCACTTTGAAGGTGCAAAATATCCTTTATTGTGACACAAACAATAATTAAGACAACAAGAAAACAGAAATTGGGAGTATGCATAGGAATCCCCCCCAAGTCAATACTTTGTAGAGCTACCTTTTGCTGCAATTATAGCTGCAAGTCTCTTGAGGTATGTCTCTATTAGCTTAGCACATATAGCCATTGGGATTTTCACCAATTCCTCAAGGTAAAACTGTTCCAACTCCTTCAAGTTAGATGGATTGCGTTGGTGTACAGCAATCTTCAAGTCATGCCACAGATTCTCAATTGGACTAAGGTCTGGCTTTGACTAGGACATTTAAATGTTTCCCTTTAAACCACTCCAGCATAGCTTTAGCAGTGTGTTTAGGGTCATTATCCTGCTGGAAGATAAACCTTTGTCCCAGATTCAAATCTCTGGCAGACTGAAACAGGGTTTCCTCAAGAATTGTCCTGTATTTAGTGTCATCCATCGTTGCTTCAATCCTGACTAGTTTTCCTGTCCCTGCCAATGAAAATCATCCCCACAGTATGATGCTGTCACCCCCATGTTTCACTGTGGGAATGGTGTTCTTGGGATGATGGGAAGTGTTGGGTTTGTGCCACACATGGTGTCTCCTATGATCAGGCAAGCCCGTCCATTGAGCAAGAATGTTGTTTGTGCAGGGCCCCGCGTTTCAGGGCATTTCCTGTTTTCCATCAGCCCCAGCGGGCTTAACAGAGCCGCGAGAGTGAAACACTCCCTTCGCGGCTCAAAAATCCCACCGCTGATGGAGCTGATGCTGGGAATGCTCTGCCGGGCAGGCGGGGGGGGGGGGGGGGCGTGGGACACTTGATTCTGCCGCTGCCATGGCAGCAGCCAGGGTTTTTTTTTTGTTTTAAATTTACCTGGGCTGATGGGGGAGGGGGTTTAGGACTGGTAATGGGTTATGGGGGGGGGGGCTAGGACTGAAAATGGGCTGATGGGGGTTAGGACTGGAGGTGGGCTGATGGGGGTTAGGACTGGTAATGGGCTATGGGGGTTGCAAAGACTAGAAATGGGCTGATGGTGGAGTTAGGACTGGAAGTGGGCTGATGGGGATTAGGACTGGTAATGGGATATGGGGGGTGCTAAGACTGAAAATGGGGTGATGGGGGGTTCGAACTGGATGTGAGCTGTTGGGGGCCTTAGGACTGGTAATGGGCTATGGTGGGGCTAGGACTGGTAATGGGCTATGGGGGGGCTAGGACTGGTAATGGGCTGGGGGGGTGCTAGGACTGGAAATGGGATGATGGTGGGGCCTGGGATAGGATGGGATTGGAAATGAGCTGATGGAGGGGTTAGGAGTGGAAATGTGCTGAGGGTGGGGCTAGGATAGGATTGGAAATGGGCTAATGGGGGGCTAGGACTGGCAATGGGCTGATGCGGGAACTAGAAGGGAGCGGATGTTGGGTGGGGCTGGAACTAGAAGGGAGCTGATGTTGGGGGAGGATTAGAATGGGATGGGGCTGGGAGAGTGAAATGGAGAAGGGAAAATATTTTGTGTGGGAGGGAAGGAAAATCTACAATTGACCAGGTATTGGAGAGTAAGTGGGGATTGAGGATGGAGGGGTAAAATTTGAATGGATGAAATAAGAATGAGGAAGGAGCAAAAGGAGAAAGATTAGTATGTTAAAGCAGATGTAGAGAGAGAATGGAAAAAAACTAGAAGAGAGAAGAAAGGACAAATGGACAGCAGATGATGGAGAGTTAGCAGAAGACACAAAGAAACCAGAAGAAAGTGGCTGGAGCAATTGCAACTGAAAAAAATGCACAAAAGGTAGAAAAATATCTCTTTATTTTGAATTTATTAACTGGAATATGTCAGCTCTGGGAAATGTGCATCATTAACATCTGCGCTTTGTTTAGTACAAGAGGAAATTAATTTATAGTTTTATTTCAACAGTGTTGTTGTACATTCCAAGTTTGGCTTTTGGGGTTCCCAGTTTAATTATTGTCTTCCTGTTTCTAAATTGTGATTCCTTGTTTGGTGATGGTCTATGTTCTGCATGTGTAACTGAGCTGAGGTATTATGTTTATGTAATTCCTATTTGACATTGCCACTTGTTCTCTTTCCCCAGTAGGTCATGTATTGATATTCTCTGAAATGTATTGTTTTAATATTTGCAGTGTTGCTTTTTGATAGATAGAGTATGGTGCTTTGTGAATCCTGGTAGTGCTGTTATGATACGGCAGGTTTGCTATGGGTTCTAAATGGGCAGTGTTTGTAGTAGTTCCTAATGTGCCTGGCGGTTGGCACTGGATTATAGTAATGTAGGAATCTTTTAATCTTTCTTTATCTATACACTCATTAAGAGGCATGTTTACTAAAAGTTAGTGTATGGTAACATTATGCAAATGTGTATGCAAATGAAGTCCCTTATGCAAATGAGGCCCCGCGCCCCTGCCCATGATGGCCAAAAAGTTCAATTTTCGTCTCATCTAGAGGAGAACCTTCTTCCATGTATTTGGTGGGTCCGCCACATGCTGTTGTGCAAAATCCAAAAGTATTTGCTTTTTTCTTTCTTTAAGCAATGGCTTTTTTCTGGTCATTCTTCTATATAGTCCCGCTCTGTGACGTGTATGGCTTAAAATGATCCTATGGACAGATACTCCCATCTCCCTGTGGATCTTTGCAGGTCCTTCAGTGTTATCCTTGGTGTCTTTGTGGCATCTCTGATTAATGCCCTCCTTGCCCAGTCTATGTGTTTTTGTGGGTGGCCTTCTGTTCTCAGGTTTGTAGTGGTGCCATATTCTTTCCATTTTGTTATAATGGATTTAATGGTGCTCTGTGGGATATTCAGAATTTGGGATATTTTTTATAACGCAACCCTGATCAATACTTCTCCACAACTTTGTCTCTGACCTGTTTGGAGTGCTCCTTGGTCTTCATGTTGCTTGCTTAGCGGTGTTGCAGAGCCATGGGCCTTTCAGAACAGTTATATTTATACTGTCATCATGTTACAGATCATGTGACACTGATTGCACACAGGTGGACCCTAATCAACTAATTATGTGACTTCTGAGATTAATTGGTTGGACCAGATCTTATTTAGGGGTTTCATAGCAAAAAGGGATGTGAATAGATATACTCACAAGTTTTCAGTTTTTACTTGTTTTTTTTATATATAAAGGGTATTTTATTGTCATTTCACTTCACCAATTTGGACTATATTGTTAGGTCCACTACCTAACATCCAAATGAGCCTCCAGTTTCATTCCAGGTTGTAATGTGACAAACAGGACAAAAACTAAGGGGATGAATGCTTTTGCAAGGCACTGTATGTTTGTTTCATTGTAACATCTGTTTCACTGAATTGCATGTGTGTTTTTCGATACCACCTAGGATTTTAGATGGATGGCATATACATTTTAAAATAAAGTATACAAAATGTATGCAAATGATATTGCAACGAATCTCTGCAAATAGCCCTGCATCACCCTCATGCCGCCCCAGGGGAAAGTGTGTGTGGGGGGGGGGGGGGCCCTGGTAGGTGGAGGAAAGCAGAAGTCTCAGATTGGGACTAACATGATCAGAGAATAAAATGGCCAGACAACAAAGGTAGAAGAGAATTTAATTTTCAATTTTCAATTTAATGATTGGATTTGGTGCTATCTTCATATTTTATACAGTACATGGAAATTAATCTCTTTCTAATGCATTGTATGCAGAATCTAACTTCTTGAGATTGCAGTTTAATTTTTATCTCATATGTTTATTTTTAGGTTATGGTCACTTATTCTGTACTTGGTGAGGGTCTGTGTTCTGAATGTATAACTAAGACCAGGTGTTCTGTTAACATGAAGTTTGTATATACGGATCTGTACTGTAGCAATCTGAATTGTTCAGCTTTTCAAATAGATGTTGGATGTTCCAGGGCCCACTGTAGAATTTACAGTGGTGCTGTTTTTGGATGGGCTCCTTATGTGAGCTTTGAAAGTTGGTGCTGATATGGTATGGTAGATTTGCTCCATAGATCCTCAGTGACTTTGTAGGGTTTTGTATTAGTTCACAATATACAGTGTGATCAAAGTCTCTCTGTACTGAGCGCCTGAACTTGCAGAAAAGGCAGACCTAACTGACTGTTTGTTAATGCTCCCAGTTGCACGGTTTGTCCCACCGCAGTATTGCCTGGTTGCCGACCAAGTGCTGCTCTTCTGAGCACCTCCGGCATTGCCAATCTCCCCTTCACCTCTCTGTGCCGTCCAAGTAAGTCAGCGCGGGTCCCAAGACAAAGTGGCTACCTCTGCCACCAAAACCAGTGCAGCTCAACTGTATGATTATGTGTGACCGAGCTGCTGCAGTTCTAGCAGGAAGGTACCGTACTCTGCCATGGGTATCCCAGGAGAATGTTTGTTGTTGTTAGTGAGATGATCAGAATTAGATTTTTTTTTTTAGATATTGAGTTCTATGGGTGAATGTCCTAGTTCTGCTCCACACCCATTGTTGAGGGTTGGTGTTCTGTGAATGCAAAATATATATTAAAATAAAAACAAGAACCATAATAAAATTAAAAATGAGTTATAATTTGGTTTTATAGACCATGCTGGGGTTCTTACTCTTTTTAGTTCCTTGGCGTGCAAACATCTTGCCTTTCTCCACATTATCTAATCGGCTTTTTAGTTTGGTTCAGTCCCTGACTGGAGTTTTGAGAAGGCACCCCCCCCCCCCCCAGTTTAGGCACCATCTCATCCCTCGCCTCATGCAGCAGAATGCCTTGAGCCGCCCCTGGGTGTGTATATATGTAAATGACCAATATATGTAGTTACATCATAAAACTGTTATTTACACATGTAGACATGTGCACAGTTTTCAAAGGGGGATGTTATGGTTCCATTTTGTCCAGGCTGGAAAAGTATGAATGTGTTTCTGATTTTGTAATGGCGCACACACACAGACAGAGAAAAACTAGACATCAGCACTTATGCCTGCTCCAAATCAAGCTTCTAAGCTCACTGCTCAAATGGAATTGGAGTTTGCACAAGTTATTGAGGAGGAGATTGTGCTTATCTCTTTGGTACTTACAGTAATATGACCTTAAAATGTTATGGGTTGTTTTTATTTGTCTCCTTAACCAGCTCTTCTTGGACATCCAGTTGTGTAAAATGGTGCACTAGTGCATACAAACAACAATGCTTATGTGCATAGGCTGCATAATCAGCACTTTCATGGTCAAAGCACTAAATGATACGCTGCTTATTTTTTGAACGTGAATTTTACCAAAGCAACTCTTCCTGTTGGATATTCTCCAAATTACATATATATTTTCCAGTGTCATTATATGTACTTTACGCATCCGCTATAAATGCTCCATACACTATCCTACCTATGCATCCTATGCAAAAACAGGCTTCACACTTTTAATATCACTCACAGTATTCTGGTTTTAGCTTAAATCTTACGAAAATTAAGCAAACCATATATAATTCACATTACTCAGAAAACCTCTATGCACCTTTTAGGTACATATTCTAAACTCATATCAGTTTTCAATGGAAAGCAAGTCACATAAATATATAAATGTAATTACTGCAATTAAAGCTGGACATAATTAATATAGACTGGAACTAGAATAGACATGAATTCACATTTTTATTTTGTTTATTCACAAACACAGCTGTTCCCAGTATCACCCCCCTGCAGTGTTCTGTTGCTTCCATTCACTGCCTTTGTACAGACTGTGATCGATGACAGAGATATGGCCCTATTCATCATAATATTCTGAGTCTCATTTCAATGAACAATAGTGGGAACTAAACAGTGGAGAATCTGCTTCTGGTTTGGAGTTCAAATCTTCAGTTTAGGGAATGTTTTAATAAATCATGTGCACTCAGTATCACTTATTAATGTTTGTTAGGTGGAAAGCACTTTCTGTAATAAAACCTTTACCTGAGTCACAAATGAGATTATAGCTGCTTCATAATTCTGAGAACCCAGAACAAAAAAAAAAAATCCTGGAAGCCACATGAAGGCACATTTTAGAAATGACGTCCAAGTACACTCTGGGATATCCTGGTGAAAAGTTTCAAAAAAGGCTAGGCACGTCCAAATATGGGCACCATTTCAGAAAGATGGATATGCATATGATATATACATCATTGGGGACAGCTACATACATGTCAACACACAGACAGGGTTTGTGTTCTAACCTGCCATTCTGTAAGCGGAGATATTCAGCAGTGCAACAACCATAAAACAGATTTCCCAGTAGTAACAGTATATGACAGCAGATAAAGGCCGACATGATCCATCTAGTCTGCCCAGTAAGGTGGCTAAAGTGATTGTACCTGCTGCTCCATGCAGATTACCCCCTCCATTTATTGAAGTATAAAAGATATTTAAGTTTGCTTTGACTTTTGGGTTTGCTTTAAGATCAGCAAAAACAATCACGCTCAGGCCCCACTATTCTTTCATGAACAGAAGTATTTTACTCCTACACTGTCCCGCTCCCTTGGATTTTTGCAGCCCAAATGCACGATCCTGCATTTTTGAGCATTAAATCTCAGCTGCCAAATTCTTGACCATTCTTCAAGCTTAGCTAGATCCCTCCTCATGTTATCTACTTCTTCCTGTGTGTCTACTCTATTGCAGATTTTGGTATTATCTGCACACGAGCAAACCTTACACAACAGCCCTTTGCAATATCACTAACAAAGAGGTTAAAAAGAATTGGACCAAGGACGGATCCCTGCGGCACACTTCTGGTAACATCCTTCTCCTCAAAGTGAACTCCCTTTACCTGTACTCTTTGTCGCCTCCCACTCAACCAATTTCTAACCCAATCGGTCACTCTAGAGTCCATCCAGTGATGGAATTTGAACCTCCTAGGAACGAGTTTGGTCAGTGATAGGAACCAGCTGGTTCACACTGGTTTGTGTGTACTGGTTCCTAGCGTTCTTGCATTCACTGAACTGGTCCTTACAGGCCATGTCACTGCCGCATCTGCGCTGGGGGGATTCAAAATACCTGACAGTATTTTGATGACATCGGGGGCTTCTCCCAATGCCATGATTCCCCCAATGCCATCAAAAGACTGTAGGGTGTTTTGAGTCCTGCCAGTGCAGATGCGGCAGTGACACGGCCTGTAGGGACCGGTTCAGCAAACACGGGAAAAGCTAGGAACCGGTTCACGTGAATCAGTGCAAACCAGCTGAATCCCACCACTAGGTCCATCCCTAGGGTGCTCAATTTGTTTATAAGTCACCTATGCAGAACAGTGTCAAAGGTTTTACTGAAATCTAAGTACACCACATCTAGGGCTCTCCCTCAATCCAATTCCCTGGTCACCCAGTCAAAGAAATCAATTAGATTTGCCAGACAAGTTCTGCCTCTGGTAAAAGCATGCTCCCTCAGATCCTGCAATTCTCTGGACTCCAGAAACCTCACTATTCTGTTTTAACAGTGTTTCCAATAATTTACTAACCACAGAGTTTAGACTAACCAGCCTTTAGTTTTCAACTTTATCCTTACTTCCGCTTTTGTGTAAAGGGACCACGTGTGCCTTTCTCCACTCTTCTGGGGTCATGTTTGACTCTAAAGAAGCATTGAAAAGGTCAGTCAGTGGAATTGCTAGAACATCCCCAAGTTCCTTCAGTATTCCCGGATGTATCCCATCCGGTCCCATTGCTTTGTCTACTTTTAGTTTAGCTAGTTCCTCACAAATATCGTTCAAGATCCCCATCACTTCTGTTCCTATTTTAGGGTGTTTTCTGAGGTCCTGCTCTTGGCCCTTCATTTGTGAACACAGAACACAATTAATTGTTAAGCAATTCCGCTTTATCTTCATCATCTTATATATATTAATTTCCTTCCCCCTTGAATCTGACAATACCACGTTTTCCCTTTCTCCCTTCACTAATATATCTGAAAAATGTCTTACCCCCCTTTCTCCCATTTTATTGCATTGACTATTTCTTCTTCTTTTTGTATCTTTGCTTTCCTGACTACTTTATTTACTTCTCTAAGTTTTTCCAAATGCAAATGCTTGTCTTCTCTCTCTCTGATCTCTTGTATTTTATGAAGGCTGCCCTCTTTTTCTCCACCTTTTCAGCTACCTCTTTTGAGATCTAGAATAGTCTCCTTTTCCTTTTACATTTATTTACCTTTCTAACAAAAAGATTTGTTGCCCTTAAAATATCCCCTTTCAGTTTTGTTCATTGCTTTTCAACATCACCTAGCTGTTCCTATCCCAGTAATGACTCCTTGAGGTATTGTCCCATCTCAGTAAAGTTAGTTTTCCTAAAGTCTAAGACCCTCACTTTTGAATGGATTTTATCAGCCGTAGTCCTAATACCTGAACCACACCATCTGGTGATGACTACATGTGCAATGAACTTCCACTATGACATCAGAAACACTCTCCCCATTGGTAAGCACCAAGTCCAGTATGGCCCCTTCATGTTTGGATTCTGTTACCAGTTGCCAGAAGGGAGTAGTTCTCCCTGTAGAGAATCTTGGATTTCCTTGCTTCTAAATGACACTGCAGCAGGGAAGTGTCAATCAACATCTGGCATATTGAAATCACCTATCAGTAGCACTTCTCTTTTCATGGCAATACTGTGTATGTCTTCTATTAAATTTCCATCCACTTCTTCTCCCTGTGAGAGAGATCTGTATATCACACCAATACAAATGGATTCCCATTTCCCTCTTTCTAGTTTAACCCACAGTGCCCCCTTGCTCCCTTTTAAGTCCTGTAATTCTATAGCTTTAATATTATTTTTTACATATAGAGCCACTCCTCCTCCTCTTCTTCCTACTCTGTCCTTCCTGAATAAAGTATAGCCTGGTATACGTAATTATATCTCCATTGTGGTTGTCTGTGAACAATGTCTCTATAACCAGCACCACTAAATCTAAGTCAGCCTCTCGCATTAAAGCCTCAACATCTGGGATCTTATTCCCCATGTTATGCTTTCCAGATGTTGCCCCTTTCACCATTTTCTACAGAGGTATTTAGTGTTTCACTTACTTGGGAGCTTTCTTCACCCATCCCCAGTGAATCTAATCTAAAGCACTCTTCAGCAGGTTAGCCAGTCTGCTGCAGAAGACCCTTCTTGGACAGATGGACGCTATCTCTGCTCTGCAGCCCTTAGAAAATAATCCCATGGTTCAGGAAATCAAAATGCCTTTGATGACACTATCCACGCAGCCATGAATTCATCTCCAGGAATCAAGCTTCTCTGCCTAGGCCTTTACCCTCAACAGAGAGGGTTGAAGAGAATACTATCTGCTTCACCTTCTGTCCCACAGCCATGAAGTCACTTTTGATATGCTCAGAGGGATACTTAGCAGATTCATGTGTGCCGACATGGATGAGCAGCATTGGATAATAGTCAGTAGGCTTGATGAGTCTCAGCAAACTCTCCATAGCATCTTGGATTTTGGCCCCTGAGAGACTGCACAACCATCTGGACCTCAAGTCTGGTCGGCAGATGGATGCTTCAGCAGGACCATACCTAGCCCTGTGGGAGCGGTGCGGCCACACAGGGTGCAAATGCTTAAGGGGTGCATTTCAGCTGTCTGCCGCTGCCACTTTTTCTTCTCTCAGTGGAGGCAGGCAATGGCAGACAGCTGAAATGTGCCTCTTAAGCCTTCTCGTGGCATGCTAAGCAAGTCTGGTCCCTCCCTCCTCTGATGTGGTGTCAGAGCAGGGAGGGACAGATCTGCTTTGCACGCCGGTGACTTGCACATCGGGAATGCCTCTTCTCTCCCGCCCCATCCATAAAGTGGCTAGATGGAGGTGCGCACGCCTGATGTGCAAGTCGCACAGGGTGCGATTGATGCTCAGTACAGCCCTGTGCCTCAGTATCCCTCAGAAGAGTGTCACCAAACACCACTACACATTCACTTCCTTGTGGTCATACATAGCTGAAAGGCTACTTGAGGTTTCAGGTGAAAATAATTTGTGTTTTTTTCTCCTGATCCCAGGATGGCTCAATCTAATGATGCTGGGGTTAGAAAGCTGGCATCTTGCAAGTAGAGCTATCAAGTCTCCATGGAGGCTAGTTCTCGTCAGCCTGCTCTCAACTGTGTCATTTTTTGCTGGTGATCTTTGTTCGTATTTCCTGATAGGCCCAAAGTTTGTTTGGTCCAAATCCTGAATAGCTAGGATCTGGATTAGGCTTGGCAAATATCTATGACAGTATACATACAAACAGTTACACAGAATTTCTGGCACAAGAACATGGCGAAAAAAAATCCGATTCACAGCCTGCACCAGAAAATGTATGAGAAAAGACTTGACGACCTAAATATGTATACCATAGAAGAGAAGAGTGACAGTAGAGATATGATACAGACTTTTAAATACTTAAAGGGTATCAATGAATAAACCTTTTTCAAAGAAGGAGAATAGGTAAGACTAGGGGGCATACAATGAAGCTGCAAGGCAATAAATTTAAAAGCAACATCAGAAAATATTTTTTCACTGAAAGGGTGGTGGATGCATGGAATGCCCTTCCAATGGAGGTGGTGGAGGCAAATATAGTGACGGAATTCAAAATGGCATGGGACAGACACATTGGATCCTTTTATAGCAAGAGGCTGAAACCAAAGCAAAGCTAAATATCTTTTAATAGAGAGGGGCTGACTTGCATGGAACAGTAGGTAAAACCCTAAACATAGGCATAGAGATGGGGTGATCTGCACGGAGCTGTAGTTACATCCATTCTAGCCACCTTACTGGGAAGACTAGATGAACCGTACTGGTCATTATCTGCCATCATGTACTATGTTGCTATGTATAGTAGAGCAGGAGTCAATAGATTCACATTGCAAAAAATCCAGGAAGAGTTTTGCACAGAGCTCCAGACCATAATACCTTTGGGCCAATTAGGAAACAGGAATGAATATCACCAGCAATGCAAGACACAGTTAAGAGCAAACTGGCTAGGGCCTAGCCCCCATGGAGGACATGATAGCTTTTCTTGTAAGAGGCCTGGCTCCTAATTCAATGATAACTGGTTTGAGGCCAGCCAATGATGCTAGTGTGTGCTGGGGGGGAAGCAGAAGTTTGGATTTCTCAATGTCAAGTCCAGATTTTAAATGATATAAATGTTTTCTTTGTTGTTTTGTATTTCCCTTGTTTCAAATGAATGCACAGAGCCCTAGTAAATGTTAATAGGAGGGAGTATAAAGCCATGTGTAGTAGGGGGCATGGCTAACTGCACTGAAAACGTCCTTAACACATGTTAATGTCACTTGCAATTAAGACGGGTGCACCTAATGCCTTCTCTTGATCATCCACGCTAACTGTAAAATTGACAGTGAGGGATAAAGATCAGCACACTAACAACAACATGAATTCCATATCCACTCTCCAGCCATAACTCATAGAGTCTCACCCCATCATGCACTAAACAGTTAGCATGGGATATGTACCATGCTAGCTGCTTTTAGAGCACAGTAACTATGAGCATGGCTGTTGGTGCACACTAAACATACTGTATGTTAAACATTTGTACACTTTAATAAACATGTTCCTAACTGACTCATTTTATATGAATATTTGATTCAAAATAATTAGAATATGTTAGTTATCTTAACCACTTGATGGATTTTTAAAAAATGACACCAAGCAAGTATTTTAATGTTATCTTCTCAACATGGACTATCTGAACAAAATCTCTCAATTCATTTTAATATAATTTATATGAACCATTTCCATGAGACAAAACTTTGCACAGTATAGTCTCATTTTCTATGAACCTACTGGAGAGTGATTATATCAGCCTCTTTGTCTGAATCAGTGAAACTATAGTGTAGAATATTCTCATCCTGTCATAGTCCTAGTGGTGTTACATTCTATAAAAAGCAACAATACTTCTCCAATACGTGATCTAATGTTTCTGCTGAGAAGGGCAGATTGAATAGATTTTATTGTAGTTGTACCTATGATGCAGTACTTCTCTCCACAGTTTATAGCCACATCTGTCCTGTGCATCTTATTACACACAGGGTTATTGTATTGCATATAGCAAAGCTTTGGAGAATTGGTTTTATTTATACTTCCGTAGAGGCAGGAACAGAGAAGAAAGCTGTTTGAAAGATGTGTGGTACTATATGACATGCATATTTATTTTATTCTACATCATTCAATCTTTTTATCAGCTGGGAAATATTTGTATGCTGGATCAGATCAGACTGGCAATAGTTTGAACTATTGTTCGGTTATATAAGACAAATGTAATCAGCTTTGAGATGACATTTCAAATGATTAGTTTTTCCACTGCTTACTTCAGGTTTACATTTTTGAAGCGAACCACCTTGAATTTCCAAGTAAACAATTTTGGATTTTCAGTGCCAATCAGTTCATAACTGATTGACTAAGTGAAACAAAAAATAGGCTCAGACATTTCTATTCATCAGTCCACTTTTGCTATAATAAGCAGTGTTTCATATCTTTCAGTGTCCTAAAAAATAAAACTGAAATATTTTGCATATAGTAGAGATATATTTATTTTATCAAAACACACACATTATCACATTATCTTAACTATAATCATCTTTCTAATTCTAATAAATAAATACAGTTTAAAATGCATAAACTCGATAAAAAAATGGAGTACCTGTATTGGTCAAAGTAGACCAGCCAGTAATCTTTGTTGCACATTTCAAGTCATGTTTTGATTCGTTATTATTCCTTTGAGATTCAGATTCAAGAAAATTTAAAGCATTACAATTTGTTCATGAGCTGGCAAGTAATACATAAAGGATTTGATGCACTAGATCCTCTCATGTCTATTTGGCAGCAAATTCTCAAGTACACCAGGCTGTAGAGCAAGACTTTACTGGAAAATATAGGGACGAGAATCATGAAGCAATGGAGATCATCTATGAGAGCATGTTTTGCCTTCAAAAGCACATGAGAAATGTGCACTGATATGAAAGTTAAAATCATGATGTGGGAGTCAGCCATTATGGAGACTCAATGTTTTACATGCACAGGAAAAGAAAGCTGAGAATTCCAGAAAGGTTCAGTGAATCATTGAAGAATTGTTATAAATTTGTGAGTATGTGATGATAATATCATTCATGAGTTTGTGTCTTTTTGAGATTTCAATTTGTCTGTAAAATATGTTGATTTATCTGCAAAAAAAACAAACCAAAAACAGAAAAGACTAGTTTAATTGCAGTGCATAATGTTTTCCAGATAATTCCTGGACACTCAACAAATACATGGAATATCAAACTTACCTTGAAATATTAGTCAGTGGTGGAAATTTTAGAAACTGTATTCATGAGCTGGACTGCTAAAAATGGGCATATAGAATTTCAAATCCCGAAGGTGTCTCTACATCTTGCTATGTGGATAGCTCCGGGATAAACACGTCCATTTCACATGGGGGCATGGTGGAGACCTCTCCAAGACATTTTGAAAAAGATAGATGTGCACACCGGATTTCAGAACATAAGAACATGAAATATGCCATACTGGGTCAGACCAAAAACCAACAAGCCCAGTAACCTGTTTCCAAAAGTGGCCAATCTAGGTCACAATTACCTAGCAGTTTCCCCAAAAGACAGAAGTTCCACAATGCTTGTATTGGGACAAGCAGTGGATATCCTGGGTCCCCTTTACTAATGGCTTATGGGCCTTTCCTCCAGGAACTTGTCCAAACCTTTTTTAAACCCATCTACACTAACAGCTCTTACTACATCCTCCGGCAACAAATCCCAGAGTTTGATTACATGTTGAGTGAAAAAAAAATATTTTCTCTTATTAGTCTTGAATAGGTTACCCTGTAGCTTCATTGCATGTCCCCTAGTCTTTCTATATTTTGTTGGCATAAACAATTGATCTATGTTTACTCGTTCCACTCCATTCATTAATTTATAGATTTCTATCATATCTCCCCTCAGCCGTCTCTTTTCCTGGTTAAAGAGCCCTAACCTTGTTAGCCTTTCTTCATAGAAGTATCTTTCCATGCCCTTTGCCATTTTGGTGGCTCTTCTCCGAACCTTTTCTAATAACGCTATATCCTTTTTAAGATACGGTGACCGTAATTGCACTGCATATTCAAGATGTGGTCACACCATGGAACGATACAGAGGCATTAAAATATCCTTTGTTTTATTCTCTATTCCTTTCCTTATGATTCCTAGCATTCTATTTGCTCTCTTGGTTGCCGCTGCACACTGGATGGAAGGTTTCAACTTATTATCCACGATGATGCCTAAATCTTTTCCTGAGTGGTGGTTCCTAATGTGGAACCTTGCATTGTGTAACCATAGTTTGGGTTGTTCTTTCCTAGATGCATAACTTTGCACTTGTCCACGTTAAATTTCAGCTGCTATTTGGATGCCCAGTCTTCCAATTTATGAAGGTCCTCTTGCAATTTTTGACAGTCCTCGTGGGTTTTAATTTTGTGTCATCTGCAATTTTGATTACCTCACTCATTATTCCCATTTCCAGGTCATTAACCGAGGCAGGCGGACCTGGTGCACCGGGCCCGTTTCCACCTTCCCCCCATCCCCCCCAATCTCCCCACCCAACAAAAGACAACACACCACATTTCATGGAACACAACTGGTCGCAGCTTTATTAACCTTTAACAATTTCACAATATGCCAACATGCTACACCTTCTCAATCGATTAGCGGCACCCGGCCCGCACCAGCCATACCTTAGCAAAGTGCCTTGCCACCGCTAACGCCATAACTTGCCCCCCCGGCAAGTTACCTAACCCTTCCCCCGACTTCGCCATGCTATTAGCAAAAGTCGACCAGGGTTTGTCCGGGTCAGGGGCACCCCGCCCCCGCCCTAGGTGTAGCCTGAGGCTCCAGACCCCGGAAACCTCCGGGATCCCGCCACCGGCACAGGTAACAACCTTGTTCCTGTGCCGCCCACCCAAAGCCAAGCTGCGACCAGTGAGCACCCCAACCAAAACACAGTCCAAGACCTCCCGCCAGACCTAAAAGAGGGGAGCCCGCACTACTGGCGAGAACTGCCCCATCACCCTTATACAGCCCCGGCCTCAACCTCCCCAATAAGGCATCATCTGATGCCCCCTTTGTCAGCCAAGCAAGTTACTAGCCAGCCCCCGCGACCAACCCCGCCAGTTCTAACATGCAGGCCTTGACAAAGTCAGCCCCCAGCAAAAGTACCCAGAAACGCCTGCAAAACCCCAGCAAAATCCCCCTGCGCCGCTCTGAGCAGATCCAGCATTACCCGGAACCCGATAAGGCATCCTCTGATACCCCAATGTCGGCCAAGCAAGCTAGTAGCCAGCCCCCGCGACCAACGCCGCCGGCTCCAACATGCAGGCCTTGAAGCAAAGGCAGCCCCAGCAAAATTACCCAGAAAACGCCTGCAAAACCCAGCAAAAATCCCCTTGCGCCACTCTGAGCAGATGCCTGCATTACCTGGAACCCGATCGTTGCATCCAACACTACAAGCCGTCGCGATATCCGCCCGTGGCACCGTAGCAAAGGAAGCCGCTGCGACCCGCAGGTCTGCGCTCACCTAGCCATGATATAGCCACCACACCTGGGCCGCTCCCCAATTGTCATTCACCGCCTCACCAGAACTCGCCGTCCGGCTCAGCGGACACAGAAGTGAAGGGTCCCCAACCTTCAGAAGGCTCCAGACCCCACCTGCAAAATAAAGGAGCAATGAAAAGTCCCTAACCCCCTGACCCACCTGAGCCGGTACCGCCGCACTTAACCCCTACCTGCCCGAGAGCACCATCCTATACTCTACAGGACCTGTATAGCCACCCAGAAGGAAAAAAGAGTGCAGCGCAAAGATGTAGACTCACCCCCCACCAAGCACCGCGCCAGTCTGATCACCTTGAGCGCCGGAACACCCCGGGGAAACAGACAAACAACCCCCTCCCCCCATACGAAGTTCCACGCCTACCCGGGAAGCACCCACAGGTACCGCCGCATGGCCGCCACAGGGAACGGCACCACTCCACCAGCCCCACTCCGATGCCCACTCGAGCCGTTTGGGAAACTCGCCCAAACATCCCAAACCGCCCAGCAACCAAACGTGGGGAGGAATCCCTCCCCCGCCCCCTATCCCGACCGGAGCCGCCACCCACTCCCCCATTCGAAAATGCCCTCTAAAAAAAAGGCCCGACAAAGACTGCCCCAGACAAGGCAGCTTCATACCCCCATGCGGACATCCGCAGGCGCACCAAAAGGGGGCCAGACTGGCACCTCATGCGCGCGAGGCCGGACGGCCGGGCACTCACCCCCCCCTCGCAGAAACTGGCGAGCTACCAATCCCCCAACCAGCGATCCGCACCCCCCCTTCGCACAAGGAAACCGACCCACTGCGAACCCACTCCGGTCTGAAACCCCCCCACACACCCCTAGCCACCACGATATACCCACCAAGCAAGGGCTCCGGTTGCCGCCCGTGCACGACCGAAATCGGACCACGTAGACACAGCCCTGATGACACCCAGACCACGTCCCCTGTGATACCAAATTCCGCAGTAACTCCGCATGTATCCCGGGACTGGGCTCCATAAAGGTCACCGGGCCCCAGATCCCCCATTGTCCGCTTCGGGGCAAAATCCCGAACCTGGTCCACCGGAATGCGATAAAGCCTAGACCATCCCGGCCACCCAGCTACGGAGAAGCCAAGCCTCCCTCAACACCCGCAATTGTAGAGATGCCAACACCGCCACCTGCATCCAACTCGCTCTTGTCAAACCCCCGCGGGAGCACCGATGGACCCCCTGCCGACCGCCGCATCGCCGCCCACCATACCACCTCACGGTTGCGGGGCCAAGCAGGCCAAAGCTCCACCACCACCCATAACCGAAACCACTCCAGGAAGGAGATATCAGCAGCCGAACCCGACACCAGCCACTACTACCGGCCCGCTACGCCCAGCACTGGAAAAACAACGCCTAACTAAAACTGAACCCAGAGCCGCGGATACCGCCGAAGCCGCCCATGAAAGGTGTGACCCATGGGCGACCACACCTCAACAGAGTGCAGTCCGGAAGTAGGCAGGTTGACTTATGAAACCCCCGACCCGCGGTACGAACCCCCACGCCACCCCACCTTCCTGCCGCAAGCTGGCCGGTAACCCCACGCACCCCTTCTCCAGTACCCACAAACGGCTTCCCCCCGTTCCAGGACCCCTCCCACAGAGCACAACCACGCCCCCCTTTGCGTGTCTGGAACACCCCCAATAACAATCCGCATACCCATATCATCCCGGATTGCTCGAGCGTGCGATGTCCCCACACCCGTCTAAGCACCGAAGGATCAAGGCCAACGCCACCTTGCGCGCAACCCCAGAACCCACCCCACCTTACCATCCACCATGCCCCCTGGTAGGCTCACACCCGAGCGCTTCCTGCCCCCCAACAGTCGCAAGACCTCTATAGATTGCGACGGGCAGCCCCAACGTCAAGTTGGCCTGGTATCCCTTCCAACGACTCCGAGAACGCGACCCCGGCAGGCCCCCCCTGCCCTAGGCCCCTTCCACCCCTATGCCATCCGACCCCTTCCCCGGCAGCACAAACACAGCTGCCCACGAGGCAGCACCCGAGTAGGAGGAGGACGCCGACCCCGAAGCCGCCGACAAGAATACCGCCTGCTCCTCCCTGCCCTACCCCCCCCACCATCCCCCGACAGTCCAGCCCAAGCCATTCTGTGCCCGGGGGGGGCCCGACCGCTCACCTGCTTCTCGACCGTCTGCCACCGGCAGCTGCAGTCCCGGCGTCCAGCTGACTGACGTCATCGCAGGTCTGCGCCATCTCACTGCGCCGCACCGGAAGCCTCCGCTGCAGCACCATGCCGTGTGGACTAGCATGAGGCCTCCACGACTACTGCACCAGCGCCGGCCCCTGTGGAGACATACGCGAAAACAGGGGGGGGAGGGGCTGCCGGAGACCACTCATGTGGTCATGGCCAACCTCGAAGAAAAAAAAAAGGGGGGGGGCCGAGACCAAGCAACCACCTTCCTAGCAACCCTCCGACCCGAGAAAACCGCCAACGAAGGCTGCACCGCACTCATTGCCCCGGTCACCCTGCCCGCTCCCCTCCAACGTAGACGAATGCGACGACGAAGCAGTGAACGACGTGTACGAGGAACCAGGCTTACAGCGCCGTCAACAAGAAGGCTTACACTTCCTGTCACCTCCTTGTCCACCCCCTCAGCTGCCCCCAACCCATCCCCCCCTCCGCACCGCGGTCCGGATCCAACTCACCTGCCGCACCGCTCACCATCTCCGCGGTCATAGTGGTCTCGGGTTGATCCGCCACTGTCGGAGGCCCCCCTCCTGTGATCCATCTGCCACATGGTCGCCGGCCGTGCACTCCAGCACTCGCTCCTGTTGCCTCGGACTGCTGCCAGCCAGGTGGTACCTGAGGAGAGAAGACACCAAAAAGGCGAAAAGGCACCTGCCACGGACCAAGGCTGCTGCCCCACCCCCAACCACTCTGCCCGAGAAGAGCCTTACCTGCCCCCCACCCCCCGCCAATGCTCCCACCCCGGCGGGTACCCACCACCCCGCAGTTCATGCAAGCTTACCTCACCCGCTAACACCGCTCCCTCTAAGCTGTGCGCGTGTGCGCGCGCACACACCTCGCCAAGCGAGCGCACATACCTTAGAACCGAGCGCACAAAAACTACGGCTCTGATGCTGCTAGAAAAAAACACAGACATCTTAAATTTAAAAAATTATGATTGTAATAACTAGAAAGTTCCCGCTTCATTTAATAATTGGCTATTGTCATTTAATTTGATTAAAATCAATGTGGTGTACATGCTGTATTCTGACGTGTGGTCAAATGCGTAAAGTATATAACTCCAAGTGTCGTTATGTGGCACCCAAAATTTAACCTTCCTTCAAAAGCTGCACACAGCTGATATTTTATGCGCACACCTCCAGAAAATTAGAGGGAACAGTACCCGCTAGCCCCCGCACCCTCTCCCCCAAGCCATCCACCCTGCCTCACCCCGCTCCCTGTGAACAGGAACAAATCCCCAAGTCATGCACCCCTCCGAACCTCGGTCCGCCCAACGTCCCACAGTACCCCTTACCAACCCCCTACCCCATAGCACAGGACTAGAAGGGTCCACCTGTCCCGCCACACTAAGGTCACCCCCCCTAACCCCCTGCCGAACATTAGCAGCACTACCTCCGCGACTCCGGCCCTCAGCCTGTGCCCCTGAAACCAGCGCCCCCCCCCCCCCGCGTGGCCTGCAGCTCCCCATTGTGCCCGCCCATAGGATCCTGGGCTCCCTGCCCCCCTTACAAGGCACTGGGGCTGCTCCCCGACTCCAACCCCCTTATTTCCCCCCCTCTCGCCCCCTGTTCCCCGTCTCGCTCCCCCCATCACCCCAATATGCCCCTTAGTTTTTGAAACCGGATGATCAGGCAAGACGTGCAGTCAAACCGCGCGACGGAGAGCCACACTGGCCCGATGCTTCCTACCTCCACTGCTGCATGCATGGAGCTCTACCCCCCCCCCTTTCCTTTCTTTTCCTTCCGTCAAAGAAGGCTTGCCTGCCACCCGCAGCCCGGAGAGGACCGGAACAGACTGCAAGTGCCCAGCACCCGACACCGCCAACGCTCCTCGTGCCGCTCCCTTCGGTCTGCCGCGACCTCCCTCTCCGAGCCGGCCAGGAGCCCGCCGATTACAGCTGCACCTCACGCCGGCCCTCAACAGTTCGTCCCGACGTCCTCTTCCCGCGCGAAGCTGTCGGCCCGGAATCGTAACCCAGATGACCGTTGCCTCCAGACCCCGCACCGCTGCAAGCCGGCACCCCCGAGCAGCCTCCGCCACGAATGACCACGCGGAGGCTGCCCGCCGGCCCCTACCCCCCACCACGCCGCCAGGAACCACCCTGATTGGCTCCCGCGTGGCTGCCACCGCCGGGAGCCAATCACTTTGAACTGCCCGTGGCCGCGCGCAGGGCCCGCGCACTGGCCGCGCGCCCGGTTACAGTCGGCCGCCGGGACCCTGCCCGCGGCCTCCTCATTTATGAATATGTTAAAAAGCAGCAGACCCAGCACAGATCCCTGGGGTACTCCACCATTCACCTTTCTCCATTGGGAAAATTGGCCATTTAGCCTACCCTCTACTTTCTATCTTTTAAGCAGTTCCTGTTCCACAATAGAATACTGTCTCCTATCCGATGACTTTTTTTAATTTTTTTATTTTAATCAAAATTACATGATCAAAAAAAATAAAACAGGGCAGTCTAAGCAAAAATATCTATGGCAAAGCCATTACAAGCAAAACAAATAAACAAATAAGCAACAAAGTCCACATCATGGGAGAGCAATTCAGATCTAAAGCCAAACAGAAAATAAAGAAAAAGAAAAACCAAGACCATCTTGGGTCCACAATATAGAAGGTGAATTATTTTTTACCAGAGCTGTCTCCAACTGAACCCTGCCTGTCCTGTACGAATTTTTCCAGATGTGAAACATCAGTGAAACTGTAAAAATTACCATCAAATCCAATAACACATTTTCACGGAAATCTCAAAAAAAATGTGGCACCTAAAGCCAAAACTCGAGGCTTTAGTGCTAGAAACTGTCGTCTACGTAATTGGGTAACAGGGGCCACATCTGGAAAAACAAGCACCACTTGTCCACAAAACTTAACCGCCTTTGCTTTGAAATAAGCCGTAAGAATACGTTGCTTAATTAATATAGAAGGAAAGGTGACTAGCAAAGTGGACCTCAAGGTGATAGTGTCAGAAGAGTCTTCAATGAAAGCAGTAAGATTTGCAATTGTAGGAACTATTTCATCCAGTCCTCCATCGGCAGCGTTCTCCTTTTTGGAGGTAGAGGGCACATAATAAATTTGAGAAGTTTCTATGGGCTCAGTTATAGCCAAAACTTCCTTTAAATATTTATCTAAAAGAATACTGGCTGAAATCAAAGATTGTGGGAAATTTAAGAATCTTAAATTACAGCAACGTATGGAGTTCTCCAAGGCTTCCACCTTGGCATGCAAGACTAAGAAATCTTTTATTTTTATTTATTTATTTTATTCGCATTTATATACCGCATCTTCCAAAGTTTTATAAACATCTTCCAAAGTTTTATAGCAGAAACATTAACTGATTGCAAGACAGGAACTTGGGACTCCAATTTAGTAACCGCAGTATCCAAGAAAATTATCTTATGATCCAGTTGCTGCAACGCTATTGCAGTTTCCTGAGTAAAGGTAGCTAAAGAGTTTAATTTAGAGGATACTTTTAAATCTATAACCTTAACTGCCCTCAATACATCCTTAAGGGTCACATCTGCTTCGGGGGATAGATCTAGTGTCTCCGAAGGGGCACTTAAATCTATACCCGGAACTGGTATGGGCAAAACTATGGAGGGCCGCCCCTCACACAGTTCATCAAAAGAAACTTTAGAGACTGAAAAACCTACAGGGCAGGGACAGGGAGGAGGAGATCTCCCCGCAGGGCTTAAAGAAACCCTGTCGGGAGAAGACTGTGCCAAGGGTAAAGAGACTACGTGCTTATCCAAGGGGCCAAAAAGTTTGCCCACCCCGGCATCTGCTCCGGCCACCTGGGACTTGGCTACTGCCTTCGCCTTCCGCTTGCCCATAATGTAGTACGTAAGATAAAGGCAACAAAACACAATACAACCGAAAGAAGTTAAACAAACCTCAACAAGCTTACAGTATATGTGCAAAAGGGATAGCTGAAAGCCAGTCCAGGCACACAATCTCTATTCCCCGGGAAGCCGATAGCGTAGCAGCGTCGCGGTGGTGTCGAAGGGGCATCTAAGGGGCTGAACCAGCCCCTTTAGACACGCCCCTTCAGACAAAGCCCCGCGGTCATGCTCTGCGGTCGCGGAGAGACAAGGCAAAGGAAATATGAGCAAAAAAGGTCCTCCCAGCAGCAGGGTGTCTCGGGCGTGCCTGCCCGATCGTCTCAGGGCAGCGTCGGCTTCACCGAAGGCAGTCACAGCTCAGTCTGAGCCCGAAAGCAGCTCAGTGCACCTCCACACAACCTCCAAAGTGCTCTCCGCTGAGAGCAAACAGGCACAGTTCTTTAAACACCTACAGATCCCCCCAGCAGCAGGGTGTCCCGGGCGTGCCTGCCCGATCATCTCAGGGCAGCGTCGACTTCACTGAAGGCAGTCACAGCTCAGTCTGAGCCCGAAAGCAGCTCAGTGCACCTCCACACAACCTCCAAAGTGCTCTCCGCTGAGAGCAAACAGGCACAGTTCTTTAAACACCTACAGGTCCCCCCAGCAGCAGGGTGTCCCGGGCGTGCCTGCCCGATCGTCTCAGGGCAGCGTCGGCTTCATCAAAGGCAGTCACAACTCAGTCTGAGCCCGAAAGCAGCTCAGTGCACCTCCACACAAACTCCAAAGTGCTCTCCGCTGAGAGCAAACAGGCACAGTTCTTTAAACACCTACAGGTCCCCCCAGAAGCAGGGTGTCCCGGGCGTGCCTGCTCGATCGTCTCAGGGCAGCGTCGGCTTCACCAAAGGCAGTCACAGCTCAGTCTGAGCCCGAAAGCAGCTCAGTGCACCTCCACACAACCTCCAAAGTGCTCTCCGCTGAGAGCAAACAGGCACAGTTCTTTAAACACCTACAAGTCCCCCCAGCAGCAGGGTGTCCCGGGCGTGCCTGCCCGATCGTCTCAGGGCAGCGTCGGCTTCACAGAAGGCAGTCACAGCTCAGTCTGAGCCCGAAAGCAGCTCAGTGCACCTCCACACAACCTCCAAAGTGCTCTCCGCTGAGAGCAAACAGGCACAGTTCTTTAAACACCTACAGGTCCCCCCAGCAGCAGGGTGTCCCGGGCGTGCCTGCCCGATCATCTCAGGGCAGCGTCGGCCTCACAGAAGGCAGTCACAGCTCAGTCTGAGCCCGAAAGCAGCTCAGTGCACCTCCACACAACCTCCAAAGTGCTCTCCGCTGAGAGCAAACAGGCACAGTTCTTTAAACACCTACAGGTCCCCCCAGCAGCAGGGTGTCCCGGGTGTGCCTGCCCGATCGTCTCAGGGCAGCGTCGGCTTCACCGAAGGCAGTCACAGCTCAGTCTGAGCCCGAAAGCAGCTCAGTGCACCTCCACATAACCTCCAAAGTGCTCTCCGCTGAGAGAAAACAGGCACAGTTCTTTAAACACCTACAGGTCCCCCCAGCAGCAGGGTGTCCCGGGCGTGCCTGCCCGATCGTCTCAGGGCACCGTCGGCTTCACCGAAGGCAGTCACAGCTCAGTCTGAGCCCAAAAGCAGCTCAGTGCACCTTCACACAACCTCCAAAGTGCTCTCCCCCGATGACTTTTTAATTTTGTCAAACGTCTCTCTTCTCAAAGGCTTTCTGAAAATCCAGATACACTATATGAACTGACTCACCTTTGTCTACCTGTTTATTCACACCTTCAAAAAATATAAGAGATTAGTAATACAAAATCTTCCTTGGCTTAAGCCATGTTGGCTGTCTCCCATTAAGCCATGACTATCTACATTTTCAGTAATTTTGTTCTTTATAATAGTTTCTGCCATTTTTCCCGGTACTGATGTCAGGCTCACCAGTCTGTAGTTTCCTGGATCACTCCAGAACCCTTTTTAAAAATTGACATTACACTGGTGGTACTCTAATCTTCAGGTATTACAGATTATTTTAATGATAGCTCACAGAATCATTAAAATAATCTGTAATACCTGAAGATTAGTGTACCGCCAGTGTAATGCCAATTTTGAAGCCAACAGAAAAGGAAAATAATTCCAGTATATGACAGGACACAGGAGGGAGAATCCTAGAGAGAGTGAAGAAAACAACAGAGAGAGATAGGGGTGGAGGAGGACTAGGGGAGGCTCTCAGTGAGGACAGAGATTATGGGTGGTCAGGAGACAGTAGAGCAGAGGTTCCCAACGTCGGTCCTCGGGGAACCCCAGGTCAGTCAGGTTTTCAGAGTACCCACAATGAATATGCATGAGATAGATCTGCATACAATGGAAGCAGTGCATGCAGATCTATCTCATGCATATTCATTGTGGGTACTCTGAAAACCTGACTGGCCTGGGGTTTCCTGAGGACTGGGTTGGGAACCACTGCAGTAGAGGGTAGGTTGAAAGCAGCTTGAAACAGGTGAGTTTTCAGGAGAGTCTTAAATTTGGAGAATAATAGTTCTTGGTATAGTGTGGAGGGGAGAGAGTTCCAGAGGGAAGGGCCCAGGAAAAAGAAGGCAGTGGTGGGTAGACTGAAAGGGAGCTCAAGAGGGGGATGGGAGAGCCAGCTTGGGAGGGGGATGGGAGAGCTAGAAGCTCTCTGCTGGGTTTTACATTTAACCAGAAAGCTCTCTGTTGTGTTTTAAATTTAAACTGAAAGCTCTTTGCTGATACTAAGCCCTGACTTAGTATTAAATTTAAACTAGAAGCTCTCTGCTGGGTTCTGAATTTAAACTGAAAGCCCTCTGCTGGGTTAAGCAGTGAGCATCTCTGGGAGGAAGGTGTGGCCTAATGGTTAGAACCAATTACTTCAGGCTGGAGGACCAGGGGTTCAAATCCCACTAGAGAAAGCAAACTTGGGCCAGAAAGACTGGGGTTCTAGTCCTACAGGTGTTCCTTGTGGCCTTGTGCAAGCCACTTAATCCTCCATTGCCTCAGGTACAAAAAAACATAGATTGTGAGCCCTTCAAAGACAAGAGAATTATGTGTGTGTCTCCCAAGGGCAGACAGAAGCAGTCTGCCATGATCACAGCCATTCCCTTCTATTCTGCCCACAGGAGATGGGATCCCCACAAACATAACAGGAAGGGAAGGCCACGGGGGCTTGGGGCAGAGTCAAGGTGGATCTTGGTCCTCCCACTCGGAGAGGTGTTCTGCAGCCCCTGATGTTACTAACCCTAGTGCAAGGCAAGATTGCATATTACTTTGCTGCTTGGGGACCTGTTGTCAATACCCTACCTGTGGAGGTTAGCGTGTATATGAGAAGAGCACCTAGGGTGACAGCAAAATGCACTCTGGAAACCCCTAAACTGCCAATCACCTTGTGGCATGTGGCTGCAGGCATGTGTCCAAAGAGGAACATCCCTTTGAGTACCAGCAGAGCAGTGGGGGCATGGCTGATATAGGAAACTGAAGGGGGAAGTACAGATGGGTAAGAGGAAAGTTAAATCCAAGCACATTGCAGTGTCTACTCCAGTTTCTAAAATCTCCCATGGGCAAACGTATGACTATTATGATTGCCCTTAGGGGAAGTGTTCAGAGAGACTCCTTACAGATTATTCTAAGGAGATATTGAATATCCCGTAGCATGAGGAGATACTGATTTCTAATTATTATATTTCCACTAAAATTTGGCTTGTGAAGAGACTGAGGGGGAGTTGGATTCCATGGTTACATGAAGAAGCCTAGATTTGACAGGGTTTCTTGAGAGTTCTTCTGATGTGATTTCAACACAAGCAAGCCTATTGCTCTCCTTAACTAATGTGGAAGATAAGATACAGTATTGGTTTTGAAAACATACTTAAAATAAAAACATCTTATGTCTTGTGGTCAAAAAAATCCAAATATTGCAGGAGTGACAAAGAGCACGCACATGTAATAGAAATCTTTTTGCTCTTGAGGCCTATAATACTTGCAATTAGTGAACCTTCTTTTAGATTTCTATGTAAGTGTTTGTGAAAGTATGAGGGGAATAATAATGTGTGTGTGTGTGGGGGGGGGGGGGGTTCTTCCATACATCTGGAGAAATTTCTTGCAGATAAGAAAGCTGCTGTTGAGGCTGAGGGATAAATGGCTGCAGGGGTTTATTTGAGGTCCTATAATTGACTGGTATGTGGAGAAACGTGTGTTAAAGGTTCTCTTTGTTACCTATAATTGTCTTTTACTCATTGATCATCCATTTCTCTTTAGGATTTGGACTATATTGCCGTACATTTTTAGTTTCATTTGGGTTTATTTGCCTTTTACTGTTAAAACAAATTTCTTTATGATCTTCCTGGAATGTAAATTTTAAAATCCTAATAAAAAATGCATGACAGCAGAAATCATGTATGGATTCTGTAGGAGTCCAGTTTTCTATAGTTTGGAATCTACAGCTTATACATATTATAATTTGGCATTCTAAAGCCCGATGTAATGGTTATGCTGTCTATTTTTAGTAGGGCAATTATTTCTGTCTTGTGAGTTAGTGCAATATGTTCTTATGGGTTCTCAATGATATGTTTTCAGCAAATATTCTTTTTGGATGAAACCCCCTAAAGGTGGGTGTTTCAGAGTGTGCTGAATAATACAGAATCAAAGGATAAATGGTCACTGTATGCTGCTGAAGAGGTCATATGAGGCATAACATTAAAACAGCAGCCTGCAGTAACAGTCATTGGGCTATCAGAGCTGGAAAGTAAACATTTAGGGGGGATATGCAAATCATTGCTTGTGCTAAAGAAGCAAGGGTAATATTTGTTTGTGTTTATTTCTTTTATTAAGATTTAATTTTACAGCTATAGGGAATAGTGTAGGGGAATAAATTGCACACACCAGACAGAGGGTGGAGAAGTAAATAACGGGGGCCAGTGGAAACTGCTCACCCTAAGAAAAATGGTATTACTTGGCACTGACACCAGCAGGCCTATGCAGAAAAGAGCTTGGAGAACAGTTACCTAGGATTTAGAGGCATCAGACCTTTTTTATCTAAAAGAGCTTAACCCTTATCTGAGAGATGAGGAGGAAACTCCCCCTGCTCTGCAAGCCCTCCTCCTACTCTGCTCTAGAAGATGGTGCTAGAAAGTCTCAGGCAGGCTTGGAGTGAAGACCCAGTTGGAGTAGGATGAAGATGGGGGTGGATAATCTCCTTCTCATCCAGGAAGTGGAGATGGCAGCAGAGAGACTCTGGAAAATCTAATCCAGGCTTGGGAGTCCCAGAAAAGGCCAGTAGCGGATCAGAATTGGCTCCATAAGGAGATGCAGTAGCAGAACCAGCTCCAGAGACAGCTGCAGTGGCAGAGAGTCCATTATGGACTAGAAGCCACCAGACCCAGGAAGGTCCAGTGGCAAATCAGCTCAAGAGCGAGCTGCATCGACAGGGAGTCCATTCTGAACTAGGAGCCACAAGACCAAGGGGGATCCAGCAGCAGATCAGCTCAAGGGAGAGCTGCAACAGTTGTTCTAGAGTGGGCAGAAGAGCACAACCCTCTCCAGATTGGAGGGGGCGGAACCAAAGCTACAGCCTCATTGGACAGATCTACAAAACCTCTTCTTTCACAAGCAGCCACTGGTCTAGAGCTCCAGCAGTGAATGAGACTTGGGGCTGGTGGGGAAATGGAAGGGAGTTAAGAGACAGTTATTAAGATTAAATCCATAATCTTTAAAGGTTTACTTGAGTCACTACGTATGCATTTAAAGTTGGTTGTTTGAACTGCCTTATGTCCTGTATTGTTATTTAGCCTTACCTGCTTGAACCACTTATAATAATATGGGTTGTACATACTGCATTATTTTATCACAATACTGATGTATATGTTTTCTAAATAAATTGTAAATACTATTTAAGCCAGCCTTGTTCACAGCAGTGGGGGGGGGGGGGGGGGTTTAGAGGTTTTCTGGGGTGAAAGGAGGGAAATCCTGCCCACTAACACCTTTCTTCCCCAAGTGGAAGCACCAGGTGCCAAACTAACAAGGACCAATGGAGCCCACTTGAGGGACCTCCAGACAGGCCGTTCCCAGATGCTGAAGTGCACCCAAAGGGGCGCTACATGGAAAATACAGAATATGAATTAATAATTGACATAAAGTATGGTAACATAAATTTGCTCCAAAGATGTCAAGAATCTATTTATTTTTACTAAGTTTTATTTTACCTCACCATGAGAATAATTTTATAATAGATCACCTAGGTGTGAAGGGCAAATACGTGTCTATTTTAAGCCAATTTTAGAAAGAAATACATGTGCTTATAGGGCTCTTTTACTTACCTTAACTGCCAAAGTTAAGTATGGTAAATGCAAAGTTGGTACAGGAAATGTACCCAGAATCTGTGCTGCATTTAATGCGCGGAGCTGACATTTACCACACGAGAGCTGTGGTCTCTGCCTCAGCAGGCAGAGCGGGAGCAATTGCCACTGCCGCAGGGAATGTGGCCTAACACGATAGAGGCAAGCAGCAGTGGCCACAATGTTCACCCCCTTGTTCCAATATCTCCTGCGGCACAATACCTCAATCACACCCTCCCTGATCACCCCAAAGACCTCCCAACATGCACTCCTGATAGCCACAGTGGGCCTAAATTCAAAATTTCCCAGTGGTCTAGCAGGAGCCAGACAGGTGCAATCCACATTCCTGGTGCTGGGTTTAAAATGACACCCATGATCCTCAGGGGTAGTCTCCTGGCCCCTTTTATACCACCAGAAAATCATGAAGTTAGATGTTGGGAAGGCCTTTGGGGTTCAGGGGGTTTTGATTTGGGGTACAGGGGGTGTTGGTCTTTGGAGGCTTCAAATGTGGCTTGAGGACCCAGAGACTGTGTGAGAGGGGGAACAAAAACACTTTTATCAGGCTTTGGGTGAGGGGACTCCCTGCCAGGCCTCTTTAAGAAAAGTTCCTTGGAGCATCCAGTGGAGAGTTGTCATTCCAGGGGAGCACAATAATGGAGCTTGTAAGGATGATCACAAGCTGTATTCTTTTATCTTGGGAGCTTCGAGCTGGCATTATTATTGCAAGAATAATGCAGTCTGTGCTATTTAACACAAGCTGTGCTATTATTTTATTTGAATAAAAGATGTTTTGCATGTATTTGCTTACTTTGCATCTCATTATTATTAACAAATTTTGGGGTTAATTAACATGCATTATGGCAAAATAACATACATTATTGTCATTTAGCATGCCTTAAGGGGCAAATATTATGAGGTATTACCATTATACACTTTAGTAACTACCCCCTTAAATTAGGAAATTAGATTTTGAACCCTAAGGTAGAAGTGAAAGCATTAGGGGTATGGCTGGATTCTCATTTGAGAATGCACAGACAAATTAGCAATCCTGTGAGGTCATGTTTTTATCAATTGTGGAATATTAAACATACTAAACCTTATTTGAGTGAGAATGATCTTTGTACAGTTGCCCATACATTAATATTTACTCACTTGGACTACTGTAACTACTTGTGCATAGGGCTGACTCAGATAATACAACATAAAGTATCTGGAGTTATTACTAGCCCTAAAGGAAATGAACATGTTATGACTGTGCTTAAGACTCTTTATTAGTGTCCTGTGGAGAACTGATTAGACTTTAAAATAATATGATTGATGCCTATTTTTTTTCAAGGGGTGCTAATATATCTATCCAAATGCACAGTACACTATGTTTCGAGCCACTAGTCGCAATCCACACACGTTTTTTGTTATAAGTCCCAGGTGGTATTATGTTAATATCAACACAGCGGAGGGCACTTTCTTATAAAGGCCCCTCGCTGTGGAACTCTATACTTTTGGCATTAAAAAAGATAAAGGATATCCAATGTCAGGGCCATATCTGGCAAGTGGTACTGATTATTTGGTATGCCCAGATAATGATTTAACTATCTGGTCAGCAGCGATATTCATCCACTGGCTGGATAGTTACACCTGCTAAAGCTATGCTATCTTTTGTTTTGTCCTAACTTTGGCAAGTTTTGCTTAACTGGTTAGAAGCTGCATATAGCCGCTGGCTGGTAACCCTTGGTGCTGCCTTAGGAATGTCCCAATGTAAAGCAGCTAGGATTGGGACATTCAACTGAGCTAAGAGGGGATATTCAGCAGCACAGATCAGGTATGTGCTGCTGAATATTTTTTATTTATTTTATTTATTTACATTTCTTATATACCGCACTATTTGCGATCAGCGCGGTTTACATAAAACAAACAGTATCCGACAATAAACAAGAGTCAGGTCATTATAATTAATACAGTTTGCATGTCTGCTAATGGCATTAATCCCTTTGAATATGCCCCCTTGGATTTTTAAGTATTATGAATAATTTTGGAATGTTTCTTTCCTTTTAAGTTAATGTGATTATTTGTTGTAAGCCACTTCATAGCCTTACAGGCAAAGGTGGTATATAAAAAAATGAAGAAGGGAATATAGTATGTTTTGACCGAGACCCTAGATGGCTGTTAAAATATACAAATGGGAGTTTTGATGGATTCAGTCAGTTTTTGCATCTAGGGTTTTCCCTTTTGTTGAAGGATGAACTGGAAGTGAGAAAGTTGAATAGTTACAGTTACGAATGATGAATAAAATTGTGGAATTTTTAAGTATTAAGGTAACACTCGCAGTATTTGGAAGAATTAAATCTAATTGCCAATCTGGATTTCATCCAATGCCCCAATGCTAGCCCAGAGAATCAGGACATGTTATGCTTAGTTCATCAGACTTTGTATGGTACTGAGCTATGTCAGTGAAAAGATCTTGAAATATTTTTCACTCCGAACACTGTAGTCTAATAAAGTACAGCAGTTAATCCCACAAATTAAATACTTTCAATGCTAAGTTTATGGCATGTTCAGCCTGATAAAATAATTCAGTATTAGTATGGATTTCAGTGTATATAAGACCAGGTTGTTTGAGAAAGGAGCTGGATGGCTTTTAACTATGGTTTTAGAGCAAGAGTACTGGGAGTAGTGATTGAGGATTTTCCCATAGATTTCACCAATAGCTTTTGAATTTGGCACAGTCAAACACTCAGTTAAAATCAGAAATCTTGCTTCTAATTACACTGTAATATGATGTTGGTAAGGCAATTGTTAGGGTCACTAGAGGGGTAGTCTTTCAAAATAATCAAGAAATTGCAGCCATTTTTAGATATGAAAGCCACTTTTAGATATGTTGTAGAGAGGGAGCAAATGTGTATGGGGGCAGCTTGTTCAAATTGCTGTTCCTGACAGAATCCATCCCCCCATTCCCTGACATCCCCTGATATCAATCCCCCTAATGACTTCCCTTGACATGAATCTCCGAAACCTTGATACTTTAATCTCCCCAGCATCAACCCCAACTAAGTGACCCCTTCCAACATCAGTTTTCTGATGGCTTCTTGGCAGAGCCCCACTCCCATTCCTAAAAGAGCCTCTATTGCAAGCAAGGTAATACTATGTGGCTCTTGAATACAAGCTCTCTGCCTGAGAGCTCTTAGAGGTTTTTTTGTTTTGTTTTGTTTATTTCATTTTAATAGCTAATTCTGCTGTTTTGTAGCTGTATTGAAAAAGGGGAATGTTTTGTGTTCTTGGGTAAAACTACTTTTCTGCTGCTAGAGTTTTTACTTCCTCTTCTAGCCTTCAAGTTCAAAGAGGTAAGCAAGTTCTTTGAAGTCACCAACCTCATGAGGTGTTTGGTCCTCCTTCACACCCTAGCTCCCATCCACCCCGTATAAGAATTTTGGCTATATAGGGCAACTCCCCTATTAGCTTGTTGACAAAAGATAACAGGTTTTTATTGCTTGGTAGGGAAAATCTTGTAAGAAAATACAGTAGTTCCAAATTGGGATATATACTAAAAGTAAACAATTTGCCATTCTTCAAAGAGCTTTGATTAGGTAATTTTACAAAGGGAACACATTAATCTGTATACTTCAGACAGATCAAATGTAAGGTAGTAACTGTTTAGCAGGGAAGCAGGGCTACACACAGGGACAAAGAACAGCACTGTCAGAACACACATAAAAGAGGTTAGCTGTTTTTCTCTTAAAGGAGAGCTGAGGAGAAGTTAGGGACTTTCTGAGGTCTCTCTCATTGATTTCAACAGGTACCAAAGCTCCACCAACTGAACGATGGCTGGTAAATATCATATTGCCAAAGTTGTTGCCCCAGTTACAGCTTCTGCGTCTATCTAGACAGACAGTCTGATGCCAGTCAAGGGAGCAATTCCATGTGCAAGATGCCTGCAAGCTAAAGCCCTCATGAAACAAGTGGAGATGTTCAGTGAAGAGATAGTGAGGCTGAGGAGCATTCAAGATAGCAAGAAATACATTGATGAGATGCTTCTTGAAATAATATCTCTGCCTGCAGATGATGTAAAGGGGACTGAAGGGTGGAGAAAAACAGGAGGAATCCCTTTACAGCTCATCAGATTCAGCAACCTCAGCCCTGACCCCATCAATGCCTTCCTACTGAGGCATCTATGGGAAAGGAACTCCATGCCCTGTTGGAGACAGGGAGCTCAAGCAGCAAGAGGAGACTGTGACGAGATTCCTTCAATGTTGAAGGGTGAGCACCAGGAGAAAGTCTCAGGTGCATCATCATCATCATCATCGCAGCCCTTCTTGACACGATACAGAGATTAATGGCAGGGAATGGCCAGCCTAGCTTCCCCGTAGGGAGGAAATGACCCCCTGGATGGAGGAGTCGACCCTCATTGCCCAGGAGGTTGTCTCTTGATGTACTAATCATCATGGAGTCCCTGCCCGAGGTGTTGATGCCAATGATCGCAGCTGTGGCGCTGACCCCCTTGCAGGTGGTGGATCAGAGGAACACCTTAAAGCCCTTGAAGCTCACTTGGTGGTGGTTCTAGCCTTGTAAAAGGCAGGCTTTTTGGCACCGGCGTCATTGTCACCCCACTCCATCCAGACTTTTCTGGAGACCCATGCCCTGTCTGCTGAGGCAGGTGCATCGGGTGAGAAGACGGAATCTGAAGAGCCCTAATGGTGGAAACGGATTTGGACATCGTGGCCATTACAGAAACATGGTTTAATGAATCACATGATTGGGATATAGCCATAGCGGGCTATAATCTATTCAGAAGAGACAGAGAAAATGGAAAAGGAGGAGGAGTAGCCTTGTATGTCAAAAGCAGTATTAAAGCTACTGAAATGCAGGGAACATGGGGAAAAGAAGAAGCGCTCTGGATTGCGTTGGAAAGAGGAGATGGCACTGTCATCCATATTGCTGTAGTCTACAGACCTCCGACTCAAATTGAAGAGAGAGATAGCGAATTGATTATAGATATTGCCAAGATAGCAACAAAAGGGGAAGCAATCATATTGGGTGACTTTAATCTACCTGATGTGGATTGGATTACTCCTTCTGCACATCTGGAAAGAAGCAAAAAAATTGTGGATGCTCTCCAAGATGTATTACTTAGACAAATGGTGATGGAACCAACCAGGGAAAGCTCAACATTGGATGTAGTGCTCACCAACAGTGATAACGTATCGAATGTCTGTGTGAGTGCCCCTGTGAACAACAGTGACCATCACACGGTGTGGTTTGAGATAAAAGCCATGATACAGGCCAATCATAGCAAGCTCAAAGTCCTAAAATTCAAAAACCCTGACTTCAATAAAATGGCTGAGTACTTAAAGGAGGAGATAATGGGGTGGAAGGAGATAAGGGAAGTGGAATTGAAATGGACTAAACTAAAGGCGGCAATAAAAGGGGCAACAGATAAATATGTAAGAAAAGTAAATAAAAACAAGAGGAGAAGGAAACCTATTTGGTTTTCCAAAGAGGTGGCTGCTCAAATAAAGGCAAAAAATACAGCTTTCGCAAAATTCAAAAGCTTGCAAACAGAAGAACACAGAAATGAGTACAGGATCAAGCTCAAAGAGTCTAAAAGAGAAATAAGAATAGCAAAATCAAAGGCAGAGGAAAAGATGGCTAAAGATGTTAAAGGTGGTGACAAAACTTTCTTCAGGTATATTCGGGAAAGGAAGACGATCAGAGTTGGAATTGCAGGACTCAGAAGTGCTGGGAAAGGACTCGTGGAAAGTGACACTGAAAAAGCAAAATTGCTAAACAAATACTTCTCTGTTTTTACTAAAGAAGATCCTGGAGATGGACCAGCTGTGACTCCCAAATATAAAAATAGCAATGAAGTAGATACCACACCATTCACAGAAGATGAGGTGTTAGAACAACTTGCTAAACTGAAAGTGGACAAAGCCATGGGACCGGATGGGATACATCCCAGGATACTGCAAGAGCTCAGAGAGGTTCTTGCAGGACCGTTAAAGGATGTCTTCAACAGATCCTTGGAAACAGGAGTGGTTCCTGAGGACTGGAGAATGGCTAATGTTGTACCTCTACACAAAAGTGGTGACAGGGAAGAACTGTCAAACTACAGGCCCGTGAGCCTTACCTCGGTGGTGGGAAAAGTAATGGAGGCACTCCTGAAAGAGCGAATAGTGAACTTTCTCAAAACCAACAGGTTGCAAGATCCAAGGCAACCTGGTTTTAGCAAAGGACGGTCTTGCCAAACAAATCTGATTGAGTTCTTTGATTGGGTGACCAAGGAACTAGATCTGGGGCATGCAATGGATGTCATCTATCTGGATTTCAGCAAAGCCTTTGATACTGTTCCTCATAGGAGGCTTGTCAATAAACTCAGTAGCTTGGGGATGGGTCCCAAGATAGTAAACTGGATTAGAAATTGGTTGACTGACAGACAACAGAAGATGATGGTACATGGAGCTCACTTGGATGAGAGGAAGGTGATTAGTGGGGTGCCTCAGGGTTCGGTCCTGGGTCCGGCACTGTTCAATATATTTGTGAGTGATATTGCTGAAGGACTGAATGGAAAAGTCTGTCTTTTTGCAGATGACACAAAAATTTGCAATAGAGTGGACTCCCCTGAGGGAGTGGTTAACATAAGGAAAGATCTACAAAAGCTGGAAGACTGGTCTAATGCTTGGCAACTATGATTTAATGTGAAAAAGTGCAGTGTCATGCACTTGGGTAGCAGAAATCCAAGGGAAAAGTACACGATAGGGGGTGAGAAGTTGGTAAGCACGGTTCAGGAGAAAGACCTTGGTGTGATTATCTCTGATGATCTCAAGGTGGCAAAACAGTGCGACAAGGCGGTGGCAAAAGCCAGGAGGATGTTGGGCTGCATACAAAGAGGGATTGCCAGCAGAAAGGAAGAGGTACTTATGCCACTGTACAAGTCACTGGTGAGGCCTCACTTGGAATACTGTGTTCAGTTTTGGAGACCGTATCTTGCAAAAGATGTAAAAAGACTGGAAACTGTTCAGAGAAAGGCGACCAAAATGATTTGGAGCCTGCATCAGAAACCTTATGAGAAGAGACTTGAAGACCTAAATATGTACACTTTGGAGGAGAGGAGGGACAGGGGAGATATGATTCAGACCTTTAAATACTTAAAGAGAAATGATGAACAAACAAACCTCTTCCAAAGACGGGGAAGCTGTAAAACTAGAGGGCATAACATGAAGCTGCAAGGTGGGAAATTGAAAGGCAATGTCAGGAAATATTTCTTCACTGAAAGGGTGGTGGATGCTTGGAATGCCCTCCCAATGGAAGTGGTGGGGGCAAACACGGTGATGGAATTCAAAACGGCATGGGACAAACACAGTGGATCCCTCTACAGCAACAGGACAAAAGCAAAATAAACAGTACCATCTAACTTCTGAACTATCTAGCGTCTCAAGAAATAGGGGTGTCCTACATGGAGTGGTGGGTTCACCCCTAAAGAAAAATATGGGGAGGGGTGGCCTGCACAGAGCGACAGGTGCACCTACTCTTGCCATCTTGCTGGGCAGACTAGATGGACCATGCTGGTCTTTATCTGCCGTCACTTACTATGTTACTATATGTTACTATGAAGGCTATCTCCCCATCCAATGTGTCAGAATCCAATGCCCAAGGGCACTGACACACATACATGGTGTGGCTTGGGGGCCACTGGCATCAGCCGTCTCCCCTGTCGCAGATCCGGCAGGGGGAAGAGACCTGGTACTACTTTGACTTCCTCTTGGAATTCAAATCATAATGGAAGACTAAGGAGGAATTGACAGCTTCAGACCTCTGGTCCCCTAACCTCCCATTTGACCCATTGCCTCCTTCTGAGTGGCATAAGTCACATCCGAAGGACATGTCCTTCCAGGATTCTGTGGGGAACATAGCCCAAGGCTATCCTCTTCTCCCTGGACTCAGAAGCTTCTCCAGTACCCCTTGGCCCCCAGGGGAGGTGGTGATGGTACCCATGTACCACATCCTGCAAAGGCTGCTGTTGTGGCAGTGGGAAACCCATCTTACGGTTCCCATCATTAGCTGGATACTCAATTCCCTGTACCGAGGCCTCCGGGCTTTGAAGAGCCTCAATTGCCACACAACTCCATCATGGCTGAGTCACCCTTGAAGCAGGTTAAGAGCACCAAGACTCATTCTTCGGTGACTCTGGGACATGGGACACGAACCCTGGAATCTTTTGGGAGAAAATGCTATCAGGGTTTAGAACTATATGAGTATGTTCCTGAAAGATTATCATTCTGATCCTGGCAGAATTTGCCACCCTCATCTCCAAGCACTGCCGCAAGGCCTTTCGGACCATGGTGGGCCATGGAAAAGACTGTTCCAAATACATGGGTGGTGGCACACATGATGCTTTCAAGCCTGCTGGCAGAGTAGCAACAGTAGGCATCGTTACCCACAGGCTTACGTGGCTACAGTCCTCTGACCTGGAACAGTGGGTCCAGAACAAGTTGGCCAAAGTCCTCTGCTGGTGTGAGAACCTCTTCGGGAAGCCGATGGAGGAGAAGGCATAGGAGCTCAAGAAGGACTATGTGACCCTCTCTAAGCTCTCAAAGAAGATTGTCGATCCCTCGCAGAAGAAATATTTGGGTAAAAAAGCCTTCTACTCATGCCTGCGCCAGTAGTACCTGGCCCAGCTACCAGCCCAGCTGAAAGCGAGGCACCCCGCCAGCAGTGGAGGGAGAAAGCCCCAAAGGTTCAGCCAGCCCCACAGCCCAAGGCGGGAGCAGGCTTTTCATGGGTTCCTCAGGAGCATAGCCAGCTGGCTGCTGCCCACCTGGGTACACCACCAGGTAGGGGGGCAGCTCATCTACTAAGCCCACAAGTAGCCCCTCATCACCTTAGATGCCTGCATGTTGCAGATCATCCAGAACAGATATTGGCTGCACCTCAATCAGCTGCTGCATCTGTATGCCCTAGGGGAATACCCCATGGTGCTCTCACATTGGAACCTGCTACAGGAAGAATTCTCCACCCTGTTAGCTGACCTAGCCTTCGAGCTGGTTCCTCCAGCTCATGTCAGATGTGGTTCTATTCCAGATCTTTCCTGGTTTCCATCCTGGACCTGCGAAACTGGTTTCTAGTACATGAGTTCAAATTGGTCTTGTTGAGGACTCTGCTCCCGTACCTTCTACAGAACAATTGGCTATATTTCTTGATCTAAAGGATGTGTACACATACATCCAGATCCACCAGAATCACAGACAGTATCTGCAGTTTGTGCTGGGAGGCCAGCACTATCAATACCGAGTGCTTCTCTTTGGGCTGGCCTCAGCTCCGCAGGTCTTAATGAAGTGCCTGGCAGTCATGGCCACCTACCTCCAGACCATGGGGGATCTTCATCTTCACGTATCTGGATGACTGGCTCATCAAGGGTCCCATGCCAAATGGCATCCGGAACGCTGTCAAGCTCACCATTCAGGTGCTCAAGGGCCCTCATCAATACTGCTCGGGCATGGGCCTTTCTGCCAGAAGACTGTATGCAGCTGCTGGTGGCAATGGTGGGTGTGGTGCAGCTCTAGTACTGCACTTCAGCCCAAGAGATGTTGAGGGTCCTCGATCATATGGCTGCCACAGTGCACATCACCCATCAGGCCCATCTCTTCATGTGGCAGGCCCAATGGACCTTAACCATGTAACCGAAGCAGGCAAAGGTCCACCTCTGGGACAGAGTGGCGGTCACCGCGTCCCTGGTGCAGTCCCTCTACTGGTCGCTCAAGCTGGTAAATCTGCTAAAAGGCCTCCCATTCCAGATGGCAGTCCTGCACAAGACACTCTCGATGGGTGCATCCGAGTTCAATTGGAGAGCTCACCTGGATGGTCTGCGAAAGCAGGGTCTGTGGTCCGAGAAGGAGAATCTGCTCCAGTTCAATTTTCTTGAGCTTTGGATGATAGCCAATGCCCTCCACACCTTCCGAGCACACCTGACCAATCAGACGGGCCTCATACAAATGGACAACCAGGTGGCAATGTTTTATGTGAATAGGCAGGGGGCGCGTACCTCCTCTACTGGGAGGCAGTTCGTCTGTGGAAGTTTGCTCTGCTCCACAGCAAGTACCACAGAGCGACTTACCTGCTCGGCAAGCTCAATGGCCTAGCGGGCCAGCTCAGCCAAGTCCCTCAACCACAAGAGTGGATCCTCAACAGGGCCATGGTGAACCGGATCTTTCAGGAGTGGGGCACTCCTCTGGTGTATCTCTTTGCCATGGCACACATTGCCTAGGTGAACCGGTTTTGCTCCTGGAGGCTGGCCAGCAACCACCTGGTATCGGATGCCTTCCTCCTCCACTGGGGGTGAGGGCTTGCTGTATGCATACCCCGCAATATCACTCGTGGCAAAAGCCCTCCTGAAGTTGCAGGCCGACAAGAGCTCCATGATCCTCATTGCTCTTTATTGGCTTTGGCAGCCATGGTTCCCACTACTTACAGTTCTCGCAGAGGGAGCCTCTTTTTCTGGACTTTGTTCCGGACTTCATCTCACAGGGGGGCATAACTTTGTTGCATCCCAATGTCTGCTTATTGGCCCACATAGCATGGATGCTGAGCGGATAGTCCTCTTGGAGCACAATCTTCCCGAGGGTGATACGAATTTCCTTCTGGCATCCCACAAGGACTCGACACACAAGGCCTACACGCTAAAGTGGTGGAGGTTTGCGTGGGCAGGTTGCTGGACCCTTTCTCTTATGCTGTGGACCATCCTGCTCCTCTCGGAGTCTGGCCTGAAGTCAAATTCAATGCACGTTCACCTCAGTGCAATAGGGGCGTACCATCGTGGCTCTGGGGAGAAGCCCATTTCAGCCCAGCTTCTCGTGGCTCTCTTCATGCTGGGTCTGCTCCTCTCGACTCTTCAAGTCAAGCCCCCTCCAGTGGCTTGGGATCTTACTGTGCTACTTGCCCAGCTGATGTATCCCCTGAAATTCCTGATCTGGAAAGTCCTCATTCTGGTGGCAGTTATGTCCCAATGCATTAGTGAGCTTCAAGCCTTGAATTCAAGAAAGCATGAGACAAACACAGAAGATCTCTAAAAGAAAAAAAGGGACTATAGTAGTTGATATGGAAGGGCAGGCTACTGTAGAAAGGTCATATGATCTTTTTCTGCTGTCATGTTTTTGTTGTAAACCTCTGGTATATTTTGATATGAGGCAGTCAATAAATGTATATAATACATAAATGAATAAAAAATAAACAAGTAATTTTTTACAAGAGACTGGAGGGGTGGGGTGTTCACTTTTCACTGGCTCCTTAGTCTTTGACAATACATATGTTAGTGGCCCAGTGCTCTTGGATGAAAGATAGCACTTCCTCTGGAGGTCTTTACTTTCCATGAACAACAGACCTTGCAGAACTGTATTATTCATTTTCTATAATAGTGAGCTTCTCTGCATGCATTTGCATGGGGCAGAGCTCATTATTAATGTGCATTGGACACCTATGTCTTCTGTTAAGTAGTATCGTTGGTAAATAATGCATGTTGTCAACAGCTAATGAATGTTTATTGGCCAATAATGTGTGTTATTGCCATAATGCAGCACAGTAAATAGAACACGAGGATTATTAATAGAGCTGCAGTCTTTTAATTCCATATAGGTTTCTGTAAATATCTGTGGCTGGGGTCAGGCAAGAGAGACGCTATGAACAAATATCGTTTAATTAGTACTATATAAGTTCAGTTATATTCTGTAAACATGTTAAATTCTGAAAATGTAAGAATCATCATGCTTATTGTATAATTTGCTGTGGTTATATGGGCATAGGAAATTTATAATTTGTAGGTCAACACTGAATGTGTTACGATAATTTCTTAATATATTACAGGAAACTTTGGGGCTGATGCAGAAAAACCAACGTGCCCTTTGCACAAAGATAGTGCAACTTAGAAGCACAAGTTCCGACCAGCCAAATGCAGAAAAGAGACTGATGCGCATGTATACAGCAAATAAAAAGCAAGCGCACACAGTTGCACCGTGTATTTTAATTATTTATTTTATTTTATTTATTTAACATGTTTTTTATACTGCCTTATTATAAAATCTAAGTGTTTTATATTATAACTCAAGTCATTACAAGGAACTCATATTGGAAACATAGGGAGGGGTGACATGCGGGGGATGCTCGGAAGCAAAACTTATTTATAGCGAAACATATATACAAACGCCAGGTGGCGTATTAACGAGTGTCCGGATTCTGGAGTGTTAGGTGTCTTCCCTGAAGTGATCAATGAAGAGGAAAGTTTTTAACAGTTTCCTAAAGTCTTTTATGTCCGTGGTGATCCTTAGGGGTATGTTTACTAAAACCCTGTTAGGTGCGCGGCGCGTTAGTGTGCGGGATGCCATAAAAGGAGTGGGCGTGTCAGTCTGAAAAAAGCAAACCGGGAATAATCATGCGCTAATGTGCTCGGTGCACTAATGTGCGCCGCGCACATTAGCGCATGAGAAACGCGAACGGGAAGCATAAGTGGCACGCTGATGTGCAAGCACAGGAACAGAGCCACAGTACAATGGTTAAGACACTGACCGATGGTGCAGGGATCATGGGTTCAATCCCCCACTGTGCCCAATGAATAAGGCTGGCTGAGGCACTACCTGTTATGTGTAATATTGCAGTCTGAGGTATATTAATTTTATTTTAATTACTGCTACTAGCAAACGCACTCTGAAAGCACTGTAACATAAGGCGCCCCATAAGGTACCCCAGAGGGCACAATTTAAAGTGCACTGTCCGCCACGGCACCCTACAATGTTGCATAAAGGGTGGCGTATAGGGCGCCATATAGGGTGCCCTATGAGGCACAGCAAGGTCATAGCACTGTTTTTGATGGCAGCACTGTGCATTTAAACGCATGGAAAGCATAAGTAGGTGCACTGAAATGCAAGGAGGAACAGCAGTGTAGCACAATGGTTAAGGCACTGACTGATGATACAGGGGTCATGAGTTCCATCCCCAGTATGCCCAATACATAAGGCTGGCTGAGGCATCAGCTTTGACATGTAAGTACTGTTTCCTGAGGCATTTTATTTGTATTTTAATTATTGCTGCCAGCAAACACACCCTCACGTGCCGTAACCTAAGGTGCCGTATAAGGCACCCTATAAGGCACTCCATAGGGCACATTATAAAGTGCACTGTCCGCCACGGCACCCTATAATGTCCCCTATAGGGCACCCTATAAGGTGCTCCATAGGACACCTTATAAGGCACCTTATAACAGTCGCTCCATAACAGTCGCTCCTAACAGTCGCTCCATAACATACTGTATAGTGCACCTTATATGGACGGTAACCATAAGGTGCCCTATAGGGAGCCCTATAAAGCACCCTCTGAGGCACCTTATGGGTACAGTACGCTGAGGGTGTTATTGCTGGCAGCACTAATGTACTTTAAAAATAGATAATGCTTTGGACAGCCCTATCAAATAACCCCACTGTGGGTTTGAACCCATGACCTCTGGCTCCACTGGTAGTGAAGTAACCAGTGGGCTACAGCTCTATAGCTGCTAGCAAACCCCTGGCTGGCTGCAGAAGGACTGCAAGTCACCACACAAAGAGTCTGCTGTGGTCACCAGGATAGGGTTAACACATCCATACCCATGATGCACTTCACATGCAAATCAGCAGTCTACAGATGATCACAAGATGGGGTATGCATCCCCACAGCACATCGGCCTGGTAGGGGGAACTGACCGTGTGTGGTACTGGCACAGAGTAGCTACACACCGTCACATTGTGCAGGTACGGCACTCACCCTGAGGGTGAGGTGGGGTGCCCAGCACCAGGTCCACAGCAGAGATAGGCCATGCTGCAGGTCCCCAGCAGTGCTAATGTGTGAGATAGGTAGTTTCTGCTGACACACCTTGGATATATCTGTATGTCTTAGTCAGGTGTAGCCCCTATGGACCCCTAGGAGGATTATGTACCACCACCCTCCTCCTCCTCCAGGGCTAAGGGTGGTAAACAGGGTCTCCCACCAACAGATCCACATTCTACCTCCCTGCAATGGTGGCAGTAGAGGGGACCATCAACACCAGTCCTGCTGGGGAAGAGACACCCTACAGGGCAGTCAATGCAGCTCTGTACACATCCATAACGCAATAGCAGACAGACATTAGGCCAGGATATGCTAAGCTGCACCCCATCACTATCTGATATTCTCCTGCAGCAAGCCTTCAGCCGCTGCACCCTGCAAGGCGCTCCATCAGGACACATACCAGCTGCAGACAGTCTGCTAGCTAGTCCATAGTGCATGTTCCTGGTGGAAATGCGTGCACCCCGAACTGGGATGTCAGCATACACACCAAGCAGATAAGTCAGTGACTGGGCCCCAAAAGGAAACCCATAAATATCACATGAGAGAAATACTATATAGCACTATGGGGGTGGCTAGCCATGCTGTGGTCACTGCACAGCCAGAGTGAGAGTGATCTCCCATCAGGACATGCTGTGGCCACCCTGTCTGTGCAGGTGGTGGCCGGGCACTACAATGTCCCAGCCAGTGCCCTATGCCCTGTGCAGATGCATCCTGGCCAGGCCACCCTGTCCGGGCTATACCCATGGTACCTTGCTCCTCATTATGCACATTGGCAGGCCAATACTGGCAACAGTGCTGGCAGTGTGGGCTGTGGAGGGTGTTTGAAGCCACCACAAACTGGATAGACAGACACACACTCCCACACCTATGCCAGCATTGTGCCACTCTAGAGGAGTTTAGCAGCCCTGGCCACCACACCAGTCCTGGGCACAGTGCAGGCATGGATATGGTACGCAATACTGTTGGGTGTCACTACCCAGGGTGGTAAACACTGTCAGAGACCAGACCTGAAGCACACTCCACAGACAGCAGAAAGGTTGCTATGATGGAGCTCAATCAGCAAACTGTGCTTAACGTAGGAATTGGTATCTGACAGTAATCATAGCAAATGTTTGATAGCTGTGTACCATATTCCCAGGTGTAGGGTGGCATTGCTAAGGTATGCAAGGGCTAGTATTGGGAGATGCACGCAGGGCCCAATTTCCTGCCTCTCCAGGAGGCATTGGCTAATGGAGCCTGTGGGTGTGGGTGTGTCTGCCCCTGTTGGCTGCTGCTTTACGGCAGAGGTTCCCAACTGCAGTCCTGGTGTGCCAAACACTGTTCGGTTTTCATGCTGTCCCTCATGAATATGCATGAGATACAGCTGCATACCATGGGGGTGGTGCATAGATATGCAGCACAGGCATCTTTATTAGAGGCAGCATGGAACCTGAATGGTGATTGGCCCTCCAGACCTGCATTTGCGAGACTCTGCTCTAGGTAATGAGCCTGTTTATGGTGTCTTTGCTCTGTAGGGTAAAATGTAGGTGTTTTGGGCATGTTTACGTCATCTGCAATAAAGGTTCTGTCTGTATTAGCACATTGTAGTAGTGGGTAAAATATGGGGACTGGGTTGGCAGGCACCATAGCTGGGACTTGAACCTGTGACCTTCTGCCTCCCTACACACTGGTGGTGTGCACTGCACCACCATGTTGCCACAGAGACAGTGCATTCCCTGGTGATACCGTGACTGTTTGTCCGGCAGGGCCTGTCTGTTGCAGAGCATGGCACCCACCTACACAGGGCTAGGCCAAGGTCTGCTCTGGGCAGCTGCCACTGCCCCCTCCACCAACAGTACCCCTCCGCCACCATGCTGACATGGCCTTATATTGGAGACAGCATAAAACCTGAATGATTTGTGGGCCTCCAGGACTGAATTTGGGGGACTCTGCTCCAGGTAATGCGCATGTTTCTGGTGTCTGTGCTCGGTGGGGTAAAATATAGGCGTTTGAACCATGCGTATGTTCTCTGCAATAAAGGTTTGTCCTTACTATCACGGTTTGGTAGCGGGTAAAATATGGGGACTGGATTGGCAGTAGCCCCAGCTGGAACTTGAACTTATGACCTTCTGCTCATGAACACACTGGCTGTGCTCACCGCACTACACTGTGCTCACAGAGACAGTGCAGTCCCTGGAGATACCATGGTTGTTTGTCAGACACAGCCTGTCTGTTGCAGTGCATGGCACCCACCTACACAGGGCTAGGCCATGGTCGGCTCTGGGCAGCTGCCACTGCCCCCCTCCACCACCAGTACCCCTCTGCCATCATGCTGACATGCCCTTCTGCTGGTGGTGCTGGTGGTGTGCAGTCTCAAGCCATCCAGTGTGCAGGTAGGCGGCTGCCTATGGTGCATGTTCTGGGGTAGGGGTGCCTGCATAGGCGTCCACGCTTCCCCCCAACACCGCCTGCCAATGTTCTGTGCCCTTGGGGGTACCTGCTGGGTACTATCCCCTGTGACACTGTGATAAACACTCTCGTGCCCATGTTGGGCCCTCATCAGTTGCTGTCTGGCTGCTGTTCAGTTTCAGCATTCCTAAGTGCCATCTAGGCATCTGCCTAGTCCGCACTGTGCCCCAGCTGCACCACAGCATGTGCCGCCTGCAGCCCTCTGTATCCCCTTTCCCAGCATCTGTCCAGTTGCCCATTCCGACATGCCCGCCCTGCTGTTGTGGAACATGTGCATGCCATAGGAAACCTGTCCAGTGGAGAGGGAAACCCTGATTAGTGCTATTTCACTGTGGGATCATTCACCTTGTATGGGGAAGGAGCGTAGACCCTTCCAAAATTCATATTTATTTTTTGGGGCTTTCTTGGGAGTGTTTTTTGATGTTTCCCATTACTATCACTATTGCCCAGCTTGATTATAATTTTTTTAAATTTTGTTGGGGTCCTTTTCAATGTTTATTTGTACTTTTGTACCGTGCACATGTATCACACTTATCACTTTTCGTAGGTTTCCCTGGTTTTGCTGTACATTGCTGACAGAAATGGTTTCTCTTCCCTTTAAATCGGCTCTAACGCGAGGTTTTCACTCGCGGTATTTTTTGCCTCGGATTTCAACCTCGCTAATGTGCGGGGAGCCTCTCCCCTCCCACTCTCCACCCATTGACCCCTTCTCTCCGCCCCTGGGGAGCCTTCCTCCGCCCTCCGGGAGCCTTTCCCCGCCTTCATCGCACATTAGCGTGCCGCGCACATGAGCGTGCACAATAGTGCACCGCGCACATGAGCGTGCACAATAGTGCCCCGTAATGCGACATTAGCATGCGCTAAGGTACCTTAGTGCACGCTAATGTGCGCAGCGCACATTAGCGCACATTAGCGCACAGTAGCGCGCATTAGCGCAGTTTAGTAAACATACCCCTTAGCTTTTCTGGAAGTGAGTTCCAAATGGCAGGTGTCGCTAGTGAGAGTGTCCTCTTTGCAGTGGACTTGATAGCTTTCGTGAATGAGCTGGGTGTTGGAATGGTGTCAATGGTGCTCTGTCTCCTTGGTCTTCTATTTGGTTTTGTGCAAATCAGGTCCTGCAGGATTCTGGCTGACATGTTGTTTCTGATTTTGAAGATGGTCAGCGCTGTTTTGTATTTGGCACGTGAGGTAATTGTCAGCCAATGGAGCTGGATCGAGAGAGGCGTTATGTGCTCGTGCTTTGCTGATCCAGTGATGGAGTGGGCAGGAGTATTCTGGGCTAATTGCAAGGGTCGGATGGTTTGCTTTGGTAATCCTTGGAATAGGGAATTGCAGTAGTCCAGTATGGGTGTAATGATGGCTTGACAGACTGTGCGGAAATGGTCTTGGCTGAGAAGGGGTTTGAGTCTTTGAATAGTGGCCAGTTTGTGGAAAGCATTTCTGGTGGTTCTGTTAATGTGGGCTTGTAAGTTCAGGTGGCAGTCAAGGGTGACTCCCGGGTATCGAACTTCGTCATTTACTGATATAGGTGCGTTGGATAGGTTGATTGAAGTTGGGAGGGTGAAGGAGGCATCCCATGTGAGAATTAGTGCCTCTGATTTTTTAAAGTTGATGTGTAGGTTGTTATTGGAAAGCCAGTCGATCATCCCTTGTTGGGATTTTGCCATTGTTGCGTAGTCTGGGGTGTCAAGTTGGATTGGGGTATAGACCATGATGTCATCTGTGTATATGGCATAGTGAACCTGGTGCCTTTTGAAAATGTTAGATATTCAAATGAACTGTGCATATTAAAATGGTATGCTAATATTGTCTGTGTCCAATGCAGAGAAACGTCTAGAGTGTTGACAGCTAGCATAGGGCCATGACAGTTAGCGTGGGCTGATTTCCATGTTGTGAATTGCACATTAAGGTGGTAAGGGGCAGATTAGGGATGGAGGGTGGGCATGGGTAAGCACGGAAAAGTTAGCACGGGGGTAAACACCATGTGCAATTAACATGGGTTCACCTAATGCCACCCCAATAGGTGGTAGCCATGGAGGGCATAGAGCTCCACATTAACTGCCAGGAACATGCATTCCTTGCATTTGGCAGTTAACGCAGTGGTATTGCATCTAACGAACCATGGTGTTGGTGCTATTGGCACATTAGATGCAACATCTTAGTGCCCTAGTAAAAGGGTCCCTCTTTTGCGTGCTACAAACCTTGTTTTACTCCCAATGGTGTGTTAAATGCTAAGTGCAGTTGACAGCTGGTGCAGCTTCTCTGGCACCATGGATTGAAAAGTGTTTGCCGTTCCTTCTTCTTGTTGTGGACCTAAGGTGATCCTGTGACTGACTGAGGCAAGTTCTGTTGAAATATCATTGCAACCTTTTACATTTTAAAGAGACAAGCACACTTTTTTTTGTCAGTTCATAAGGAGATTTCACCTTTTTGTTCCACTACAGCTGCTCTGATGGTTGTTTATGGTTTCACACTGCATATGTCCCTGTTGCAGACACATTCCAAACTCCAGTCCCTTGCCCTGATGGCTTGGATGTTGAATGGCTAGCCATAGCACACCTCCACCTCTCCCAGAATGTGCAAGGACTCGACATGGTGCTCGTATATTGTCAACTGATGTAGATTTTCTCTCTGGTGCACATACAGGAATCTCAACCCTTTCTCTTGCTCAGTGCAGGACATCCTGAAATATCTTTTGCACATCTCCTGGGCTGGTCTAAAGTCTAACTCCATCAGGTACACCTCAGCGTCCTGCTGGCACATCATCACCTCGCTGATGGCTAGCCTATCTCTGTGCACCCCCTTCTGTGCTGTTTTATGATGGGACTTCTTCTCAAATGGCTCCCTGTCCTCCCACCACCAGTGGCATGGGACTTGAAGTTGTCCTCGGGAAGCTGACGGCTCCCCCTTTTGAGCCTCTGGCTACGTGCCATCTCAAGTTCTTGTCATGGAAAGTAGTGTTCCTGGTTGCACTTACTTCAGCCTGGAGAGTTAGTGAGCTGCAGGCATTGGTTGCCCATGCCCCCTGCACCAGATTCCACAAAAACAGGGACGTTCTCCGGGCTCATCCGAAATTCCTGCCTAAGGTGGTGTCCACTTTTCACAAGAACGAGAAGGTGGCCCTTCCAACCTTCTTCCCCAGGCTTCACACATCCTGAGTGGAGGCCTCACTACATACCCTGGATTTCAAGAGGGCACTGTCCTTCTGCTTTCAGAGGACACAAGCCCATTGCCACTCGTCACAACTGTTCATCTCCTATGACATCAACAAGCTTGAAGTTGTGGTCTCTAAGCATACCCTGTCTACCTGGGTGGCAAACTGCATCTCTTTCACCTATGAGCAGGCTGGGCTCTTTATGGAGCATCATGTTATCATGTATAATGTGCACGCTATGGCGTGCTGTGCTCTTTCTCCCTGCAGAATATCTGCCAGGCCACCACCTGGTCCTTGGTCCATACCTTTGCAGTGCATTACTGATTGGAGGAGAGCTCATGGCACGATAGCACCTTTGGCCAGGAAGAACTTTGTCACCTCTTTGGGAAATAGTGCAACTCCTTCCCTCTGGCCCTTTGTTTTCAGGCTACCAGAGAGGTGTTTCCATTGTCAGTGTTGGGGCTGCATTACTAGACTTCAGACTAGACTTGGGGCTTTAAGGTTTTAAGGACCAACTTTAAACAATATAGCACACATAAGGCAACCAGTATAACCCATTTAACATAGAAGTAATATAATCACAAAATCTACAACCAGCTATAAGCCTTGCTGCCACATTCTGTACGATCTGCAGCACTTACATTGAGAAAAAAGAAAGACCAAGTTAAATACAATTGCACTAACTGAATGGACCTTAAACCAATTGTTGTAATACAATATGGAACTTATCATTTTTCAAGACTGGTTTCAACGTGTAGAGCTTATAAAATCTCTCCTAACTTGTCCAAACTGAGATTTCATATTTAGGAAATTAACTAAAAGAACCCCAAGATAATTTATGTTTGTGCAAATTGGTATGACCCGACCAGCAACATCAATGTTCCTTCTGACTTCAATTGCTAAACCCCTGGATACAATCAGAAGATCCATTTTCTTTACACTGGGACAAACATTTGATGTGAGTCAATCTGCTACAAAATGCCTACAATATGCAATTGTTAAAATCTCCTTTGGAACCCCCCTTCGCTTTGCATGCCCTATGCTCATTCCTCAACCTTCCTGCTCAAATTTCAATTATCCTCAGCACTGTCATTGATCGTTTAAGATTACTGCAACATTGTATATGCAGGAATCCCTGCTTATGAACTGAAGAAATTGCAATCCATCCAAAACACTGTCATTTGTATCCTGTTCCAAGTAAATAAGTACGACCACCTCACTCCCCCTCATGATCCAGTACTACTGGCTTCCTGTCTCAGCTCAGATCTGGCACAAAATCCTAACCTTAACATACACACCCGTACATGGTCAGGCTCCTGTATACCTGTTTGATTTGATGATCACATATGCCTCCCCCCTGCTGCTCACACTCCATAAATGGTGATAGATGAATCATTCCACCACCTTCCAAGGCTTGATATGATTGTACGAGGCACTCTGTCTTCTACTTTATCTCACCCTCTCATTGGAATTGCCTTATGGTCCCTGTTTGCCTGGAGGACAACTTCAAAAAATGTAAAACCCTTCTTAAGACCGTCCTGTTTAGGGAGGCCTTCGGTTTGGGGAGAGATCTTCTTGGCTGACCTGCCATGCCACAGCTTTTCACTCCTATCCCTTTACTCCTCTTTCCTGTCAACATTTTGTAGTTCTTCTCCTTTCCGTATCTTTATATTTATATTGTAAACCTACTCGTTGGTGTGCCTTAGGCAATATATCAAATCCATATAAACTATAAACATTGTCGTTACAACATCAGCAGAATATTCTCACATATATCTGATACAAAATCCTTACATTTTTTAGCAAAGCACAATAAGAACAAGTAACTATAGATTAAAGGTGGCAACTAACAATGCTGATCCTTGAAGAACTTCTCTAATCAGTTCCTATCGGCCTAACATCTTAGTATCTCAACAGAACTGCTGGATCTTTCCAGCCAAGTAAGAAATCACTTAATAATTCCCAGGCCTTTCCACAGTTCCTCACATCTACTGATTAAGAGTTAGATTTACTTAAGTCCACTACTAAGTTAGCAGGTGCTAACATGATTAGCGTACATTATTAATAAATAAATAGATCCCATTGCATAAAATGGGACCTATGTAGTAATGCTAATGCATGTTAGTGTATAGTAACGTGATAGCACCATTTAGTAAATTTAGCCTTAAGAGTGCACAAGTAGTGTAAAGCTCAAAAATGAAACAGACAAAACTTCAGTAGACTCAAGGTCATATAAGAACATAAGATATGCCATACTGGGTCAGATCAAGGTCCATCAAGCCCAGTATCCTGTTTCCAACAGTGGCCAATCTAGGTCATATGTACCTGGCACAGCCTGGCAACCCGTATGTCCGCCTCGGGTCAGTAGCCACTACCCCCCCCCACCCCTTCCCTCCCCGTCCCTCCCCCTCCCTCCTTCCTTGCCCACATATTATACTCCTACCATTTTCTTCAACCAACAATACTTTTATTTTTAACATACTTTTTGGATTACAGCATACAAAAACTGTTGGCCACAGCATGAAAACTACACATTATCAACATTAAAAACATTAATGCATAACCACTCATCTTACACCTGCTAAGAGGCACAGCCCGCCCTCTTCCTTTCTACGAGGCCCGGCAGTGATGTCTGGAAAATTGCCGTCTAAGCCTTTTCCCACTGCCCCCCCGGTTCCTATGGGCATACCCTAGGAAGGGGCGCCTGCCGCAACAGGCCTTTTCTGCTCCCCTCCCATTCGCCGCAGTGTCCTGCTTTGCCACCACCCACGGCCCGTCAAAGGCGTGAGCAGGGCTACGTTGCTCGTCCCTTCCCCCTCCCGTGCCGTGCAAGCTTGGGAAGGCCCTCTGGACACTGTTCCTGTTTTCATTTGCGTGCTGTTGGGGGACAATTGAGTTCTAGTATGCCCGCTCCCCCCTCTTCCATGGCTGGGCTGTGCGCTCTCTCCTAAGGGTAGTTCCTATCTTTTCCGCCACCCCTCCCAGCTGCGACTCCTCGCGTGCTGAGAGGGTCCCCACCCTTTCCCGCTGCTGTAGCCAACTCGACTCTCAGCCATAACCGCTCGAGTGTTTCCTGTAAAGCACAAATGAATATATCCAATCCAATATCTGATAAATGTACCCCGTCTGCCCGATACAAACCAGGGCACGTCTCGTCTATGAGGTCGTGAATGATATTGCTGCCGCTCATTGCTTCCATAAAACGGGCCATCCACTTATTGACTTTTCGCCGTGTCCTCTCAATTGCCTTATGGGACCATTCCCCTTTCCACACCCGTCTGGGTATAATATGTGACCATGCAAGGGCCGCTGTCGGGAAGGCATCGCGCAGTGTTAACATGTCTCTCTGCATTTTTTTTGTCAATTCCACACTGTGTGTACCCGTAAGGTCATTCCATCCCAGATGCACAATTATTGCCCAAGGTTGTCCTCCATCCTCTTTCATCTGTAAAAGGAGGGGCAGTAGCTGGTCCCACACCATCCCTCTCTTACCCAGCCAGGTAACGTTTATGACGTTGTTCGGGAGACCCAGATTGCTTCCCTGCGGTCTGTTTCTTGCCCTCCTCTCTGCCCAATGGATGAATGAGTGGCCGCATATCCATGCCTCCCGACGGGTGTTGGCACCTATTATTCATGACATATAAGTACTGGGACATAGCAACACTCACATACATCATTGTCATGTCGCTGTGCATATCCGCCCCATGATATCTCTATCTGACATGCGGAGACTAAGAGTGGCTAAGAACAAACTATTTTTTTTTTGACTGATTCTTTGCCTTATTATTCATTTATTGCATATGTATATATCTACATCCCGATATATATATCTATATGTATATATACATACACACGTCTATATGCTATTGCACCATACTGCGTTCTTTGCACTGCCGGCGTTAAACCGGGCGTACATACAGCTTGTACCTACTGGAGCGCCATCTTCCGAGGTTCATGATCTGCACACTTGACATACCTAAGCTGGCCGCCGTTGAAGCGGCCCCAATCCTGAATGAGTGTGTCCCGTACAAGGACGACTCCAAGCCGGCTGCCACCAAGGATAGCTTGAGTACCCTGGCAAATTGGAAGCGCGAGAGCGGGGCCCCGTTCTCATGTACCAACCATTGCTCGGCGTTTCCCGGGCGGAGTTGACTATATTCCGCGAAGGTTCTAATTGGGCAAGACGGATCTCCTGGTAACGGGTGAAGCACAATTTGTGCCCCTTTCGCTTCCGGATCCGTTTTGGATTTCCGGACATATAATGACAGTGTTCCGTCCTGCCAGGTAACATCACATTTCATAATGCCCCCTTCTTCGTGCGCCCGGCTTGCCGGGGCCACTAGCTCACCTATTCGGAATGCTCCGTAGAATGCCCATGAAAATGCGCATCTGAAGAGCTTGGCCTCAAAGTCGTTAAAACAAATCCGACCCGCAGCTGATATTAGCTTCTGCAGTATCGAATGAGTTATCGGACGTCTTTGTTCCAGCGTGCGCGGCCGCTCCGTCACCCAGCCCTTTAACACTCTCGTGATGATGAAATCTGCCGCTGGGCTGTTTCTGCCGCTTGCTTTTGCAAAGAACGAGATCGCTGCGAGTTTTGCCTTGACAGCTGATTTCCTAACTCCGCTGTTCTTGGCCCATAAAATCCATTCCAGGATGGCTTCCGTCGTGGGCTCGTTATTTGCTGACCTGCGCCTCTGGCAGAACACCTGGAAGTCCCGCCACGCCTTCAGGTATCTTCGCCTGGTTTTCGCTGATAATGATTTTAGTACAAGGTCCCATACTTCGGCGGACCACAGTCCCATATTCTCTTTGGGACAGCCGTCTTGGTCATGTCGGCACCTGGTGCTAACGACTGGAACAGCAAGATCTGAAAGCAAGAGAGAGCGTCGGCAAGGTTATTACACCGCCCTGGAATATGCTCTGCCCTGATGGTTATATTGTAAGTGAGGCACAACATAACAATTTGTCTTAACAGGGATACCACGCCTTGCGTATGGGCCCGCATTCCATTTATCGCGTATACCACCGCCACGTTGTCAGTGTGGAATGTGATCGCTCTATCCTTCAAGTGAGGGGCCCAGATGCCTAGGGCGACTAAGATCGGGAAAAGTTCAAGGAATGTGATGTCGTTTGTGGTGCCCGTGGAGTGCCACTCGGGAGGCCATTCTTCCGCGCACCATGCCCCTCTGAAATATATGCCAAAACCAGTCCCACCTGCGGCATCCGTGAACAAGTCAAGCTCCTCATTCGGGACCGGGTGTTTTTGCCAAAATGCGAGACCGTTGAAGGATTGCAGAAATTGCACCCACATGCAGAGGTCTTCCTTTATCCATTTTGTGACCCGAATTTTGTGTTGCCTCTTCTTGGCCCCTTTCGTTGCCATTGCTATGCGGCGACAGAATACCCGCCCCATTGGCATGATTCTACAAGCGAAGCACAACAGTCCTAGCAACGATTCGAATTGCTCCAATGTTGCTTTTTTGCGTTCCTGCATGCCTCGCATTGCAGTCTCTAGTTTAATGATTTTCTCCTCAGGTAGGCGAGACAGCTGTCCCCGCACATTGAGTTCTATACCTAAGAAGGTGATCACCTGAGTGGGTCCACATGTCTTGTCACCCGCCAAGGGGATGCCAAAGCAAAGGGCCACTTGATGGAATACGTTCAGTATTCTTTGGCAATCCCTCCTATCCTTCCCTATGAATAAAAAATCGTCCAGGTAATGAACAACTGTGTTGGCACCTGCTATGTCTTCCACCACCCAGTGTATGAATGTGCTGAATTGCTCAAAATAAGCGCATGAGATTGAGCAACCCATGGGCAAACACATATCATAATAATATTCCCCATTGAAGTAGAAGCCCAATAGTTTGAAAGAGTCCGGATGCACTGGAAGTAGTCGAAAAGCGGACTCGATGTCCGCTTTTGCTAGTTGCGACTGCCCCCCATGCCTCTGAATAATATCAATAGCATGGTCGATTGTCGCATACTTCACGGTGCATAAGGATGGATCGATGCTATCATTGACCGATTTTCCTTCCGGGTATGACAGGTTATGGATGAGCCGGAATTTTCCGGGCTCCTTCTTGAGCACAATTCCCAACGGGGATATTACTAGGTCAGGGTTAGGAAGTTCCCTGAAGGGACCTGCCACCCTGCCGAGCTCTAATTCCTTCTCTATTTTTTGTTGGACTACTGCGTGGAACTTTTTGACTGAAGGGGAGTTGTTTATTATCCGGTGCCATGCTGGTACCGCGGCCGGGATGCGGAAACCCCGTGCAAAACCATTCTCAATGTCCACGGCTTTTTCCTGCAACGGGTAGGCTCTCAGCCACGGCCGCATTTGATCAAGCCTGATGTGAGTTCTGGCCGTGGCTGTCACTCCCACGTGGCTGCATTGTGCGAAATGGTTTGTTATCCCTACCGGACCTGCAGGTGATCGACGTGTGTCCGCCTCCACAGCTGGAACATACGTGACGGAATTTGCACGGGCGCCAAGTACAACTCCCCGCGTTGTACTGTCGGCATGCTCTGCGAACCGGCATCTGCTGGTTTTGTCGCCATTGAGGCGCCTGAAAGGACTGGGATGTCCCTTCCAGGCACAACGGACGGTTGGGAGCCATCTCTTCAAGCCACATGTCCACTATCCGGTGTTGCCATGTCATGGTCGGATCTTCTGCTAGGCTTTCTCTGAATTTAATATCATAATTGAGCCAGGCCCAACCCCCTAGCCGCTTATGCGCCTGGGTGATGGTGTCCAGATACTTGATAAGGTACTGGTGCAGCTCGGGCTCCCGTTCCAGTACTATGCTCATATAAATATGAAAGGCAGAAACCCAATTGTTTATGGACTTCGTGATCTTGGGTCTCCGCTCCCCGTACTTATCCTTATCCTTAGCTGCTTTGGCCTCCCCTTCATGATCTTTGATCAATAGGGAAAATATATCAATATATTCCCTGCGCCATATGCGCTTCTTGATTCTCCGCTGAACTGTGCTGGCCAGCGAGCTCACCCCGCAGCGCGGATCCCCACTAACTGCTGCCGGGCCCAATGTCCCCAGGGCGGGTGAGGTCGTCTGACCGACTGACCCGTCTGTTCCCAGGTTGGCTCCCTGTGCGGGTGCCTCCTTGTGCGCCCCCCACACGCGCGTTAGCTGGTTAGTTTTTTTGCCTGTCTTTTTCTTTTTGTTAAATGTTTTTAAAATAGTATGCATTGCGGATGCTAGTGATACCTCCCCATCCGTGTCAGATGAGGAGTCCTCAGATGATGAGGATAGAGACCCAAGTGTCCTTTTTTCGCCCCTGGACTTACCACTGGCCGTGCTGGTGATGTCTGTGGCGGAGCTCGAGGGTTGCGGTGCCATGACGGCGCTCACCGGTTGTGGTCCGTCCAATCTGTCGCTGGCTGCCCTTAGTTGCCGTCGGAAGGCACTTAAGCCATGTTGATTCACTTGCTGCCGAATCTCCGTAATCAATTCCTCAAGTTCTTGATTGGTTGTTGTCGGTGTGGGCGGCTGCGGCAGTTGTTGAGACGCAGCGCGTGTACTTTGTCGCGTTGTCCTGGGCATCTCCTTATTGCGAGATGCGTCACCGCCCTTCTGCTTTCTTTTCGTAGACGCTGCGCGTGATGCTTTCACCGCCCCGCGTGATGTTCTGTTCTCGGCGCTGTTCTTTCGCGGCATAACTGTATCAGGAAATATTACTATGCGAGAACAATGGGGGAGAGATAAAACCAAAGTTATCATGCCCATCCCCACGTGTCCCTTGCCTGGGCTCCACTTTCTCCGCCCCATTATTGTTTGTTTACTTTCCATAAATATAGCTATATATGTATATATAATGTATATATATATATATATATGTCTATATAAATACACACCTTTTTTTTTTTTTTTTTTTTGTGCAGTTATTCTTTGCGTTCCAGCATGCATTAGGTGCATTGTAGATGTAACCTGCATGGTACATCTTTTGAGAAATTGTATAGTATGCCTTGCCACTGCCGCCCAGCAGATGGCAGCATTGATTCGGATTCTGCATTCACCTATAGCCAGAACCATATTTCTGACGATGGCCATAAAGGAGAGTTCAATCAGGCATCCATATCATAATTCATCGTACTTTCTTTGCTTATTTCTTTTTTTTTTTTTTAAAAACATCATTCACCCCTGCTGCTGAAAATTCTGCTGAATCTCTCCACCCAAGACCATAGCAACAATGTAAGACAAAATTATTGTGTTAGAGTGGCAGAGGGGGGTGGGGTGTCCTCTCCACTGTCCCGCATGCTATCTTGCCCTTCCCCCCCCCTTTGCCGATGTCTTTTCCTTTTATTTTATTATTTCATAACTTTAAATATTATTTGGGCGGAAGTGCCGGTCTGCTGTCCCTAAAGGACGACCGGGGCCTGATCGCATCCTTCGGCGACATTCTATGCTCACCTTGCTGCACCACGAACAAACGGGTGTCCTCTCTTTTTCACTCCGCTCACCAGGCACAGCGTGGGGCGCGATGCGGACCTCCCCGGCGGCACACCACATGGCACGGCGTGGGGCGTGTTGTGGACCGCACCGGCGGCACACTACATGGCACGGCGTGGGGCGTACAACCTGGCCTGGAGTGGTGCGTGCGGGCGTGTTGTGGACCGCACCGGTGGCGCACTACATGGCACGGCGTGGGGCGTGCTGCGGCCCGTGCCGGCGGCGTACAGCATGGCCTGGAGTGGGGCGTGGGCGGACCGCACCGGCGGCGGCCAACGGGGCCGTCTCTCTTCCTCTCTCCCCCCCCCCATGGGCCAAGCTAGCACAAATTACCCACGCTTTGAAAATCCTCGTACCTGATAACTGCCGCTGAGAAAACCACACTGCTGATGTCCTTCGATCCGCCGCGCTCAGGCCCCGACCGGGAAGAACAGCAGGCAAGCACAAAAAAAAAAGAATCGCAGCGCTCAAGCCCCGACCTGGGAAAAACAGGTAGGCCCAAACGGCTGTGAGCTCTACGTTTTCTTTTCCTTTCTTTTTGCTCTGCGTCTTCAACCGCTCTGCTGGGGGAGGAAAGAGGGCGAGCCGCGGCCCGACCCTGCTCTATATTCGGGCCGGTGTCGCCGCCCGCCCCCCCCCCAGCCCCTCCCTCCCTCCCCCAAGGTTAACCCCTCGGCTCCCGGGCGCCTGCCTGTGCCCGGCCAAGATGATTCTCAGCCGGGACTGTTCCCCAAAAGACACAGGTACCACAATGCTTGTACTGGGTCAAGCATTGATATCCTGGGTCCCTTCTTAATAATGGTTTATGGACCTTTCCTCCAGGAACTTGTCCAAACCTTTTTTAAACCCAGCTACACTAACAGCCTTTACTACATCCTCCGGTAACAAATTCCAGAGTTTGATTACACGTTGAGTGAAAGAATATTTTATTAGTCTTAAATAGTTTACCCTGTAACTTCATTGCATGTCCCCTAGTCTTTCTATATTCTGATAACATAAACAATTGATCTGCGTTTACCCGTTCCACTCCGTTCATTAATTTATAGACTTCTATCATATCTCCCCTCACCCGTCTCTTTTCCAGGTTAAAGAGCCCTAACCTTTTTATCCTTTCTTCATAGGAGTATTCTTCCATCCCCTTTACCATTTTGGTGTCTCTTCTCTGAACCTTTTCTAATAATGCTATATCCTTTTTAAGATACGGCGACCAGAATTGCACACAATATTCAAGGTGCGGTCTCACCATGGAACGGTATAGAGGCATTATAATATCTTTTGTTTTATTTTCTATTCCTTTCCTTATGATACCTAGCATTCTATTTGCTCTCTTGGCAGCCGCTGGTTGCCGATGGTTTTAACATGTTATCCACAATGACGCGTAACTATTTTTCCTGGGTGGTGGTTCCTAATGTGGAACCTTGTATCGTGTAACCATAGTTTGGGTTGTTCTTCCCTAGGTGCATAACTTTGCACTTGTCCACATTAAATTTCATCTGCCATTTTGATGCCCAGTCTTCCAGTTTATCAAGATCCTCTTGCAATTTTCCACAATCCTCTTGGGTTTTAACAACTTTAAATAGTTTTGTGTCATCTGCAAATTTGTTAACCTCACTCGTTATTCCCCTTTCCAGATCATTTATGAATTTGTCAAAAAGCAGTGGACCCAGCACAGATCCCTGGGGTACACCACTATTCACCTTTCTCCATTGGGAAAATTGGCCATTTAGCCCTATCCCTCTGCTTTCTATCTTTTAACCAGTTCCTGATCCACAGTAGTACACTGTCTCCTATCCCATGACTCTTTAATTTTGCCAGAAGTCTCTGATGAGGAACCTTGTCAAAGGCTTTCTGAAAGTCCAGATACACTATATCATCTGACTCACCTTTGTCCACCTGTTTATTCACACCTTAAAAAAACATATCACATTAGTAAAACAACATCTTCCTTGTCTAAAGCCATGTTGGCTGTCTCCCATTAGGCCATGACTATCTACATGCTGAGTAATTTTGTTCTTTATGATCGTTTCTACCATTTTTCCACGGTACTGACATCAGGCTCACCGGTTTGTAGTTTCCCGGATCACCCTGGAACCCTTTTTAAAAATTGGCGCTACATTGGCGATCCTCCAATCTTCAGGTGTTACAGATGATTTTAATGAAAATTCACAGATTACTAATAGCAGGTCTGCAATCTCATATTTTAGTTCTTTCAACGCCCTTGGATGTATACCATCTGGCCCAGGTGATTTGCTAGTCTTCAGTTAATCTAATAGTTGTAATACATATTCCCGATGTATCGATATTTCCTTCAATTCTTCCGCACCTTTAAATACCACTTCAGTCATGGGTAACACCCCTACATCTTCCTCAGTAAAGACCGAAGCAAAGAATTCATTCAGTCTCTTCGCTATCGCCTTGTCGCCTCTTAGTGTCCCTTTAACCCCTCTATAATCTAATTGACCAACTGACTTTCTCACAGGCTTTTTGCTACGAATGTACTTGAAAAAGTCTTTATTTCGCGTTTTTGCTTCCACAGCAAGCTTCTCAAATTCTCCCTTTGCCTGCCTTGCATTTGACTTGCCAGTGCTTGTGCTGTTTCCAGGTTTCGTCGTCTGGCTCTTTTTTCCATTGCCTGAAAGATGCACATCAAGAAACTTGGAGATAGGAATTAATTGATAGCAATAATATGACATAATTTCAGTAATGCATCCCTTAAAGCAGCATAGTAAGAGTGTGCAGGCCAAAACATTTTTGTTTTGTTTAGTTTCCCATGTCATTTGCAAATGTTTCTTTTTTTGAAAAAAAAAATTATTTCAGGGAACATATCATTAATAGTACACACTATTGCTCAATAGTGCACACTGTTGAGTGATACTGTTCACTCACTAGTACACACACTAGGGGGTGGTGTATTTTAGAAGCCCTATTCATGAGCTAGATGTCTGAAAACAGGCACTTGGATGTGCAGAGCAAGGAGACATCCCCAGAGCCATTTTAGAAGCTAGGTTTAGATTTCCCCAGCAGAACATCCGACATCCATGTAGTACAGGGGCCTGGGTGAAATAAAGGAAATGCACATTGTGGTGCAGTTACAGGAAAGCACCTGTATGTTTGTCCCTAGTTTGTCTGATGTCCATGCCTATATCTGCTTCTGACCATGAATAATGTGAATAAAAGTGCTCGTTTCATGGATATAACTCTTTTAGGGAAAAGCACATAATGCACTTATATCACTGAAGAAACCTGAGCATAATTACAAATTCTAAACATATTACTGGCTTGCTGCCGCAAGTCTGAGTATTTGAAATAGTAGGCCAAGACATGCAAGTCTCATAGCATGGTCTCCCCTTCAGAAATACCCCTGCCAGCACGTCTGAGTACCCAGTTCTGAGGCTTTGCAGTTAAGGGATGTTCACATTTGAGAAATTGCTATACCCATGGATGTATCTGGATGAAATCACAAGATTTTGGCCCAGCAGGGAACAGTCTCTGGGCATGAGAAAAATTTACAAGAATGGAGGCAGCGCAGCGACAATAGTAGTATTTATTTAGCAATGCTTATTTGGTGCTTTTCATGGGATCGAAGTGGTTTATATTCAGGTATGGTATATCTTTCCCTTGTCCCTGAAGGGCTCACAATTTATGTTTTGTTCCTGAGGTAATGGAGGGTTAAGTGGCTTGTCCAAGGCCACAAGGAGTGCCTGTGGGAATAGAAAACCCAGTCCCTCCGGCCTGAGATTGCTGTTCTCCAGTAGGATTCAAACCCCTGGCTCTCCAGCCTCAAACAGCTGGCCCCAACTACTAGGCCACTCGCCCAGCCAGTAAATTCACTGCTGCCGCTGCCACTACTGTATAGGTCCCCTTTCTGCCCAGGCCCACTCCCTTGCATTGCAGGGACTGCTTGGGCAGAATTCATGCCACTGACCAATTGTCTTTTCTATGGTCTATGGTGATATTCTGTATCTCCACGTTTTAATCAGTTAGCCCCCCTTTATGTTTATTTAAAATCTTACAACAAATTCTTATCTATCCTGCTCAGTCCACTGTCCACTTTATAATATGCACCCTTAAATGTTGTATGCTCTGTCTGTCCAAACTCTATTGGCTTGGGGGAAAAAAGAAAAGTTTATAAGTATGCCTTCAAAAGTTGTTAGTTTTGGAATCAGGCTTAATTGCCTAGGTAAAGAATTCCATTTTACTGACACAAAATATGAGAATGCTTGTTGATGGGTTCTGAGAAGCCTCACTGCACTTATTGACAGAACAATCTACTCTTCTTCATGCATTGATCTGAAACCATAGCTAGTATGCATCATGGTAGGTGAGAGCCTAGGGAAACTGGCACAAAATGTTGAATAACTTTAAACACCATTACAATGACTTTAAAGTAAGGTCACAGTTTTATTGGAGGACAAAGTAGAGCTTTTAATACTAGAGTGATGTGTTCTCATATTTTACACTCTATACTGTATGTGCTTCTGTGTTTCTGATAACTTGTAATTAAGAATGTGTGAACAAAAATATTTTTGGTTTGGTTCATTTTTAGATAGCTTTATAGTTTCACTCTTTTCATTCATTTACAAACCACTTAAAGGGGTGTGTTTACTAAACTGGGCTAACGGTTATGGTTATGGTTTTAGGCATTTGATATACCGCCCTTTACTTGCGCATCAGAGCGGTTTTACATGTATACTAACAGGTACTTTTTATTCCCTTGTCCCCGCAGGGCTCACAATCTAAGTGTACCTGAGGCAATGGAGGGTTAAGTGGCTTGCCCAAGGCCACAAGGAGCAGCCATGGGACTAGAGACCCCAGTCCCTCCGGTCTGAGGTTACTTGTCCCCATGTGGGAATTGAACCCCTGGTCCTCTGGCCTGAGGTAACCTGTCCCAACCACTGAGCCACTCCTCCCTCTAACCTGGGCTATCTGCCACTAGGTCCCATATTATTCAATGGGACCTAGTTGCAGATAGCCCGGGTTAACCGTTAGCCCAGTTTAGTAAACATACCCCAAAGTTCATTCGATTCATTTGGTACATTAAAGTAAGGGCATAGCCATGGGTGGGCCTGGAGAGGCACAGTCCCCATCCACGTTTGACTCTGCCTTGCCCCCCCTCCCAAGAATTTGGCCAATCAGGTGCCTGGTCTTTAGTCAGCAAGTGCAGAATAAGCCATGCTTGCGTGCTCAGTTCACGTTTTGCAGTGAATGTACCGGCACAGCAGTTGCATGCTATGCATTGACTGACTAGAGCAGCATCAGAGTCCTCTCTCCCTTGGTCCCTGCATCACCACCTCTGCAACAGTGATCGTGGCCGTGTGTGTGCCACATGTTCATTGCAAAATTGCAAAAGCCTTGATCCTGCAGCCACACTGCCATTCCTGAGTCCTGTGCTACAGTGCTGTGTTCTTTTTTCAGGGATAGTCTAGAGGTTGTAGAACCTGCCTGAGCACTCGGCCTCAGCATCAAGCAGTTCCCATCCCATGCTAGAGCCACTGGGTGAAGGGCTCTGGCACCTCTCCTCTTACCTCCATCAGGCTTCTGCTAGTACAGTAATACAGCTGGGGTCTTTTTTTTTAAATTTGGGGACAGAAGAGCAGTAATCCCAGGTCTGAGCCTGACCTAAGCAGAAGGTGTAACTCAGTGCTATGACTGCACCCCCCCCCCCACTCCGTCCTCCATACATACACAGACAGTCACTACCACTCCACTACCACCTAGTGACTTAGTAGCTTGACTTCATCCATTATGGATCTTCATGTCCTCATGCCACTGCTATTATTGCTGTTTCTCCTCTCAGCAGTCAGATAAGGACCATGCCACTATCAAAATTATTTGCTTACTGGATGCGAATGAAGCGAGAGAGGGAATAGATGACAAAAAAGCAATAAACCAGTACTGAAAGCCATTATACTGTGTTGTTTGGGACTATATGGGTGAGTGTAGTTGAGAGATACGTCTGGGAGAGTAGATATCTGCCTAGTGCCCATCCATGGCTATACCACTTTATTAAAGTCAATTAGGGGAAGAAATGCATCTTACTTCGGACTCTAACATTGGAATTTCCTATCCAATTTTTATGAAAGTTGCTGGCAAGCGTCACTCCAAGAGGCAACAACACCCCAAGACAAAGAATGGCATGAATATACCATAGCACCAAAACAGGGCAAGGGCCACCAACAAGTTGCATGAACAACTGAAATCACCTGAGAGGTGCATTGTGGCACATACATTGGCTTCAAAAGAGTACCAAAAGAGATGCATGCTTTTAGGCAAAACATTCTAGTCTGGATCCTTGCCAAAACACTGTTTAGAAATTGGATTGTAATGTACTGATTTCCAAATTAACTTTGCTAGATAAGTTTCCTCTATGGGAGGGTTGTATACCATCTGGTCTTTAGCAGGCACTAGTTCACTTGCTACTGAGAGAGAAGACTTTGCACCTACTGAACCTGCTGAGTTTCAGCTTATTTCTAATTAGCCTTTCTTAATGAATGTGATTGAGCAGGTTGTGTTGGCCGGGTTAAATGATTTTTTTGAGAATGTTTTGGCAGTAGAACGCTTTCATTCTGGTTTTTAGCAAGAGTACAGCAATACAACTTTATTAGTAATATTGGTGGATTATTTATATCAGGTTATGGATAAATATGGAGAGGTGTAATATATTTTTTAACATCTTGGATGCTTTTGATGCTTTGGCACAAATTTTAGTTACAACAGTTTTTTCTGGTCAAGTATTACAATGGTTTGAATCTTATTTTGTCTGAGCATAGGTAGCAAGTTAAGATTTGGGCAAAATCTCAAATTAATAGGCATTGCATTCAGGAGTTCCCCAGAGGTCTGCACTATCTCTTCTATTGCGTAACGTCTATATACAACCTTTGGCCCAGTTTTGATAGAAAGAGGAATGGGGTTTAGAGCTTTTGAAATTGATATTCAAGTGATCATGTTCTCATTCCTTAATGGCAGAGTGTCTTGACTGTGTTAAAGCATACCTTATCGCGCGTTAAAGCGCCATTATCGCGCGGTAATGTACCTTACCGCGCGATAACGGGACACGGCGCAAATAGCGTTCTTTAGTAAACATGCCCCTTAGTGTCTTAATTTCCATCTCTCGTTTTGGCCTTATATTAGAGATCTAGTAAAAAAAAATTGTTTTTAAGCTTTAATTGGATGTTTAAAAATCATCTGAAAGGTGTTGATTTTAGACCAATACTTCAAGCGATTGTGCTACAGTAATCTAAAGGTGATAAAACAATCTTACATGGCTTACCAACTTCTTACTTAAACTGCTATAGTCTGTTTAGAATGTTGCAGCTTGTTTGATTCTAGGAATTCCACTCAGCGCAACTCACCTCCTATATTCATTATACCTTTTACCGGCTACTTATAGAATTCAGTTTAAAGTAATGTTCCTAAAACTGATCTTTTTTTCATTATCATTATTTCTAAATATAAATGAAAAACATTTGTCAAGGTAACAGTATGACTGATTACATGAAAAAAAAGTTCTACATAAAGGAAAATTATTTAGCAAGGAAAACTGTAAACCTGGTATTCCTTGGAAACAAGCTATTAGTAGACTGGGCACCATGGCACTATGGAATGTTTATTTGATCTTATAAAACTGCGGTACAGACCCTCACTTAAGTCCCATAAAGATGGTAGTTTGGTTGGCATTTAGAAACTCTGGCCTTCATTTGTCAAACTGCATTAATGTGTTTATGTGCACTTTAATCACATTAATTTAAGTTAAGTTAATAAATGGCCAAATTGATAATACAGTTTAGTAAATGAAGACTTCTGTTTGCTTTGGTGTTTTAAATTTTTGAGCTCTTTGATGGAATTGCGTATAGTTGTGCAAGCAATGTTATGTTCCATTGAGTATTGTGCTGCAACATTTTTGGGTCTATCACAAAAATATACGTGAACCTTACAACAAGTTCAAAATGTTTGACCTGACTGCTGACTGGGGCAGTATATCGGGATGACATCTCTCTCTCCCCCCCCCCTCTCGCTGCAGAGTCTTCAATGGCCAGCATTGCAGTTGCATGTCAGGTTTAAGCCTGTCTCACTGATGCTTCAGATTTTCAAGTGTTTCTCCAATACATCTTCAGAAATTGCATGAGGTATATCTGTCCAAGTGGGTACTTCAATCTATGTATCAATACGTATTATGTATGCCATCTTTAGCTTTGGGGATGGGCATTTGTTAAAGTAAGGTGAAATAATTATACTTAGGGGTATGTTTACTATTCAGCGGTAGCGGCTTCCGTGCGATATCGGAGCCGCAGCCCAATTGTAAACATATCCCTTAGAATTACTAACATATGCTACTACGTTACTGTGCATTAATGCCATTAATGTATATTAGTAATTAGTATTCCATCAATAGAACCTGCATTAACAGAATTAAAGACATGCTATGATAGTAGAACATGTTAGTTTCTCTACCCATAGGACTGGGAAAAATTGTTTTTAATTAATGTGCATACAATATATTTGCACAAGATGAAAATTTCTAACGTGTGTTAAGTTTAAGGCAGAGAAGCTAGGCATCCCGTCAGGTATAACAGTGGGCAGGTAGGGGACCTTCTCTTCTCTACCCATTTTCTGCATTGGTTTAAGGTTGGTGGCTGTGGTGCTTGGATGGGGGTTGATCCTGGCTGGCAGTTGGTCAGGAGGGCATGCTGGTTTGAAAGCAAACCCCCCTGCTATGCTATTGGATAGCAGGCAGGGGGGCATCTCGGGAGTTTGGAGGGAGGAAGGAGAGAAAAGGCAGAGGCCTGCCTTTTCTCTCCTCCCAGCACTGCTGACCCCACCCCACCCAATCTTTTGGAAGTACAGTTACTTGTCTTATTCCTGTGTTGTCCTGTCTCAGCAGCAGTTTTCCAGAGCCAATTGGGGTAAATTTGTGCTATGGGGTGGATATCTTGTCAAAGGTTTGCCCGGACATGACAGACTTGGGGCTTATCATTGTGGGCGCTAAAGGCTAACAGGTGAATGTAAGGATTCTTGCTTTTTTTGGCTGGCTCCTGGGAGGGGCTATTTTTGTGCAGCTCCCTCTTGCTGAGCTATAGTAGATGGGAGACGATGGTATCTTGTTGTTTTGTTGGATTCAAACTTGCAGTGTTCTATTCATTTGCTCAGGTTGGCGGGGGAGGTTTGACAACCTGAACACCAATAAGTTTACAATAAAGCTGGCCTCTTTATCCATATTATTGCTGTTAGTCTTTCTGTTTGGGACAATTGGAGGGAGGAGGTGATTGAAATTTTTCTATTAAAAGGATTATCTGAGCTGTACAAAAAAACTTGGAAATTGTGAAATAAAATAATAAATAAATAAATATATTTTTTTATTGTCTACATGCCTCTTGTTCTATGAAGAGCAATTTGGTATAGGTCAGGTAGGTAGATGTGTGTCTGTATTTTATGAAGTGCACGGAATGGGCTACAAAGTTTATAAAATATATCTTTGTGCCATCTGCCAAAAATTACATGTGAAAATATACGCTCAATCTATACTCTACGGAACTTATAAGCTTCAGTTAAGTTATCAATTCTTCATTAGAAATCAATGGAGGTCTCAGACTTCTTTGCACTCAAACATGGACTTCCATAGCGTCCAAAAAATAGTGCTCATTTAGCATCAATGACTCTCCAATGAAATATTCTTATTGTAAACACATGAGTGAAATCCTTTTTCTAAACATCTTCAAGGTGGTCCTAAACTCTTAAAAAAGTACTTAGCTCCAAACAATCTTTATTGCATGATGGTCACCACTTCGCTCAAGCTTGCAGATCCCAATGCCCTCATTCGGCGCCAATGCGTTTCACTGTATTGTTTCCTCAGGGGATCACGATTCATTTCCAATCCTAACGGAAAAATGAATTTAGAGAACTTTAAAAAGCTCTATATTCATCACTATTATATTGTTAATCACCAAATGGAATCGTTACATTGATGATATATTTATGTTGTGGAAGGGGCCAGAAAATCTGTTGGAATCATTTTTTCAATGGTTGAATCAGTGTGATCCTAACATCAAATTCACCTATGTGTATCATAAAGAGAAACTACCGTATTTGGACCTTTTAATCAGGGAAGGAAGGATGGGTGACTTTGATTTACCGGAAAAGTACCGATCGAAACACGTTTCTACACTTTGACAGTGCACATCCACAGCCACAGCTTCCTTTGTCCCAGTTCCTGCATTATCGGCGAAACTGTTCCGATGTTAATGATTATAAAAAGTTGTCTAAGCAGTTAGTGAGTAACTTCAAGGATAGGGGATATCCCCATCGAGTGGTCAAGCGAGCATACTCGAGGGCTTTGTATAACAATTGGAATTTATTACTTCAACCTAGAAGTAAGAATGGCAGGGATGACACAGATTCTGATAATATTCTGGGACAGCCATGGGTGCTACGTTTGCTCCGTCATTGGCTAATTTATATATGAAAACAAAACATATAAACCCCCCCAGCTGTTCAATGACACCATTAAATATCTCGAACTATAGTCATTGATTTCTAACCAGATGCCACTCTGGTAACTATTCTTTTATTTCCCTCTCTTTTTTGTTGGGAACAACCATTGTTGTACGCCTGGCACATGACCATCCGATAGGCAGCCATAAGGATGTTCAAGGAACACTGGACCAGATACTAGCATGATTTTATTGGCCAGGGGTATATAAGGAAACCAAGCAATATTGCGAGTCGTGTCCCACTTGCCAGAGGGTCTCGGTAGCAAGACCAAAGGCTGTACCCATGGTGCCCTTACCCACCATATCGGTACCGATTAGACGCATGGGAATGGACATTGTGGACCCTCTAATTAAAACACCAAGGGGCTTTCAATACATCTTGGTAGTCGTAGACCACGCTACACGGTTCACGTGAGCTATTCCCCTTAGGAACACCTCAGCCAAGATAATAGCACAGGAACTAGTAAAACTATTTTGCGAAGTGTGGTTTCCCCAGGAAGTATTGTCAGATCAGGGAAGCAACTTCGTATCCAAATATTTGGCTAGTGTTTGGGAAGCATTTGGCATACGCCACATTAAGACTGCAGCGTACCATCCCCAGTCAAATGGACTGGTGGAACGTATGAACCAATCCATAAAACACCTGTTAAGGAGGGGTTTAAGGAAAGGAGAAATGTCAGAATGGGATACCTTACTCCCATTCATTCTATACGCATGTAGGGAGCATATACAGGCATCTTTGGGGGCATCCCTCTTTGAACTCCTGTTTGGTAGAGCCCCGAGGGGTATTTTAGACATATTACAGGAGGAATGGGTAGAGCCCGAAGTTCAAGAGGTGGGGATACCACAGTTTCTGAAAGACTTAAGGACGCGCCTAGAGAAGACGTCCAAAGCCTCAGTAGAAAATCTGAGAGTTAGTCAGCAGCGCCATAAACGCTACTACGATAGGGGCACAAAACCTAGACAATTGGCAGAAGGGGATAAGGTCATGGTCCAAGTGGCGGACCCAGGTCCCAAATTTGAGTCCCACTGGAAAGGGCCGGGTACGGTGGTGAAAAAGGTTGGGCCCGTTTCCTACCTCACAGAGAATGATAGGGGATGTAGGCAGGTTTATCACCTCAACGTATTGAAACCTTGGAAGGAAAGGTCGGCCACTGCCAATTTGGTTTATAGAGAGCAGCACAGTAGTACCCAGAAGAGAAGGATTACGTGCTGTCCGCTTAAAATTGCGGCAGCCCATAATATTTTAAGGGGGGGAATCTGTCATAATGTGGATCTAGCGGAGCCCATGGAAATAGGCATTTCAGCAAGTAATGAAACTGACACTGACATTTCAGGCAGGCATATGTCAGGAAGTTGCTATAGGCAACACAAACAAACTGGGTCACGAGCTACAGAAACACGCCCAAGCAGCAGAAAGGCTGAGGGATCATTAGGAAATGAAAGCCAGCTGGGAGTGGGTGGAGTTGACACACACACGCACACAGATAAACCCAATGCATGTGGGGTTAAAAGAGGTGCCAGAGGAGTGAGGAGTGTGAGAGCGGTGCAAAGAAGTCTGCAAGGTGCGCAGAGTGTGCAGAGAAAGGAAACAGGAAGGAACACAGGAACAAGCAGCTTTGAGAATTCAAGGAGCCAGAGACGTGCTGGGGAAAGCTCGGGTTGGAATGAAGCCGGTGAGAGAGCTGTAAAAGCTGAAAGGTTTTATTCCCAGGCAGAGAGATAGAGCCCAGGTGATTGCTATTACAAGCAGTGCACAGAGACGTCAGAGCTCAGCAAACGTTATCTAGAAGGTAACAGAGAATTCAATGTGGAAGCTAGCTTGAGGAAGGCAGGAAAAGCCACTCACCAGAATAACAGATACAGAAAAGATAAAGTCTTTTTACCTGAGGATATTGTTATATCTGGGAGAAAGTTGAAAGGCAGAGCCCGTGGAAAGTTTCCATTTGGTTTTACTCCAGTAACTGCAGCTGCACCAAGAAGCCTGAACCAGAGAGAGCTGGGAGGTAAGCTGATTTCTACTAATAGAGGGAGAAGTGAATGTTATAACTTACGCTGTGGTTATCAGCAGTGGAAGGGCTCCCAGGCCAAAAACTCCAGTGAATATGGTAATAGCCTGATACACAGTCTCACGGAGGGAGAAAGAGAATCTCCATACAATAGGGAGAGACTTTGATAACGTTCCTTGCTGTGCAAAGCAGGAATTATTAGACGCAGAACCTGAGGAAATGCAATGTGAAGTACAAGGGGACCAAGCTGTTAGTGAACACATGGACTGTACGCTCATGATAACTGATGAGTTTTCCTCTCTGCGGTGAACAAGCTGTGAAATTGTGATAAGCATTAAAGCTACAAAGAAAAGGTTTTGTTTGCTTGTAGTTGCTGAGTTTTTGAAGCAGCAAAGAAAAGCTTTTATTTGCTGGAAGAGTACTGTTTAAAACACCCGTGTATTATGTGATTAACAAAGCTGAAGTTAAGCAATTTTTGTTTCTTTACTTTGTGCCCAAAGTGGGGCTGTCTACCTTTTATTTTTACCACCAAAAGAATTCTCCCGGAAGGGGAATAAAAACTGTCTTAAGCCTTACCTCGTGTCCACAACTCATTCTTTTGACTAGCCAGAAAACTACAACTCCCAGAGTGCCAAGCAAGGCCCTCTATACCTTATTCCAGGCTGGTTAACTACAAGGCCCCCTGCTCCATACCCTACCTTAACCAGTGGGGTCCAGCAAGAGGGTGACAATTGGCAAAACTACACGGCCTTTAAGAACCCAGTTGGCCGAACACAAGTACAGTCTTCATAAAGTACATGTGGATACACCTTTGATACAACATTGTATAGACTTTAAATATCAGTTTGAAGATCTACGCTGTATGGTTTTGGAACAAGTCCCTCAGAATATTAGGGGTGGTGATCGCAAGAAAATATTGTTACAAAAGGAATAGCGATGGATTTACAGTTTGAATACTTTACATCCGAGTGGCTTGAATGATAAAATTGAATGGACTTTATTTTTTTGACAATTGGAGCTTTTTCAAAAGTGTAGTATTCTGCTTTGAGGTCTGCAGGTGAGGCCTTGAGGCTCCAACCTGTTCACTCGGGTGTTAGCTATTTGTAGTATGTATGGTGATGTCATAGTTAGTTGTAGCTGTTGATTGGTTGTTGGTTCCTTTAAAATGGTGCGTCATACGCCGTCTTTTTAGATGGCGGTGGAGATGGAAGATTGAGTATACGAAGACTTTGTGGCATGTGGTGTTGTCTAACCCCTGAAGAAGCCATGCTGTGGCGAAACAAAAGCTTTTTCGGACAGTCTACCAAGCGCTAATAATCCCACACTTCGATTACGCGAATGCCATACTACACGGTCTCCCGAAAAACACGCTGAATCCTCTGCAACTAGCAATGAACACGGCCGCTAGAATCCTGCACAGAGCCTCCAGAAGGGAACACATAACCCCAATTATGAAACACCTGCATTGGCTTCCAGTCCACTTCAGGATTTCCTTTAAGGTTCTAATGATGACCTACAAGGCCATCTACAAATGCTCCTCCACCTCACTCACAGATCTCATACAGACCACCCCCTCAACAGATTAAGGAGATCAACCGCTCTCAATACCCTGAAACTCCCGAGGGCAATCACAAAATTCTCACAAGCAGCTAGGAGCAGAGCATTCACGTTATATGCTCCCACATGCTGGAACGCCCTGCCACCTGCCATCCGGGCTGTCAATGACCTCTCCCAGTTTAGGAAGGCATTGAAGCACCATCTGTTTCTCCAGCACTACACCGAACCTCCCGCATCCCGCAGTCAGACACACCCGCGGTCCCAGGCAGGCACTCCTCACGCAGCTATGCCGCAAGTCTGCAACCCAGCCCGCTAGATCCCAATCCCCCCGACGAGTAGAAGTATACCCCAGACCCACCATCGTGTATATAGCTTAGCCAATGTGTAAATAGTTGAGCTGTCTTGTATCTTGTACATAGTTACCCGTTGAAACCTGTATATAATCCCCTGTTTATTGTAAGTCCAGTGTATGCTCGCCTGCACTGCACGTTGATGTTACCTGTAAACTGCACTGATTTTCAAAGAGTGAAGTATATAAGAGACATTAAATAAATAAATAACCTTTAAAAAGGAGATAGAGCAGCTTTTAAACTAGATAATAGGGGAAAGCCAACAGTTGTCCAAGAGCGCATGATTCAGAAGGATGTATCCTTGATGGATACTAGCAAAATATTGAAGTTAGAACATATCGACAGAGAGGTTCCAGTAAAGACAAAGTAACTCAAATGCCCTTAAGTACAGAGCGGACAGTGTACTGATATTAATATAAATAAAATACAACTTTAAAATGCTTGTATACAAATGCTAGAGTTCTAAAAAATAAGATGGGAGAGTTAGAATATATAGACTAAATGAGAGGTTAGATATGATTGATATCTTAGAGATCTGGTGGAAGAGGGACACCAATGGGGCACTGTGATACCTGGGTACAAGTTATTTCACAAAGATATAGTAGATCAAATTGATGAGGGGTTGCACTCTGTTATAGGGGGCATTGAGTCACACAGGATTAAAGTTTTGCAGGAAACAAAATACACTGTAGAATCTCTATGGATCGAAGTTCCACATAAAAGTGGGGAAGGCGATGGCAGTGGGGGAGTACTATCGACCACCTAGCCAGAATGAACAAATGGATGATGAAATGCTTAAAGAAATCAGGGAAGCTAACAAAAGTTAGAACACAGTAATAATAATGGGTGATTTCAATTACCCCAGTATCGACTGGGTCAGTGTCACGGCAGGACATGATAGGGAGATAAAGCTTCTAGATGAAATAAATTACTGCTTCTTGGAGCAGTTGGTTCATGAACAGACAAGAGGGGAAAACATGCTGTACCAAGGTACCAACGAAGAGCACTTATCCACGTGCCAAGACAAAGACCAACCAAAACCGTGGATTGCAATGGAAGAACTATTTATTCATTAAAAATCAGCCAGGCCTGGCTGATTTTTAATGAATAAATAGTTCTTCCATTGCAATCCACGGTTTTGGTTGGTCTCAGACAAGAGGGGAAGCCATTTTGGACCTAGTCCTTTATTTCTTTAACAATTTTTTTATACTGCCTTATCTTATAATCAAGGCGGTTTACATTGTAACTTCAATTTTACAGAGAACTTGCGAGAAATACAGCTAAAAATTTAAACCATTACTGGACAACTTTTGTAGCATGCAAAAGGAGGGGGGGGGAACTTGGGAGCTTGTTTACAAAGCCGCGGTAGCGGTTCGCGATCGTTATCGGAGCCGCGGCCCCATTGATTTCAGTGGGACCGCGGCTCCGATAACGATCGCGAATCGCTACCGCGGCTTTGTAAACAAGCCCCTTGGAGTGCTAAAACATGACTTATGTACAAGGTAACGTATATGTAATTGATTATATGGAGTGGGCACGAGATCGGAGTAATGCTGTGGAGTTAGGGGTGTTCATTGAAGTGCTCGATGAAGAGGAGAGTCTTGAGCTGTTTCCGAAAGTCCTTTAAGTCTGAGGTTGTTCTTAGTTTTTCCGGGGAAAGAGTTCCAGATAGATGGGGCGGCAAGTGAGAGGGCCCTCTTTGCAGTGGAATTTTTGACATTTGCGAACAAGTTGAGTGTAGGTATGGTGTTAAAGTTACTGCTTCCCTCAGGTCTGTTTTTGGGTTTGGTACATATAAGGTTCCTGTTGAAGGAAATGAAATATGAGATTGAAGACCTACTATTAGTGAAACACAAGAACTGGTGGAAGAGATAATGGTGTTGGGACCACCTGGCAATAGTGATCATAGCAAGATCATGTTTGATTTAATAAATAGAGGAAGGACAGCATAGAAATCCACAGTTTTAACTTTCAAAAGGGAAACTAGAGGGAGGAGTGGCCTAGTGATTGGGGCAGTAGCCTTGGTTCGGAGGGACCTGGCTTCACACCCCACTGGAGGACAGCATTCTCAGGCTGGATGGATTGGGGTTTCAGTCCTACTGGTGCTCCTTGTGGCCTTGGTCAAGCCACTTAACACACCATTGCCTCGGGTACGACCTTAGATTGTGAGACCTTTAGGGACTGCAAATGTAACTTCCTTAACTCCCTAACTGCTACCCGCTATAGGTGGTATATCAAGCAAACTAAACTATAATTAACTATGATAAAATGAGGAAAATAGTTAAGAAAAAACTAAAAGGAGGAGTGACAAAGGTTAAAGCATGGGCATTACTTAAAAATACTGTCTTGGAAGCCCAGGCCTGCTGTATTCTACTCTTTAAGAAAAGTGGAAGGAAGTCCAAAAAGCTACCAGTATGGTTTAAAGGTGTGATCAGAGATGCTGTTTTAGCCACAAAAGCATCTTTCAGGTAATGGAAAAAGGAGCCAAATGAGGAAAACTGGAAACAACATAAGCAATGGTAAGTTAGATGCAAGGCACTGATAAGGCAGGCAAAGAGAGAATTTGAAAAAAGGTTGCCGTGGGAGCAAAAATGCATAATAAAAACTTTTTCAAGTACATTCATAGCAAAAAACATGTGATAGATGGACCATTAGGTATTATAGGGGTAAACATAGAAACATAGAAATATGATGACAGAAAAAGACCACATGGCCTATCTTGTCTCCTTCCATATCAACAAGTACAACAGTTCCCTTTTTACCTTTAGAGATCCTCTGTGTTTGTCCCATGTTTTTTTGAATTCAGTTACTGTCCTCATCTCTACCACGTCCACTGAGAGACTATTCCACGGATCCACTACTGTTTCCATAAAGAAATATTTCCACATATCACTCCTGAATCTATCTCCCTTCACCCTCATCCCATGTCCTCTTGTAGCAGAACTTGCTTTTAGTTGAAAGAGGCTCTCTCCCTAAACATTTATGCCACAGAGGTATTTAAACATCTCAATCATATCACCTCTATCCCGCCTTTCCTCTAAGGTGTACATATTAAGATCCTTCAGTCTGTCCTCATATGGTTTATAATGAAGACCACTAATCATTTTAGTAGCCACCCTCTGCACCGACTCCATCCTGTTCACATCCTTTTGAAGGTGCGGTCTCCAGAATTGCACACTATACTCCAAATGAGTTCGCACCAAAGACTTATACAAAGGCACTATCACCTCCTTTTTTCTGCTAGCCATTCCTCTCCGTATGCACCCAAGCATCCTTCTAGCTTTTGCCATCGCCTTTTCTACCTGTTTAGCTACTTTAAGATCATCAGACACAACCACGCCTAGATCCCGCTCTTTAGTGGACAAAAGTACTTCACCCCCTATACTATATTGCTCCCTTGGATTGCTGCAGCCCAAATGCATGACCTTACATTTTTTAACATTAAATCCCAGCTGCCAAATTCTAGACCATTCGTCAAACTTAGCTAGATCCCTCCTCATGTTATCTACACCTTCCTCTATAGCAGATTTTGGTATCATTCGCAAAGAGGCAAACCTTACCCAATAACCCTTCCACTATATCACTAACAAAGATGTTAAAAAGAATCGGACCAAGAACAGATCCCTGGGGCACATCACTGGTAACATCCTTCTCCTCAGAGTGAGCTCCATTTACTTGTACTCTTTGTTGCCTCCCACCCAACCAATTTCTAACCCAAGCAGTAACTTTAGGGTCCATCCCTAGGGTGCTCAGTTTGTTTATAAGTCGCCTGTGAGGAACAGTGTCAAAGGCTTTACTGAAATCTAAATACACCACATCTAGGGCTCTCCCTCGGTCCAACTCCCTGGTCACTCAGTCAAAGAAATCAATCAGATTTGTCTGACAAGACCTGACTCTGGTGAATCCATGCTGCCTCGGATCCTGTAATCCGCTCAACTCCAGAAACCTCACTATTTTCTCTTTCAGCAGCGTTTTCAATAATTTACTCACCACCGAAGTTAAACTAACTGGCCTGTAGTTTTCAACCACATCCTTACTTCCACTTTTGTGTAAAGGCACCACATGAGCCTCTCTCCAGTCCTTTGGCACTACTCCTGACTCCAACGAGGCATTAAAAAGGTCAGTCAGTGGAGCTGTTAGAACGTCCCCAAGTTCCCTCAGTATTCTAGGGTGTATCCCATCCGGTCTCATCGCTTTGTCTACTTTAAGTTGAGCTAGTTTCTCACAAACACAGTCTTCTGAAAATTGTTCAAGATGTCCCTCGCTTCTGTTCCTGTTTGTGGGTGTTTTCTGAGGTCCTGCTCCAGGTTCTTCATCTGTGAACACAGAACAGAAATATTTGTTAAGCAATTCCCTTTTTTCCTTATCTGCTTCTACATATTCCTCCCCTGCACCCTTGAGTCTGACAATACCACTTTTGCCCTTCCTCTTCTCACTAATATATCTGAAAAATGTCTTATCCCCCCCCCCATTTTATTGCATTGGCTATTTCCTCCTACTTTTGAATCTTTGCCTTCCTGACTACTTTGCTAGCTTCTCTAAGTTTTTCCAAATACAGATGCCTGTCTTCCTCTCTCTGTGATCTCTTGTATTTCATGAAGGCCTCCCTCTTTTTCTTCACTTTTTCAGCTACTTCTTTCGAAAACCATAGCGGTCTCCTTTTCTTTTTACCTTTATTTACCATTTTAACAAAAAGGTTGGTTGCCCTTAAAATATCCTCTTTCAGTTTTGCCCACTGTTTTTCTACATCCCCCAGCTGTTCCCATCCCACTAACGACTCCCTGAGGTATTGGCCCATCTTGGAAAATTTAGTCTTCCTAAAGTCTAAGATCCTCACCTTTGAATGGATTCTAACAGCTCTAGTCCTAATACTGAACCACACCATCTGGTGATCACTGGATGCAAAATGATCTCCCACTATAACATCAGAAACACTTTCACCATTGGTAAGCACCAAGTCCTTCACGTGTGGGGTCTGTTACCAATTGCCTGAATAGTTCTCCCTGTAGAGAATCCAGAATCTCCTTACTTCTAAATGATACTGCAGCAGGAATGTGCCAATCAACATCTGGCATATTGAAATCTCCTATCAGTAGCACTTCCCCTTTCCTAGCAATGCTGCGTATGTCCTCAATTAACTCTCTGTCCACCTCTTCCTCTTGTGAGGGAGGTCTGTATATCACACCAATGCAAATAGATTTCTCTTTCCCTCTTTCTAGTTTAACCCACAATGCCTCCTCTCTCCCTTTTAAGCTCTGTAATTCCAAAGCTTTAATAGTAGTTTTTACATATAGTGCCACTCCTCCTCCCCTTCTTCCTACCCTGTCCTTTCTGAATAAAGTATAGCCAGGTATAGTTACATCCCAAGGGGTCACTAAGAGAGGACAAGACCATAGCAGAGAGACTGAATGAATTCTTTGCTTCAGTCTTTACTGAAGAAAATGTAGGGAAGTTACCCATGGCTGAAATGGTATTTAAAGGTCATGCATCTGAAGAATTGAAAGAAATACTGATAAAACAGGAGGATGTATTACAGCTATTTGATAAAGAGTAGCTAATCACATGGACCAGATTGTATAAATACAAGGGTGTTGAAGGAACTGAAATATGAGATTGCAGACCTACTATTAGTAATCTGTGAACTACCATTTAAATCATCTGTAATACCTGGAGACTGGTGAGTGGCCAATGTAACACCAATTTTTAAAAAGGGTTCCAGGGGTGATCCGGGAAGATACAGATCAGTGAGCCTGATGTCAGTACCAGGCAAAATAGTAGAAACCATTATAAAAAAACATAATTACTGAACATATAGTCATGGTTTAATAGGAGAAACCCAACATGGCTTTAGCCAAGGAAGGTCTTGTCTTACTAATGTGTTGTATTTTTTGAAGGAATGAATAAACAGGTAGACAAAGGGTCAGCTGGTCAATAGAGTGTATCTGGATTTTCAGAAAGCCTTTCACAAGGACCCTCATGAGAGACCCTTGGCAAAATTAAAGAGTCATGGATAGGAGGCAGTGTATTATTGTGGATCAGGAACTGGTTAAAAGAAAGAAAGCAGAGGATAGGGCTAAATGGTCAAATTTCCCAATAGAGAAAGGTGGATAGTAGAGTACCCCAGGGATATATGCTGGATCCGCTGCTTTTTAATATATTTGTAAATGACCTGGAAATGGGAATAACGAATGAGGTAATCAAATTTGCAGATGACACAAAATTAGAAAGAACAGAAGCGGAAAATTATTCAAAGTTGTTAAAATCCATGAGGATTGTGAAAAATTGCAAGAGGAGCTTGATACATTGGACGACAGGATGTTTAAATGGCAGATGAAATATAATGTGGACATGTGCAAAGTTATGCACCTAGGAAATAATAACCCAAACTGTGGTTACATGATGCAGGGATCCACATTAGGAACCACCACTCAGGAAAAAGATTTATATGTCATTTTGGATAACACATTGAAACCCTCCGTCCAGTGTGCAGCAGTGGCAAAAGAAGAGAAATAGAATGCTAGGAATCATAAGGAAGGCAATGGAGAATAAAACAAAGAATATTATAATGCCTCTGTATCGTTACATGGTGTGACTGCTTCTTAAATATGGTGTGCAATTCTAGTTGCCGTATCTTAAAAAGCATATAGCAGAATTAGAAAAGGTACAGAGAAGAGCCACCAAAATGGTAAAGAGGATGGAAGGATACCCCTATGAGGAGAGACTTAAAAGGTTAGCGCTGTTCAATCTAGAAAAGAGATGGCTGAAGGGAGATATGATAGAGGTCTATAAATTAATAAATGGAGTGGAACAGGTAAACGTAGATTGATTGTTTATGCCATCAAAAAGTAGAAAGACTAGGGGACATGCAATGAAGCTACAGTGTAACCTGTTTAAGACTAATAACACGTAGTCAGACTCTGGAATTCGTTAGTGTAGCTGGGTTTAAAAAAGGTTTGGACAGGTTCCTGGAGGAAAGGTCCATAAACCATTATGAAAGAGGATCCAGGAAATGCACTGTTTACCACAGGACAAGCATTGTGGAACCTGTGTATCTTTCTGGGAAACTGCTAGGTACTTGTGAACTGGATTGGCCACTGTTGGAAATAGGATACTGGGCTTGAAGGAGCTTGGTCTGACCCAGTATGGCATTTCTTATGTTCTTATTCTTTTCTTTGTGTAGAGTTCATGGAAACGCTTCTTCTTTTAAATCTGAAAATTATTGAATCATTTAAAAAATGCTGATCACTGCATTTTACTAAATGTCATCCACTGCATTCAAATCAGACATGCAGGGCCAAAACAAGTTTTGTTTTAAATGAAAACAAGAAAAGAAAAGAGTAAAGTGACCTCCGCAAACAAGAATGCCAAAAGGAAAGAGCAGAGAGAAACCACAGGCACATGAGATGATCTTCTATTAATAAACGTCATTGAATAATGTGCATTAAATATAAACAAAGCAAGGTTTTTTGTATTTGCCATAATTGCACACTTAGTATGCAAGCTACAGCTTTTTTTGCATGCACAAATCAATTGTGCGTGCATTAATTTGAATGCAAATGCCTAATTCGAATATCATAGTTATATTCAGTGCCACTATCTGAATAATGAGTGGTACTGAATATACATAAATTCATGGCCGTGATACTCAGTCCATTCCCTGTTTAGCTACTGTAGCTGGATAAATTTAGGATAGCTTCTTACAGCCTAAATTTATCCACATAGTTGTATGGAGAGTGGATTAAATATTGCCCCACTCCTCCTCGGTACTTAGATAATGCATTATGGCTAAGGGTCTTCCCTATCACAATCTATATGAACAGTTGCTATTTCCTTAGATCTGAGATTAAATTTAGAGTTACTTAAATTGAGATAAAACATTAGACATCTGTTTCCTGTTCCCTTTCACATGTTTTATTCCCTTGGATTGGGGTAGAGTGCTTGATGTGGTATACTTAGATTTTAACAAGGACTTTGATCCTGTTCTGCATCAGTAATTTATTAATAAACTGAGTGCTATTGGGATGGACCTTAAAGTGACTAACTGGGTAAGAATTTGGTTGAGTGGGAGGTACCAGAGGATGATAGTAAATGGAGATCACTCTGAAGATAGTGTGTTACCAGTGGGTTACTCATAGATTGGTCCTTGGTTCTGTTCTTTTTAACATTTTTGTAAGTGATATTGCAGAAGTCTATTGGGAAAGGTATGCCTCTTTGCAGATGATACCCACATCTGCAATAGTGTAGAAACCCTGGAAGGTGTAGATAGCATGGGGAGGGATAAAGCAAAGCATGAAGAATGGGTTTTAGCAGCTTAGATGTAATGCTAAAAAAAAGCAAGGCTATGCATTTGACCTGCAAAAACCCAAGGGAGCTGTACAGTATAGGATGTAAATGGAAGTATTTCAATGTACAGAGACCGGGACCTTGGGGAGGTGGGGGGAGATCTTATTAGATGATCTTAAAGTGGCCAAATAGGTAGAAAAGATGACAGCAAATGCCAGAAGGATGGTTGGATACATAGGAAGAGGAATAGCCAGCAGGAAAAATGAGGTAATAGTGCCCTTGTACAAGTCTCTATTCAACCTCATTTGGAGTACTGTATACAATTCTGGAGACGCCATTTTCAAAAGGATATAAAAAGGGTAGAGTCAATCCAGACAGCAGCTACTAAAATGGTGATTGGTCTTAATCATAAATCCTATGCGTATAGGCTTAAGGATCTCAATATGTATACTTTGGAGGAAAGGCGGGAGGGGAGTGATATGACAGACATTTAAATGCCCCCATGAAATAAATGCACAGGAGATGGCCTTTTTCCAGTTGAAAGGAAGCTCTAGAATGAAGGTGAAAGGCATTAGGCAGAGGAGTACATTTTTTTACGGAAATGGTGGTGGATGTGTGGAACAACTTCCCAGTGGAAGTGGTAGAGACCAGAACTGTATCTGAATTCTGAAAGTATGGGACAAATACAGAGTACCTCTGAGGGAGAAGATAGGATTGTAGAACTTAATAGTTAATATGGATAGGCAGACAGGATAAGCCATATATTCTTTCTTCTGCTTTCATTTTCTATTTTTCAGTTTTTTTATCTATTCCGCTTAAGCTATACTAGCCTATGAGCCTGAATAAATCATGGCTGTCAGGAATTCCCATTACACTGTCACCCAGGGCTGGCCCAAGGATTTATGCTGCCCCAGGCAGCAACCTTAGAAGCAACGCCCATCCCATGCCACCAATTACGTCTTGGGGAGGGGGGGGGGGCGGCAGGCGGCAGCAGTATTGTAAAAGCAACGGCTTTGTGCCTCCATTTTGTTGCCCGCAGCAGACCATGTGCTTCAGCACACATGGCCTTCTCCTTCTGACCCCCCTCCAACCAGAAGCGGCAGGTCATGTGTGCCGAAGCACATGGCTTGCCTCAGGCAATGAAGTGGTGGCACAAAGTCGCCCACCCTTGTTAGCCGCCTAGCTCGCCTAGTGGACGGGATGGCCCTGCTGTTACCATAGTATCCATTCTGTGGTTGGGTCTGAATAATGAATAAATGGTTCTAAATAATGAATTTCATCAATAGACCTCTTGCTAAACTACCGCATGTTAAATGTTTTTTTATAAGAATGGTATTTTAGAGATTGGACAAAAATTACCCAGGTTTACAGTGTCAGCAAAAATGTCACTAAAAGTCTTTTCTTAGAGATTTTAGTAAGACAGGTAAACATGAGTCAAATGAATTAGATATTGACTTGATAATAGATATAATTTGAAGCACTGCATCACAGATAAAGGTTAGAAATAAATTAGGGGTTCTTTTATTAATGTGCAGTAAATATTTGCATTTACCATGTGTTAGGCATTCAAACAAATGCAGAGTAAATACAAAAGGCATACAGTAACTGTTCGGGATCAAGAACAGCATATCCTCTACTGCAGTACTTCTCAACCAGTGTGGCACAGGGACCCTAGGATGTCCTATGACTGGCCATCTTCAAACCTCACGGGTGCAGTTAACAGGCATGTTTTGTGTGAGAAGCAGCCTGTCCATGCCATTTACAAACCTCTTCAATGATTTTTCTTTAATCTCCCTGTTTACTGCTATTGCTGATGCCAATGCTTCTCCCCTGCCCCCGCCCCTACCGCCACTGAAGAGGCTGTGCATGGATCTTCTCCCTCGCAGGTATAAGGGGCTCCTCTATGCTACTTGACACTTTAATACTTCTGACCGGCCTCCTTCCCTCCAGCTGCTCCTGCTTTCGCAATTGGAGGCTAAAGAGGGTCCTCCCCACACCTCCACCCCCATGATAGTGCTGCTGCTGCCTGCCTGATTGTTGGTGCTGTTGCTGTAAGGAGAAGGAAGGACAGGTAAATGTCTTCATTTTTCTTTATTTTACTACTGAGCTCAGGTTTTGGGGAAAGAAAATGATTTCTGCACCCAGAGTGCTGGAGGGGAGGGGTAGGAGAAAGTGCTTCTTGTCCAGTGAGGGAGAGGGGAGGGAAGAATAAAATAATTAAAAGCTTTATTGGGCAAAAGATAAAACTTGAGAGAGTGCAAGCCCTGCCTGTATCACATGCCCTTTGCTGAGGTGGCTCTGATGCATCCTGCCCCCTCTAGGACATCAGAAGGGCTGGGATGCATCAAAGACACTTCAGCACATGCATAAGCTACAGGCAGGCCCTATGATTTTTTTTTTCACATTACTGCATTGAGTCTGCTGTGGCTCACAGCTGCTGCATCAAAGTTGTTGGCTGTATAGTAAGACAATAGTGGACCATTAGATAACAGAGGGGTAAAAGGGGCACTAAGAGGGGACAAGGCCATAGCGGAGAGACTGAATGAATTATTTGTTTTAGTCTTTACTGAGGAAGATGTAGGGATGTTACCCATGACTGAAGTGGTATATAAAGGTGATACTGTGGAAGAATTGAAAGAAATATTGATACAGCAGGAAGATGTATTACAACTATTTGATAAACTGCAAATCACCTGGACCGGATGGTATACATCCAAGGGTGTTGAAAGAACTGAAATTTGAGATTGCATACCTTCTATTATTAATCTGTGAACTATCATTAAAATCATCTGTAATACCTGAAGATTGGAGGACGGCCAACTTAACGCCAATTTTTAAAAAGAGTTCCAGGGGTGATCCGGGAAACTACAAACCGGTGAGCCTGACGTCAGTACCGGGAAAAATGGTAGAAACCATCATAAAGAACAAAATTAGTGAACATGTAGATAGTAATGGCTTAAAGGGAGACAGCCAACATGGCTTTAGAAGGGAAGATCTGGTCTTACTAATCTGTTATGTTTTTTTGAAGGTGTGAATAAACAGGTAGACAAAGGTGAGTCGGTTGATATAGTGTATATGGACTTTCAGAAAGCCTTTGACAAGGTCCCTCATCAGTGTGCAGCTGCGGCCAAGAGAGCAAATAGAATGCTAGGTATCATAAGGAAAGGAATGGAAAATAAAACAAAGGATATTATAATGCCTCTGTTTCGTTCCATGGTGCGACCGCACTTTGAATATTGTGTGCAATTCTGGTCACCATATCTTAAAAAGGATATAGCGTTATTAAAAAAGGTTCAGAGAACAGCCACCAAAATGGTAAAGGGGATGGAAGGATACCTCTATGAAGAAAGGCTAAAAAGATTAGGGCTCTTTGACCTGGAAAAGAGACGGCTGAGGGGAGATATGATAGAAGTCTATAACGGGAAGGCCGCGGGGCCACATGCCAGCCAGCCACTGTTAACCGGGGGGGCGGTGCGATGCATGGCCCCCGCCTCGGAGATCGAGGGGGAGGGGCAAGGAGCGGGGTAGGCGCATTTTTTTAAAGGCATCGGCTCCCGCGGGTGAGTGAGTGGTGCGGGAGCCAATCGCCGCGGAGCAGGTGGGTGGGGGCGCCTGAAGGAAGCACGAGCGTGCCGGGGATCCCGACAGTCCGCCGAGGCGGAGGACGAGGACGGGCATTGGTTCTCTGGCGGCGGCGGTGGGGGTTATCTTCTGCAGTGCGGTTTTTTCGGGCTCCGTTTTGGCGATTCGCTGCCGCGGAGCGGAGGGACAGACGTGGGGGCCGGAGCTGGGTGGAGGATCAGTTCGAATCAAGTGCCATTGACCTTGTCCTTCCCGTTTGGCGCTTCAGGACGGTGGACTCTTGCCGATTGCAGCTGCGGGACCAGAGGCAAGTGTTTGGCCAGGGGGGGGGGGGGAAGTCGGCCCGAGGTCCAGGGCTGCGCTTAGTTAACCTTTTATTTAAAAAAAAAAGGAAGAAGATCAACGCTGAGATCGAGCCCTAGCATGCCTGCACAGGGTCAGGGGACTAGGCAGTCTAAGGGGAGGGCTCGTGGAAGGGCGGCTATGGCATGGGGGAATCCAGTTGGGAGGGGTGGGGGAGCACATGAGCAAGGAAGGGGCAGGAGGGGTAATAGGAGGGGGGCCAGGGAGGGGGAAGTGGTAGGACCAAGGGGGCCCAGGGGGGTGGGGGGGAGCAGGCGTGGTTGTTGGCGAGGGGTAGGGGTAGGGGCAGTGCCAGGGGGGGCCTGGAGGGGGGTTTACAGGGGGTTGTGGCGGAGCAGGTTTCCGGTGGGCAGAGCAGGGCAAACAGGTGTGGGGGGCATCACAAGGGGGAGGGGAGGATGGGGGTGGCTGGGGTCTGCCCAGGTGCCTGGTAGGTCACAAGAGAGCATGGCCGGGCAGGACAGTTGGGGTGGCGGGTGCCCATGGGGTTGGCCTTTCGTGCCTGGGGGCTTCTATCCCACAGCTTGGGAGCATTGGCGTGGAGGGGGGCAGGGGTCTTCTAGGGCTGAATGGTTGGGGGCTTGGCAGCCGTCTTGGGCCCTGGCTGGCTCCCCTTCGTTGTTTCCCTCCTTGTCTTCACAGATGCTGGCTGGTGAGTCGCGGAGCCCGGATCAGCTGGGAGTGACGACAGGTCGAGGTGGCGAGCTGGATGCGGATCCTCTGAGAAGTTCGGCGGCGGAGGCTCGAGTGGACCAGGTCGAGGAGCTACAGGCGGCGGACCGGCTGCAGGCCGCGGATGGCCTGACAGGGGTGTCGCAGCCTGGGACTTCTGCAGTTGGTGAGTTGCCGGAGGGGCAGGGACCGCGACATGATGGCGACGCGGGTATCGGGGAGGGGAAGGGCAAGGCAAAAAAGAAGGGTAGGCACTCCCGTAAGCGGCGGCGCAGATCACGGTCCTCTTCGTCGTCATCAGATGAGTTTTCCTCTTCTTCATCAAGCTCGGGGGACAAGGAGCGCGTCAACAGGGGCGTGGCTGGAGGGGGAGCCACGTCCAGCGTGGGGGGGCTCTTCACTGGTGGTTTATTCGGAGTTATGGGAGGGGGTGCCGCAAAAGCTGTGATGGAAGATTCTTAAGAGGAGATATATTGATATCTTCTGTCTGCTGGAGGGCAGGAAGTGGTCGGGGGATAGCAAACGGGAGGATGAGAAGGCGGGGAGGGTCCAGAAGGTGTCGCGCAATGTCATCAACTGGACAAGGTCCTTCTTGCAGTTGGCTAGTGTTTGGGGGCATCATTACCCGGGGCAATATGGGATGTTGCGCGCTTACGTGGACTCAATTTTGGAAGCGGCACAGACTCATGATGGTTGGGCTTGGCTCAACTATGATGAGAAGTTCCGTGACAAAATGGAAGAGAATAGGCTGCTGTCTTGGGGGACACAGGACATTAACCTTTGGCTCACGCAGATGTCAGCGAGAGGCGGTGCAGAAGGAGGGGTGCAGGGGGCGGTGGCAGACAAAAAGGGGGCAGTGCGTTGGTGGCGGGCGTGGTGCAGCCCTTTCGCGGTGGAGGGACTCTCGGGTTGCAAAAACCAAGTGGTGCGGGAGCCGGGGACGTCTGTTGGCATTTTAACAAGCCCTCTTGCCCCTTCCCGGACTGTAAGTTCCGGCATAGTTATTCAGTCTGTGGAGGGGGGCACTCGGCCATCATATGTGTTAAGAAAGGGGCCCCAGGCATCCCAGTGCCTACTCCCAAGCAATAGTGTTTTCCTGGACCTGACCCCGACTCCTATTTGACTCGCGGCTCTTAGACCTTGGCTGGGACACTATAGGAGACGTGGGGTGAGGGTATTGATTAAGAGGGGTTTTCAGTATGGTTTTGTCATACCAGTGGTACGGAAAGGGGGTTCAGAGAGGGCACGTAACTCACCATCGGTGCGGCGTTTTAGTTAAATTGTTAAGGACAAGTTGACCGCGGAAGTGGAGTTGGGTAGGATATCCGGTCCCTTTGCGGAGCGGCCGTTCGAGCCCTTCGTGGTTTCCCCGTTGGGCATCATTCCCAAGAAAGAACCCGGGAAATTCAGGTTGATCCATAACCTGTCATTCCCGGTTGGCGCATCCATCAATGACTGTATTCCTCGGGAGTTGTGTGCAGTTCGTTACGCATCTTTCGATGAGGCGGTGGATTTGGTGCGGGAATGTGGGGCGGAGTGCCTCATGGCAAAGGTGGACATTGAATCCGCTTTACGGTTGCTGCCGGTACATCCGGACTCTTTTCATTTGCTGGATTTTAGTTTCGAGGGGCGCTATTATTTCGATAAGTGCTGGCTGATGGGTTGCTCGGTATCCTGTTCGTATTTTGAGATGTTTAGTTCATTCATGCACTGGGCATTGCAGGAGTCGGTGTGATGTGCAAATGTGGTCCACTATTTGGACGATTTTCTGTTCGTGGGCAGTGCGCATTCGGGTCAATGTCAGGAGTTGCTGGATGGATTTGTCCGGTTAGCGCGGGACTGGGGTGTCCCGTTGGCAGTGGAAAAAATGGAGGGACCTGCGACGCGTCTCACTTTTTTGGGAGTTGAGTTATATTCGGTGAACATGGTGGCTCGACTTCCAGCGGATAAAGTGGCGAGGTTGCGGGTCTTGGTGGCGAACATGATGGGGTCCACTAAAGTAACGCTGAGGGAGTTGCAGGCTTTGATTGGCTCCTTGAACTTTGCTTGTCAGGTTATTCCGATGGGGCGGGTGTTTCTGCGTAGGCTTGCGACGGCTACGTCGGGTGCTGTCAAGCCGCATCATCGCATCAGGGTATCCCGGAGCATGAGGGCGGACTTGGGGGTATGGAATGAGTTCCTCCAAGGCTTCAATGGCATAGCGGTTATGCGTGAGAAAGAAATGTCTACTTTTGATTTGCAGCTCTTTACGGACGCAGCGGGCGGTTTGGGGTTAGGCGTTTATTTCGGAGGTTCTTGGTGTGCGGAGCCTTGGCCGCGGGAATGGCGGATGGCGGGACTGACCAACAGTATAACCTTCTTGGAGCTTTTTCCGGTGCTGGTGGTGTTGGAGTTGTGGCCGGACTGGTTACGCAATCGACGGGTGCTCTGGTGGTGTGATAACGAAGCTGTAGTTAGCGTTATTAATAGGTATGCTCCGCATTGCCTGCAGGTTGCGGCCCTAATGCGGGAGGTTGTGCTGGCTTGTTGGCGATTGAATGTGGTGGTGAGGGCTCGGCATGTACCGGGGTGTTCTAACCAAGAGGCTGATGCTCTTTCCCGTTTCAAGTGGGACCTGTTCCGGCGATTGGCACCAGAGGTGGATGCAGTTGGAAGGCGGGTCCTGGAGCACTTATGGCAGACTGGCCTGAGGGCATGCTGAACCTGCTGCAGAGCTCGATGTCACCGGCGACTTGGCGGTCTTATTACAGAGGCTGTGACAGAGTGGTGGAATTTCTGGCAGCCCTGGGTTGGCGGCAAGGTCCTGTCCCGGACCACATCCTAGGCTGTTACATTCTGGCGGCAAAGGCTGCGGGAGCAGTGAGATCGACTGTGCGGGCGCACTTAGCGGGATTTGCATTCTTCTCTAGGGCAGTGGGGTGGGGAATGCCTGGTTTGGGGTTCCTTTCGCGCCGCTTGCTGTTGGGTTGGGAGCAGGGTGCTCTGCTGCGGTCGGATCAGCGGCGGCCGATCACGCATGACCTGCTCGGGAAGCTGTGCGCCGTTCTGCCGTTGGTGGCGGAGTTGGCATACGAGGTCACGCTTTTTCGGGCGGTGGTTTGTGTGGCCTTTTTTGGGGCTTTCCGGGTGGAGGAATTGGTGGCGCCGTCCAGTGCGGCGGTTTGGGGAGGGGCTTTACAGGTGCATGATGTGCAGGTGGGTACTTCGGGGTTGCGCATACGTTTGGCGAGGTCCAAGACTGATCAGGCGGGCAAGGGCGTATGGGTAGTATTAAATGCCATTGGGGACCCCCTGACATGTCCAGTGCGGCCATGCAGGCCTACTTGCTGGTGCAGCCGAGTGGGGGGATTTCTCTTTTTGCATGAGAATTCATGCTGCCTTACGTGGTTTCAGTTCACGGCAGTCTTGCGGATGGCGGTGCGCCGGATGTGCTTGGAGCCCGGCGACTTTGTGCCTCATTCATTTCAGATTGGCGCAGCCACGAGCGCTGCAGAGGCGGGTTTAAATGAGCAAGCGATTCAGCGGACAGGCAGGTGGTGATCTAATGCATTCCGGGGATATGTGAGGTTGTGAGGGGGATCGTGGTGTACTAATCTCTGGCTGTGTTATTTCTTTTAGATGGGGGCTCGGCGCCATGCTGCTGCTGGATGGTCGGCCATTCGTTTGTGTATTGGGCAGGTCAACAAGCAGCGACGAGGCCCCTGGGAAGGAACATTGGGTTATGCAAAGCGGAGGTGACCATATCATGGCTGGGTGAGCGCGGTCTTCGTTGGTTGCAGCTCTTGCCTTTGCTGCGGCACCACCAGTGGGTCCGTGGATCACTGGAGTTGCTGCTGCTGCATCTTGGCGGCAACGACTTGGGGGCATGGACGGTGAAGCAGCTGATCAGAGCTGCGAAACGGGACTTGGAACAAGTGTTGTTTATGTTTAAGGGGGTTGTATTGTTATGGTCGGATATAATTCCAAGGCCGGCTTGCTGGGATCAGCGGCGGTGGTCTCGGGGATTGATTAAAGTTAATCAGCAGATTGGCCGATGGGTGTGTGAAAAAGGGGGTAAGCAGATTCTGCATCCATGGGTGGAAGTGGGGTGTGCGGGCCTATATCGGTTAGACGGAGTACATCTATCCCCGGTTGGGGTAGATTTGCTCCTGAATGATTGGCAAGAGGCCGTGGAGTATGTCATGCAGGGCAGGGTAACTGGTCGCAGCTTGGTGTTTGAGGGGGGGCTCAGTGGCAGGTGCCGCTGAGCCTGTGGCGGGATCCCGGAGGTGTCCAGGGTCCAGAGTATTGGCACTCTGCAGGGCGCGGGTGGGGTACCCCTGACCCGGAGAACCCCTCGGGGCTTTTGCTAGTAATATGGCAAAGCCGGAGGAGGGGGGTGATGGAGTTGCCGGGGGACAGTTCCCGGCGGAAGCAGGATGGAACTCACTTTGCTACTCACATGGCTGGTGAGGGGTCGTCCCGCTGCTGGAACCGGTATGGTGAAAGATGGTTGTTGTTAGATGGTGTGTATAATGTTATGTTAATAAAAGCTGCGACCAGTTAGAATGCCAACAACTTGTCGTTTGTGATTATTTCTGGGGTGTTGGTGGGTGGGGGGGGTGCGGTGGTACAGGGGGGGGCGGGATAGGGGCCGGAGCTCCGCGTCCGCCTTACCCGGTTACGGGAAGGCCGCGGGGCCACGTGCCAGCCGGCCGCTGTTAACCGGGGGGCGGTACGATGCGTGGCCCCCGCCTCGGCGATCGAGGGGGAGGGGCAAGGAGCGGGGTAGGCACATTTTTTAAAGGCATTGGCTCCCGTGGGTGAGTGGGTGGTGCGGGAGCCAATGGCCACGGAGCGGGTGGGTGGGGGCACCTGAAGGAAGCAGGAGCATGCCGGGGATCCCGACAGTCCGGCGAGGCGGAGGACTAGGACGGGCGTCCCCACCCTCCCACCCTTACGTTGGATGAATTCGAGAGGGGGGGGGTTGCAGCTGGTTGGGTAGGGGGATGAGGGTGGGATCCCGGAGGTGTCCCGGGTCCGGAGTATTGGCACTCCGCAGGGCGGGGGTGGGGTACCCCTGACCCGGAGAACCCCTCGGGGCTTTTGCTAGTAATATGGCGAGGCCGGAGGAGGGGGGGTGATGGAGTTGCCGGGGAACAGTTCCCGGCGGAAGCGGGATGGAACTCACTTTGCTACTCACATGGCTGGTGAGGGGTCGTCCCGCTGCCGGAACCGGTATGGTGAAAGATGGTTGTTGTTAGATGGTGTGTATAATGTTATGTTAATAAAAGCTGCGACCAGTTAGAATGCCAACAACTTGTAGTTTGTGATTATTTCTGGGGTGTGGGCAGGTGGGAGGGTGCGGTGGTGCAGGGGGGGGCGGGATAGGGGCCGGAGCTCCGCGTCTGCCTTACCCGGTTAATTAATGATTGGAGTGGAACGGGTAAACGTAGATCAATTGTTTACATTATCAGAATATAGAAAGACTAGGGGACATTATTTATTTATTTATTTATTTATTGAACGGTTTTATATACCGCCTTTCAGAAAAATCAAAGCGGTTTACATAGAACAAAACTTGAACATTACATTGAAACTTATTCAAACAATTGAAATTACAGTGAACATTAAATTGTATATAATAAAAATGGTAATTTGAGGGTTACAATGCTGAGTAAATGCTGATTAGGTATATAGATAGTTTAAACATATATACAGATTTAAATATTTACAAATTTCAAAAATCTTATCATCTTATCTGAGCAAGGAAAAATGTATTGTTGTTCACTAGAATTATTAGTGTAAAGAGTAAATGTGATAATGTGGAGAATTGGGTATTGTAAGATAGAGTAAGAAAAAGGAAAAAGTAAGTTGTGAATTAATGAATATGAGTATACATGAGTTTAAGTGGGAAATATTTCATCTATTGGGAATGAGTCTCCAAGGTACTCTATAAATAAGTGAGTTTTAAGATCTTTTCGAAATGCTGAAAGATCTGTGATATCTCTGAGTTTATCCGGCAGAGCGTTCCATATTAAAGGAGCATTGAAGCTGAATGCCCTATTTGTTGTAGTTTTATTGAGTTTTGAAAAGTTGTTTGGAACAAGTAGTGTGTTCAGGTTCCTTTGTCTCACTGTTCTGGTCCTTGAATGAATTGTCAGTAGATCAGTTAGATATGATGGGGCTATATCTCTTATCAGTTTGAACGTTGTTATGATAACTTTATATTTTATCCTAATTTGTATAGTGTCATGCAGCAGGGGCTGATGAAAGCAAAAATGCAGGAGAAGAAGCTGTTTTTCATGAGGAAAAAGATGTGCACAAGATGCAATATCCGCACAGAACAGCTAGAGGGAGCAGGCGTGCACTCACAGATCCTGAGTGGACACACTTAGCTAATCGAGAGCACCTGACAGTCAGCCTGGAAAGCTCAAACACAGGAGAGCTTTATAAACGGAAGACTGGAGACTGGAGAGAGCAGAGCAGTGCTTGCAGGTGTGGAGCTGGAGGTAAAGCTGAAGGTTTACGAGAGAGAAGCACCACAAGCAAGGACCAAGCAGAAAGAAGCACTTGGGAAACTAGTGCTGGGCAAAGGAATAATCACTTTGGAGGCAAAGCAGAGTGAAAGAAAGAAGCCTGCTTGTACCAGAGGAACCTGGGGCTAAACCGAAAGGTAACAGAAGCTTTCAGAGACGAGACTGGCACAGGGATTGTGTTCCTGAAGAACTGCGGGAAGGAGGAAATCCAAGTTCTATATGCTGCTGGAAGCCAAGGTATGCTGACTCTGTTTCTATGAAGAAAACCTTACCTTATAAAAAAGCCTTTTGAAAGTAATGCTAAACCTGTGAGAAAGGAAAGCAAAGCTACCTCTCATAAGCCAAGTAGCCAATGCCCGAGGGTAGGCCATGCTCATTGGCAAACACTAGAGGAACTCTTTAAACATCCAGAGAACAGGACTAGGGCCTGGCCAGAAATTATAGCCAGTGAAACCACTGATACAGACAGAGATAATTCTGAGCCTATGCAAGTGGAACTTGTAGAGCCAAGCCTTTTATCTCAGGAAGAGATGGACTGTTCTTTGTGTATTTCAGGAAGTGCAGAGTCACTGTTAAACCTATGAATGATATATGTTATCTTCAGAATGTTATTCATTTGCTAAATGGAAGAAGAGTGCTGAAACATTTGCTTTACTCTGGAAAGCTTAACTAAGCATTGTTACAACTGTGAAGCATAACAGTTTTTCCGTTAACCTGAGTTGATTTCATTCCTGAAGTTAAGGACTTTTTGTTTAGGTTGTAACCCAGCTGAATCTTATGCGTAAAGGGAAATAAATGCCTTGTTAGCCCTCTACTCTGCATTCACAATTTTTCTTAGTTAGGAGCTGAACTGCTAAGACCAGGTTACACCTGGCTCTTAAAAGACCCTCCTCTCATAATAAAATAATTTTTGTGTCCCACCTACCCTTACGACCACTGGCCACCAAGGCGGCGCACGACAATAGGTAACCAGTGAAGTTTGTACAGTATAGAGGTTATGTGTTCAGTTGGACCTGCATTTATAAGCATTCTTGCAGCAACATGTTGTGCTACTTTTAGTTGGTGTAAAGCATGTTTTGGAATACCTTGAAGAATTATGTTACTAAAATCTAAGTGAGGCAGGATCAGGGCTTGAAGGACTGATCTGAAGTCCAGATTTGATAATAATGGTTTTAGATTTTTAAGATATCTTAATTTATTATATATTGTGTTTGTTGTATTCCTGATGTGTGTTGTTAGACTAAACCTTCTGTCTATGATAACGCCAAGGTATCTTATATCATCTTTTATGGGGATGCTTATGTTTTCAATTTTTATTTCTGTTGGAGGAGTAAATTTTTGATTTCTAGAAACAAATAATGCTTCTGTTTTCTTGAAGTTAATGTGTAGATTGTGTTCATTTAGCCATTGCGTCATTTTAGTGAAGCATGATTTGATATTGGAGAAGTCCAGGGAGTCTATGTCCATAGGGAGATAAATCATAACATCATCAGCATAAATTGCATATTTTAATTTGCACTGTTGAATGATGTGGCATATAGGTTGTAAATATATGTTAAAGAGTAGAGCTGACAATGCAGAACCTTGTGGGATTCCTTGTTTTTGCGTATAGGTTTTAGATGTATGGTTTCCTATTTTTACCTGTTGCGATCGATCAGTTAGATATGATTGGAACCATGCAAGAATAGTGCCATGTATACCAATCTGTTTGTCTTTTAAAAAGGATATGATGGTTAATTGAATCAAAGGTAGCCGATATATCCATAAATATAAGTAATACTGCTTGTTTTGATTTGTCAATGTATTTTAGAATATCATCAAAGATAACTGCAAGAAGTGTTTCTACACTATGGTATGGTCTAAAGCCGAATTGGTGTGAATCTAAGGGGGCATGAAGTTCAATGTGATCCTGAAGTTGATTATATACTATTTTTTCTATAATCTTTGCCATAAATGGAAGGCTAGAGATAGGTCTATATGAAGAGGGATCAAGATTGTCTAGTTTTTTGTTTTTCAGAATAGGTCTAATCGTGGCTCTCTTTAGGATGGTTGGCATAGTACCATGTGTGAGAAAAATTTGCTATATTTAGAATGTAGGGCGCTAGGAGTGGTTTAGTATTTTTGATCCAGCTAACAGGGCAGGGATCAAGACTAGAAGTGGTTGTGTTAATATCTGAGATCACCTTATCCAGTTCTTTTAGTGTTACAGTATGAAATTTATCCCATATGTGATCAGGCTTTGGGTTGGAGTAAATTAGTGGAATTGGAGGGTCTGATAGTGGAGAGAGCTTAGTTATATAATAGCAAGAGTTTGTGGGTTAATAGGGGTGACATCTGTATTAGGAGGGTTTGATACTTTTTTAACTATTTCAAATAATTCTCTGGGACGATTGAGGGAATTTGTTAGTAATTTTGTATGAAAGGCTTTTTTAGATGCATTTATTGTTTTTCTGTAGTAGCCTAGTTTCTCATTGTATAAATTTCTGTCATTATTTGAGTTAGTTTTCCGCCATCTTTTTTCAATCTTTCTAAGTTCCCGCTTTATTTCTAGCGAGTGCCAAGGTTGGGAGTCTCTCTGTTTGGATCTGGATTTGTTTGTTTTAGAGCCAGGAAGCATAGCTGCTTTTTTTATAGTCTCGTTCCAGTTAGCAATACTGATATTGATGTCTGTTACTGTTTCAGGAATATGTGGTAATATCTGTCCTAAACATTTTTCCCTGTCAAATTTCCTGAACATTGTAGTTAGTCTTTGTTTCGGCTGTTGGGTTGTGATTCTATTGAAATGTGGGAGATTGAATCTAATTAAATGGTGGTCGGACCATGGAATGGGAATAGCCTGGGGTTGTGAAACATTGAGATTATAATCTGGAGAAAGATTAGGTCAAGGGTGTTTCCTTTTATGTGAGTCGGAAAATCTATGATTTGCTCAAAGTCAAGTTCAGACATGGTTTCAATGAATGCTTTTGAGTGTGATGGTGTAGTTGAAGGGAGGTTTAAGTCTCCAATGATTACTAGCTGTTTTTTTCTTGTGTTGAGGGAAAATATCATATCTAATATGGAGGATAAAGATTTTGTATCTGTGGATGGAGGTCTGTATATGAGACCAAATGAATGTGAAGTTGTTTCAAACATAAGAACATCCATGTTCTCAATATTGTTAGTGGAAATGAGGGAAGCTTTAAGGTTATTATTTATAATAGCGATGACACCCCCACCCCTTTTTAAAGCCCTAGGTTAAATTTCTTTGTCACCAGATGGAAAAAAAAGAGTAAAATGATTAGACCAGCTTCCTCCTTTCTTTCAGTTTTCTTGTGTAAAGGTTTTCTTGTTATTGTCTTGATCAGTTGTTGCTCCTCATGATGTGGACTGTAATTTGTATGTCTATTATATGGTAATGTTTCTTTTGGAATGTTTGTATTCTTTGAATTTTCTCAATAAAATATTTTGAAATTTAAAAATTCTGTGATGGCTGACTTGAAGCAAAAGATAAGTTTTTCAAGCATTTAAAATGATTAAAATGGACTGACCACGGCAAGGAGTGGGTAATTTTTCCTGCTTTCTCTTGAATGGTTACTCCGACAAAAAGAGAGCGTAATAATAATTTATGATTAGTGATTAATTTACACGGCAGGTTTTGTGAGCAGGGGTTTTTTATTTTATATTTGTGGTTTTTATATGGCCAGGCCAGCTGCCGGAAGAGGTCCTAAAACCGACCGTTGAAAAGTTGTTGTTTTTTTGCTCTGGCCACCCTCAATCTCATGGCCAGAGCAAAACAACAGCTTTCATCAATCTCTCCTTGTGCCCCCGCAGCCTCACCCTCTCCTGCAATCCAGCTGCAGCTTCTGTGTCTTACGGAGCCGCAGCTGCAATAGCAGCAATAATTTAAAATAAAACCAAAATTGGTGTGGAACCTCCCAGGCCGGGAAACCTTGCTGCTTCTTCCTGCCCCCAAAAGGAAGTTACGCTAGAGGGAGCAGGATGTAGGGGTACCATAGCAGAGGCCAGAAGACTCCGCACCAGTTTTGGTTTTATTTTAAATTATCACTATCGCAACCGTGGCTCTGTAAGATGCAGGAGCTGCAGCTGCCAAGGCTGGTGATACACATGCAGCAGTACAGCTTCGGGCTGCAATTGAGGCTGTCAGCAGCCATGGTGAGCACAAGTACAGCCCTTGGCAGAAGTGACAGAATTAAAAAAGAAAAGTGAAGCTGTATGATTGTGGCTGAATAGAACTGTGGGGCTGGCCTTACATAAATAAAATAAAAATAAATAGGCAGCATATGGGGGTCATGGCAGGCGCTGGGGTGAGGTGCGATCACCCACGGCTGCTCCCGCTTAAAGCCCGCAGTGCTTCTGGTTACTCCCAGGTGCTGCTGCTGCAATCCTTGCAGCAGTCCAGAATTCTAGAATACCCACAAGCACTGCGGTTCTTAGACGGGAGCAGCCATGGCGATTGTGGTGCTTCCTGATGCCTGCCATGACCCCATACGCTGTCTGAGCCCATCTCCGCTATTCCATTAAGCCGCCATCATGCAGCTTTACTTTTCTTTTCAAATTCTGCCGCCGCTACCCAGAGCTGTAGCCGGACCCACCATAGCCACTGACAGCACCAATCGCATCCCAAAGCTGTCCTGCTGCCCTGCCTCGACATCCATAAAAAACTACAGATGCATTTTCTTAAAAAAAAAAATCTTTTCTGCAGTGGCTCTCCAGCCCAGTCCAGATGCTGTCTGTTCTCCCTCTTATGCTGATGCCACAGAACCCCGGTAAATACTTGATGATCTTGTAGTTTTTTACTCCTTGAATTACATTTGCACTAGAATAGGACTGGAAATCGGCCAGTACTGGAGAATGGAAGGGAGATGACACTGGAGGAGGATTGATTCTGAAGGGGGGGGGGGCTGGAACTAGAAGTGATGATGCTGGGAGGGACAGAGGCTGGAAGGGGGCTGCTGCTTGGAGAGAGGGAGACTAGAAGGGAATTCATTCTGGTTGGTGCTGGGAGGGGCTGGAACTAGAGGAGAAGCCTGGTGATTAGAGCACTAGCTTGGTAACCAAGAGACCAGCATTCAATTCCCACTAGCACTCCTTGTAGCCTTGGGTAAGTCACTTAACTCTCCATTGCCTTAGAAAAATGGCCTGGCAACCTACTTCCAGTCATGCTGCCAAGAAAACCCAGAAGCTGCAGGGTTGCCAGGAGTCAACATTGACTTGAAGGCACACATTGCACTGCCTAAAACCCACTAGCAAGCTGTGCTTTTTTCAGTCAGACAGATCTGAGTCCATCTCTTACTTGTGGGTCCAGAACAATTGCCAGGTTGCATCCCTCCTAATGCCTATCCTGACATCTGCAGTCTTTTATTCTGTACAATACAGGGGGAGATGTATTTCTATGTCTCTTGTGTTACACTACATGCAGCATCTGACTTTCTGAGGTTTTAATTTAATTTTGTCTATATATTTCTCTTTTTGTTTTGTGCTCATTTATTAATGAAGGCCTATCTGTATTTTGTGTGTGTGTGTGTGTGTGTGTGTGTGTGTGTGTGTGTGTGTGTGTGTGATTGTGTGTGTGTGTGATTGTGTGTGTGTACAATCAATGCTGGGTATTCTGTTAGTATGGGATTTCTGTTTAAGAATGTGTAGCAATCTCGCTTGTTCAGCTTGCACATTGCCCTCTCTGCAGTTATTTTTTGGAGGCAGGGTATGCGTGGAGCATGGCTAGCCACAGGTGGTGGGTTTTTCTCTTTCAAACAGTTGGCAACCCTAGTATTTGATGAAGGTCTATCTATGTTCTGTGTGTATGACTGAGGCCAGATATTTTGTTAGCATGACTTTCCTACCTAGCAAACTTTAGCAATAAGAATCATTCCGTTTCCCCAATAGATGTATTGTTGTTCCTAGACCCCATTGTAATATTTATGGTGTTGACTTTTCCTAGGTAGGACCCTTGTTGTGTGAATTTTGGAAGGTAATGCTGACATGATAAATGTTTTTCTTCTAGGTCCTGTAAAACTTTGTTATAGAGTTCTTCTTTACGTTACTTCATAATATGCCTGTTACCCAGAGGATTTAAGCTGCCATTACTGAGATGAAGAATTAGTGGCTTCTGTGGATACAGAATATATATTTGGATTTAATACAGTATGGGGGAGCATATTTGGGTTCCGGGACTAAGGAGGCTATAGTAGCTTAATACAGTTTAAAGGTTGCAAGCTCTTGTATTCCCCCCAACCTACCCCACTCAATATGGCGCTGCAGGCACTGGTCAAGAAGATGAGGTGCCCTAGGGAAACCTCATCCATTGTGTCCCTCTCCCACACACAGCTTGCATCTCTCTGGGACCGATAGAAGTGGCAGTAGCCAAAAACAGCCCCATGGAGCTTACCTTCAAGCTCAGGCACCATAGGACTGCTTGCCTCTGCTGCTTTCCGATGCCCATTGACAAACTTCCCATGTAAACAGGAAGTTGGCATCAAGAGTCAGAGAGGAGCGAAAGCAAACGGCCCCATGGCACCAAAGCTTAAAGTTAATCTCTGCAGGGTTGTTTGCTGCTATTTCTGCTGCTGTCAGTCCTGGAAAGGGGTGATAGCGGCAGAAATAGGCACCCCTGTAGGGCCGGCGCACTAGGCAACCACCGATTTTGCCTAATGGTAGTACCAGCCCTGATTGTTGCCCTTACTGTAGCTATTTGTTGGGGGCATGGGCAGCAACAGGTGGCTACCCAAACAAGTTGAACTTGGGCTACCTTTTTGTTTACCTTGGCCAAAAAGGGTAGACTAAGAACATAACATAAGAACATAAGATATGCCATACTGGGTCAGACCAAGGTCCATCAAGCCCAGTATCCTGTTTCCAACAGTGGCCAATCTAGGTCATACGTACCTAGCAGTTTCCCCAAAAGACACAGGTTCCACAATGCTTGTACTGGGTCAAGCATTGATATCCCGGGTCCCTTCTTAATAATGGTTTATGGACCTTTCCTCCAAGAACTTGTCCAAACCTTTTTTAAACCCAGCTACACTAACAGCCTTTACTACATCCTCCGGTAACAAATTCCAGAGTTTGATTTTCTTTTATTAGTCTTAAATAGTTTACCCTGTAGCTTCATTGCATGTCCCCTAGTCTTGCTATATTCTGATAACGTAAACAATTGATCTACGTTTACCTGTTCCTCTCCGTTCATTAATTTATAGACTTCTATAATATCTCCGCTCAGCCGTCTCTTTTCCAGGTTAAAGAGCCCTAACCTTTTTAGCCTTTCTTCATAGGAGTATCTTTCCATCCCTTTACCATTTTGGTGGCTCTTCTCTGAACCTTTTCTAATAACTCTATATCCTTTTTAAGATACAGTGACCAGAATTGCACACAATATTCAAGGTGCGGTCTCATCATGGAACGATATAGAGGCATTATAATATCTATTGTTTTATTTTCCATTCCTTTCCTTATGATACCTAGCATTCTATTTGCTGTCTTGGCCGCCACTGCACACTGGGCCGAGGGTTTTAACATGTTATCCACAATGATGCCTAAAACCTTTTCCTGGGTGGCAGTTCCTAATGTGGAACCTTGCATCGTGTAACCATAGTTTGGGTTGTTCTTCCCTAGGTGCATAACCTTGCACTTGTCCACATTAAATTTCATCTGCCATTTTGATGCCCAGTCTTCCAATTTATCAAGATCCTGCAATTTTCCACAATCCTCTTGGGTTTTAACAACTTAAAATATTTTTGTGTCATCTGCAAATTTGATAACATCACTCGTTATTCCCTTTTTCAGGTCATTTATGAATATGTCAAAAAGCAGCGGACCCAGCACAGATCCCTGGGGTACACCACTATTCACCTTTCTCCATTGGGAAAATTGGCCATTTAGCCCTACCCTCTGCTTTCTATCTTTTAACTAGTTCCTTATCCACAATAGTACACTGCCTCCTATCCCATGACTCTTTAGTTTTGCCAAAAGTCTCTGATGAGGAACCTTTTCAAAGGCTTTCTGAAAGTCCGAATACACTATATCAATCACCTTACCTTTGTCCACCTGTTTATAAACACCTTCAAAAAAATATAACAGATTAGTAAGACAAGATCTTCCTTGTCTAAAGCCATGTTGGCTGTCTCCCATTAGGCCATGATTATTTGCATGCTGAGTAATTTTGTTCTTTATGATGGTTTCTACCATTTTTCCCGGTACTAACGTGAGGCTCACCGGTCTGTAGTTTCCCGGATCACCCCTGGAACCCTTTTTAAAAATTGGCATTACATTGGCGACCCTCCAATCTTCAGGTATTGCAGATGATTTTAATGAAAATTCACAGATTACTAATAGCAGGTCTGCAATCTCATATTTCAGTTCTTTCAACACCCTTGGATGTATACCATCCGGCTCAGGTGATTTGCTACTCTTCAGTTTATCTAATAGTTGTAATATATCTTTCAGATGTATCGATATTTCCTTCAATTCTTCCGCATCTTTAAATACCACTTCTGTCATGGGTAACATCCCTACATCTTCCTCAGTAAAGACCGAAGCAAAGAATTCATTCAGTCTCTCCGCTATCGCCTTGTCGTCTCTTAGTGCCCCTTTAACCCCTCTATCATCTAATGGACCAACTGACTCACTCACAGGTTTTTTGCTACGAATGCACTTGAAAAAGTCTTTATTTTGCATTTTTTCTTCTGCAGCAAGCTTCTTCTAAATTCTCCCTTTGCCTGCCTTATCAATGCCTTGCATTGGACTTGCCAGTGCTTGTGCTGTTTCCAGGTTTCGTCATTTGGCTCTTTTTTCCATTTCCTGAAAGATGCTTTTTTGGCAACAACAGCCTCTTTGACCTCACCTTTAAACCATGCTGGCAGTTTTTTGGACTTCATTCCACTTTTCTTAAAGCATGGAATACAGCTGGTCTGGGCTTCCAAGATAGTATTTTTCAACAACACCCAAGCTTGATGTAAGTCTTTAACCTTTGCAACTGTTCCTTTTAGTTTTTTCTTAACTATTTTCTTCATTTTATCATAGTCTCCCTTTCAAAAGTTAAAAGGACTAGAAATTGGTCTATATGCTGAAACGTTTTTTGTATCTAGAGCTTTGTTTTTTAGAATGGGGTGGATAATTGCATGTTTTAGGGAGTTGGGCATGTGACCTTGTTCAAGGGAGTAGTTATTTATTTTGAGTATGTATGAGGATAATTCTGATTTAGTGACTTTTACCCTGCCGTCAGGGCATGGTTCAAGGCTGGATGTGGTCATCTTCAATTTGGATAGGATGTTATTTAGTGTGTCTGTCTTGGTGCTTGAGAAGGTAGACCATGAGTTGGGTTGGGGATGGATTTGAGAAGGTGGGAGTCGGGTGAGTCAATTGTGGTTTTAGCTTAACTTTATAGAAATCTGCTAGAATTTGGGGGTTAATGGTGGGAATAGAATGGGCATCAATAGGTTTAATATTTGTAAGGGATTATAGGATTTGAAAGAGTTTGCAGGGGCGGTTGAGTGAGTTTGTTAGGGCTTTAGAGTAATATTCATTTTTCCTGGAATTAATTGAATCCCTGTAGGACTATAATGTATTCATGTAGATTCTTTGAAGCATGTTAGATTTTTGGCCCTTTCCATTTGCACTCAATTTTGCGCAGATTGTTTTTGATTATTTTTAGTTCTCCAGTGTACCATCCTGCATTTTGTTTTATGTGTGTTGATGACTATGGTGTTGTGATGGTAACTGTTTTGGATATTGTGTCATGCCAGTTTTTTAGGATATCGTCTAAGTTCATTAGATCAGGATCTAGTTGAGGGAGAATTTGATCCAGGAATATATCTTTTTCAAACTTCTTGAACCTTCCAGTCATCTGGAACTCCCTGACAGCTGATCTAAGGACCAAAGAGAAACTAGCAGATTTCAAAAAAAGGCTAAAGACCCACTTGTTTCTGGAATCCTTTGGCCTAGACCCACATCAAGAATAAGATCTCTCATACCACTTAACTTCTGACAAATCGCCACTATGGGATGTGAGACCCCTGAACAGCTACCACATCCAACATCCTCACAAAATACTTGTCCAACTCTATCATTCCTTGAAGCTCGTATTTTAAATAATGTTAAACTGCCGGTAAATAAGTTCTCAGAAGACCAGTAAATAGTCTACCTGTAAATGTTATGTAGCTGTTTCAGTTCTGTGCCTTTAATTTTATTCGAATAGTTACTCATGAGTTTTATGTAATACTTTCCATGTACCCAAAGAAAATTATTATTTAATTGTGAAGAGTTTATTGTAAACTGCCTTGACTCTCAGAAAGGAGGTATAAAACACGTGTTAAATAAATAAATAAAATAAACTATCCGGTTTGTGGCCACTGAATCATAGTCAGTGGGGCTTTGCTGGTTAACAGGTGCTACTGACCGGATAAGCCCTGCTAAATATTGGCCCCATCATGGAGGTTATTCTGAAAGGTGGGCATACAGCCTGCAAGCCTCCTGTACCCTATTCCTCCACCGGCTTTCCCTATACATCCTGTCAATCAGGGTGGGAAAATCCGGCGAGGGGCGGGATCGGGGTGGAGTAGGGGCGGGCCAGTCCAGCTACACGTACAGGGTCGATTCAGGTCATGGCCCTGTACATGCTACTGGGCCTGCTAGGACGTGCTGCTTATACCACCTCAGAGATGTTATAAGCAGCACAATTTGCCAGATCGGGGCAGGAAAGCCACCCCCGGGACTGAGTGCGGGGGCATCCCCACTGCCCAATCCAGGCCAGGGGAGGTCAGTTGTGGGTCAGGCAGTGGGGATTTGGGGGGGCCGGAACCATGGATGCTGGGGCCGCCTGCGGTTAAGATGTCCCCGCAGGTGGAGGGGGCATGCCTGGCCGTCCTCGGGCTCGATTCTGGCTCCCATGGGGATGTTTTGTTCCCGCAGACCAGAATCGCGTCCTAACGGCCCCATCTTCAGCAGGGATGTCTGGACGGCATGTAGCATTGACAGGTCTGAAAACCATGTAAATACCTTTGAATATCCCCCTCCCCCCCATGTTAACTACTTAGCACATGTTAGTAAAGGTTTTTAGCTACAGTCTTAATTATGATATCTCTTTTTCAGAGGCCCATTTAATAAAGGTTTGCTTTCATGTTTCTAGGGGGGGGGGGAGCAAAGTAAATAGGGACTTTAAACTCCAAAATTCCTCTGTGAACTGAAAGATCACTGTTTTGTTCTTTTTCATTTTGCTTTTAAAGCTTCAGATTTAATGGTGACAGAACACAACCACCTTTGGCTCTGCATTCCAAACATCTACAAGAATATTCCGATTCTCCAACATTTCAACATTTCTAAAAATCTATCTTACGTTAAATATTTATTATGCTATCTTTTTCCTTATTTTACATTGAACTACTGTAGCTAGTCCCGATGCTTTTTATTACAGAACAAAAAAATCTATGTAGGATAGAAGGATGACATCAAGTTCATCAATATTTAATTTGATAATTTCAGCAGATTTGATTATGCTTTGCTTGATATGTAAATACCCTGATATTGGGGAATGGGGGGAGTTTTCATTAGCCGTATGGATACTGTTGCTTTTACTATTTGAGTTAACTTGATGTGTATCCCTGGATTAATAGGCTTGGAGAAAGACAGCAGGGCTGATGTGACCATCAGGTGAACTAGGCAACCATCTAGAGCGCCAGTGGTCCATGGGCAGTACATTGCTACCACTGCTGCTCCTCTCTGGAACCTGCAGCTGTGACAAGGTCCTCAAACAGCCAGATGACACTTACCTTAAAACAAACAGGAAGACTACATCGGGCATCAGAGGGGCCGGAAGCAAACCGCCCCTGTAGCACCGACATGTTAAAATCAGGACTGCGGGGCTGAGGCCATTACTGCTGCTGCAGGTTCAAGAGGGGTGGCAGTGGTGGCTGAAGAGGGGGATGGGCGCAAAGTTCGCCTAGGGTGCTTCATCTCCTTGCACTGGCCCTAGCTGGGAGAGGAATGTTGGGGGAAGATTTCATATTGTAAAATGTTTGCTTATTGAAGTTTTGTCCAAATATTTTATGGTTAGTTGGTATATTATTATATTGTCTTTATGGATGCATGATTGCAATAATCATTAATAAAAAGAACTAAAATATAGCTTTCTCATTACTATGCGATCATAGATATAAAGATCTAGATACTGTTTTACCTAAAGTGTAAGTCCTTTCACAACTTGTATAAATCCCAAAATTGTCATATTGGCAGAAAATCCACTGGTGCTGAATTTGTGTCCTCGCTATGTTAAAATCCCCTAGTAGAAGTAGAAGTGGTTTGTTTTGCACCAAAACAATCTTGGCTACTGTCTCCAGGAGGCCAGAAATGGCCCTTGTGACATCTTTACAAACTGAATAATCAGAAATCCTAACCCTTTTAGTAAAGGATCTGAGGAATAGATTGGCTGTCAGTGTATTCTTTTAAAGGGTGTTTGATAAAGGAAACAATTTTGTTATAAATAACAACAATCACACCTTTTATTTTTTCAACTTGATGGGTAATATGAAAGATCAGAGAGCATAACAATAAAAAAGTAACACCTGATACTGTCAACCAAAATTTTGTTGTACAGAAAGTATCTGCCTGTTCCTGTAGAGAGAGTTTACATAGAAATACATTTTGCCCTATAGAAGATCTAGCATTTATGAGCTTAGCTCAAGCTGAAGCTTATACAACAAATAAGAATTAGGGGGGCTAGTTAGTAAGCTGTGGTAAATTACAGTCAGAGTCACTAACCTGTGGTTACTGAATGCCGCAGGTTAGTAACTCCTGTGGTAAAAAAAAAAATAGGGCAGCTTACAATCAAATGAGATGGAACGATACAATAATAGCAGCTATGGATACTACTCTATCAACAATGCCTGGTTGAATACCGAACACAGTGTAGGACAGCTATCAAGAGGATTGCCATGAATCAACACCAACATGATGGCACTTAACAACAACAACACAATGAAACCTTGCCAGCTGTGTTATTCTGCTCTCCTGGAGCATCAAATTGCTAATGTGTGGCCCGATGCTCCACGGAACCTTCCTTAAAGTGCCTGGCTCTGGAAAACAGGAAGGGAAGACCAGGGTCCCCTCTCCCTGGTCCGAGCAAAAAGTCACTGCACACCCAAGAGACTTCCCTCCCAAACAGACCCCAGGACCCCCAAGACACATGACAATATCTCCCTCCTTCCCTCCCCCCAAGATCCCTATCCCCCTGGACCCTGAATCACAACCCCTCATCCCACAAGGGTCATCCCAGTCCTACCTTCCGGAATCCCTGATGGTCTAGGGGGGACCAAACAGGAGCTGGAAGGTAGGCCTGGGATGACCCTTGTGGGATGAGGGGTTGTGATTCAGGGTCCAGGGGGATAGGGATCTTGGGGGGGGGGGAAGGAGGGAGATATTTTCTCCTGCTATTTTGCTTCTTAACATGTGTTAAGGGGCAAATAACGTGGATTATTCCCTTAATGCTGCTTAGTAACTAACCCCCTCAGTGAGTTCACTAAATGATAATTTAAATATGAATATCTATACTATTTATTTATCAACAGATGCAAAATTCTATAGCTGCCGTATATAATGGATTAGCGCATCTGTTGATGTTTGCTATAATATGAATGTTATTTCTTGTTATGATGGATTTCTTTAACAGAATAGATAAAGAATGCAGGAAAGGAAATTTACCATAAAACCTCCTTGAGTACATTCTACTGATGTTACTGTAAAAGATTCAAGTTGGTGACTCATGTTTCCTTCTTTTCTTTGTTTCCCCTTTACATGCTTTCCTCGGTGTAGCAGACCATTTAGGAATTGAATTTATGGGTAAGATGTTATTCCCAGTCTTGTTGAAGCTGATTGCTTTCCATGTAATAAACTGTGAATATTGATCTATTTAATACTTGTGTTTGAAAATAATAAATATGTGAGGACAATGTTTTGCAGTATTCGATACGTTTATTTGAATTATAGTTTTTATAAGGGGACTCCAAGATGGTCTTGGCACATAGAAGGAAGCGTTGCACCTATTTATAACAGCAACACATCCACCTAGGAGGTGGAATAACTTAAAAAATTGTTTGCCCAAAAATGGTTCACAAAGAGTTACTCCAGTGCACATTAAGTGCTAGTAAGAATTGTCACATATGCATGTTTTTTTAGAAAGTACATATCATAAGCATTAATCCTGCTCTTTTCACCTATTCTCCACCTCCGGGAACTCCTAAGGAATAATTTTATAAAAGGGCACCTAGGTTGAGGGGGCAAGATGATGCTTATTTTGAGTCTATTTAGGCGCTTATGTTACTTTACAAAATATTAGCACAAATTCTGCCCTTAGATTGAAGGGGCAGACATTATAACTGCTCAAATGTAGGCACATTTTGCACGTGTAAATCAACTAAATCATGTCAATGTGTGTGTAAATCATGACTCCACCCACACTCAACCCAAACTCTCTATAAATACGTGCTGACTTGCACCACACCTACTTTGAGGCATGATCTAAATTTGTAAGAGCCCGTTTACTCACAAAATGTGCTTTTTTCACAAGAAAATGATTATAAAAGTACCCTCGTATTGTATAAAGTAGGTACTATATGCTTATATTTTATTTTATTTTATTTATTGCTTTTATATACCGCGCTATCAGTGCGGTTTACATACAACAGAATTATGCATAACAGTCACCTGCTGAGCATTTACAGTAAAACAGGAAAATATAACTTGGGCTTCAACTGGGGAAACTATCTACATCTATATACATTTATATATGTCAGGCTGATTATATAAGTGTCTACTTGAGCATGCAAAACGATTCTACATATTCAATGTACTTATAAAATGACCTTTATAGTAGGCAATCATGTCAACTACTTTTAAATGTGGGCAAAGATATATGGTGGTGATATCAAACTTGGCTGCCAGTGTGTAAAGTTTAGTGAGGCGCTTAACTTTATTCATATATTCAGCTGTGTGCTATCTGTGTAACTAGTATTGCTGACTATATTATGTCTTTCTAAATAGGCATAGATTAGTCATCTTTTGGAATTTTTCTCATAGATGTCCTATTATAAATTCAAACCTCAATAGTCCAATAATTTATGTTAAACATCTGAGTGCCGGCGCTGCTCTTGCCTATCCTAATGTCAGCCAATTTGTTGGCGGTTTATGATAGTTATACATTTGCTACCTGCTGGTGAATAATAGCTTATTTTAAATATTTCTACTGCTATTCCTAAATGATGTAACCTGATTAATTATGACATTTTAGAAAAAATTGGAAGAAAAGGATATGAATCTGTTAAAATGTGTATTTTTTGTATAAAAAAATCTGCCTTTAAGCCAAAATATAAATATAAATAGTCAAAGCTATAGCTGTAATTCTAATAGTGAATAACATGTTTAGAGACTTTAACTCAGATTAATTCTTGCTTTCATTGTTGGAGCGTGGATACATTTAACTTTTTCTTCTGTGCCTATGAAAAAAAGTGTCTTTGAGTAAAAGGGTCTTATTCTCAGCAGCAGCTGAACTGTCCAAGAAAGAAACCAGATACATGAATAATAAAACTGTTTGATTTTGGATATCTTATTCTAACATTTGTAGAGGTTAATTTGATAAAGTGACACTTAAGGGGCCTTTTACTGAAGGGTGTGACAGGACTGGACGATTCCCACGCTGAGAATAGGATAGTGAGTGGGCAGGTTAGGGTAGACAGTGGGCATGATGTGCTCCATGCCGTTTACACTGGGTTCACACCTCATGCTAACTGCATTAGTGTGAAATCACTTAATGCCACCTCAGTAGGAGAAGTTAAGTGCACCTGTGCTAATTTTCCATTTGCTAAGGGACAAGGCTCCTGGTTAACTGCCAGGAAAATGCCTTCCACACCCCCACCAGTTAACGCAGTGGTGTTACACCAAACGTGCCATAGTATCAGCGCTGGTGATTCATTTGGTGCAACACCCTAGCGCCCTTTAGTAAAAGGGCCCCTTCGTTTAGGAGGGCAAGTACAGTATTATTTTATAAAGATACACAGGCACCTATATGTCTTTATAAAATACCAGGATAAGAAGCAGAGATTGAGACTTAAATGCAGGTGCGAACATTTACACCTTGAGCATAAATAAACGAGTGTAAAGTTCAAAAGGACATGCATCAATTAAGATATTAAATAATCAACGCAAATGCTTGTAAACTTTGCCTATGCTCCACACAGACCATGCCCCCAGCAATGTCTACCGGCAAAGTATGTGTCTTCATGTCAGTCTGCATGCTTTTACATTCATTGATATTTAATTATAAGCAACAAGAAAAAATGTGTAAGCAAGAACAAGAGATCGGGGCATTATGCTTATAGATAACAAGGTGTTCAGTATCCATACCTCATTTTCCCTTCTGTTTCCTGGCAACTGTTCTAGTATCTTACTAGAAGGAATGTAATACATGTGTCATGCATGTTCCTATATTGAGATGACTTGGGATTGGGGGCTACAGGTAATGCGCACATAGAGGGTAATGTTATAAAAGTGGTGCTTGCTTTAAATATGAACGCAAGTGCCTACTTAGGCATTGTTTTATAAAGAAAAGCGGGTGCCTACTTTTCTTTATAAAATGCTAGTGTAAGTGGCAGAAATCATGTTTTAAGTTGTGGACACTTAACAGCAGCCCTAGAGCTGGTATTAATGGCCATCTCTGTACTGTGCAAGTATGTGCATAAATTATAGTATTTGTTAGTCTACACACATACTTGTGCATCTCACCCAAGCTCATAACTGCTGGCAAAGTACACGCCAATAAATCAACAGCTTTGCTTACACACTGGGCGCTATTTTGTAAGAAGCCATTTACATGTGTATGTGCCCACGTAGCCACATAAATGACTTAATTAGCACTTTTTCAGCATCTTCCTTCATGCTTAAAGTTGGTACCCTCTTATAAAATTTCCCCGAATGGCCTGATGTAGTACTGAACTAGAAGTCATTGCATTCATGGTGCAGAATTCCATTATGCCTATCTTTTATACTTACTGTGGAAGAGTAGCCTAGCGGTTAGAGCACTGGCTTAATAACTAAGAGACCAGGGTTCAGTTCCCACTGACACACTCTTTGTGGCCTTGGGCAAGTCAGTTAACTCTCCAGTCTTGGAAGGAAGACCTGGAAATCTACTTCCAGTCACACTGCCAAGAAAACCCAGGAACTGCTGTGTCACCAAGAGTCAACAATGACTCAAAGGCACATACGGTTGTTTATTGTTATACTTACGAGGGATGTGCATTTATTAGCATGCATTTGATTTTGTAATGCCTTAAACATTTACTGGAAAAACAACTTCATGTGCATTAACCTACAAATGATCCATGTGAAGAATAATTCTCTAAACTCCAATGCACTTAATGTGGGTTGCCATGTGTTTTTGGGGCCTATTCTATTAAGTAAAGTGCATATTGCGGTAGTTATGTATGCTCTAGAGCTGGTATAAATACCTACACCTAGATCGGTCAACAACATGCATAAATTAAATTATTAGACCCAGCCTATGTTTTGCCCAAGCTCCATCACTGTGCACACTCAAACTGAAAGTAGTATCTCTGCTTTTGGATACTACCAAAAGCAGAGAGGTTCCACAAAAGAGTAAAGTAGCCCAAATGCCCTCAAGTATGGAGCAGACAGAACTTAAAGATCCCAATTTACCCATGTCTAACAATAGCCAAATTAACATGAATAAAATACATTCTCTAAAATGCTTGTATGCAAATGCTAGAAGTCTAAAGAATAAGATGGGAGAGTTAGAATATATAGCACTAAATGAAAGGTTAGATATGATTGGAATATCAGAGACATGGTGGAAGGAGGACAACCAGTGGGACACTGTGATACCTGGGTACAAACTATATCGTAATGATAGAGCTGATCAAATTGGTGGAGGGGTTGCGCTCTATGTTAGAGAGGGCATTGACTCAGAAAGGATTAAAGTATTGCAGGAAACAAAATCTGCTGTAGAATCTATATGGATTGAAATTCCATATAAAAGGGGGAAGGCAATGGCAGTGGGGGTGTACTATCGAGCACCTGGCCAGAATGACCAAATGGATGATGAAATGTTCAAAGAAATCAAGGAAGCTAACAAAAGTTACAGCGCAGTAATAATAATGGGTGATTTCAATTACCCCGGTATCGACTGGGTCAGTGTCACATCAGGACATGCTAGGGAGATAAAGTTCCTAGATGAAATAAATGACTGCTTCTTGGAGCAGCTGGTTCATGAACCGACCAGAGGAGAAGCCATATTAGACCTAGTCCTTAGTGGAACACCAGATCTAGTGCAAGAGATAAGGGTGTTGGAGCCACTTGGCAATAGTGATCATAGCATGATCGCCTTTGATTTAATTAGTGAAGGAGGGATAGTAAGGAAATCCACAGTACTACCTTTTAACTTTCGAAAGGGAGACTATGATAAAATGAGGAAAACAGTTAAGAAAAAACTAAAAGGAGCAGTTGCAAAGGTAACCGGGTAAGGCGGACCAGGTGCTTCTGTCCCCGCCCCCGCCCCAGCCCCATTTCTGCCCCCTAAAAGGAGCAGTTGCAAAGGTTAAAGACGTACATCAAGCTTGGGTGTTGTTGAAACATACTATCTTGGAAGCCCAGACCAGCTGTATTCCATGCTTTAAGAAAAGTGGAAGGAAGTCCAAAAAACTGCCAGCATGGTTTAAAGGTGAGGTCAGAGAGGCTGTTGTTGCCAAAAAAGCATCTTTCAGGAAATGGAAAAAAGAGCCAAACGACGAAATCTGGAAACAGCACAAGCACTGGCAAGTCAAATGCAAGGCATTCATAAGGCAGGCAAAGAGAGAATTTGAGAAGAAGCTTGCTGCGGAAGCAAAAATGTGAAATAAAGACCTTTTCAAGTACATTCATAGCAAAAAACCTGTGAGAGAGTCAGTTGGTGCATTAGATGATAAAGGGGTTAAAGGCACACTAAGAGGCGACAAGGCGAAAGCGGAGAGACTGAATGAATTCTTTGCTTCGGTCTTTACTGAGGAAGATGTAGGGATGTTACCCATGACTGAAGTGGTATTTAAAGGTGCGGAAGAATTGAAGGAAATATCAATACATCGGGAAGATGTCTTACAACTATTAAATAAACTGAAGATTAGCAAATCACCTGGGCCGGATGGTATAAATCTAAGGGTGTTGAAAGAACTGAAATATGAGATTGCAGAACTGCTATCAGTAATCTGTGAACTATCATTAAAATCATCTCTAATACCTGAAGATTGGAGGATCGCCAATGTAACACCAATTTTTAAAAAGGGTTCCAGGGGAGATCCGGGAAACTACAGACGTCAGTACCGGGAAAAATGGTAGAAACCATCATAAAGAATAAAATTACTCAGCATGTAGATAGTCACAACCTAATGGGAGACAGCCAACATGGCTTTAGACAAGGAAGATCTTGTCTTACTAATCTGTTATGTTTTTTTGAAGGAGTGAATAAACAGGTGGACAAAGGTGAGTTGGTTGATATTGTGTATCTGGACTTTCAGAAAGCCTTTGACAAGGTCCCTCATGAGAGACTTTTGGCAAAACTAAAGAGTCATGGGATAGGAGGCAGTGTACTATTGTGGATCAGGAACTGGTTAAAAGATAGAAAGCAGAGGGTAGGGCTAAATGGCCAATTTTCCCAATGGAGAAAGGTGAATAGTGGTGTACCCCAGGGATCTGTGCTGGGTCCGCTGCTTTTTGACATATTCATAAATGACCTGGAAAGTGGAATAACGAGTGAGGTTATCAAATTTGCAGATGACACAAAACTATTTAAAGTTGTTAAAACCCAAGAGGATTGTGAAAAATTGCAAGTGGATCTTGATAAATTGGAAGACTGGGCATCAAAATGGCAGATGAAATTTAATGTGGACAAGTGCAAGTGCACCTAGGGAAGAACAACCCAAACTATGGTTACACGATGCAAGGTTCCACATTAGGAACCACCACCCAGGAAAAAGATTTAGGCGTCATTGTGGATACCATGTTAAAACCCTCGGCCCAGTGTGCAGCGGCGGCCAAGAGAGCAAATAGACTGCTAGGTATGATAAGGAAAGGAATGGAAAATAAAACAAAAGATATTATAATGCCTCTATATCGTTCCATGGTGAGACCGCACCTTGAATATTGTGTGCAATTCTGGTCGCCGTATCTTAAAAAGGATATAGCGATTTTAGAAAAGGTACAGAGAAGAGCCACCAAAATGGTAAAGGGGATGGAAGGATACTCCTATGAAGAAAGGCTAAAAAGGTTAGGGCACTTTAACCTGGAAAAGAGACGGCTGAGGAGAGATATGATAGAAGTCTATAAATTAATGAACGGAGTGGAACGGGTAAACGTAGATCGATTGTTTACCTTATCAGAATATAGAAAGACTAGGGGACATGCAATGAAGCTACAGGGTAAACTATTTAAGACTAATAAAAGAAAATATTTTTTCACTCAACGTGTAATCAAACTCTGGAATTTGTTACCGGAGGATGTATTAAAGGCTGTTAGTGTAGCTGGGTTTAAAAAAGGTTTGGACAAGTTCCTGGAGGAAAGGTCCATAAACCATTATTAAGAGGTGACCTAAGATATCAATGCTTGACCCAGTACAAGCATTGTGAACTTGTGTCTCTTGGGGAAACTGCTAGGTACATATGACCTAGATTGGCCACTGTTGGAAACAGAATACTGGGCTTGATGGACCTTGGTCTGACCCAGTATGGCATATCTTATGTTCTTAAAGTATGTACAATGGGATTTCCATGCGCTTACAGAATCGGGTCGTCACTTGGTTTGTAGCTTGTCGTGATGTGAGGGCTTCTGTGAATCAGTGATGCTAAAAGCTAAGCTAACTACAAGCAGGATCTCCCAAGATGGACAGGTCTCAGCAGAGGTGCCAGACTGGGAACAAGGAAGAACCTACCGTACCTAAATGCAAGTTTGCTTGAGCTGTTACTGAAAATGGATTGAACTAAATCCAAAATTTATTTTCCCCCTTTTGAAAATTCATCCTGCAACTGACAAGTGGGTCCAACACGTTTGCATCTGTTCTGAAGCAAATAGAAATACATTCACAAAATGCTTATATAGGGCTTTAAAAAAAAAACAGAAAACCCTGTGTATATTTTTTACTTTGCCAACCTCCTTCCACACCTTCTCTGTTCCTTTTTGACACAGGTAAAAGCACTCATGCAGTGAAAGTGTGGCTACTTTTGTTTCAGATAATCAATTTATTAAAAATTTTTAATATGTATAAGAACAAACTGGATGAATGTATAGGTTAAAGCACATTAAACTGATTTGCCACATTCTGAGGGACATATTTACGTGCCAGTAGCACACAAATGGATCATGTTACCAGTGCGGGGCTGCACACTACCTGCAAAGGGTGGGGGGGGGGGAGGTGGATAAGGAATCCCCCAGAACACCTCATAGTTTTAGGAAGAGCTTTGTTGTTTGAGCCTATATCTCAGTTTGTAGATCAAATGATAAATCCTTCAGCCATGAAAGTCAAGTCTTCTTCACATGATATAGTACAGCCCATTTATTGAACATCTTGGGATAGAAACATAAAAATATGATGACAGAAAAAGACCACATGGCCTATCTAGTCTGTCCTTCCATATCAACAACTACAACAGTCCCCTTTTTACCTTTAGAGATCCTCTGTGTTTGTCCCATGCTTTTTTGAATTCAGTTACTGTCCTCATCTCCACCACCTCCAGTGGGAGACTATTCCACAGATCCACTACTCTTTCCGTAAAGAAATATTTCCGCATATCACTCCCAAATCTATGTCCCTTGGGATCTATTCATGATTTAGAGGGAGGTACTGGATTATACGGAAATGTTGATCAACTAGAAAATCTTGATTGGCATAATTGTTTGATCCCTAGAATCCCTAAAGAGTTTTGTGATGGATTTATTGTGATTAGTTATATCCAATAATTAATTTTGTTGAAATGGTAACTTTTATCATCAAACCTTTGGGATTACCATGGGACCGCCTTCAGTGGTCACGTTGTATATGGTAGCATTTGAAGTAAACTTTATTTATACATCACAATGGATGACATATATTAAGCTATGGTGACGGTACCTGGATGACATCTTGTTTATCCGGACAAGGAAAATGGAGCTGTTAGAGCAATTTCTACAATAGATAAATATCTGTAAAAATAATTAGCAATTTCAAAGCAGTTACAATCAACAAATTATATCTTTTTGGACATTTTGATCATTAGGGAAGGGTCAAGTTTGAATATTTCTGTTTTTCAAAAGTCAGTAAAAAAGGAACAATCTTGTGATGATCAGTAGTCACTATGATTATAAATTTAAACCTGGGCTTCTAATAAGTACATTTCTGAAGTTGCACAGAGTATGTACTGCAATACTCCAAAAGGGAGTTGTTGTTATTGAGCCAATAATCCTGCCTAGCTATGGATCAAGTTGTGTGCATTTGGACAATCTCAGTAAGAACCTCAGCTGTAAGCCATAATTCACAAACAATGGAAAATTTTGAACTCACATGAGTGCTTACAGAACATCCTATCATTTCTTACAAGCAGGGTAAGAATATTGGAGACATGATGAGTAAGTCAGTTACATGAAAACCATTGTAACAGCATGAAAATGAACTAGTGGATCACCGGTATACCTGCAGGTTATTGAAGAAGTAAGGTGGCAAAATCCAATTGATGATCACTCTATTTATAATAGAAAAAGATCAACCTGTGTTACAGCATTTGTTTGTACATAATCGTATGTCCAGACATGAAAGGTATATGTGGGATGGGCTAAGACATCTATTAAAATCAGAATGCAAGAATATTGCTCTCAGTTGAATACTAAATCAAGATCATTGCCCATAGTGGATCATTGTTTAAAGCCATGATCATGCATTCAATCAACTATCGTGGAGAGTGCTCAGATTTCCCCATCTTGGTCCGGGGGGGGGGGGGGGGCGGGGGGCAGGGGTAAACAGAAATCAAGATTAAATTACAAGAAACAGTTTTGGATTTATAATTTGAATTCAATCGCCTTGCTGGGGTTGAACTCACAAGTAGACTGGCACATCCTGGTTTGAATGCTGAGAAAATGAACAGATAGCCTGTGTGTTTAAATGTTGGATAATCAGTTAATCTGAATAAGAGAAAGATGCCGTGGCCATTTTGAAAACTGGAATTTAGTAAGTCCTGTGGTCAACATATGGATAATGCTACACATGAACAGACACACTGCAAAGAATTAAAGAGGGAAAACCAAACTATATCATATGAAGAAGACTTGTTGTGTTCTATGTAAACCGCCCCTGATCTCTGGAATGGGTGGTATAGAAAACTGTCCAAATAAAAATAAATAAAAATAAAACCAGTATTTCAGATAAGTAAATGGTTTGGTGATACCCTGATGCAGAACTTGGAAAAATGAGTGATTCCAAGCATGACGATGTGTCAGTTATGGGATCTGCAAGAGTTCTAAGCATTTTGGAGTGTTACATGTTAAGCAGAGACATTGGTTTTCTTTCATTGATAGAAGAAAAACTGTTAAGAATATAAAATAAAGTAAAATGGATCGGATGGATATGGCTTGAGAGGGTGTAATTGGTGCTGGCTTCATTAAAAAGGTCCAACAAAAAAAATAACTTTTGGGACTCTAGTATGTCTATGAGAAAGCTTTGGTTTACACTTGGTGATTGAGTCATTCCGATAGAACTCCTGGAATTAGGGGGAGGGGGTATGTATACAGTCATTCCTCTGTATTTATCATGCATCAGCATGGCAAAACAGCCGTGGGAGTAATGACTGCCACCCTTTGAGGTGGTATTAGCTGTACCCGCAGTACTTGCATGAGCTCAGGTAGCATGGGCTAGAAATGCCCGCACTAGCTTTCAACATGGTGGGAATTTCCCACATCCCACCCAGTCTCTGCCCTGATGCACACTACAAGCATGGGGCCCCCATGCTACTTTTTAAGCATGGTGCCCATACCATGCCCAAACCCCAAGCTGCCAGTGAACATGTCCCTGAATTTCTAAAGGTATGCTAACAAAACAAATGCATGCTAACTAATTCATTACCCTAGTGCACAGACATAAGTTCTTCGCGCAAGCTAAAACATTGGAAAGCTCAAACTATGGAGGCTTCGACTTCTCTTCAACTTCAATCTACAAATTGCAATGGTAGAAAAGTTCTTCTTTTGCTACTTATTGCAACCACATACATTTGTTTTGTGTAAAGAGAGATTTATTTTTGAATAGCTATAGTAAGATATTAGTGTTATAAAGGTTGCCTAGGTTTATGTGCATTGTCATGGTGCGGAGAGTGCCTATTTTATAAAGAAAAGCATCAACCTACTTTTCTTCATAAAACAGGGGTGTAAGTCGTATGCATGCCAAACCTAGGAGCGAGCACTTATGCTAGCCCTAGACTTGGTGTAAATGCATGTTGCTAGAATTGTAAAGAATGCGCATGACACATCATATTTTACAACTTATGGGTGGAAATTTAGGCTTAGCCTGTGCTCTACCCCTGTTCTCGCCCACTCCAAAAGTACGCACCATTGGCCTGACACACGTTCCTATAGAATAGTAACCCCTAAAGTACACACGTAAGCACCCATCCATGCACATAACTTTACACTCATTATAAAATGACCTTCTTTATCTTAGTGTGTTTCCTTTGTCACCTTCTTTCTCTCTCTGTCATTCTTTTCTCCTCCTCCTTTCTTCGCTATCCTGCTGCTGCACTATGAAAACAATCTTTGTGTATTTTTAGAGACGTAAGGATAAGGGGTCCACTAGATAATCACTTGCACCTGGAAGGATCTCTTTAGTAGGAGGGCTCTTGCTTTTGTGATGTGTCAGGGTTTTAGGTTAATGCCCTCTCATGGATAAACTTTTCAATACTAGCAAAGTTTAATGGCCAGACTAACTTCATCAGGATAAAATTGGATCATAACATGTCAATATTCTAGATCTTGTTTGTTTCTACATCAGTATGAGACCACTGTGCCTTTTACAGAGTGTTGAGAAAAGATTGAAAAGACTCTGATTTGCAACTTTTGTTTAAGAAGACCTCTTGGCTGTATCAGTATATGCATTTCTATAAGAATTTGTAATAAGATGAGGCTGTTTTCTTTTGGCAAAGCGAAGCATCATCATATCGTATTCATCCTTAGGGGTCCATGAATAGATTTTTATTGGATCATCTTCCCACTGCCTTCATTTTTTTATAACCTATGTTGCCAGCTAGCTTAGCCTATCAAAAAGAATGTATAGTTCAATGTGGCCATGCTATTTAGCTTGCCTTGGTAAATAGCAGATTCATGTTAAGATGTTAAAACCAAGCTAGGTATTTGACAATATTCAGTTAGCAAGCACTCAGTAAGTGGTCTATGGGATGAACATAACATTATATACAGGGAATGTGACAAAACCTCATTGGCATATGAGCCTTCATTTATATTTGCGTACATGCACATTTTTGCTATGCTAATTTATTTCCAGACCAATTTAATTTGCATCGTAAGCTTTTCTGCTATTACAACGCACTTACATAAATATATAAGCCCACAGAGCTCAGCCATTAACACATCTAGTAATTTCATTATAAAACCCACTGCAGTGGAGGAGTGGCCTAGTGGTTGGGGCAAGGTACTTCAGGTCGGGGGTTCAAATCCCACTAGAGGACAGCAACCTTGGGCCGGAAGGACTGGGGTTTCTAGTCCCACAGGTGCTCCTTGTGGTCTTGGGAAAGCCACTTAACCCTCCATAGCCCATGTTCCTTGTAAAATAGTTATCTCCAAGTTATAATGCCCTGTTCAATGTAATTTCAGTTTCTTCAATGTAAACCGCACTGATGCAGAATAGCGCGGTATATAAGAGAATGTAAATAAATAAATATCCTTAGCCATGAGAGCTCTGGGGGAGAGAAATGGCTCAGTAACATTTATATGATTTCTGCTCCTACTACTAATAATAATCATTTATATAGCATTACAAGGCATACACAGAGCTGTACAGAGCTTACAAACTAATCAAGACAGACAATATGATAGATGAGGATGAGGGTACTAAAAGAAGGTGAGGAGTCACAAGGCAAACAGGAGATTAGGAAAAGGCCATCCCAAAGAGGAGAGCTTTTAACAGTTTGTTCCAGGTGAAAGGAGTGGATCCTAGAGTTGGCAGTAGAAGAAAAGGAGATAGAGAGAAGCAGGCCAGTAGAAGAACGGAGTTCCCGAGGGGTTTAGGGAGAGAGGAGAGAAGAAAGGTAGTGAGGAGCAGTAGAATGAATGCATTTATAGGTCAAAAGGAGAAGTTTGAACTGGATATGGAAATGGAAGGGAAGTCAATGAAGTGACTTGAGAAGAAGGGTTTTATGAGTACAACAGGGCTGGTGGAATATTAGTTGTGCAGCTGAATTCTGAACAGATTGAACGGAAGGGGGACGAGACAGAGGGAGACCAGCAAGGAGGAGGTTGCAATAGTCTAGACGGGAGGTGACTAAAGAGTGGAGAAGGGGCAAATTTTGCTAATGTTGTAGAGAAAGAAGCAAGTTGGATATGTGTGGAGAAAGAGAGGGAGGAGTCAAAGATAACACCAAGGTTGTGGGCAGAGGAAATAGGAAGTAAAACTATGGTATCAACGGAGATAGAGAAAGGAGGAAGAGGGGAAGGATGATTTAGGGGGAAACTTAAGAAGTTTGGTTTTGGCCATATTCAATTTCAAATGGCGGTGAGACATCCAGAAAACAATGTCAGGCAAGCAGAGATGCGAGACTGGCGTGATAGAGAAATATCAGATGAAGAAAGATAGATTTGAGAGTCATCAGCATAAAAATGATATTGAAAGCCATGAAAGAATATGAGAGCACAAAGGGATTGGGTATAGAGAGAGAAAAGGAGAGGGTCCAGAATAGAACCCTGGGGTACACCAATTGAGAGTGGGATAGTAGTAGAAGAGAAACCACTAGAACAAACACTGAAAGAGCAATGGGAGAGATAAGATGAGAACCAGGACAGGAGAAGGGGGTGATCAACAGTGTCAAAGGTAACAGAAAGGTCAAGGAGAATGAGGATAGAGTGCAGGCCTTTGAATTTAGCCAGGAACACATTGCTGGGGACTTTGGCAAGAGCCATCACAGTGGAGTGTAATGGATGAAAGATAGATTGAAGAGGATCTAGCAAGGCTTGAGAAGAGAGAAATTTAAGGCAATGGCAGAGGACAGCACTTTCAAGAAGTTTGGAAATGAAGGGAAGAAGGGAGATGGGACAATAATTAGAAAGACAAGTAGAGTCAAGTGAAGGCTTCTTGTGGAGAGGTGTCACCACAGTATGCTTGAAGACAGCAAAGACAGTTGCAGTGGAGAATGAAAGGTTGAGAATATATGAGATGGAAGGGTTGACAGAGGAGGAGATGGAATTAAGGAGATGGGTGGGGATAGGATCATAGGAACAGGTAGTAAGTTTAGCAGAGGAAAGAAGCTCAGAGGTTTCCTCAATGGAGATCTTAGAAAAATATAAAAGGGTAACAGAGATTGAGGAGAAAATTGACATTGAAGAGGGGATGAAGCTGATTTAGAGGTGGATTGGAGTATAATCTTGTGGACTTTGTCATGGAAATAGTTGGCAAGGATTTGGACAGAGAAAGAAGGAGGGGTCAGAGGTGGAGGCACCTTGAGGAGAAAGTTGAGAAGAGATGGCAGGGGACAGAGGCAAGAGAGTAGGTCAGATGGAGATGGCCATATCACTCCCAAGAAAAATTACTAACTGGAAGGAGGCAAGCATGAATTTAAAGTGAAGAAAATCAGAAAGGGAGCAGGATTTGTGCCAAATTCACTCAGCTAAGTGGGCACAGGAGGATAGATAGTGGGTAGTTGAAGACAGCCAGAGTTGAGGTATAGTGAGCCTCACGGAATATGTGATGGGCAGAGCAAGAGCATCCAGAACAGAGGAAAGAACAGTATTATAGAAAACAATAGCCTCATCAACAGACTTAGAAGACAAGGTGGAGGAAAGAGGTGATAAGACAATAGTGGAGAGAGCCAATGGATTGATAGACTGAAGATTCCTAAAACGGTGGGAGGATACAGGGCAAGAATGAGGCAGGGAGTGATGGAGAGTGAAGCTTAGCAGATGATGGTCAGATAAGGGAATAAGTGAAGTACGGAAATTAGAGGGTAAGCAATTAGAGAAGAAAGCAAAGTCAAGGTAGAAGAGCAAAGCTGGAGGTTGAATGAGCAGATAAGGGAAAGCCGAAGGAGCTAGAAGCATAGGGGTCAGAAGGATTATCAACATGAATATTAAAGTCACCAAGAATAAGAGAGGGGAAGAGGAATCTAGAAATAAGGAAAACTATGAGTCAAAGTCAGTGAGAAAGGCAGAGGTGGACTTGTCAGGGGGTCTATAAACAGCAGATATCTGGAGAGGTAAGGGATTAAAAAGACAGACAGAATGGACTTCAAAAGAGAATGCTCCAAGCATTCCTCTGCTTTCTGTTATTCTGCACAACCCAGCTCCTGGACGAAACCCTCAAGTCATTCTTAGAGCTTATCAATTGCTCTTTCTGCTGACATAAGATTTGTGGAGAATAGTTTTATAAGGGACCATCTAGTTAAAGAGATTTTTAAGACTCCTTTGTTAAGCTAATTTTATAAAAACAAGTAGGCAACTGCTTGTCTTTATAAAATACCAGCATGCATAGCCTGTGCTGCATTGTATAATATATGTGCTTTCTTATGCACTGAGATCAGACGAAGCCTCTGTGGGAGAGTGATCATTACTTTTCTGGCAAACCTGGTCACTTAAAGCTTGGGATAGAAGCAAGCTTGTGGATTTATTTTAAAAAAAAGGTTTTTTTTTCATTAAAAAGAAGCAAAACTAGTTCTCAGCTTTCTTTAGAGGTTAACTTTTATTAGATTTAGGTAGACCTTTATAGTCTTATAAGAAAGCAGGCAAATAGTATCTTGCTGTATAGGTTTTTAATTAATTTATGTTAGATTTATGTGGGTTCTAAGCTGGCAAATATATGCTTGCTTTAGAGGTTTTAAATTAACTTATGTTAATTAGGTAGGCCTTTATAGTCTTAAAAGAAAACAGGTAGTTGGTCTTTTCCCCCACCCACTCTAGGCATATCTATTAATCTATAGTTTGTTATCCCATTTAAGAGAGAGAGAAAGTGGGACTTGGCACAACAGTCTTTTTTCATCATATGATTAGCAGTTTATTGGGAAGCCCCCCAAAAAAGCACATTAACAAATCTAAACAACTGAACTCACTAATACATTACAAAGATGTAGACAGCAGTCCAGTAATGGAATGGGGACTATCCAGTCTTTTGCATTGAGTGTCACATGGATGATTATCTCTCAGTTGGTGAGAGGTAATATGTATGGACTTGGTGCAAAGAGCTTCGGCTCTCAGAGAATGAGTTCAATCTCTGGAGGCTGGAATCGCAAACTTGGAGAAGCTGAGGGAGACAGAGGTATATAGAGATGACCTATAGGGATATAATAGAAAGTCCCACCTTCAGTCTGGAGCCTCAGTGCTTCCTTGGAGGAGAGAAGGTCACTTGGAAGGAGAGTATCACTTTGGTGTGGCAGGAAATTATTCTGTAACTAGGACCTGCCCTGCAGGGGATGCAATATCCTCTCATATTAGAGATGTATCTCCAGGGGCTTCTTTCCAGGAGAGAAGGGTTAGGATGGCCAATTTAGTTAATTATTTAATTATTGGGCATATAGATAGATGTGTGTCTCATGGGTGTGAGGATTGCTTGGTCACTTACCTGGTGTGAAGGTAGCAGACCTCACGAGTCACCCAGGTAGGATTCTAGACAGAGTTGTGGAGGATCCAGTTGTCTTGGTATATGTGGGCACCAATGACCTAGTAAAGTATGGCAGAGAGGTTCTAGAAGCAAATTTAGGATTTTATTTAGAAAATTGAAAGCTTCCAGGGTAGCATTCCCATAAATACTCCCTGTTCAACATGCAGGATCCAAGAGTCAGGTAGAGCTCCAGAGTCTCAAAGCATGGATGAGACAGCGGTTCAGAAAAGAGGGCTTCAAATTTGTCAGGAAATGGACAAAACGTTGAGGAAGAAGGGGCCTTTTCTGGAAGGATTGGCTCCACTTTAACCAGGGTGGAACCAGGTTCCTTGTAGTAACCTTTAAAAAGGAGATAGAGCAGCTTTTTTAAACTAGATACTGTTGGAAAACACTGAAGGGAGAAGTGATGATATTGGATGACTTTAATCTAGATTTGAGTATTATGTTTGCAAATATGGAAGAAGTAAAAAGATTGTGGATGACTTTCAAGAAGCATTGCTCAAATAGTGATGGAACCAACCAGGGATTGTTCAACACTGGATCTAGTACTCATCAATGTAGATTGGTCTAATGTCTGGGTGGGTGCTCACTTGAGCAGCAGTGATTATCACATTGTGATGTTTGAGGTTAAAACCAAGGCAGAGTCCAATCATTAAAAACTCATAGTCTTATGTTTCAAAAACGTTGATTCAGTAAAATGGGAAAATACCTGAAGAAGGAGCTGTCAAGGTGGGAGGAGATAAGAGAAGTGCAAGGTCTATGGGTCAAGTTGAAAGAGGCTATGAAAGGGGAAACAAAAGTAAAAACCACAACTTTCATAAAATTCAGACAATCAAAAAAGAGGAACACAAAAAGGAATACAGAATAAAGAAAGAAACAAAGAGAGAAATGAGGATAGCACAAGCAAAGGTGGAAAGAAAAGCAGCCAAAGATTTGAAATGAGGAGACAAACCTTTTTTTCAGGCATATTCAGGAGAAGAGGGAGGCCAGAGGTGGAATTACAAAACTCAAAAGTTCTGAAGACAGATTCATGGAAAGCGACATGGGAAATTCACAAATGAAAAGAAGGATCACATATTATTGGCAAGTATACAAATGGGAATGGAGTAGAAACCACATCATTCACAGAAGATGATGTTTTTGAACAACTTGCAAAACTGAAAGTGGGCAAGGTCACAGAACTGGATGGGATACATCTTAGGGTACTGAAAGAGTTCAAAGAGGTTCTTAGAGATGAGGGAGGATCCACAGGATTGGAGAAGGGCTGATGTGGTACCTCTTCACAAAAGCATCAAGAGGGAATAGGTGATTTCTAGGCCAGTGAGCCTTACCTCAATTTCGGGAAAAATAAAGGAGGTGCTACTAAAAGGAAGAATAGTGAAGTTTCTAGAATCCAATGGGTTGCATGATCCGAGATAACATAATTTTACCAAATGAATTTGAGTACAATGACTGAGTGACCAGAGAACTAAATCAAGGGGATGCAATAAATCTGATCCACCTAGATTTCAGCAATTCTTTTGATATTGTTCCTCATAGGAGGCTTATCAGCCTAGGGATGGGTCCCAAAGTAGTGAACCGAATCAGAAATTGATTGACTAACAGATGATATAAGGTAGTGATAAATGAGATTCACTCAGAAGAAATGAAGGTAAATAGCGGAGTACCTCAGGGATCTGTCCTGGGACTTTTACAATTCAATATCTTTGTGGGTGTTATTACTGAAAGGTTAAAAGGAAAGGTCTGCCTTTTTTGCATAGTGGACAACATGAATAAAGATCTATAAAAAGAAGAATGGACCCAATGCTTGGCATTTAGGATTTAATGTGAAGAAGTGCAGTCTTGCACTTGGGATGCAGAAATCCAAAAAAAGTCGTATCTGATTCAGGATAAGACGTTGATATGCATAAATTAGGGAAGTCAAAATATACTAAATTACCCCATCAACTGATAAACAGGTTGTCAAAATGAACAAAAATATGCATTGATACAAATGTCAGGAGTCAAAAAAATATGACTTGGAATGCCCTCCCGATGGAAGTGTTGGGGACAAATACAGTGACAGAATTCAAAATGGCATGGCACAGTGGATGCCTTTACAGCAACAGGATAAAATTAAAATAAACTTAACTAATTTCTCAACATACAGGGGTGTCCTACAAGGAGTGGTGGGTTCACCCCTAAAAAAAAGACATGGGGAGGGATGGCCTGCACGGAGCGGCAGGTGCACCTACTCTTGCCCTCTTACTGGGCAGACTAGATGGACCATACTGTCTTTATCTGCCGTCATTTACTATGTTACTATGTTACTACGATGTGAGAGTTAGAGTATATAGTCCTGAATGAAAATGTAGATATAATTGGTATCTCAGAAACTTGTTAGGAGCATAACTAATTTCTAGAGGGTTTTTACTTCAGGCAAGGTAATTTTGTGGCTGTAATACAAATTCACTGCCTCAGAGTTTTTAAGAAAGGGGACTATTTTTATTTTTAATACATAACATTTTTGCTGCTTAGGCTACTGATTTACTTTTGTAATTGTTTGCAGAAGGGGCTTTTTCTCTTTTTTTAGGAAACCTTTCTGCAGCAATTTTTTCTCCTTTAACCTTCAGGTTCAAAGAAGAAGATGAGCTCATTGAAGTTGCTGCACTGCTAAGGTATTAGATCCCTCCCTCCCTTCTCATCCCCAAATTCTACTCCCACCAACCCTATAAATCTTGCTATATAGAGAAACTCATCAATTAGCTTGCTGATTAAATAGAGTTTAGTATTAGTTAGAAGGTAAAATCTAGGAAGTAAATAGTTCCACATTTGGATATTTACATAAAAGTAAGCAATTAGTTATATCTGAAGGAACTTTGCTTAGTCAATTCTACAAAAGGAGAAACTAGACTATATACCTCAGGCAACATATATCAGATTTTAGTAGCTTAAAATGATAAGAAACTGCTCCATAGCCAAATAACAGGTGAACAGGCAAGCAGGACTACACACAGGGAATCAGAACAAGGTGTTACATCTCACATAAAGGAAGCTAGCTGCTTTTTTGTCTTTTTCTCATCTTCCTCAACAGGTTCCAAACCTCCAACACATTGAAGTGTGGCTGGAAAAAATTGTATTGCCTAAGCTGTTGCTCCTATTAAAGCTTCTGCCTCTGTCCATATGGACAGGATGATCCCAGGCAAGGTTCCATGTGCAAGATGCCTACAAACTGAATCCCTCATAAAATAAGTGGAAGAGCTGAAAGAAGAGATGGAGAGTCTGAGAAGCATTTGTGACAGTGAGAAATGCATTGATGAAATGCTTCTTGAGGCATTCAAGTACTGCAACAGAGATGAAAATGGTATGGTACGTGATGAAGAGGACTGAAAATGGGCTGCCACAGCATACAGAATCAACACGCCACCTCTAATTCAATCATCCCTCAAACTGAAGAATCAATATGCAGTTCTGGAAGAGGAGAAAGTGAGAACATCCCAGAAACAGGAAGGACAAGAGCTCAAAAACTTCAAAGTTGCTGAATCAGTGGCCAGAAGGAAGAAAAGGGTAGTGGTGGTTGGTGACTATCTTCTAAGGGGGTACTGAGGCATCCATCTGCCAACCAGACTTGATGTCCCAGAATATGTGTTGTCTGCCAGGTGCCAAAATCTGAGTTATTATGGACAGTTTGCCATGACTCATTAAGCCTGATGACTTTTATTTGATGTTGTTCATCCATGTTGGCACAAATGATACTGCTAGGTATCACTCCAAGTCTACCAAGAGTGACTCAATAGCTCTGGGATAGAGGGTGAAGCAGGTAGGTGAGCAGGTAGTGCTCTTTTCAATCCTCTGTGTTGAGGGTAATACGATTTTGGATCTTAGGCTTTAATGGAAGATGCTGACTTTGATTTAGTGATGTTCCAGAGAATGATTCACAGCAAACCATGATTGGGATATAATTATTCTGGTATATAATTTATTCAGAAAGGATAGGGTGGGAAGAACGTAAGGATAATTGGCATTATATGTACAAAATAATATTAAAGCTGCAGAATTGCAGGGCTTACAAGGGAAGGAGGCGGCCCATGGTGGAGGTGGGAGTAAACAGGAATGAGAGAATGGCACATCTATTTGCATTTTTGTGATATACAGACATCCGTTGTACTGGGAGTGACAGGCTTGATAAAGAAGAATTTCCAGGCACAACTTGCTAAACTACCTATACCCATTACATCTTATGAACTCCAGAAGGAAGCTTTGTTTGGCATGATGCAAGTATTGCGCTGAGCATTAGCAGTACATTTGAGAGACTAAGATCATACTCCACATACCCTGGCATAGAAGTGAGGTTCACGATTGTCATGGTATCTGCAAAATTAACCCATTTGGAGACAATTCCCTGAGAACAAGTAGTAGACAGATTTAATTGTAGACATTGCAGTATTGCTGTGAAAGGAGACGTACTATTGATGGGTGATTTCAGTATGCCTGCTACATTGAAGGAGAACAGAAAGGAAATTTACTGTGCTAAAATTTAACTTTCTAAAGCAGACCATGAAAAAATGAGGAAAATGGTTAAGAAAAAACTAAAAAGAGTAGCTGCAAAAGTTAGGAGAACGGCAGAACTAATAGTGAATCATCATAGTGAATCATCTAAGGGGGATACATTGTTTGACCGCAGTTCTGCCATTTTACGGATTCTGCACATTCATTGGTCAGTTCTGCAATTGCATGATTGTTTTAAGGTACCTCTACGTATTGCTTTTTCTAGAGGTTCTAATCTTAGTGATCGTTTGGTTCGGACATCGTTGATTCAGGACCGGGTGGCGTCACCAGAGAGGTCAACAGGTCATGTTCCTTGTGATGGTTGCGGATTTTGTGCCTTAGCTCTTCCGGGGGCTACATGGTGTCATCCAAAGACCTCCAAAGTCTATAAGCACAGATGGGACACTACTTGTACTTCATCCTATGTTGTTTATCTTTTACAATGCCCTTGTGGTTTGGTCTATATAGGCAGGACTATTCGGCAAATTAAGAAGCACTTGGCTGAACACGCTTCTCGTTTACGGCAGCGCATTGAATCAGCACCTATAGTGTCCCATTGTCTGGCTTTTCATCATGGCTTTGAGGATCTTCATTGGACGATTTTAGATTATGTACCACTGAACCCACGTGGTGGTGATAGAGAGAGAAGACTCCAATACCTGGAACAAAAATGGATTTTCTCTGGTGACACGGTGGAGCCTTCTGAGCTCAATCGAGAGATCGATTGGCAGAGTGTCCTGTGACATTGCTGTATTTAGCTATCCAATTAGGGCAGGGCTTTCCCTGTTTGGTGGAGATTCCCCTGCTTCTATTGGCTGGTTTCTCCTTTTAAATGCGTCCATTCAGTCAGTGTTAATGTTTCAACCTGAGCCGCATCGACAGCATTTTTTCAACATTGTTGCCAAATGTGGAGATCTAAGTCAAGCACTTGATATAGGGCGAATGCCCGAAACGTGCACGTCGTGCCAAGCAGTCTTCTTATGAGCAACGTGTATGATATAGACATTTTTGAATGCTGTCTTCAATGGTCAGATAAGTGTATTTCATAATTATAACTTTGGGTGGAGAAACCTTAATTGATTAAAAAGTAGCTGGCCGTCTGGTGTGGGTTAAGTTTCCATACTGACCTTCCTCCGGCTCGCTCTGACAAAAAAAGAATAAAAAACAGGTTTAATATATATTTTTGGTGGACTTTTTGTGAACAGCTGTGCTTTTCAGTTCACTGGAGTAGGTTTGTTTGTATTCATTATGTGGTAAGGAGAGTGCAGCTCAGCATGGAAATAAAAGAGAAAGAAGAACTTTTTCTTCTTTTCGGGGGATGGGTGCACTAGAACACATACACCACAGCAAAATCCCTGAGAGAAACCAAGAGGATAGAGCTAGGTATAAGCCACTCCCAGACTCCATGACAACCCCAGGTAAGAGTAGGAGGTACAAGTGGGTGGAGTCAGAGAGGGAGGTGTCCTGCTCAACGTTTAAGTTGGAGAAAACAAAGTGGGGAGAAGCAGTCAAAGGAGCAGCAGCCAAGCAAGAAGCAGCCAAGGGAAAGGCAGCCAAGCAAGAAGCAGCCAAGAGAGAAGCAGCCACAAAGAGAGAAGCAGCAGAGACAAGAGCAGCCAGCACTGCAGCCAAGGAAGCTACAGAGAAGGTTCCAGGCAGAGGACCAAACAGACTGGCAAGAGGGAGAGAGAGAAAAGGTTGGCTTTGAGAAGGCTAAGGCAAGAGTGCTTAGACTCCTCTGATGAAGGGTCTGTCTGCAGGCAGCAGAAGCCTCAGGAAGGGAAGTGGAGATCTTACCCTTATTCCCTGTCTAGCTCAGAGGCAGAGAAAGTCACAAGCCACAGAAGCCTCAGCCAGGAAGGTGCTGCAACAAGACTCCAAGGTAGGAGAAAGAAAGCAGTAAAGCCAAAACCCTGGGTTTCTTGCTCTGACTCTGAAGAGAGGTTTAGGCCTGGGAAAACCCGGATTAGGAAGAAGGGGTTTTCAGGAGAAACTGAACAGGAGAAGCCCGTTGAAGTCCTACTTAGAGGAGAAGGGGCCATTCAGTGGAATAGGCTGTTTAACCTGTTAAAGGACATTAAGCATAAAGTGCCCGAGCGTTTTCAAACTTTGCCAAGATACAGCTCAGCAGAAAGCATGGAGGTAGAAAGTAAAGAACGTGACCTGACTTCAGCTTGTTCTGAGATGGACTGTGATATGTGCATTGTGGTTAAGTAATGAAAGCCTGAGAGCAGTGAGAAGTTAGGAATTGTAAATACCTGTGCTTTATGATTACGGAATTGAGAAGTATCATAAAGGGAAAAGAAAGAAAGCCTGTGTAAATAATTCTACTACAACACTGGTTGTAAGCTTTGCTTTAATGGGAGAAGATTATCCTTTATTTTCTTTGACTTGTGTGTACAACTGCTTTAAAGATTTGTTACCCGCTTGCCACGGAAGCTAATAAAATTCCTGTGTGCTTTGAAACAACCACTTGGTTCATTTATCTCTATACACAACTACAATCCTTGGTAAAGAGGAATTCAAGATGGCTTCCCGTCCCTAATAGGCGACCGCCTAGTAAGGGCACGACCGCCACAATTACTTATTCTACCGGCAACAAGACTTTTGCTTCACACTTCCAATAAATAAAGTCAGATCTGCATGGGTCATTCCATAATAATAACTGAAACATGCATGAGAATTTAAGATGACTCCTCCAATAGACTCTTGCAGGTAGCTTAAAATAGACTGGGAGAGCCACCAGCATTCTCTGACATTGCTAATGTGTAGTCTCTTACACTTTCATGGATATGGTGTGTACCAGGATTTTCAGTTAATCTACTAACATAAAGAAAAAACATTATAACACACATTTATATTACATGTATCACTATGCTTCTTGCATTATAAGAAATAAAAAGAAAAAGGGATATCTGTATTGATAACCAGAAATCACTAAATGAAAACAAACCATCAAAACTTCAGGACAAGCACTATGACATAAATACACATGACAGATAATCTGCACCCTCAGACTCTTCCACAAGACCAGCATTCAAACTGAATCCACGGCATACAATCATGTTGATTGTTTCACCTTTCTTTTTTAAATTTTCTTTTCTTTTTCTTATACTATTTTTTTTTACAATTCCCTTTAATCATATAAAATTGCTTTGACTTTGACAAGCAATTCAATTTTCAGCAAAAATGCTAATTTACATATTTTCCTTTTAAACACCTTCATAAGTTTTCTTAGTCTTTGTTATATCATTCAAATTCATGCAACTTATAAGATATCTACGTGCACCAAAAAGATACCATATATAGAAGATCTTTCCATTCACTCATGCACAACTACAAATTAATCATAGATAAAACAGGAAAATATATGCTTAACCACTCTCCAGAGGTTCTTATCTGCAGGTATTATTTACAATGAACAGCCACATTTGCATTCTTACATATGGATTGAAATTAGCAGAGAAAGTCTCTTAAATGGGATAAGCTCAGATCAATGAAACCTAGGAAACAAAACTTGCACATTGTGGCTTAAACATATTTACAAACATGAGTAAAAGGATGTTTAATAGTTTGCTTTGTTTTCTTCCTTCCTAAAATTGTCAAATCCAGGATCCCTATAAAATAATCTTAAACATAGTCTATCATGAGGATTTATCTCTCAATAATATTGCTGCCAATTGGAATCAGAAATTCTTCTTTCTATATAAAAAAAAAATTAGCAACATTTATGTTTTACTTTAACTGTGTTCTGTTTTGATATCCTCCCTGAAAACTGCAAAACAAACATTCTGCAAACATAAACATTCTGTCTCGCAAGATGTAACCTTGACTTATTCATAAATACCCACTGTGAATCTGTCAGCATATTCAGAGCTGTTCTCATACTCTAAACTTTTCCCTGAGACCCCAGCCTCCATTTGAGTTCCTTTGTATAACACCAATCTTCGCACCTCGGTTGTCTTCATACAATCCTGCTTCTCTGATGATTTGTTCTGCATATAAATTAAACAGGTAGGGAGAAAATATGCAGCCTTATCATACACCTTTATTGATTTTAAACCATTCTGTTTCTCCTTGTTCCATTCAAAATGTTGATTGTGCAAGAGAACTAGCAGGTGTTCTGGTATACCCATGCTGCTTCTTTTATTTATTTATTTATTTAACACGTTTTCTATACTGCCTTCTCATAAAATTCAAAGTGCGTTACAGTATAACCAGCATGCAGTTTACACTGAACAGGGATTGTACAACTTGGATGCATATATAGGGCTCTTAGTCTAAATATGTACATATGGTTAGAATGGCAGGTCAGGATTCTGGATAGATGGAGGTAGGAAGTTAGGGTAGGGGTGATTGGAGATTGGGTAGCATTGAGGGTGAGTCTCAGGATAGAGAATGAGTGGAATCAAATGGCAGGTCCATAGCATTCCTTAAACAAGTGGGTTTTAGTGCTTTCCTGAAGTCCCAGAAGTCATTGATTGCCCTTATGTTTTCTGGTAGGGTGTTCCATATATTTGGCGCATTCATGGTTATGGCCTTGTTACACGTTATCTATTTGGCTCTTATGTCCTTCGGTAAGACCAGTAAGCTTTTATTTTGAGTTCTTCTCTGTCTATTCTCAGGTTCCTTGATGATCAACTGTTGGAGGATGGCTGGAGATAAGTTATGCAAGACTTTGTAGATGATCAGCAGAGTCTTGTATTTGGTTCAGGCCAGGGCCAGTAGCCAGTGAAGTTCCTGTAGAGTGAGTGTAATATGGCTGTGTTTGGTTGTTCCAGTGATTATGCGTGCCTTTCTTTGGGAGGTATTGGTATATTAAGTTACAATAGTCTTTGATAAGTATTATCATTGTTTGACATATTGTCTGGAAGTCGCTTTCATTGAGTAAGGGTTTGAGCTTCTGTATCATTCTTAGTTTGTGATAGGCTGACTTTGTAGTTCTCTTTATGTGTGATTGGAAGCTGAGAGTTTGGTCCAGGGTGATACTAAGGTATTTCACCTCCTGCTTGACTGATAGTTCATGGGTTAGGATTCTTAGCATTTTCGGTGGTATGAATGTAGTATTTCTGATGATGTGTAGGGCTTCTGTTTTTTTAAAGTTGATGCTGAGATTTTGTTTGCTGAGCCATTCTATCATTTCTGCAAGGCATTTGGTGATTAGTGTGTAATCAGGCTGGTCTGTATTAAATGGTGTGTGGATCATTATATCATCTGCATATATTTTGTGGTGGATGCTGTGTTTCTTCATTATATTGCAGAGTGGTTGGAGATAGATATTAAAAAGTATTGCTGAGAGAGCTGATCCTTGTAGGATACCCTGTGTTTGGGTGAATGGCTTTGAGTGATGCTTTCCAAATTTGACCCGCTGTGACCAGTGCGTTAGGTATGAGGTAAACCACTTTAGTATTGTTCCACAGATTCTTATTTCTTGCAGTCCTCTTAGTAGGGTGGGGTGGTCGACTGTGTCAAATGCTGCTGCAATGTCAATGAAGATTAGAATAGCACCTTTTTTATATTGTTTATGCTGATGTTTAAACTGTCAAGGAGCAATGTGAAAAGTGTTTCCACGCTGTGATCTGATTTAAAGCCATGTTGGTTGGGATCAAGAGGGGCATGGGTGTCTAAGTGATCTTGTAACTGTTGTTGAACTATTTTTTCAATCATCTTGGTTATAAAAGGTAAACCTGCGATAGATCTGTATGACTTTGGATTCTTGATACTGAGATCTGTACCTTTCAGTATTGGTCTTATGGATGCTTGCTTGAGGTTTGGGGGCAGATAACCTGGGGGTATGTTTACTAAACCGGGCTAATGGTTAACCCAGGCTATCTGCCACTAGGTCCCATATTATTCGATGGGACCTAGTTAACCGTTAACCGTTAGCCCGGTTTAGTAAACATTCCCTCTTGAGTAAGTGATTGCTGGGTAATACTCAGCAGTGTAGGAATGGGGCTTTTCCTTGTGAGCTTGATCCAAGTGACTGGGCATGGACCTGTGGGGAGGTGGTTGTATTGAGGTTTGTTATTATGATGTCCAGGTATTCCTCGGTGGGGGTATGGAAGGTTTCCCATAGGATTGGGAAGTTGTGGTTTGAGAGGGTGTTCTCAGGCTTTGTGTGGGAAGTATTTTGGGTGTATTTGCTTTGCAAGTAGTCTGCAATTTCTTGGGGTTTAAAGGGAGGTCTGTCTTGTTCTTTGTGGGTTCTTTGGTCAAGGTGCTTGCAATGCTGAATAATTCTATGGGGGAATGCAGACATTATGATGTTGGTATAGTATTCTCTTTTTGCACTTATTTATTCGGTCATGGTAGGTGTGTTGCATGGTGTTGTATTGTAGGAGGTGTTCTTGGCTTTTTGTTTGTCGCCATCTTCTCTCGAGTTTCCACAGGGTTCTCATTATGTCATTAATTTCTGTAATGTACCATGGTGCCTTCTGTCTTCTGTTGTTTTGTGTGTTTTTGGTAGGGGCAGACACAGTTTTTTGTAAAGTGGTGTTCCAGTTGTTTATGCTTGCTTCTAGGTATGTTATGTTGTGCTGGAATTGTGGCAGTACTTGAGTTAGGAATTCTTCTTCATTTAGTTGTTTAAATTTTCTTGTGTTTGTTGTGAATGCTGTTGGCTTGGTTACTGTAGGTATTTGTATTGTGAAGTTTATCATGTAATGGTCCGACCAGGGAACTGCAATAGTGGTTGGGTAGGTTACAAGGTTCTATTTGATGAGTTGGTTAGGCACAAAATGAGATCAAGGTTTCCTCCCATCCTGTGGCGCAGAGTTTCTCATGGTTTACATAGTCAAAACCTTGCTGTAGTCAATAAAACCCAGTAATTTATAAATTAGTATTAAAATCGTCCATAGTACCTGAAGATTGGAGAGTGGTCAACATAATGCCAATTTTCAAAAAGGGTTCCAATGGTGATCCAGGAAACTACAGACATGAGCCTGCCATGATTAGCAGGCAAAATGGTATAAACCAATATAAAGAGCAAAATTACTGAACATAGCCAACATGGATTTAGTAAAGGTAAATCTTGCTTCACCAATCTGATACATTTTTTTAAAGATGTGAATGAACAGGCAGATAAAGGTGAGCTGTTTGACATAGTGTATCTAGATTTTCAGATAGCATTTGACAAGATACTGTATGAGAGACTCTTGAATAAATTAAAAAAAGTCATGAGATAGGAGACAGTGTCCTATTGTGTATTGGGAACTGACCAAAAGAGAGAACACCTATAATATGGCTAAATGGTCTATTTTCTCAATAGAGAAAGGTAACTACTACTACTACTGATCATTTATATAGGTGTATGACAAGGCTGCATAATTTTCCCTACCTGTTTAATTTATATGCAGAAAAATCCATCAGAGAAACAGGACTCTATGAAGACAACCGAGGTGTGAAGATTGGTGGAAGACTTTTGTTATGCTGATGATACTACATTACTGGCTAAGAGGGAAGACAATCTGCAACATTTTCTTCTCAAGATCAAGGAGCATAGTATTAAAATGTGTCTTCACCTTAATATAAATAAGACAAAGATCCTGACATCTGGCAAAATCAATATGTTCATCACTGATGGAGAAGAAATTGAAATAGATGACAACTTTAACCTACTCCGATCAACTATCAATAAAAAAACAACAAGCAGTCAAGAAATCAGACAATGCATTACTCTTGGCATAATGGCAATGAAGGACTTAGACAAGATTCTCAAAATTCTCGGCCCACCAGCTCTCCCAGGAGGGAGAACGCCCAACATCGCCTCCAGGGCCGCCCCCAACGCCACAGACTGCTCCTGCTGCCCAATCGGGGCAGCCCGGTGACATCAAAAAGGAGCGCCTGACCAGTGGAAGGCCTTTTCAGCCCACCAGCTCTCCCAGGAGGGAGAAGGCCCAACATCGCCTCCAGGGCCGCCCCCGACGCTACAGACTGCTCCTGCTGCCCAATCGGGGCAGCCCGGTGACATCAAAAAGGAGCGCCTGACCAGCGGAAGGCCTTTTCAGCCCACCAGCTCTCCCAGGAGGGAGAAGGCCCAACATCGCCTCCAGGGCCGCCCCCGATGCCACAGACTGCTCCTGCTGCCCAATCGGGGCAGCCCGGTGACATCAAAAAGGAGCACCGGTTAGGCATGCCCACGCCTTGTGGGCCCGCGCCTGAGGGCCGCGCAAGAGGGCCCTTTGGCATGGCCCTTAGGCAAAGGCCAGCAGAGATCTACAATATGGCAAGACAACATCGAAGAGAAATCCACGCCGACACCAACATCTGCCACAGAGTACAGCTGAGCTCCTCTAGGGTTGAGCTTGCGTACCACATCCTCACTGCAACTCCTCAACTGCAAGTATACCTACTACAACCATTTAAACAGACTCTCCACCAAAAACTGAACTTTGTGCCTAAATAGTTTAAATCCATTGCATCAGTTCAGAGAACAAAGCTAGCAAATATAACTCACTGCACATTAATGATATACTGTCGCCAGTATTCTACAATTGAGATTGCAGTTAACCACAAACCATTGTACTGTACTCCATACTCTATTGTTACTGTTGCCAGTATTATATTTTAAAGAAATACCTTACTGCAACCAGCTACACAACTACATTTAACGCTAACAAAAGTATCAAGCATATAGACTCATCAAACTATCTTGCCTGATATTTCTGAATCCCCTCTAGGTTAAAATGTTTAAAATAGTTTTGCCTGAAACAGACAAATTGTTGGTCTATCTTATACATTACAATCCATTTCAAATCTAAGTCTAATTACCATAATTATACTAGCTCAGAATATTTCCTTAGCAAAATCAAAATTTCTCTAACTTAAAACTATTGACAGTGACTACCTCACACTTTACTCTGCTCATTTCCCTCTTACCAACAGACCTGATTCACAACACCCAGCTTGTTTCTGTTACTGTTGCCAGTAACACATCTAAATACTGTTATCAGTAGCTTTCTGGTACTGTTTCTGGTACCGTTGCCAGTGTCACATCTAATTACTGTTGTCAGTAGCTTTCCCCTAAATTAACCTTTACCCTGTTACAATTGATAGTAGTGTATTCTTTCCAGCCAAAATGTCATTACTCAACTCCTCCAAACCTAGAATACCATTAATCTGCTTCACTATTTCCATCCTAACTATTCTTGCCCACAGCCTAAATAATAATAACTTTAAAAACATCCCGATAATACACAACCCAACAAGAAACGGTCTCTCAGCATGGCAACCCTACATAGAACACTATCCCAAAGTAAACCACCATAGATTAATTCATATAAACTACACTTCACCCCCGCAGCCTAAAAACCTTAACCCATGTAAAAGCCCAGATTCCTTATCAATAATTCTAATTAATGCTAGATCAATGAAGAATAAACTGCCTATATTCACAGATATACTAGACATCCAAACACCAGACATATTATGTGTAACAGAGACATGGCTAACAGACTCAGATAACGTATACTTAAACCAACTAAGCAATAACGATTATGACACCTTCTATACACATAGAACTAACAAAAAAGGTGGTGGAGTTCTAATAATGCTAAAAAAAGAACTAAAAGCAAAAAAAACTACAATCACACTTACCCACAAACATTGACACAATCATTATGAAAATTGGAAACATAAAAATCTGTCTAATTTATAGACCACCAGACCAACAATCAGAGAACCTGGACCCCCTAATCGAATTCCTAAGCTCCTCCACCGACCAAAATCCAATACTAATGCTTGGTGATTTTAACCTTCCCTCCTTACCAGCGTCATATGCCTCCCTCTTTTTAGAATCCACCACAGATATGGATTTTCACCAAATAGTAAATGCCAGCACACACAGTAAAGGAAATATACTAGACTCGGTCCTACTGCCAGATGTAATTTACAGATATTACAACCCCAACTCCCTCAAATGTACCTCAATCCCCTGGTCAGACCATCATCTCATTAACTTTAAAATTACAATCAATAACACAACAGTTAAACAAATCCCAACTAAGGCTCCACCCCACAGATTTAAAAAATACAACCAAGAGGAGTTCCTAGACATGATAATTCCCAAATTATCTATTTCACCACAAAATCTTGATGCAGCAGTAACTAACTGGCACAAAATCATTAACAACGCAGCTGCCAACAAGCATGCCACTAAGAAAAACACTCATTCTAAAACAGATCAAGCCCCCTGGTACAATAACACACTAAACCTAATGAAAAGAAACCTAAGGAAAGCTGAATGCAAATGGAGAAAAAATAAAAACCCCACTAATAAAGATTCATATTTCGCTCTCCTTAAATCATATAAAGATGCAATTAACAATGCCAAGAAAAATTACCATGCCTCAATATTAAACAATGCAATAAATAGACCTAGAGAACTATTTGCAATAGCTCAAAAGCTAACGAATAACAGGCCACAACTCCAACAATGAAATTACAGAAATCTCCCCACAGGACCTGGCAAACTACTACATGAACAAAATCATGTCCCACCCCCACTTAACAAAATCTAAACACCTATCTCAAACCCTTTATGCAGATGAATGGACTGAGTTCCAATCTCTATCTAACGTGGCACTCAAGAATATCATAACAAACATTAATAGAACAACCTCACTCCTTGACCCTTGCCCAGTAACATGGATAAATAACTCTCTACCTATCCTCTCACAATTCATCCTCCCTATAATAAATCTCTCGCTAAAAATCGGGTACTTACCCCCATCACTAAAACATGCACAGATTCGCCCAATCTTAAAAACCCCCACCCTTGACAAATCATCACCTAAATTCTACAGACCATATCAAGCATCCCGTTTATGGCAAAATTAATCGAAAAAGCAGTACAAATTCAGACCCAAGAATACATTGATAGCTCAGCCCCCCTTGATGATCAACAGTATGGGTTTCGCCCTCACCATGGGGTAGAGTCACTACTAACAGTTCTAATTGATACCCTTGTAAGAGGTATTGATAATTCAAAACAGGCATTCTTACTCATATTCATTGACATCTCTGCCGCCTTTGACAGTGTTCACCACTCAACAATGATTAGTAAACTAAGACAAATAGGAATAAAATCCATGGTTCTTAACTGGTTTTCATCTTACCTAAGTGACCGAACTCAAACGGTACGAATTGGTAACCTCACTTCAAAAACTTACAATCAGGAACTAGGCCTCCCCCAGGGCTCTGCACTGTCAGCGCTACTATTTAATATTTACCTAAAACACATCGGTCAAATATTTAAAAAATTCAATGTTCACTATCACCTTTATGCGGACGACATAATGATGTATGTCCCATTCACAATACCTAATATCCCTACACTACTTATTAATACCTGCCTCAATGAAATAAACAATTGGCTAAATGAAAACAACTTATTCATTAATCACGCAAAAACGGAAGCCCTAATAGTAACTAAAAACACAACTTTCATTCCCCCATCACACATTACTTTGCAAAATACCAATATCAATATAAAAACTGAAATACGTTACCTAGGCGTAATACTAGACAAACACCTCAGTATGGACACACATATAAGAAATATAACAAAAAAATGTTTATTTTAAACTTAAAGTATTAAAACAACTCCGCCCCCTAATACACCTTCAGGATTTTCAACGTATAATACAAGTTATAATAACTCCCCATTTTGATTTTGCGAACTTAACCCTACTAGGCGTAACAAAATATAATTTAAAAAAACTTCAACTAGCACAAAATGCAGCAGCCAGGATAATCATGAATGCCCCACCATTCCAACATATAACACCAATATTAGAGTATTTACACTGGCTCCCGATTCAATGCTGGATACATTATAAAACTCTCCTCACTACATACAAAGTCCTAAACAACACAGCACCTCTTACTTTAAACAACCTTATCAATAAAGAACCCAATCATAATCTTCAAAGGCGAGACCAACTAAATAAACTAATAACACCAAAGGATTTTATAAAGGCCAAAAAATCAACAAACAAGAAAGCCTTCTCACATGCTGCCCCTATAATTTGGAACAACATTCCATCAGAATTAAGATCCTTACCACAAATCAAGGAGTTCAGGAAAAAACTTAAAACACATTTATTCTCAACATACTACGGATCCTTGTCGAACTCACCTATTCAACAAGAAAAAGGATAGTTTCACCAAGCTGATATAACCTATCTCCGATCTGGAATAAGAGATAAAATCTCAAACCGATGATTTTGAATACATACATACCTTGTACATAGTTATAATCTGGATTCTTGTATATAGTTTACAACTGTTAATTGTAAGACTGAATTTCTTTGTAGTTTCACATTGTTATCTGTAAAAACAACATTGCCTTGTTTACTGTTGTTCCATGTAAACCGCAACTGATCAATGGAAGGTGCGGTATATAAAAACTCGCTAATTAAATTAAAATTAAATTAAGAGCAGAGATGTCTCTCTCTATATAAAGATTTGACTTATCCAAGCCATGGTATTTTCAATAACATCATATGGATGTGGAAATTGAACAGTGAAAAAGACAGGAAGAAAACTGATGCCTTTGAATTATGGTACTGGCAATGAATACTGTGTATCCCAAGGACTGCCAGATGTATAAACTACTCAGTACTAGAGGAGATCAAACCTAAGCTTTCCTCAGAAGCTCAGATGACAAGACTTCGACTTTCATACTTTGGATACATCATGCGAAGAGAGAGATCATTAGATAGAGACTTCATGTTTGGCAAGGGGGAGGTTAACGCAAAAGAGGAAGTCAGCAATGAAATGGATCACTATAATAACAGCAGCTATGGTTGACTGAAGCTCGAACACACTTTAGGACACTATCCAGAGGGTCGCCATGAGTCGACACTGACTCAACGGCACTTAAAAGCAACAACAACACAGGGTGTACACAGCGCTGGACAGGCACATGTAAAAGACAGTCCCTGCTTATCAGAGCTTACAATCTAGTCAAGGCAGACAACACAACATCTGAGGACAAGCATATATCTATGGGAAATTCTCTGGGAATCTCTGCTGGGCCCACTGCTTCTTAACATATTTATGAAAGATCTGGAAATACGGATGAATGATCAAATTTGCAGCTGACAAAAATGTATTCAAACGTATTAAATCACAAGAGAATTGTGAAAAATTGCAAGACTTTGAGAAATTGGGAGATTGGACATCCAAATGTCAGATGAAATTTAATACGGGCAAAGGCAAAGTTATACACATGAAGGCCAATTCTGTTGTAGACGTTCTGCCCCTGTACGGCCAGTCAAAATCGGGGCATGCAGAGGTAGTACCTGATTCTGATCCCGCGAGGGCTAAACATGTTTTTAATCCCTGGAGTAAACAGCATGGAACCTGTCTATCTTATGGGATTTCGCCAGGTACTTGTGACCTGGATTAGCCATTGTTGGAAATGGGATACTGGACTCAATGTGGAACACTTTATCTTCTTATGCTCTTATGTTTACCATACTTCCTCAAACTCCAACCATGCACATGCCTACTGGCAAAGTACATACCAACCAGCAACACACATACTTATACACTGGACAGAATTGTATGAGATCATTAACACAGATACAGAGCCACATACATGGCTTTCCGCATATTACTCTTGAGTCTATCCCTTAAAGAAAAAAATGTGGAAATATTTCTTTATGGAAAGAGTGGTAGATGGGTGGGAATAGTCTTCCAGTGGAGGTGGTAGAGTTGAGGACAGTATCTGAATACAAAAAAGCATGGGACAAACACAGAGGATCTCTTAAGGAAAAAAGGGGAATGTTGTAGTGGTTGATATGGAAGGGCAGACTAGATAGGTCATGTGGTCTTTTTTTGCCATCATGTTTCTTTGTTTCTGTAACTAAAATAACCTCCAGTTAGGTGCATACTTGGTGCCCCCTTGTAAAATTATCCCCTAGTACCTGCTGAAAGATAAGAGTGTGCCTTTGTTTGCATCTTTACTTTATCACTCAGATTAGCAAAATGTCTTCCTTACCTCATCGATAAGAAACTAGCTCTTCATTCTATTCAGAGTAAGATGATACCAGCCTGCTTTCTGCATCATTTCACTGGAACATGTCCTCAAGTTCCAATACCTGCATAGCTTGTTATGTTTAGTACACACACAGGAATCTTAATGTCCATACTAAAATGTATCATATTTACTCCTGAGCTCTACTCTGTTTCCTATCCTTCAGCCGAGTATTAAGCCATAATGGGATCTTGTCTTTTATGGACGTGAAAAATGAGAAAATGTACAAGGATAATGAGCCAAAATACTGTATAAGTTGGTACTGCCTTGTAGTCTGATCTGAGTCATACATGAAAAAATTAAAATATGCCTTTAATGATTACTAGAAATAAAAAGATGAGCCTCTAATGAGGGGACAAGAGAAAGTTAGATAAGTACAATTTTGTCAATGTGTCAGTTAATGAAGAAAATCAATATTGAATACTAAGTAGCGTTGATTTTATGATTGACTGGCAGGTCAGCAACATGATATTCTTTATTAAAGAACATGTGTACTTACACTCCCTTATTGAATTTGCCTTGCGATTTAATTTCTCAAGGTATTTTCTCATAAACATAAAGGATCTTTTACTAAGGGGCAGGTACCGAAGGCGTACTGGGACATACACTGCCAGGAAGTTCCAGAGCCATTACAGCGTAAGATGATTCCCACGCTAATTGTGCACCCCATACTAGAGGCATGAGTGGGTGGGGTAGGAGCAGAGAGTGGGCATGGTGAACTTGGCACAGTTAGCACTGTGTTCATACCGCACACTAGCTGCATTAGCGCAGGTTCATCTAACACCATCTCAATAGGTGGCGTAAGGTGCACCCGTGCTAAAACTGCATGGGCTTATGGGATAGGGCTTCATGTTAATTGCCAGGGAATGCTTTCCACACCCCCAACAGTTAATGCAGAGGTGTGGCGCCTAAAACTCCATGGTTTTGGTGCTATTGGCATGTTAGGCACAAGACCTTAGCACCCATTATTAAAAGACCCCCTCTAGAATATGGAAAAAGCCTTTGCTAATAATGTGCCATCTCCACAAGCTCTTAGCGGTTCATTCTAAATCTTTAATGAAAATATAATCTTGTATTTAGAAATGTGTATCTGACCATCTACTTTTGGTCACACTGCCAAGAAAACCCAGGAGCTTCTGGGTCACCACGAGTCAGCATTGGCTCAAAGGCACACATTGCATTGCACCTAAAAACATCAAATAGTCAAGGTCTAAGCAGGAAACTGAGGAACATACATTCATTCTAAACACCAACATGTTCTGTTTAACATATAAAATGGCTATGGAGAAGATTAACTCAATCAAGTGATATCATTTGTTGTCTGAAACAGCTCTTACACGACAAGCCAGGATTTATTTTACTTGGAGGAGTCGAGATGCTAAGTGTAAATTGTATTTTGGAAATGGATACTGCAGTGCTTTTCGCTTTGCAGAAAAATAAAACATTTTGGTTATAATTGTCTGCAGTTCCATGAGATATTAATGCAGTCAAGAACAGCTGCCTCTTTGTCTGCACCCTGCTCTTTAATTTTCCCATTACTTTCATTTAGCTAACTTCTTCAAATGAGTTTTTGAAACTGAGAATTTCACATTAAGGGGAGTTACAGTTATTGCTGTTTCATAGATACAATAGAACAGGTGGTGTGCAGACTAGTATCATTCTCTGTGATACAATGGCACAGCAAGGACTATTCCATGATACTGTGGATACCACTCTCATACACAGCGGCTAGAATACGATTCCATTGAATGATTTAATACAACACTAAGGAATAGCTGTAGAAATGAGTCATTTTACTGCTTGAACTCAAACAGTTCACAAAAGATAAACTAATCAGTTATCAACCAGGAATAAATAGTCGACAGAGAGAAAATCCACAATAGACATCCATAAAGTTTTCACATTGTAAGGCTATTTTTCCAGGGGTCAATTTTTAAATAATTTTTCTAGTTAGCTCCGGGAGTTGATCGGATACATCTTTTTGTTTTTAAATGTCACAGGTCTCTAAATGTGTGGAGGGCAATTCTTATCAGGGTGCATCCGGGCTGTTTAGATGGCCGAAAAACGGATGGCCCAAACATGTACCCAATTCTGTAGCCACAGGAGCTAGACATTCCTGTGGTTGCAGAATCGGGCACTTAAGACAGCACAGACGTGCCCCGATTCTGCCGCAGGAAACATCCATTCCCCTACCCAGCTGGTCTACCCTATGTTCCTGCTGGTGGGCTGGTGCCATGGCGTCCTGTCGCCATGGTACTCGGATGCCAAACAGAAGCACCGAAGGCCCAAACCCTAGGTTGATCATCGTTTCCCTGCCGCCTTACCCTCAACGGGGTCTGCAAGAGCCAGGATTGGGCAGGGGACCTCAATTTCCATGTCTCCTTGGTTTGTGAGGGGCTGCTGGGTCCAATCGCCGGTGTTGATGGAACTTATTCCACCTCTGAGGTAGAATAAGTCCCACATCCATCCTTGCACAGATGGACGTACAGGGCCAGGAGCAGAATATGCCCTGTATGTCCAACTTATGTGGCCTGCCCCCACTCCACCCAATCTCTGCCTCTGGCCCCCCCCCTTCCGCCCTCGTCCAACACTCCTCGCACAATGTCACTGTACGTGTGGGGGAGCCGTGGGCTCTGAATAAGTTGCAAACAAATAGCGGATGTACTTCCAAACCGAACATACATCCCTACTGTTCGCTGTTCAGAATGACCCCCATTATGTTTAGCTTGCCTTTTTTGATGTTTGACCAAAAATTATCTATTTGAAATAAGGAAGAAATGGAGAATATTCAGCCAGTATCCTCTTAAAATATTCAGATAAATCAGCTACATAAAGCTGTTTTTCAGACATTTGGGTGACATATTTGTGGGATCTATCAGGATTCTGTGTTGTATTTGGTTTTAAGGATTTATAATGGAGATTTAGGGGTATGTTAACTAAACCGTCTTAATGTTACCAACATTAGTTGCAGTCTTACCGTGACGAATGCCATATAAGGAAGTGGGCATTCTGGTCTTACATAAGAACATAAGATATGTCATACTGGGTCAGACCAAGGTCCATCAAACCCAGTATTCTGTTTCCAACAGTGGCCAATCTAGGTCATACATACCTAGCAGTTTCCCCAAGGGACACAGGTTCCACAATGCTTGTATTGGTTCAAGCATTGATATCCTGGGTCCCTTCTTAATAATGGTTTATGGACCTTTCCTCCAGGAACTTGTCCAAACCTTTTTTAAACCCAGCTACACTAACAGCCTTTACTACATCCTCCGGTAACAAATTCCAGAGTTTGATTACATGTTGAGTGAAAAAATATTTTCTTTTATTAGTCTTTTTTTTTTTTTTTAAACTTTTATTTTCATTTTGCAACAAACAAAAGAAACAACACACCAAAAGAGACAAAACAAGTATACAATAAGGAAAAGTAAACCCATTACCCCCCACCCCGATGCTTCTTCTCTACCCGATTATATCAGCATGTGAGCGCTTCCAATTAACAGTGATTATACATCAAACGATCAAAAGAGTATCTACAATACAGCATGATCATGGGACAGAGATATATACAAAGTGAGACAGTCAGATGAGAGCATTTAGCAAAATGTACATAGTCATTGAGCATCTTCCATTGAGACCAATGAGAAGGAGTCTGAACGGAGGAAGCGAACAGACGAGGTATTTGGTCATATTTACTGTAAAGACAGGCATGATTCCACCATTCATTGGGGCTCAAATGGGAGCTAATTTTCCAGTATTACTTAATTAGGGAAATAGCAATGCCAAGCATAAAGTTCGAAAGGAGATAAGCCATTTTTGGGAGAGAGGGGATCCCCGCAACTGGGCGAAGTCCCACTATCCTCCAAGAAAGGGGCTCCTGAGAGTGCGAGATAGACTAAATACGACCCCAGACCCGACGCCAGTAATACTGTAGTGCGGGATATTCATGCATAACATGAGGCAATGAACCAATGGCCGCAGGACGTGTCCAGCAACCATTGCCCTGAGTAGTGTTCCATTTGTCTAATCTGTGAGAAGTGTAAAAACACCGGTGGGCTAGAAAGAAGAGGGTCTGAATGAGTGAGGCGGATCGGGAACCCGTGTCCCTCTACTCCAGATAAGGCTCTATTGCTCCGAGGTCAAAGTCACATGCAATTCTCTCTCCCATACTTTCTGCGCTATAGGGGTATCTCTAGTTATAGCATTACAGAAGGTTTAGTAAAATTGGATGCTACACCCGGTGAACTACCGAGAGATCGGAAAGTCTCCAATCAACCTTATGTAGAGAATGCCGATGGCGGGAGTACTCTAGTGCACCGAAGGCGATGCTGAAGTTGCACTGACCAGAGTCGGGAGTCTAAAGATTGCATAAGAGTATTAAAGGCACCTAAAGTGTCTAAAAGCATTGGTGGATAGTGGGAGTCTGATGGGAGAGTCATACCAGGGAGAAAGGTAAGAGGAATCGGTTTGCAAAGGCCCGCTTCTATATCTAGCCACACAGGTCTACTCGGTACTGGATCTTCCAACCAACGAGCACCTTGTTTGAGAAGAAAAGATTGAGGGAACACTTGAGTAAAATCGCCACCAAGTATTAATGGAGCATTGGCAGAGGCCAAGGCCAACTGCGCAATACTTGCATAGTAAGCAGGGTTGTCCACATTCGGGGCATAATGCAAATACACGTGAATTCACTATCTCCAACCTCAAGGTGTACACGGGCCCATCTACCCTCCTTGTCAGCGCTAATATCAGGTACAGTAGCGTGCTAAGACTTCTTAACCAGAGTGGCTATCCCGTACCATTTGAAAACGGTGGGAGAATAGGCAGCTACCATGTGAGGCTTAGCATTGAGTTTCAGTGTTTCAGCAGAGTTTAAATGCGTTTCCTGAAGAAACACTAAATCAACATGCTCATGGCTAAGATAGCTAAGGATTTTCTTTCCTTTGAGTGGACCATTAATGCCTTTGACGGTGAATGATAAGATTTTACATAAGGCCATTCAGAAAAGTTAAAAATTCTGAGCATGATAGCACACATAATTTCACTATGTCCCTCAAACTGACTGTATCTGGCTGTACACATGACATAGGAAAAATAAACTAATATAATACAATGAAGCGCCCCACATTAACAAAGAAAACCGCAGTACGGTAGAGGAGAAGCAAAACCCCAAAATTACTGGCGACCATGTGTCTGCGGGGAGAAACCCCCGAGAAGGCCGAAATTGAAAAAACACATAACCTGTAGGACTGTGCGTGCTCCGAATCCGACCGAGGCACACATCATGAAGGGATAGGAGACCAAAAAACAAAAGTCATATAGTGAAAGAAAGAAAGTCCAGGCTATTTCTGTGCTTGGCTATGACCGCCGCATCGGGCCCTTCAAAATGACGGATAGAGCCGGCAAATAAGAGTCCAAGATTTGGGATTAGCGCATCTGCTCTGCTTCTTTGGAGTCTAAAAATGTTGATAGTAGATCAGAATCTTCGAACGACCTGGTTTGGTTGTGGAGAGTCACTCGGAGCTTCGCTGGATACAACAGGCCAAAGCGAGCCTGTAGCTGTTGAAGTCGAGGGCGAAAAGCAAGGAGTTTCGTCCGACGGTCAACGGTAGGCTTTGCCAAATCAGGAAAGAAGGAGATCTTACGACCTTCAAATTCCAAATGATGATTCGCTCGGGCAGCATGTAAAATTTGTTCCACTTGTTGATATCGTAGCAAGCTAAAGACAATAGGCCGGGGGGTCGTGCGGTTGAGCGCCATGTGGGCAGGAACACGGTGTGCTCGATCGATTTCCAGTTCTCTGTGAAAAGTGATCTTCAGCAAGGAGGGAAGAGTTTTGAGCAAGAATTCTCTTATATCTCCTGCTTCCACCCCCTCCGGCATTCCGAGGAGCCTCACATTGTTGCGACGGGCTCGATTATTGCTATCTTCTAACTCCTTTTGAAGATTCTGTATCTGGCGCTCAGCCTCGTCCAGTTTGCCCAAGCGCACCTCGTGCGAGTCGAGGACCCCCGCCATGTTGTCCTGCCGTAATGAAAGACTTTCAAGTCGGTCCTGGAGCACTCCAAAGTCTTCTCGCATGGCTCGAAGCGCTTCTCCATTGGACTGCACCAATGCCTTCACGCCGCGTATTTCCTCCAAAATCTCCAGGTGCATCTCGGGGTTTTCACGAAATGGAACCATCTTCTGTGGGGAGGACACCTCTGTTTTGGAGCGTTTTCCGTGAGAAGAAGAAGGAGACCCGAAGTCCAAGCGCGCTGGTTTATGGGCCGCCATTCCCCCGAGGTGCCCCGGTCAGCTCGGAGCGAAATAGTAAATTTGTATAGGTATTAAGTCAGGATTCTAAGTAGGCCTCTCGGGAGCTTCAACGCAAAGCGTCCTACCCGCTGGACATCAGGCTCCGCCCCCCTTCTTTTATTAGTCTTAAATAGTTTACCCTGTAGCTTCATTGCATGTCCCCTAGTCTTTCTATATTCTGATAAGGTAAACAATCGATCTACGTTTACCCATTCCACTCCGTTCTTTAATTTATAGACTTCTATCATATCTCCCCTCAGTCGTCTCTTTTCCAGGTTAAAGAGCCCTAAGCTTTTTAGCCTTTCTTCATAGGAGTATCCTTCCATCCCCTTTACCATTTTGTTGGCTCTTCTCTGAACCTTTTCTAAAATCGCTATATCCTTTTTAAGATACGGCGACCAGAATTACACACAATATTCAAGGTGCGGTCTCACCATGGAACGATACAGAGGCATTATAATATATTTTGTTTTATTTTCCATTCCTTTCCTTATCATACCTAGCATTCTGTTTGCTCTCTTGGCCGCCACTGCACACTGGGCTGAGGGTTTTAACATGGTATCCACAATGACGCCTAAATCATTTTCCTGGGTGGTGGTTCCTAATGTGGAACCTTGCATCGTGTAACCATAGTTTTGGTTGTTCTTCCCTAGGTGCATAACCTTGCACTTGTCCACATTAAATTTCATCTGCCATTTTGATGCCCAGTCTTCCAATTTATCAAGATCCTCTTGCAATTTTCCACAATCCTCTTGGGTTTTAACAACTTTAAATAGTTTTGTGTCATCTGCAAATTTGATAACCTCACTCGTTATTCCACTTTCCAGGTCATTTATGAATATGTCAAATATGTCAAATATGTCAAATATGAATATGTCTTAAGGTAGCATTTTGGGTTATCATGAGATAAAGTCCATTATCACGCGATAGAGGGAGCGGTGGCACATTAACGCGCGTTAGCCTTAATTAGGCGCACTGGCCTAAAAGTACAGCAACAGAGGTGTAGCACAATGGTTAATACATTGACTGATGAAACAGGGGTCATGAGTTCGAGCCACCAGTGGGCTTAATGAATTGTCTAAGGCATTACCCTTTATTTTAAATCAGTGCTGTCTGAGGCATTTTCTTTTTTAATTTAAATTAGTGCTGCCAGCAAACACACCCTCGCAGTGGCGTAATCTAAGGTGCCGCATAAGGCGCCCTATAAGGCACTCCAGAGGGCACATTATAAAGTATACTGTCCGCCAAGGCACCTTATAATGTTCCCTATATGGCACATTATAGGGCGCCTTAAGGTTACAGCACTGTGAGGGTGTTTTTGCTGGCAGCACTAATTTAAATTAAAAAAAGAATTGCCTCAGACAGCCCTATCAAATAACACCACTGTCGGATCAAACCCATGACCTCTGCCTCCACAGTCAGTGAAGTAACCAGTGAGCTACATTTCTATAGCTACTAACAAACCCCTGGCTGGCTACAGAAAGACTGCAGGTCACCACACAAACTGTCTGCTGTGGTTACCAGGATAGGGTTAACCCACCCGTACCCATGATGCACTGCACATGCAGATCAGCAGTCTACAGATGATCACAAGTTGGGGTATGCACCCCCACAGTACCTTGGCCTGGTAGGAGGAACTGACCGTGTGTGTTACTTGCACAGAGTAGCTACAAACCAACACATTGTGGGGGTACAGTGCTCACCCTGAGGGCGAGGTGGGGCATCCAGCACCAGGTCCGCAGCACCTGGCTTAGCTGAGATAGGCTATGCTGCAGGTTGCCATCAGTGCCAGTGTGTGATAGGTAGTCCTTGCAGACACACCTAGGATACACCTGTGTCCCTCCGTATTTCCCAGTCTTGTCTAGCCCTTGTGGACTATGATGCACCCAGAATAGTGCATATCCTGTGTGGGTGCCATGGTCACATGATTTAAGTGAAGGGGGGTGTTTGGACCCATAGGCGGATTATGTAGCACCACCCAACCCGCCCTCTGTGGCTCAGGGTGGGGGACAGGATTCCCCACCAACAGATCCACATCCCAGCAATGGTGGCAGTAGAGGGGACCATAACCCACAGTCCTGCTGGGGAACAGGTACCCTACATGGCAGTCAATGCAGATCTGTACGCATCCATAAGGCAATGGCAGACAGACAGTAGGCCTGGAAATGCTCAGCTGCCCCCCACCACTATCTGACATTCTCCAGCAGCGAGCACAGTGAGTCTCCAGTCGCTGCACCCTGCAAGGTGTTCCAGCCATACACATACTAACTGCAGACAGTCTGCTAGCTAGTCCATAGTGCATTTCCTGGAGGAGATGCATGCACCCAAAACTGGGATGTGAGCACACACACCAAGCAGATAAGTCAGTGATTGGGCCCCAGAAAAGAGAACCCATAAATATCACTGGCGATAAATACTATATAGCACTATGGGGGAACCTAGCCATGCCGTGGTCACTGCACAGTCAGGGTGAGAGTGACCTCCCAGCAGGACATGCTGTAGCCACCCTGTCCGTGCAGGTGGTGGCCGGGCACTACAATGTCCCAGCCATTGCCCTATGCCCTGTGCAGATGCATCCTGTCCGGGCCATACCCACAGTACCTTGCTCCTCCTTATGCACATTGGCAGGCTAACACTGGAAACAGTGCAAGCAGTGTGGGCTGAGTAAGGTGTAGGCAGCCACAACACACTGGATATACAGACACACACTCCCACACCTGTGCCAACACTGTGCAAATATAGAGGCTTTTGGCAGCCCTGGCCACCACACCAGTCCTGGGCATAGTGCAGGCATGGCTATGATATGCAATACTGTTGGGGTCACTCCCTGGGGTGGTAAAAACTGTCAGAAACCAAAACTGAAACACATCAGCAAATTGTGCTTAACTTAGGAATTGCTGTTTGCCATTAATCATAGCAACATTTTGATATATGTGTAACGTATTCCCAGGTTTAGGGCGGCATTTCTAAGGTATGCAAGTGCTAGTATTGGGAGATGCTGCTGCACGGAGGGCCCAACAGCCTGACTCTCCATGAGGCTTTGGATAGTGGAGCCTGTGGGTGTGGGTGTTTCTGCCCCTGTTGGCGGCTGCTCTAGGGCAGAGGTTCCCAACTCCGGTCCTGGTGGGCCAAACACTGTTTAGGTTTTCATGCTGTCCCTAATGAATATGCATGAGATACATTTGCATACAATGGCGGCGGCACATACTAATGCAGCACAGGCATATTTATTAGGGACGGCATGAAACCTGAATGTTGTTTGGCCCTCCAGGACTATAGTTGGGAAACTCTGCTCTAGGGATTGCACATGCTTATGGTGTCTTTGCTCTGTAGGGTAAAATATAGGTGTTCAGGCATGTTTATTTTATCTGCAATAAAGGTTCCGTCATTATTACCACGGTTTAGTACTGGGCAAAATATGGGGAAAGGGTTGGCAGGAGCCACAGCTGGGACTTGAACTTGTGACCTTCTGCTTCAGAACACACTAGCTGTGTGTACTGCACCACACTGTTGCCACGGGGACAGTTCATTCCCTTGGGAATACCATGACTGTTCATCAGACAGACCCTGTCTGTTGCATTGCACGGCACCCACCTAAAGGGGGCTAGGCCATGGTCTGCTGTGGGCAGATGCCACTGCCCCCTCTGCCACCAGCACCCCTCCGCCACCATGGTGCCATGCCATTATGCCAGTGGTGCTGGTGGTGCGCAGTCCCAAGCCATCCAGTATGCCGGCAGGCAGCTGCCTATGGTGTGGGTTCATGGGTAGGGGTGCCTACATGGACATGCATGCTCCCCCCCCCCCCCGCACCACCTGCCAATGTCATGTGCCCTTGGGGGTACCTGCTGGGTAATCTCCCCTGTGACACTGTGGGACACACACTTGTGCCCATGTTGGACCCTCGTCAGTTGCTGTCTTGCTGCTTTACAGTTTCGGCATTCCTATGTGCCACCTAGGCATCTGCCTAACACGCACTATGCCCCAGCTGGACCACAGCATGTGCCGCCTGCAGCCCTCTCTATCCCATTTACAGCATCAGTACAGTTGCCCTTTCCTACGTGCCCACTCTGCTGTTACTGCACATGTGCACGCCATAACAAACCTGCCCAATCTAAACGACAAAAACCCTGATCAGTGCTATTTCAATGTGGGATCATTCACCTTGTAGGGGGACAGAGCATAGACCCTTCCAAACATGATATCTTAATTTATACACTTTGTCAGTAGTGTTGCTTTATGTTTATCATTAATATCACTATTGGCCAGCTTAGTTATTGGGATTTTAAATGTGGTTCAGGTCCTTTTATATGTTTATTTGCCTCTTTGTTCCCTGCACAGGTATCACAACAATCACTTTTCTGGGTTTCCCTGCCTTTGCTGTACATTGCTGACTGAAATGGTTTCTCTTTCCTGCAAATGTGCCTTAACGTGAGGATTTCACTGGCGTTAGTGTTCAGACCCAGATTTCACAGCGTTAGAGTGCCTGGAGCCTCTCCCCTCATCCTCTCCGCCCATTGACCCCTTCTCTCTGCCCTCTGGGAAGGCTTATTATACCCTTCAGACCCGGATTTCACAGCGTTAGTGTGCCTAAATGCCGCCACTGCGTTCACGCGATAAGTGATGTTATCACGCGATAATGTCACTTATCGCGCGATAATACCATTGCTGCAACGTTAAGACCGTTTAGTAAACATACCCGTTAGAGATGGGTTTTATCACTCTATTGTTTTTAAATGTATCTATAATTTTTTTTAATGAAATGTTATTTTATTTTAAACTGATTTAACACTTCGGTGTAAGTTAGTATATCAAGAGAATAGTCAGTCGGTCAATTTGTTTACTCATTCACTATGTACATCTGGCCTCTATGTGATTTCAGGGTATGTTTATTAAGCCAGGCTAATGGTTAATCCATGCTATTTGCAACTAAATCCCATTGAATAACATGAGATCTGGTTGCAAATAGCATGGGTTAACCATTAGCCCCACTTAGTAAACATACCCTATCATTTCATTACAATGTCTACATAGAACGTATCCGGATTTTGTGCCTAACAAGAATGACTCTTTATCTAGAAAATGTTACAAACTGGCTTATAGATCGCAAACTTAAGTTGAATACAACCAAGATTAAAATGTTGTCAATAGGGATGGAGGAATCCAGACCAACCCCTCATGTTAGCATTTTTGATGATCCCCACCCATAGACCCACAAATTATTTATTTTAGTTCTCTTATATACCGTGCTATTCTGCATCAGTGCAGTTTACATTGAACAAACTGAAATTACATTGAACAGGGCGTTATAACTTGGAGATAACTATTTTATAGGGAACATGGGCTATGGAGGGTTAAGTGGCTTGCCCAAGACCACAAGGAGCACCTGTGGGACTAGAAACCCCAGTTCTTCCGGCCCAAGGTTGCTGTCCTCTAGTGGGATTTGAACCCCTGACCTTCTGGCTTGAAGTACCTTGCCCCAACCACTACGCCACTCCTCCACTAATCCTAAATTAGGATTTAGGAGTCTATTTGGACTTGACGTCTCTGTTGACCATCCTACTTTTTGGACAATTGCAAATTGCCTAGTAATTAAGGCTTGATGAGGTATGTCTACTAAAAGGTTTGAGACATGCAGCTACCACAAACAATTTTCCATAATAGCTGCATTTTGTGTGCTACTAGCAACCGTGGGTGGGATGTGGGTGCAGACTGGGTGTGCCTGTACCATGGGGTTACTGCAGACGTTGACAGTGGTCAAGTAGCTGCTTGTTTTGCAGACTGCGCAGATACAGCTAATGCTACCTCAGTGGATGGTGTTAGCTGCATCAGTGATGCTGTCTCACCATGATTCCTGCATTTTCACCACATTATCTTCTGGGTAAATGCTGCGCATGGTCCCAATAGATAACGTGTGACTTTTAGAGCTACTGCAGAGCTTTTACAACTAAAGTCCAGAGATAGCTGAAAAAGCCAATCGTGCTTTAGTAAACATACCCCTATGTGTCATAGACAGATCTATTCATAGTAGATCCATTGCTGTTGCTAGACTACTATAATGCCATCTGTATTAGGTTACCCCCCCCCCCCCCAAAGCTTCCTGATGGTTGTAAATAGTGACAATGCAACAGTTTTATTGTGGATAGCATGAGACTATAAACAAGAAATTGTGATCCCACTTCCCTCAGCATTTGAATCGTCTGCCTATAATATATCGGGTATGGTTTACAACTACTACTTATCATTTGTATAACACTACAAGGTATATGCAGTGCTGTACAGAGACACAGGAGATAGTCTCTGCTCCTAAGAGCTTACAGTCTAGTCAAGACAGACAACACAAGTGCGGGAATGGTAAGGAAACATAATCATATTAATAATTTAAGACATTGAATGAACTGAATCCCATATATCTATGTAAAAAGCTGGAGCTACATCTGCTTAGGTTTTTACTTCACTCCTGCCAGGCCCACAAAGATAGCACAGAAAACTTACCCTCAAGCTGACTTCCCGTGCTGTCTTCGTGGGCCCAGCTGCTCTCTGTTCCCTGCTAAAGTCTTGTGAATCACAATACTCCAGCCGGGAGAGGAGAGCAGCCTTGTCCACAGAGACAGTGTGGCAAGCCAGTTGGAGGGTAAATTTTCTGCACTGCGTTCATGGGCCCGGTGGCGGAAGGCAGGGGAGTGCCTGCTGCAAGAGGGGGGAGTGCCCCAGGTAGTGAGGGGTCCAGAAATACCACTGCTAGGAAGTATGGTAATAAAGATGGAACCTTTATTGCAGATAACATAAACATGCCTGAAACGCCTATATTTTACCCTACAGAGCACAGACACCATAAACGTGCAATACCTAGAGCAGAGTTTCCCAACTGCAGTCCTGGAGGGCCAAACACCATTCAGGTTTCATGCAGTGACCATGGCATGGCTAGGTTCCCCCATAGTGCTATATAGTATTCCTCTCAAGTGATATTTATTGGTTCTCTTTTCTGGGGCCCAATCACTGTATGGACTGCTGCTGTACTCCAAAGACTTTTCTTGTGCCATGTTCCTAGCCCTTTAAGTTTGGGGAAAAGTATCCTGGAACTTTTTTTACATTTTTTTTCCTTGTTGAATTCTATGAAATTCCCAGTTACTCTTCCACTTTCAGAGATATGTATGAAGCCTACTCCAGATCCTGGCTGTCTAATTTAGTGATCTCATTCAGACATTTGTGAAAACATATCTAAGAACATTTGATATGGTTTCAGAGAATTTCATGAACACAAGAAAGACCATGGCATAAGAAACGTCTTTGGAGTAATCTTCTAGAGCAGGAGTCAATAGAGTCACAAGGCAAAAAATCCAGGAAGGATTTTCCATGGAGCTGAAGACCAGACAAGGAAACCTGAGCAATCATGAAACAGGTACTAATATTACCAGAAATACAAGACACAATTAAGAATAGACTTGCTAGGGCCAGTCCTTGCAGAAAGCATAATAGCTCCTCCTAGGGGACCAGTGCCTTCCAACCCCAGAGACATGGATCTGAGTCTAGGCCAAGTTATGGCAACACAGAGGGGGAGGGGGGGAACTATTGGGTTTTTTTTTCACGTTTTCAGATTTTAAATAATATGAAACAATGTAGGAAATGTTGATATTTACTGTATCAGTTCAAGCAAATGCACATCCCTAAAATTTTATCTGGATATCTCTAACCAGAATATAAATGTCATAGATTAAACACTTTCTCTGTTAGATTCATGCATTATTTTTAATACTGCTAGACTTTATAGGAGTAATTTTATAATTGCTTGTGTGCATGAAAAGTATGCACCACCTTTCCCTATGTTCTCTTAAATGATTTTTCAAGAAAAAAGCATGTGTGTGTTTCCATTTTAAAAATTACTCCAGGCAATTTATGCACTTACGTTTATGCCTGCTTTATTGATCACACCCAAATTTAGGGGAGAAGTTACTAGGCTGTGGTAAAAGCTTAGATTTTACCACAACTTAATTTACTGTGGGAGTCACTAACTTGCAGTAGTCCTTCTTGTAACACAGCTTGCAATAAACCTCACAAGCTGAATTATTCCAGGAAAAATAACCACAGAGCTGATGCTGTTTTTCCTGGCTGAGTGCATCGGGTTGCTAATATGCAACCAATGAGCCTGGATGTTATCTTTCATAGAATGTGTTATGCAAAAGTAGAGAGAACCCCCAATTCTAGATTCCCCATCTGAGAATTCTCCCCATAGTACCAAATTCTAATGCCCTCTTCCCCTGAAATTCCCCAACCCTGCCCCCCTCTCCCTACACAGAGAACACTGTGCCACTCTGTAACTCCTCTGGCCTATCCTCTGATAGTTTAGGATCATTGGACAAGAACAATCACAATTTCTCCTGCTCATTTCAGCTCTGGGTTCAAAATGGCACAACTGACATTTAGTGGTAGTCTTGCAGCTTGAACGCTAACGGTAGTACTGTGATATGACCACTAAGGGTCATGAGGCACTATTTTGAATCCAAAGCAGGAAAGGGCAGAAGCAGCTGAGGATCGGTCTTGCCTGATAATCACAGACCACCAGGGAGTGGTTCAGGTAAGGGTGTCTAAGGGGAAGGATGGGGCTGGGGAGGAAGGGTGGAAGGCTTCTGGGACTTTGGCAGTATGGGAAGTCTTATGTGGGAATGGGATTATGGATTGGAGCGGGGCTTCCTGTATTTTTGTATGGCACTAGCTGGGAGTATTTGAGTTTGATGGGGAGGGAAGGGGACCCAAAAAGCTAGCCGGGAATATTTAAGTTCACAGCCAGCAGCATTTGGTCACATGTTACTATCCCAGTGCTTCTAGCCATGACAAATAATAATGCCATCTTTGAACTGGTATTAGATTTCCCTGGAATATCACAGCTTGTGAAATTAAGTACACACTGTGGTGTTCAATTAACATAGTAATGAGGTGTTCTGAATACTTTTGCATGCTTTGAATATCATTATTATGAATCACATGTAGGATACGGTACTGTATGCTATGGTAAAATAACATCATTTTGCCCTTTGATGCACACTAAGAGGCAAAAATTGTATATTATTCCCTTAGAGCGTGATCCAGGAAAGGGCACATCTGGGCTGTCCAGACATCCCTGAGCTCAGATGGGCTCCTTTGTACCCGATTCTGAACTATGGGAGCTAGACACCCGGCGTGCCCCTGCATCCCAGTGAGAGACATCCTCCCTGCCCCACAGCCAGCCTGCAGCAGCGCCGACCCCAGTTTCCCCGCTGCCTGACCCAGCTGCTCCCAGTCTTGAAGGAGGTTCCTGGGTCTGATCGGTAACTTTGCTGCTGCTTGTTACATGTCAGCGGTAGAATAAGCAGCATGTCTGACCCTCACCTGCAGGACATAGAGGGCTGTGACCTGAATCAGCCCTGTACACCCTACTGCTTTGGCCCACCCACATTCTGCCCCCTCCCACCCCTGGCTGTCTTCGCACTGCAGCTCTGTACACGCGAAGAGAATGTGTTGCGGAATATGGCTGGGACGGATAGTGAGGCTGCATGTCCTACCGGGATGTACAGCCCCACTATTCACTTCACAGAATCGGGCACTTAATGCATGTTGGAAATTATTTATTTTTATTATTTTACATGAACAATTGTGCTTTTTCTGAAGTCTGCTCATAATACTAGCCGCTATGCAACTCCACCCTGGTAATCCTCTGCTCTGTCTGAGTAAACTTAGGGGTGTTTACTAAACCGTCTTAATGTTACCGGCGTTAGTTGCAGTCTTACTGTGACGAATGCCATATAAGGTAGTGGGTGTTCCGGTCTTAAGGTAGCATTTCGGGTTATCGCGCGATAAAGTCTGTTACCGCGCGATAAAGTCCGTTACCGCGCGATAAAGTCCGTTACCGCGCGATAAAGTCCGTTATCACGCGATAGAGGGAGCCGTGGTACGTTAACACGCATTAGCCTTAATTAGGCCCTGTCTGTTGCATTGCACAGCACCCACCTAAACGGGGCTAGGCCATGGTCTGCTGTGGGCAGATGACACTGTCTCCTCCGCCACCAGTACCCCTCTGCCACCATGCTGCCATGCCATTATGCCAGTGGTGCTGGTGGTGCGCAGTCCCAGGCCATCCATTATGCTGGTAGGCAGCTGCCTATGGTGTGGGTTGTCGGGTAGGAGTGCCTACATGGACATGTGCGCTCCCCCCCCTGCCAATGTTATGTGCCCTTGGGGGTACCTGCTGGGTAATCTCCCCTGTGACACTGTGGGACACACACTCGTGCCCATGCGGGGCCCTCGTCAGTTGCTGTCTTGCTGCTTTACAGTTTCGGCATTCCTATGTGCCACCTAGGCATCTGCCTAGCCCGCACTGTGCCCCAGCTAGACCACAGCATGTGCCACCTGCAGCCCCCTGTATCATATTTACAGCATCAGTTCATTTGCTGTTTCCTATGTGCCCACTCTGCTGTTGCTGCACATGTGCACGCCATAACAAACCTGCCCAATCTAAACGACAGAAACCCTGTTCAGCGCTATTTCAATGTGGGATCATTCACTTTGTAGGGGGACAGAGCATAGACCTTTCCAAACATGATATCTTAATTTATACGCTTTGTCAGTAGTGTTGCTTTATGTTTATCATTAATATCACTATTGTCCAGCTTGGTTATTGGGATTTTAGATGTGGTTCTGGTCCTTTTATATGTTTATTTGCCTTTTTGTTCCCTGCACATGTATCACAACTATCACTTTTCTGGGTTTCCCTGTCTTTGCTGCACATTGCTGACTGAAATGGTTTCTCTTTCCTGCAAATGTGCCTTAACGCGAGGGTTTCACTGGCATTAGTGTTCAGACCCGGATTTCACAGCGTTAGTGTGCCTGGAGCCTCTCCCCTCCCACTCTCCACCCATTGACCCCCTTCTCTCCGCCCTCTGGGAAGCCTTACGCCACCCTTCAGACCCGGATTTCACAGTGTTAGTGTGCCTTAACGCCGTGCGCGATAAGTGATGTTATCATGCGATAATGTTACATTATCGTGCAATTACATCACTTATCACGCGATAATACCACCGGTGCGACGTTAAGATGGTTTAGTAAACATACCCCTTACACACATATAGTACAGGATGTTGGAAGGGCAGTTTCATAACAGCCTCTTTCTGGAAGCAAAACACTGTTTTACCTGTAGAAACTATTTTGAAAAATTCACTGTCCATGTTAAACAAGCATAATCAGAATTGAGTGCCCTACTCTGGTATTTTCCATTGTGCAGTATAGGTTTTAAAAATGTGTAAGCTGTTTGATGAAACTTCTCTGGAGCAGTATAGATGTTAACGTTTTTAACCTATTACTTACATGCATTAAATTAGATGAACTTTGAGAGGAAAAGGATAGACAGTATCTTTCTTTTTTAAAGAATACTTGTTCTTTATTCGCCTTACCCCATCTCTCCTTGATCATATTTATTATTGTGAAGACAGCAGAAATCATCTGAGAAGTAAAGATAAGTAGGCTCACTTTCATTTCCCCTCATTCTTCTATATATGTCCTATTTATACAAACACATTTACAATCGCATAAGGTAGTAACATAACAACATAGTGAATGATGACAGATAAAAAAACAAAATTAGCCTGTCTAGCCTGCACAATTGAAATTCATGCACTTGTGTAGATGTGTGTATGAGTTCCCAGCTGCTGTTCAATCCAATTTCTTTAATCTTTTACCTAGCTAATCACTTTTCTTTCATCACTCCATATTCTCTGCAACATGTCCAAAACCTGTTTCCATGATGGCCTCCACCCCTGTTTATAGGCTACCTATGTTTTTGCCATCTCTTCAGTTTTGGTTACAAAAGTAACACAAGTCGGGGCTCTCTTCCATGTTAAAACTCATCCTCCTCTTTGCTAACTGAAATTGTAGGTTTAACCATTTTTGTTTTCTTGCAAACACAGTGCAACTATCCTACTGTTCTTCAGAATTGTACCTGTCATTCCGTGCAGACTATGCTATTTATTTATTTATATTCTCTAATATACCACGCTATTCTGCATCAGTGCGGTTTACATTGAACAAACTGAAATTACATTGAACAGGGCATTATAACTTGGAGATAACTAATTTACAGGGAACATGGGCTATGGAGGGTTAAGTGGCTTGCCCAAGAACACAAGGAGCACCTGCTAATGCCTAGTGCATTTTTCCTAGGAAAAAATGTTGCCAATACTCATATGCAATGCTCTTTCATTAATATATGAGGAGCATAGGTCAATTTTAGCAAGCAATGAAAAAGGTGTCAGCAGTCCATACCACACGTACCCCCTCAGAAAAAGTCCTGCTAATGCCATTTGGAAGTCAAACACAAAGCCAATGCTGTTTGGGGTTTTAGCTGCCACTCTAATACCTTCCTGAAGCATAATGATGATGTGCACTATTTCCACCACTTCATGGAAGTTACCCAGTGTTTCCTTCTCATAATTGTGCCATTGGGGAGTCTCTGTATGTACCCCATGCTATTTTGATTGATTAATTTTTGCATCTTCTCCACTTTTCCATGATGCCATTGTAGGTATCCAGAACTCTTCCTCTAAATCCTGATGTTCCTGAACTTATTCTTTTTGAATTTCATATCATAACCCAATGTCCTCCTGCTTATGTTTCATTGAAAGTGTTTTGCATCTTGTGAATTAGTATCGTCCAGATATGGTAAGGCCCTTATATTTATTTGACTCTATGGTAAATGTATTTAGGTCCTTCAGTCTTCTCATATGCTGTTTGGTATCTTTATAATGTATCTTAATTTGTGAAATCATTTCCCCCTAAATAGGAGTGTTGCCCCAAAACCCTTTTAATTATTCCTTCTGTGGATATTCCCTGACCAAAATTTGCAAGTATTAATTTAATAAGAATACTCATGCTTCCAGTGTTTGAAATATTGAATGTGATACAGCCATTGCTGGCTATAATCTATTTAGAAGAGATTGAGAGGATAGAAAAGGAGGAGGAGTAGTCCTAAACATCAAAAACAATATTAAAGCTGCTGAAATGCAGGGGATGTGGGGAAAAGAAGACGTGCTGTGGATTGTGTTGGAAAGAGGAGATGGCACTGTCATCCATACTGGCATAGACGCCAGGCCTCCAACTCAAACCAAAGAAATGGATAGCAAATGTATTATTGATATTGCAAAGATAGCCATGAAAGGGAATTGATCATACTGGGTGACTTTAATCTACCTGATGTGGATTGGAGTATTCTTTCTGCAAATCTGGAAAGAAGTAAAAAAATTGTGGATGCCTTCAAAGATGCATTACTTAGACAAATGGTGATGGAAGCTACCAGGGAAAGCTCGATGCTGGATTTAGTACACACCAAAGGAGATAGCATGTCGAATATCCGGGTGGGTGTCCATGTGAGCAGCGATCATCACATGGTATGGATTGAGATAAAAGCCAAGGCGGAGTCCAATCACAGCAAGCGTAAAGTCCTAGATTTCAAAAACACTGACTTCAGTAAAATGGCCAAATGCCTGAAGGAAGAGTTGGCAGGGTGGGAGGGCACAAAGGAAGTGGAATTGCAGTGGGCTAAACTAAAGGAGGCAATACAAGGGGCAATAGATTCATATGTAAGGAAAGTAAATAAAAACAAGAGGAAAAGGAAACCTATTTGGTTTTCCAAAGAAGTGGCTGTATAAAAAAAAGCAAAAACCACAGCTTTAACAAAATTCAGAAGTTTGCAAACAGAGGAACACAGAAAAGAATACAAGATTAAACTAAAAGAGACAAAACGAGAAACACGGACAGCAAAATCAAAGGCAGAAGAAAAGATGGCTAAAGATGTGAAGTGTGGCAACAAAACTTTTTTCAGGTATATTTGGGATAGGAGGAAAATCAGAGGTGGAATTCCAGGACTCAAAAGTGCCGGGAATGGATTTGTGGAAAGTGACACTAAAAAAGCAAAAATGCTAAACAAATACTTCTGTTCTGTTTTTACTAAAGAAAATCCTGGAGAAGGATCACCTGTGATTGACAAATATACAAATGGGAATGGAGTAGATACCACAACATTCACAGAAAATGATGTGTTAGAACAGCTTGCAAAGCTGAAAGTGGACAAGGCCATGGGACAGGATGTGATACATCCAAGGATACTAAAAGAGCTCAGAGTTGTTCTTACAGGACCATTAAAAGATGTTTTGAAAAGATCCTTGGATACAGGAGAAATTCCACAGGACTGGAGAAGGGCTGATGTGGTACCTCTTCACAAAAGTGGTAATAGGGAAAAAGTGACAAACTACAGGCCAGTAAGCCTTACCTTGGTGGGTGGGAAAAGTAATGGAGGCACTTCTGAAAGAGAGAATAGTGGACTTTCTCGAAACAACAGGTTGCACGATCCAAGGCAGTATGGTTTTACCGAAGGACGATCTTGCTTAACAAATCTGATTGAGTTCTTTGTCTAGGTGACTAGAGAATTAGATCAAGGGCATGCAATGGATGTGATCTACCTAGATTTTAGTAAAGCCTTTGATACTGTTCCTCATAGGAGGCTTATCAATAGCTTGGGGATGGGTCCCAAGGTGGTGAACTGGATCAGAAATTGGTTTACTGACAGATGACAGAAGGTGATGGTAAACGGAACTCACTCGGATGAAAGAAAAGGAGCGCCACAGGCATTGAAGCCTCTTCAGCGTCCAGCTCTCCCAGGAGGGAGAGAAGCTGCCACCTGGACCGAAGCCTCAGCTTCACAAAAGAGCTCCACCCGGACCGAAGCCTCAGCTTCCCAAAAGAGCTCCACCCGGACTGAAGCCTCTCCAGTGTCCAGCTCTCCCAGGAGGGAGTGAGAAGCTGCTCGTCTCCACCCACAGCAGCTGCGTCACAGCCTAGTGCTGTCTAATCGGGGCAGCCCACTCCTCTTTAAAAAGGAGCGCCACAGGCGCATCCGCGCCTTGCGGGCCCGCACCTGAGGGCCTCGCAAGAGGGCCCTTTGGTACGGCCCTTAGGCAACGGCCCTCATTGAGATGCCCTAGAAACCTACAAGCGATCCATCCTCATCAATACAATAGTAGCTTGAGCTCCCCCTGGGTTGAGCTCGCTCTCATCGTCAATACGACTACTTCTGCGACCACAGCAAGTATACATCACCTTAACGGACATAGAAAGAGACCCTTTCCCATAGAATTGTCTCTATTATTGACTATAATACTGTTGCCATTAGCTCATAGAATTGTTTCTATTACTGACTATAGAAAGAGACCCTTTCCCATAGAATTGTTTCTATTATTGACTATAATACTGTTGCCATTAGCTCGCATTTACTATGGCTAGTAGCATCATATAACTGTCACTATTTTAAATTGCATTTACTATCACCAGTAATCCTCAGAGAACTGTTTCTATTTTTGACCACATTACTATTGCCATTAGCCGCATCTTCTATTGCTAGTAGTCTCATATAATTGTTTATATTTTGTACTGCATTTACTATCACCAGTAATCCTCAGAGAACTGTCTCTATTTTTGACCACGTTACTGTTGCCAATAGCCGTATCTACTATTGCTAGTAGTCTCATATAACTGTCACTATTTCGAACTGCATTTACTATCACCAGAGCAGCTTTTAAACTAGATATTAGGGGAAAGCCGACAGTCGCCCAAGAGCAGATGGTTCGGAAGAATGTATCCTTGAAGGATACTACCAAAAGCAGAGAGGTTCCACAAAAGAGTAAAGTAGCCCAAATGCCCTCAAGTATGGAGCAGACACAGCTTAAAGATTCCAAATTACCCATGTCTAACAATAGCCAAATTAATATGAATAACATACAATCTCTAAAATGCTAGTATGCAAATGCTAGAAGTCTAAAAAATAAGATGGGAGAGTTAGAATATATAGCACTAAATGAAAGGTTAGATATGATTGGAATATCAGAGACATGGTGGAAGGAGGACAACCAGTGGGACACTGTGATACCTGGGTACAAACTATATCGTAATGATAGAGCTGATCAAATTGGTGGAGGGGTTGCTCTCTATGTTAAAGAGGGCATTGAGTCAGAAAGGATTAAAGTTTTGCAGGAAACAAAATTTGCTGTAGAATCTATATGGATTGAAATTCCATGTAAAAGGGGGAAAGCGATGGCAGTGGGGGTGTACTATCGAGCGCCTGGCCAGAATGACCAAATGGATGATGAAATGTTCAAAGAAATCAAGGAAGCTAACAAACGTTACAGCGCAGTAATAATAATGGGTGATTTCAATTACCCCGGTATCGACTGGGTTAGTGTCACATCAGGACATGCTAGGGAGATAAAGTTCCTAGATGAAATAAATGACTGCTTCTTGGAGCAGCTGGTTCATGAACTGACCAGAGGGGAAGCCATATTAGTCTTAGTCCTTAGTGGAACACCAGATCTAGTGCAAGAGATAAGGGTGTTGGGGCCACTTGGCAATAGTGATCATAGCATGATCACCTTTGATTTAATAAGTGGAGGAGGGATAGTAAGGAAATCCACAGTACTACCTTTTAACTTTCGAAAGGGAGACTATGATAAAATGAGGAAAACAGTTAAGAAAAAACTAAAATGAGCAGTTGCAAAGGTTAAAGACGTACATCAAACTTGGGTATTGTTGAAAAATACTATCTTGGAAGCCCAGACCAGCTGTATTCCACGCTTTAAGAAAAGTGGAAGGAAGTCCAAAAATCTGCCAGCATGGTTTAAAGGTGAGGTCAGAGAGGCTGTTGTTGCCAAAAAAGCATCTTTCAGGAAATGGAAAAAAGAGCCAAACGACGAAACCTGGAAACAGCACAAGCACTGGCAAGTCAAATGCAAGGCATTGATAAGGCAGGCAAAGGGAGAATTTGAGAGGAAGCTTGCTGCAGAAGCAAAAACATGAAATAAAGACCTTCGTAGCAAAAAACCTGTGAGAGAGTCAGTTGGTCCATTAGATGATAAAGGGGTTAAAGGAGCACTGAGAGGCGACAAGGCGATGGCGGAGAAACTGAATGAATTCTTTGCTTCGGTCTTTACTGAGGAAGATGTAGGGATGTTACCCATGACTGAAGTGGTATTTAAAGGTACAGAAGAATTGAAGGAAATATCGATACATCGGGAAGATGTATTACAACTATTAGATAAACTGAAGAGTAGCAAATCACCTGGGCCAGATGGTATACATCCAAGGGTGTTGAAAGAACTGAAATATGAGATTGCAGACCTGCTATTAGTAATCTGTGAACTATCATTAAAATCATCTCTAATACCTGAAGATTGGAGGATCGCCAATGTAACACCAATTTTTAAAAAGGGTTCCAGGGGTGATCCGGGAAACTACAGACCGGTGAGCCTGACATCAGTACCGGGAAAAATGGTAGAAACCATTATAAAGAATAAAATTACTCAGCATGTAGATAGTCATGACCTATTGGGAGACAGCCAACATGGCTTTAGACAAGGAAGATCTTGTCTTACTAATCTGCTAATAGATTATCTCTACCTGTTTTAATTATACTGTTGTCAGTAGCCAATACTTATCTCTTTCGTGAATTATTCATACTGTTGCCAATAATTAATAATTATCCCTTCATATCTTACATATACTGTTACCAGTAGCTAGTGAACTTACTTATACTGTCGTCAGTAATCAGTAATCTTCCTAACCTGTCTTACATATACTGTTGTCAGTAGCTAATAATTACTTCTACTTGTTTTAAATATACTATTGCCAGTAGTCAGTAATTATTCCTATCATGAGATTCATATACTGTTGCCAGTAGCCAGTAATTAGTAACTAGCTGAGCATTAACCTAATTTCGACCTTAGAGCAGAAACCTTGCCTTTCACCTTTTCAATTCTACTGAAATCTCAGAAAGGTAATTAATACAATAGACTCCTATCATTATGGATTACATCAGTCGGCTTAAAATCATGTCTATCTTTCTAATTCTACTTACAATATTTGTGCCAAAATATATCCAAGCATACTCCCTTGTTACTCATAACATTCCAATTATTCTCCAACATAAGAATCCCAACATCTGTCATAATGCACCATATCTCAAAACACCTCATGCACAAGGTCAAAGAAATCGTCTAATATATATCACACCTGGGAAATCTTACCATCACCATGTCCAACAACACAAATCCTTATCTAAAGACCTTCTTTGTTTGCTTATAAACGTGAGATCAATTAGGAATAAAATACCAATCATAACTGATATCCTCACCGATTATAAACCTGACATCTTATTCTTAACAGAAACATGGCTCACGGTTCATGATAACATTCTCCTAAATCAATTACAAACTGATGGATATGAGCTACTTCACTGCTCTAGGGCTTTAAAAAGGGATGGGGGTGTCATTGCTATTATAAATAATAACCTTAAAACTTCCCTCATTTCCACTAACAATATTGAGAACATGGATGTTCTTATGTTTGAAACAACTTCACAGTCATTTGGTCTCATATACAGACCTCCATCCACAGATACAAAATCTTTATCCTCCATATTAGATATGATATGTTCCCTCAACACAAGAAAAAAACAGCTAGTAATCATTGGAGACTTAAACCTCCCCTCAACTACACCATCACACTCAAAAGCATTCATTGAAACCATGTCTGAACTTGACTTTGAGCAAATCATAGATTTTCCGACTCACATAAAAGGAAACACCCTTGACCTAATCTTTCTTCAAAGATCTCCAGATTATAGTCTCAATGTTTCACAACCCCAGGCTATTCCCATTCCATGGTCTGACCACCATTTAATTAGATTCAATCGCCCACATTTCAATAGAATCACAACCCAACAGCCGAAACAAAGACTAACTACAATATTCAGGAAATTTGACAGGGAAAACTTTTAGGACAGATATTACCACATATTCCTGAAACAGTAACAGACATCAATATCACTATTGCTAACTGGAATGAGACTATAAAAAAAGCAGCTATGCTTCCTAGCTCTAAAACAAACAAATCCAGTAACCGAGGCACGCCGGACCGTGCTCGCCTTCCCCCCCCCCCCCACCCCTTTTAATGCTCGCTATCCTCTTTCCCGATCTCTAAAACCTCCACCCCCCCCCCCCTTTTCCAACACCAGACCCACCAAAAAAACAGCCTTACACATTGTATGGGAATTCAAAACCAGTCGCAGCTTTATTTAAACTTGAAACAATAACCAAATGCAATTTAACATACTATCATTCTGGCGTATCCGGCCTCACCCGCCATATGATTAGCAAGGCGAGCCTGTACTCCGCCACCGCTGAGGACAAGCCCCACGGCTAGCTTAACCACCGCCCCTTACCCGGCTTAGCCATATGATTAGCAAAAGCCCAAGGGGCTGCCCGGGCAGGGGCCTTTCAGCCCCGCCCCAGTATAACCTCCGGCTCCGGACCCCGGGCCCTCCGGGCCCTCCGGGTTCCCGCCACCGGCAAGGACGACCCCATCACCCTGCCGCCCCCCTCTAAAGACAGCTGCGACCGGTTACCTCCCAGTGCCAGTACATACTTCAGCGCCTCCTGCCAGTCATTCAGAAGGAGGTCCATGCCAACCGGGGATAAGTGAACCCCATTCTGTCTAAACAATCCCGCACAATCCACATCGGCCCATGGGTGCATGATCTGAAAACCACCATGGTCACACACCATCGCCCGATCTGCCGGTTAATCTTAGCTAAGCTCCTAGACCACCTCCTCTGAGCCTGGCAGGCAGGCCTTGAAATAATATCTGACCAGAAAATAACAGCACCAACAAACATTGTTTGAACCACCCTTAAGTCCCTGATTGACGCTCAAATCAATTGTTTACATGTCCATGAGCTCAAATCATTTCCGCCGAGATGCAGCAATATCATCCCCGGAGCCTCTCTCTCACCACCGAGGTGCCGAAGCAAAGGCAACAGTTGGGGCCACCGCAGCCCTCTCTCACACAGCCATAAGACGGTCACTTCGGCGACATCCACTCCCAGATTGGGTCCCACAGGCCGCTGCCCCGCTCGCCACCCAGCCCAATAAACAAAAGAGTGCCCGACGACCCAGCAACGCATCGGCCCCTGCTCCGGATCTGCAAAACAAAATTGGACTGTTAGCTCATCACTCCAAACCACCTCCTCCCCATCCTCCTCGACCCGGTTTGGTCAATACAAAGATGTTACGTCTTGGGTATAGATGTGTGCTGGGTTTTTTTTTTTGTTGTTTTTTTTTATATACGCACATACCCCTGAACGGCTTTTGACCTCCATCTGCCAATATCCTGAATCTCCTTCATCCCTAACCCCGTCGCAGCCGCACTCGTAGCCGCACCAATCCGGAAGGAATGCGGGGCAAAAAACCACGGGTCCTCTCCAACACATGCTAGAGCCATGCTCAACACCGCCGTAAACTGGAAGCGGGACAACGGCAGCGAATTTGCATGCAAGAAAAACCGCCCCAGCACTGGAGGCTGACACCGTAGGTATGTCTGTATGGCCGCTACCAGACAGGTCGGCAATCCCCGTACCGGCCACAAGGTTATCCAATAGTCTTTCCCTTTCTGATCCGTCTTAGAATGCGCCAACCAAATACAGAGGCGGCCAGCTTTCAACCGCACCTGCGTAAACAGGAGACCCCCACTAGAACTGGCATTGGCGGAGTCTGCTACAAGCTCACCTACTCGAAAAGCTCCAAAAAAGGCAGTAATAAAAACTGCTCGAAAAAGAGTTGCCTCATAGGCGGACTCAGTCACCCCCGGCAGCACCTCTACCAATCGGACAAGCAGCTCGTGATCTATCTGGCGTCTACCGTCCCTGGGAGTCGGGCAAGAACGTTCCCAGCCGTGCATCAACCTTCTTGTCAGGAACCCGCCTCCCGCTGGCTCGCAACCGAAAGCCTTTGCAAAAAAGGTGAACCCTGCCAGCTGAGAGCGCATCGTCGCCCGTGCCACCCCCGCTTCCTTGGCGGCCACAACATATCGTGCCAAGTGCTTGTCCGAAACCCCCCCAGGCTGCCAACCCGTTTCCTGCAGAAATGCCATCACGCTGTCACACCCCCGCTGATAGGCCACCCACGTCGCCGGGGCCACCGAACTCCGCAGCAGTCTCAACATCTCTGGAGGCCAAGCTGCCACAAGCACTCTGGTACCTTTCTTCCCACGATGTCTGCCTCCGGTGCCAATTCTCGTAACAGGTCCCACTTGAAATGAGAGAGAGCATCCACAATCCTGTTAGTGCAACCTGGAATATGCTTTACCCTAATAAAAACATTCCCCCGCAAACACGCCAGGATCACCTCCCGCATCAATGCTGTCACTCGTACGCAGCACGGGGAGTAATTGTTAATCACACTCATCACAGCCGAGTTATCACACCACCATATTACTTTCCGATGCTGCAACCTATCCGGCCATAATTCCAAAACAACCAGCAAGGGAAACAACTCCAAAAATGCAGTATTGCTAGTCAGACCTATATCCCTCCATTCCTGCGGCCACTCCCCCGCACACCAAGCCCCACCGAAATAAATCCACAATCCAGCTCCCCCCGCCGCATCCGTGAATAACTCCAAATCAACACTTGAAACTTCCTGCTCTCGCAGCACCACAGTGCCATTGAAATCCCTCAAAAAGGTATCTCATACCAGTAGGTCAACCCGCATGGCTTGCGATACACGAATCTGATGATGAGATTTGCTCACGCCAGCCGTGGCGATCGCCAAACGATGGGAAAAAACACACCCCATAGGGATAACCCTACACGCAAAATTCAAAGATCCCAGCAAAACTTGCATTTCCTTCAATGTCATTTTCCGGGAGGCTAATGCATTGACAACCAAGACCCGTAAGTTCACGATCTTGTTCTGTGGCAATCGAGCCACCATGTGCACTGTGTCCAACTCCACCCCCAAAAAGGTAAGTGTAGTGGCCGGGCCCTCCGTCTTACTAACAGCTAACGGCACTCCCCAATCCCTGGATAACTCAGTAAAACTGTCCAACAACTCCTGACACTTCGAGGACCCTGACTCCCCCACAAAGAGAAAGTCATCCAAATAGTGCACTACATTCGCACACCCTACCCGCGCAACCAGCACCCAATGCATGAACGAACTGAACATTTCGAAGTAGGCACAGGACACCGAGCAGCCCATAGGCATACATTTATCGTAATAAAATTGCCCCTCAAACGCAAAACCCAGTAAATGAAAAGCTGAAGGGTGCACTGGTAACAAACGAAATGCCGACTCAATATCGACTTTTGCCAATAAACTCCCCGTACCACATTTTCTTACCAGAGCCACCGCCGAATCAAATGACGCGTATCGAACCGTACATAATTCCTTGGGGATTTGATCATTCACAGATAATCCTTCAGGAAAGGAGAGATTGTGAATTAATCTAAATTTGCCCGGGTCTTTTTTAGGAATGATTCCCAATGGGGAGATGACAAAATTCTCCAAAGGATCCTCCGCAAATGGGCCAGCAATCCTGCCCAACTCAATCTCCGCACATAATTTCTCCCATACCACAGTAGAGAAACATCGCACCGACTGAGAATTCCTTTCCCTAACCCCCCCAACCCTCCCAATTATCGGTATTCAGAATCCGAATCGAAAACCGTCCCCCAGCACCTTCCGGTCCTTACGCCTAGGATACTGTTGCAGGCACGGTAGCAACGCCTCCAGCTTTATAGGCATCGCCGCAACAGTCTGATAATGTGAACTACTTTGACACCTGCCCCCACACTGAACAGGCATGTCGAAATTTGCAGTCAGGGAACGGGCAGGCAGATTTGTTAAATCACCAACACACGTCACCGGCCCCTGCATTTTCTGGTTGCTGCCCACTCCCCCTAAGATGAAAGGACTGACCCCCACTGGTGTTATTAGCCGCCCTGCCCCGCGACCCCCCAAATCCCCCACTAGTCCCCCTTGCCGACATCTGGGTCAGCCACAGGTTGATATCCTGCGTTCCCCAAGACAAAGCTTTACTCTCCTTCATCTTATCTCTGAACTTTTCATCATAGTTCAGCCATGCCCAACCCTCGTGCATTTGCGCAGCTTCCAATATGGAATCCGCATAAGCCAACAACATCCCATAATGGGAAGGATGTTTGTGACCCCAAACACTGGCCAAACGTAAAAAGGCCCTGGCCCAATTCACCACATTTCTAGATACCTTCTTGACCCGACCTGCCTTTTCGTCCTCCTTCCTCTTCTTTTCGCTCTCGCCCGACCTCCGCCTGCCTTCCAGCAACTGGAATATATCAATATAATGCCTCTTTCGGATTTTTCGGCGAAGCTTTTTTGGCACCCCCTCCCACAATTCCTCATAGGAAGCCGTAGAGACCGCTGGGGCAATCGTCGTCGCCACTAACCCACCACTCAACGCCGGAGAACGTACATCCCCCTCAGACTCCACACTCGAGGACGTAACGTCCTCAGACGAGGAGGAGGAGGAACTCGAACTCCACCTCCGCCTCCGAGAATATTTCCTCTTCCTATGCGCTTTCTTTCCCCACCCTCCCTGCTCAGAAACCTTCTCTAGTGACTCACCTAAGGCACCCGCAGGCTCTTGGTTTCCTGAAGCCACTGGACACTGCCGCTGTTCTTGCGAAGGCTCTGGGTCAGCCACGGCAGCCTGAGATGGGACCGCTGCCCCATTCATGCTCCGAACATCCGTCAGTCCGCTCGAAGCCGCTCTCCCTGCAGCCATCATGACCTGCGGCGGGACATAAGACAAAAAGGAAGGGGGGGAAACACGACTACCATGCCGGACACCATGCACTCACCCAGTCCCCTCGGGATGATCCTTGTCCCCCTTCCTGCCAGTGCTCCCAAGCCTCCGTCCCGCTGAGTACTCCTTCAGATGACCCCCACTCCGCCCAAGGAAAATGCCCCTGAAATTGACCCAGGGGAACGCCAGCTCCCGCTTGCACTGGAGGCACCCTTCCCGGTACCGCCTCATAACCGGCCCCCCCCCTCGCTCCCCCTGCCCTGACCCACTCTCCCCCCTCCTCGTCGTTGCCCCTGCAGCCCGCCCTCCCCTTTTTCCGACCGCCCGCCTACCTATGCGAAGGCCACCCGGTCGTCCGCCTCCTCCTCTTAAGAGGGATCCGCCACCCCCCTCCGTATCAAAGCCCCCACTTCCACGTCCCCCAGCTGTTCTTCCACTTCCGGGTCCCCCAGCTGTTCTGCCACGAGATCTCCCCTAACCCTCTCATCCCCCCTATCGGTCTCCCCACTAAAGCCCCTATGAACCCCCCTTGCTCCCCCTTGTGCTCCCCCACTCTGTCGGCTACCACTGGCCCCACTCCCCCCTGCCCCACCTGAAGACTCCTTCTGTCCCCAATACTTGCCCCCGCTGCTCGATGCAGCATGTCTCTTGTCTCCTCAGCCACAGCTGCAGCTTCTGCTCTCCGCGACTGTTTCACAGACCTCCGTCCAGGCATGTGCACGCTGAGAAAACTGCCCTTAAAATGGACACCACCCTTACCGCACAACTAGTCCCTGTTACCTTCTTTATAATTTAGTATTATGTATATATATTTTTTGTAAAGTCCTTATAGATGTTCAACTTGCGGTTTAAACCCTCCGTTTCGCTTTCTTTTGGCACGAGCCCACAACCGCTGCGTCCTCTCTCCACCCCCGCCGACTCTGCTGCCTCATCCCTCCCCCCCCACACACAACCCCCGCTCGCTCTGAAGTGAGCCCCTTATTGGTTATCGCGGCTCTCCCTCAAGCCGCGGGACCAATCCATTTAAATGTCGCCGCTCCACCCCTGCGTCCTGCGCGCGCGACCCCGCACCGCTTTTGCCTCGGCCGCGCACGCCCGGGACGGCCCGATTACAGAGGCCAACGAAGGACTTCGCCCCGCGGCCTCCTATATCCAAACAGAGAGACTCCCAACCTTGGCACTCGCAAGAAATTAGACAAATAAAGAGGGAACTTAGAAAGATTGAAAAAAGATGGTGGAAAAATAACTCAAATAATTACAGAAATTTATACAATGAGAAACTAGACTACTACAGAAAAACAATAAATGCATCTAAAAAAGCCTTTCATACAAAATTACTAACAAATTCCCTCAATCGTCCCAGAGAATTATTTGAAATAGTTAAAAAAGTATCAAACCCTCCTAATACAGATGTCACCCCTATTAACCACAAACTCTTGCTGACTATTACATAACTAAGCTCTCTCCACTATCAGACCCTCCAATTCCACTAATTTACTCCAACCCAAAGCCTGATCACATATGGGATATATTTCATACTGTAACACTAAAAGAACTGGATAAGGTGATCTCAGATATTAACACAACCACACATGGTACTATGCCAACCATCCTAAAGAGAGCCACAATTAGACCTATTCTGAAAAACAAAAAACTAGACAATCTTGATCCCTCTTCATATAGACCTATCTCTAGCCTTCCATTTATGGCAAAGATTATAGAAAAAATAGTATATAATCAACTTTAGGATCACATTGAACTTCATGCACCCTTAGATTCACACCAATATGGCTTTAGACCATACCATAGTGTAGAAATACTTCTTGCAGTTATCTTTGATGATATTCTAAAATACAAAACAAACAGTATTACTTATATTTTTGGATATATCGGCTGCCTTTGATTCAATTAACCATCGTATCCTTTTTGAAAGACTCAAACAGATTGGTATACATGGCACTATTCTTGCATGGTTCCAATCATATCTAACTGATCGATCGCAACAGGTAAAATAGGAAACCATACATCTAAAACCTATACGCAAAAACAAGGAATCCCACAAGGTTCTGCATTGTCAGCTCTACTCTTTAACATATATTTACAACCTATATGCCACATCATTCAACAGTGCAAATTAAAATATGCAATTTATGCTGATGATGTTATGATTTATCTCCCTATGGACATAGACTCCCTGGACTTTTCCAATATCCAAATCATGCTTCACTAAAATGACGCAATGGCTAAATGAACACAATCTACACATTAACTTCAAGAAAACAGAAGCATTATTTGTTTCTAGAAATCAAAAATTTACCCCTCCAACAGAAATAAAAATTGAAAACATAAGCATCCCCATAAAAGATGAAATAATTTATTTATTTATTTATTTATTTAAAGTTTCTTCTATACCGCACTATTCGGCATCAGCGCGGTTTACATAGAACAAAAACATCTCAGTACATTTAAACAAGTATGAGTTTACAGATAACAGTTTAAGGACTTGGATAACTGGGATACTCTATTTGTAGAACCATTCCATTAACTATTTACATAAGATCAACAAAAACATATGTATTTCTAAGTGTATATACAACTGCATTGCTTAATTCTAGTACATTTGGGTTTTTGTTAGGCACTGGAGGTACATGTTGCAGGTGATCTATGTTACGGTGGCTGAAAGTATTCCGTGAATAAATAGTGCTTGATAGCCTTTCTGAATTGTTTAATATCTCGTATTGCTCTAATATCTGGGGGGAGTTTATTCCAACATCTAGGAGCAAAAGAATTAAATGCCCTGTTGATCGTTGATTGTGACCAATTTGTGGATTCGCTGGGTATGATTAGCATGTTTTCAGTGAGAGGTACCTTGGCGTTATCATAGACAGAACGTTAAGTCTAACAACACACATCAGGAATACAACAAACACAATATATAATAAATTAAGATATCTTAAAAATCTAAAACCATTATTATCAAATCTGGACTTCAGATCAGTCCTTCAAGCCCTGATCCTGCCTCACTTAGATTTTAGTAACATAATTCTTCAAAGTATTCCAAAACATGCTTTACACCAACTAAAAGTAGCACAACATGTTGCTGCAAGAATGCTTATAAATGCAGGTCCAACTGAACACATAACCCCTATACTGTACAAACTTCACTGGTTACCTATACAAAGTAGGATAAAATATAAAGTTATCTTAACAACGTTCAAACTGATAAGAGATATAGTCCCATCATATCTAACTGATCTACTGACAATTCATTCAAGGACCAGAACAGTGAGACAAAGGAACCTGAACACACTACATGTTCCAAACAATTTTTCAAAACTCAATAAAACTACAACAAATAGGGCATTCAGCTTCAATGCTCCTTTAATATGGAACGCTCTGCCGGATAAACTCAGAGATATCACAGATCTTTCAGCATTTCAAAAAGATCTTAAAACTCACCTATTTATAGAGTACTTTGGAGACTCATTCCCAATAGATGAAGTATTTCCCACTTAAACTCATGTATACTCATATTCATTAATTCACAACTTACTTTTTCCTTTTTCTTACTCTGTCTTTACAATACCCAATTCTACACATTATCACATTTACTCTTTACACTAATAATTCTAGTGAACTACAATACATTTTTCCTTGCTCAGATAAGATTTTTGAAATTTGTAAATATTTAAATCTGTATATATGTTTAAACTATCTATATACCTAATCAGCATTTACTCAGCATTGTAACCCTCAAATTACCATTTTTTTTATTATATACAATTTAATGTTCACTGTAATTTCAATTGTTTGAATAAGTTTCAATGTAATGTTCAAGTTTTGTTCTATGTAAACCGCTTTGATTTTTCTGATAGGCGGTATATAAAACCATTCAATAAATAAATAAATAAAAAAGTGACTAGCGGTGTGTCCCAGGGTTCGGTCCTGGGACCGATACTGTTCAATGTATTTGTGAGTGATATTGCTGAAGGACTGAATGGAAAGTTTATCTTTTTGCAGATGACACGAACATTTGCAACAGAGTGAACTCCCCTGAGGGAGTGGATAACATGAGGAAAGATCTACAAAAGCTGGAAGAATGGTCTAATGCTTGGCAGTTAAGATTTAATGTGAAGAAGTTCAGTGTCATGCAGTTTGGAAGCAGACAGCTAAGGGGACTCTATGTGATAAGGGGCAAGAGGTTGGTGTGCACGGACCAGGAGAATGACCTCAGAGTCATAACCGAGGTATCCGGATGCCCTACTCGGCATAGGCCCACCCCCCCCCGCCCCCACCACCTGCCGAACAAACCCCCCCTCCCCCCACCAACCATTGACAAAGCACACAGACGTCGAGTATTGGTTCAAAATGCTTGGTCGCAGCTTTTATTAACAGTAAGAACACCGGCCCAACATGGGCCAACTCAGCAATCCAAACCATAACAGAAGAGTGCCCCCCCCACCCGTCATCTGGATGATGCCCCTCACCAGCCGTTGTAGCAAAGTGGAGCACCATCCAACCCACCCACCCCCCCCCCCCGTTACCCCTTCCCGCCCGCCTCGCCATGTTAGCAAAGGCCGGCTGAAGGGGTTGCCTATTTCCGGGTAGAGACCCCAGCCGGGACGTCTCCCCCAACCTGAATAGCCGTGCCGCTCACATGGAAAGCGGCCTCCAGCTGAAATGAGCCGCCGGGTCAACGAGCACCAGCTCGCCACCCTGCTCGCACGGCCCGAACGACGCCACCCTCCCCCCCCCCCCCCCCCCCAGCTGCGACAAAATCCTACCTCCCCCTTCCCAGCCGAAAACAAGGGCGGGAGGGAGGGAAACCTTTTCCAGACGCGAGCAAGGAGGAAGAGGGAGATCGCCGGCTGGCGATCCCTCCTTGCTCACGCTGCCCCGCCCCCAGCGACCGCCTAAGCGGCCAATCACTGGGCTCCCGTGGAAGCGCATGGAGCCCCAGGGCGCATGCCTAGCTGCGCCCCCCTCCCCCGAGAAGCGGCCTGCCTCGTGGCCTGGCCCCGGGGACCCGGTTATCAGGCAGCCGCGGGACCGGGGCCCGGCGGCTCAGCCGGTACTTGTTTCTGAGAATCTCAATGGGGCAAAACAGTTTTGACAAGGCGGTGGAAAAGCCAGAAGAATGCTAGGTGGATACAGAGAGGAATTAGCAGTAGAAAGGGACAGGTACTAATGCCACTATACAAGTCACTGGTGAGGCCTCACTTGCAATATTGGGTTCAGTTTGGGAGACCATATCTCGCAAAGGATATAAAAAGACTGGAAACGGTTCAGAGGAATGCGACCAAAATGATTTGGAACCTGCATCAGAAGACATCAGAAAAGACTTGAACACCTATATATATACAATTTGGAGGAGAGGAAGGCCAGGGGAGATATGATTCAGATCTTTAAATACCTAAAAAGTATTAACGAACAAACAAACCTCTTCCAAATACAAGGAAGCTGTAAAACTAGAGCACATAACATGTAGCTGCAAGGTGGTAAACTGAAAGGCAATGTCAGGAAATACTTTTTCACTAAAAGGGCGGTGAATACTTGGAATGCCCTTCTAATGGAAGTGGTGGGGGAAAATACAGCGATAGAATTCAAAATGGCATGGGACAGACAAAGTGGATCCCTTTTATAGCAACAGGATAAAATCAAAATAAACATAACTATATTTTATACGTCAACAAATAGGGGTAACCTGCATGGAGTGTCAGGTGCACCCCTAAACAAACGCATGGGGAGGGGTGACCTGCACAGAGCAGGAGGTGCACCTACTCTTGCCATCTTTCTGGGCAGACCGGATGGATCATACTGGTCCTTATCTGCCATCATATACTATGTTACTATGTTCATTTATATTCTGGTGATTTCCTCAAGTTTAATTTAAATTATTTGTTTAACTTAAGTTAGCATTTATAGGTTTGTTTTTCATTACATTAATCTAGTTCTGGATCATATATAAAATATTAAAAAACAAAATACAAAAATAGATATAATTGTATTCAATATAAAATCCATAACATAAAATACAAATTAGCAGAACAATAAAATAACATAGCCAGCTATTAACCCTTTCAGCTTTCAAAATAAAAAAGGCAAATCACATGTTCTCGAGGTGAGTGAGCAGGAATATTTTCAAATTGTTTTAATAAATAATTTCCGTACATTTTCAGGTCACAAAAAAACGTTTCCACAGCTAGAAAACCTTGCCTATAAGAGAAACATGTTTTTCCCAGGCTTTTTAAAAATCAGATATAGTCCTTGTCTCTGTCACCTGCACGGGGAGACTAGTCTATGCATCTACCACTCTTTGCATTGCCATTTAAAATCCATTTTTCAAACATTTGGGGCATTTTTTGGGGATCTACAGTATATGTCACATTCATATATTTTAGGAATAGGCAAATTGATTATATCACTATTAATGCATAGGCAGAGATGCTTAAAAACCATTTGAAACATAGAAACATGATGGCAAAAAAAGACAACATGGCCTTTCTAGTCTACCCTTCCATATCAACCACTACAACGGTCTCCTTTTTTCCTTAAGAGATCCTATGTATTTGTCCCATGCTTTTCTGAATTCAGATACTGTCCTCATCTCTACCACCTCCACTGGGAGACTATGCCACTCATCTACCACTCTTTCCATAAAGAAATATTTCCGCATATTACTCCTGAGTCTATCCCCTTTCATCCTTATCTTATGTCCCCTCATAGCAGAACTTGCTTTCAATTGAAAGAGGCTCTCCTCCTGTGCATTTAAGCCATGTCTCAATCATTTCACCTCTATCCCGCCTTTTCTCTAAAGTATATATATTAAGCTCCTTAAGTCTGTCCTCATATTCTTTATAACGAAGACCACTAACCATTTTAGTAGCAACCCTCTGCACCGACTCCAATCTGTTTATATCCTTTTGAAGGTGCAGTTTCCTGAACTGCACGCAATACTTCAAATGAGGTCACACCAAAGACTTAGACAGAGGTACTATCAGCTCCTGCTGGCAATTCCTCTCCTTATACACCCAAGCATCCTTCTAGCTCTCACCATTGCCTTTTCTACCTGTTTAGCTACTTTAAGATCATCAGACACAATTACGCCTAGGTCCCGCTCATCTTTTGTGGAAAGAAGTACTTCACCCCCTATACTATATTGCTCCCTTGGATTGCTGCAGCCCAAATGCATGACCTTGCATTTTTTAACATTAAATCTCAGCTGCTAAATTCTAGACCATTCTTCAAGCTTAGCTAGATCCCTTCTCATGTTATCTATACCTTCCTGGGTGTCTACTCTATTGCAGATTTTGGTATCATCCACAAAGAGGCAAACCTTACCCAACAGCCCTTCCACAATATCACTAACAAAAATATTAAAAAGAATTGGACCAAGAACAGATCCCTGGGGCACACCACTGGTAACCTCTTTCTCCTCAGAGTGAGCTCCATTTAACTGTACCCTTTTCAGCCTCCCACCCAACCAATTTCTAACCCAAGCAGTAACTTTAGGATCCATCCCTAGGATGCTCAGTTTGTTTATAAGCCACCTGCGTGGAACTGTGTCAAAGATTTTACTGAAATCTAAATACACAACTTCTAAGGTTTTCCCTTGGTCCAACTCCCTAGTCACCCAATCAAAGAAATCATTCAGATTTGTCTGACAAGACCTGCCTCTAGTGATTCCATGCTGCCTCGGATCCGTTAATCCATTGGACTCCAAAAACCTCACTATTTTCTCTTTCTGCAGCATTTCCATTAATTTGCTCACCACAGAGGTTAGACTAACCGGCCTGTAGTTTTCAACCATATCCTTACTTCCACTTTTCTGTAAAGGGACCACATGTTCTTCTCTCCAGTCCTCTGGCATCACTCCCGACTCCAGAGAGGCATTGAAAAGGTTGGTCAGTGGAGCTGCTAGAATGTCCCCAACTTCACTTGCTGGTATGTTTACTAAACAGCGCTATCGTCGCAGAGGTGACGTTATCGCGTGATAACATCTCCGGCGGAGTTAAGGCGCACAGAGGGTGGAGTAAGTCTCTCCAGAGGGCGGAGAGAAGGGATCAGTGGGTGGAGAGTGGGCGGGGAGAGGCTCCAGGCACACTAACGCTGTGAAATGAAGGTCTGAAAATTAACGCCAGTGAAAACCTTGCGTTAGAGGCACATTTGCAGGAGAGAGAAACCATTTCAGTCAGCAATGTAGAGCAAAGGCAGGGAAACCAAGAAAAGTGATAGTAGTCATACATGTGCAGCAACAGCATAGTGCTCAAGTACGAAAGGGCACTACGGTGAGGCTACAAATGGGGTACAGAGGGCTGAAGGTGGGACATGCAGTGGGGCAGCTGTGGCACAGGGTGGACTAGGCAGATGCATAGGTGGCACATAGGAACTCAGAAAATGCAAATCAGCAAGCCAGCAACTGACCAAGGTCAAACATGCCCACGAGTGTGTGTCCCACAGTGTCCCATGGGACATAACCCAGCAGGTACCCCAAAGGGCACAAAACAGTGACAGGCAGTGCCGGGGGGAAGCACGGATGTCTATGTAGGCACCCCTATCCCAGATCCCATACCATAGGCAGCTGCCTATCGGCATACTGGATGGCCTGGGACTGCGCACCACCAGCACCACCGGCATAAGGGCATGTCAGCATGATGGCGGAGGGGTGATGGTGGTGGAGGGGGCAGCTGCATCTGCCCACAGCACACCAAGGCCAAGCCCTGTTCAGGTGGGTGGCGTGCAGTGCAACAGACAAGGGCTGTCTGATGAACAGTAATGGTATCCCCAGGGAATGACCTGCCTCTGTGGCAACAGTTTGGTACAGTATGCATAGCCAGTGTGTTCAGGGGCAGAAGGTCACAGGTTCAAGTCTCAGCTGTGGCTCCTGCAGACCATGTCCCTATATTTTACCCTACAGAGCACATACACCATAAACATGTGCACTCCCTAGAGCAGAGGTTCCCAACTGCAGTCCTGGAGGGCCAAACACCATTCAGGATTTCATGCTGCCAACCACCTCTATCTTTGCACAATGCTGAAATAGGTGTGGGAGTGTGTGTATGTCTACCCAGTGTTTTGTGGCTGCCTACACCTTACTGAGCCCTCAATGCTTGCACTGTCATAAGAACATAAGATATGCCATACTGGGTCTGACCAAGGTCCATCAAGTCCAGTATCCTGTTTCCAACAGTGGCCAATCTAGGTCATACGTACCTAGCAGTATCCCCAAAAGACACAGGTTCCACAATGCTTGTATTGGGTCAAGCATTGATATCCTGGGTCCCTTTTTAATAATGGTTTATGGACCTTTCCTCCAGGAATTTGTCCAAACCTTTTTTAAACCCAGCTACACTAACAGCTCTTACTACATCCTCCGGTAACAAATTCCAGAGTTCGATTACACATTGAATGAAAAAAATATTTTCTCTTATTTGTCTTAAATAGTTTACCCCAGGGGTGTCCAAACCTGTCCTGGAGGGCCGGAATCCTGGCAGGTTTTTGGGATAGCCCTAATGAATATGCATGAGATATATATGCATTAGAGATATCCTGCCAACCTGACTGGTTTATGGCCCTCCAGGGCTGGATTTGGAGACCCCTGCCTTACACCTCTGTCATTTAAGATCGTGAGTGGGCAAGGTACAGATGTCCTAGACATCGAAAGGGTATATAGAATGTGTCACATTCCTCCTCGATTCTCACCACCACCAAAAAGGTGGCTAATAGACAATTTTTAGGTGGTGGTAAGAAGTGAGGAGGACTGTGACAAATTCTATCTAACCTTTTTGATGTCTTGGACATCTGCACCTTGTCCACTCACGATCTTAAATGACAGAGGTGTAAGGCAGGGGTCTCCAAATCCAGCCCTGGAGGGCCACAAACCAGTCAGGTTGGCAGGATATCTCTAATGCATATATATCTCATGCATATTCATTAGGGCTATCCCAAAAACCTGCCAGGATTCCGGCCCTCCAGGACAGGTTTGGACACCCCTGGTTTACCCTGTAGCTTCATTACATGTCCCCTAGTCTTTCTATATTCTGATAGTGTAAACAATTGATCTACGTTTACCCGTTCCACTCCATTAATTAATTTATAGACCTCTATCATATCTCCTCTCAGCCATCTCTTTTCCAAGTTGAAGAGCCCTAACCTTTGTAGCCTCTCTTCATAGGAGTAGCCTTCCATCCCCTTTACCATTTTGGTGGCTCTTCTCTGTACCTTTTCTAATAATGCTATATCCTTTTTAAGATGCGGCAACTAGAATTGCACACAATATTCAAGGTGCGGTCGTACCATGGAACGATACAGAGGCATTATAATATCCTTTGTTTTATTTTCCATTCCTTTCCTTATGATACCTAGCATTCTATTTGCTTTCTTGGCTGCCGCTGCACACTGGGTGGAGGGTTTTAACATGTTATCCACGATGACTCCTAAATCTTTTTCCTGGATTGTGATTCCCAATATGGAACCTTGCATCGTGTCTCCAGTGTTAGCCTGCCAATGTGCATAATAAGGAGCAAGGTTTTGTGGGTATGGCCCGGACACAGCAGTATGGGCAGGATGCATCTGCACAGGGCATAGGGCAATGGCTGGGACATTGTAGTGCCTGACCACCACCTGCACGGACAGGGTGGCCACAGCCTGTCATGCTGGGAGGTCACTCTCACCCTGACTGAGCAGTGACTATGGCATGGCTAGGTTCCCCAATAGTGCTATACAGTATTTATCTCAAGTGATGTTTATGAGTTCCCTTTTCTGGGGTCCAATCACTGACATACTTGCTTGGTGTGTGTGTGCTCAAATCCCATTTCTGGGTGCACACGGTTCCTGCAGGAATATGCACTATGTACTAGCTAGCAGACTGTCTGCAATTAGCATGTGTATGGCTGGAACACCTTGCAGGGTACAGTGGGTGGAGACTGACTGTGCCCTCTGCTGGTAAATGTCAGATAGTGGTGGTGGGTAGCTGAGCTTTTCCAGGCACAGTGCCCTATGTGATGCGTACATATCTGCATTGACTGCCCTGTAGCGTGCCTATTCCCCAGCAGGACTGGAGTTGATGGTCCCCTCTCGTGCCACCATTGCAGAGATGTAGAATGTGGATCTGTTGGTGGGAGATCCTGTCCCCCACCCTGAGCCACAGAGGGTGGGTGGGTTGGTTGGTGCTACATAATCCACTTTTGGGTCCAAACATCACCCTTCTCTTATAACATGTGACCATGGCAACCACAGAGGATATGCACTATTCTGGGTGCATCATAGTCCAAAAGGGCTAGACATGAATGGGAAATACAGATGGACACAGGTGTATCCTAGGTGTGTCTGCAAGGACTACCTACCACACACTGGCACTGATGGGATCCTGCAGCACAGCCTATCGCAACCAAGACAGGTGCTGCGGACCTGGTGCTGGGCGCCCCACCTCACCCTCAGGGTGAGCACAGGAACCACACAATGTCACGGTCTGTAGCTACTCTGTGCCAGTAACACACGGTCAGTTCCCCCTACCAGGTCGGTGTGCTATGGAGGCGCATACCCCATCTTGTGATCGGATGTAGGCTGCTGATCTGCATGTGCAGTGCATCATGGGTATGGGTGGGTTTACCCTATCCTGGTAATCACAGCAGTTTGTGTGGTGACCTGAAGTCTTTCTGTAGCCAGCCAGCAGTGTGTTAGACACTATAGAGATATAGCCTGCTGGTTACTTCAATGACTGCGGAGGCAGAGGTTATGGGTTTGATCCCACAGTGGTGGTGTTTAAGAAGGCTGTCTGAGGCTTTTCCTTTTAATTTAAATCAGTGCTGCCATAAAAAACACCCTCACAGTGCAATAACCTAAGTTGCCTCCTAAGGCGCCCTATAAAAGCGCCCTATAGGGCACATTATAAGGTGCCTTGGCGGACAGGGCACTTTATAATGTGCCCTATGGAGTGCCTTATAAGACACCTTATGTGGCACATTAGGTTACGGCACTGTGAGGGTGTTTTTGCTGGTAGCACTGATTTAAATTAAAAGGAAATGCCTCAGACAACCTTCTTACATAACACCACTGCAGGGTCGAACCCATGACCTCTGCCTCCATAGTCATTGCAGTAACCAGTGGACTACATCTTTATAGCTTCTAACACTTAGCTGGCATGAACTTAGGGTTAATGCGCGTTAACGTGCCACGGTGCCCACTATTGCGCGATACCGATTCCTTGCAATCTTCCCTCTGGAACGCCCATTACCTTATATGGCATTCTTCACATTAACACTGCAACTAGCGCCAGTAACATTAAGACGGTTTAGTAAACATACCCCTTAGTATTCTAGGGTGTATCCCATCCTGTCCCATCGCTTTGTCTACTTTAAGTTTAACTAGTTTCTCACAAACACAATCTTCTGAAAATGTTTCAAGATGCCCCTCCCTTCTGTTCCTGTTTGTGGGTGTTTTCTGAAGTCCTGCTCCTGGTTCTTCATCTGTGAACACAGAACAGAAATATTTGTTAAGCAATTCCACTTTATCTTCATCAGTTTCTATATATTCTTCCCCTTCACTCTTGAGTCTGACAATACCACATTTGCCCTTCCTCTTCTCACTAACATATCTGAAAAATGTCTTATCCCCCCCCCCATTTTATTTTATTACATTGGCTATTTCCTCCTCTTTTTGAATCTTTTCTCTCCTGACTACTTTGCTAACTTCTCTATTTTTTTTTCCAAATATAGGTGCCTGTCTTACTCTCTCTGTGATCTCTTGTTTTCTTGAAGAACTCCCTCTTATTCTTCACCTTTTCAGCTACTTCTTTTGAAAGCCATAGCGGTCTCCTTTTCCTTTTACCTTTATTTACCATTTTAACAAAAAGGTTGGTTGCCCTTAGAATATCCCCTTTCAGTTTTGTCTACTGTTTTTCTACATCCCCCAGCTGTTCCCATCCCGCTAACGACTCCTTGAGGTATTGGCCCATCTTGGCAAAGTTAGTTTTCTTAAAGTCTAAGACCCTCGCTTTTGAAAGGATTTCATCAGCCGTAGTCCTAATACTGAATGACACCCCGACTAGCCAGTTGACAAAAGGGGGCCCCATGACTCCCAACCCTCCAGCACATACCTTTAGTTCCTGGTGGTCTAGGAGAAGAATGGGGCAGGAGTGAACCTATTCACTCCTGTCCGATCTTGTAGCCAAAGCAAAATGGCCATCATCACAAGTTACTGCCCTCTAGCCTCCTTTTATGTACTGGGAGGGGGAGGGAGGGAAGGAAGGAGGAAGACTACGCAACCCCCTCCACCCTTTCAATTGTGCATCAGGGGAGTGAGGGAGCCTAGCCCAACTGACTAGCTGGAACACTTTTAACTTCAGGAGGTGCGCCAATCCCCCATTGGGTAGCTCCCGATGGGGATCAGAAGCTGTCGGGGGGATCGATGCTGAAGAGAGGGCCAGCACCTTTATTTTTTATATTGTCGGTGATGCTCATTGTAGCACCACATCAACGACAATATGGGGAGGGGAGCCCAATTGCAGCAGTTGGGAGGGCATGATAGCAATAGGAGCACAGTACTGCTAACAGCTCTATGCACCTAATTTCTTCCATCCTTCCCCAAGGATTAACTGCAGAAACCTGTGGTTCCTGCTTCAGCAGGCACAGCAGGAGTTTTCCCACTCTATCTGCTATTGCAGGTAACATGGGGTCTCCTTGGGAAATCCAATCCTCCACAGTATCTGCAGGATCTCCCCCGGGAATGCCCCCTGCAGATACTGCAGAGATTTGCTGCCTACCACATGATTTGTAGACATACCCATATGTTTCTGACTGCAAAGGTAAAGTGGCAGAAGAGAAAGCAGCAGTTAGAAGCACTGCTATGCCAACTCCTCCTGCCAACTAAAGGACAATGCCCATGGGGCATAGAGAATAAACAGATCTTTGTGGGCAGTGGCAGCTTTGGTCTCTGCTACTACCGCACTACTCTTCTTTTTGTCAGCAGCTAACTTACAAAGGCAAGAATCTGCCCTTATATCAGTTTATTTTATTGATGGCCAATGCTTCAGTCACTACAGGTACTCTGCCCAGGGCATGGAAGCATGCCACTATTATGCCTATGTTGAAGAAAGGTGTTAAAAATATTACATTACTGGATAATTATTGGCCTGTCTTTTCGTTATCTTTTTTGACAACAATTATTGATAAAATAGGGGTTTTCATATGAGAGATTTAATTGAAAAACAGAATGTTCTTCATCCATGTCGATCAGGGTTTAGGGCCCACCATGGTGTTTGACTTTCATGTTGTGAGATTCACCAACATCTTGACTCAGGCAGTGTTACCCTGATGGTATGATTAGATTTATCCACTGCCTTTGATGTTGTTGATCTTGCTTTACTTATTGCATGCGTATTGGATATTGGCCTTGCCGGTATTATTTTAAGTTGGTTTTCCTCATTCTTGGCAGATCAATGTTTTGTTGTTCAGTATAATTCATTGACTTCTATGCCCCACTGTCTTTCGTGTGGGGTGCCACAAGGCTCTGTGCTTTCACCTATTCTTTTTAATATTTCTTTGGCGGCTCTAAGCTGGGTTGATTAAGGGATATGTTTACTAAACAGCAGTAGCGACTTCCATGCGATATCAGAGCCGTGGCCCCATTGAATTCAAATGGGGCTACAGCTCCGATATCGCATGGAAGCCGCTACTGCTGTTTAGTAAACATACCCCTAAGTCTTTTGATATTTCAGTCCATATTTTTGCAGATGATATACAGTTAATTGTTTATATGGACCCGTGTAATCCTGATCTTCAGCAGTTAAGTTTATGTCTGCCGGCTATTTCACAGTGGCTTAAATCAAATTTGTTGAAATTGAACCCTGAAAAATGTAAGGCTATGTGGGTCTCAAATCATTCAAATTCATTATCATTTTGACTCCTAATATAGATGCTGTAGTGTGTCCTTAGTGCCCATAGTGAAAATTCTTGGTGGTGGTTTTGATTCTTGCTTAAGATTTGGGCCTCAAATTTTGGACACAAATACTGCTTTTTGGCTCTTCATATGTTAAAAGCAGTCAGATTATTTTTGGATAAATCAACTCTTGTAATGCGTACTATAGTCCTAGTAATAAGTAAACTTGATTATGGTAATTCTTTATATAATGGGCTTCGTCTGTCTTTGATTAAGCGACTGCAGAGAATTTAGAATATAGCAATTAAAATTATTACATATCCTATGTTTATATTTGTCTTTATTTGATATACCACATTTATGCACACAAGCAATGTGGTTTACAATAACATTCTAAAAAAATTAATATAAATAGAAAAGAACTCCATTTACAAAAGGAAACGGGAAAAGAGAACTAGTACAGCAAGAGAATGAAAAGAGAGGGTATGGAGAAAAGGGGAAAGAGGGGGGAGGGCAGCGGAAGGACAGGAGAAAGGGATAGGAGAAATTTCAGATCATGTTATGTCACTACTGAAAGCCTATCATTGGCTACCAGTGGTGTGCCGAATTAAATTTGAAATATTGCTTATAGTCCATGAGGCTTTTATTCAGGGCTTTCTTTATATTTAGTAGATATGCTTATTCCTTATGTACCAACTAGGGCATTGCATTCTCAAACACAAAATAGATTTATTGTTCCAACTAATAAGTATGCTCATTATGAAATCATACATCAAACTGCATTATGTTTTTTTTATATTTACCTAAGGCTAAGGAAACATATAACATGGATTTTGGAAAGAACTGGTCGCAGTTTTTATTGAATATAACTCAAACTTAGGTACAACCGAGTAACTTAATCAACAATAACAAAACTCACTGGATCTAACGATTCACCAGCCATATTACTAGCAAGGTAATTACGTCTCCACCCTCCACCACGGGTGTGCCAATGGCTAGCCTGAGGCCCCCATCGGGCCTACCTATCCATATGACTAGCAAAGGTGGCCGAACTTCTGGGTGCCCCTTAGTGCCCTTCCATCTATCTGGGCCATGATCATCTGACCACAGTCCCACCGTAATGCTATCAAAGCTCCGGACCACGGAAACCTCTGGGGACCCGCCTACATTCCCCAAAGCTGCGACAGACCCCCACGAGAACCATTGGGCCACCACCCTCACATAGGGCGGGATGGGTGGGAATGCCGCAAACCTTTACTGCTCCTGCCAAGACCGGAATGGAGGGAGGCGGCTGCCAAGGTATGTACTCCAGCCCCTCCCTCTACTCCCAGCGGCCCTCCCGACATTCTCATTGGCCCCACTCCCAAAAAGTGGAAGGGAACCAATGATTTTAAATGACACACCTTTCCTGGGCCCCCCCACCACCACTAACACTACTGCGCCACTCACCCCCGCCCCCCCTTTGATCGCAAGCCTCCTGGCCTTCACCATGCAGTATGGGACTCAGCATGGGGCCGTGCATCCGGTTATGTTCGGCCGGCTGGGACCCGGCCCCGCGGCCTTTAAATTTATGCTATTGTACAATGTTATTACCATTTTGTGTCTCTTAAGTATTATGGTTTTTTTTAATGATTTGTAAATCACTTATTATCTTTGCTTTAAACGGCATATCAAGTGCAATAATAAACCATTGAATTGCACGTCTGAGAGGGTGCATCCTAAACATTTGAGTGGAGTCATGTGCACAATACAAAAGGTTGGTGCTAAAAAATGAATGCAGTTTGACGCGTAGCTTCAGAAAGAGCACACTTATTATCTGGAACAATAAATCTATTTTGTGTTTGAGAACATGATCCTGCCCTGCATAAACCTACTTTTAATTCATGTATACCCCATGCAATATTATAAAAAAACGTTTTCTGCATGTAAAACATGATTTACTTAGGTCATTTTTTAAAAATAAAATTACCTTTTAAAAATGTTGCTACTATTCAATGTACAGGTTTGTGGATATTTTTTTTATATGAAGACATTTTTACAGACCGTATTTGGGTCTATGATGTAAATATTTTTTTCCATAATAAAGACAGATATATTTAATATTTGATATATATTAAGTCTTCCCCACTTATAGAAATAAACCACTAGAAAGAGGATAAATCAGGCCAAGACGTCCAAAAGAAAATATATCAACTTTTTTAATGCCCTGACATGGCTGTGTTTCAGCTATGTGCGTGTGACCCAATAACCGGGGTATCCAGATACCCGGCTTCGCATGCCACAGCATGAACACCCCTCCCACCAATGCCCAACCCATTAATCCGACACCCCACCCCTTTCCGTTTCCTCACAAAACACGCACACACTGAATTCTGAAAAACATTTGGTCGCAGCTTTATTAACCATATGTTAACACCGGCCCAACATGGGCCAACACAACATTCTTATTTCCCAAAGAAACTGCCCCCCCACACAACCCCCATTCCGGATAATACCCCCCACCAGCCGTTTATTAGCAAGGTGGTGCATCATCCTCCCCCCATTTCCCCCTACTGCCCGCCTCACCATATTATTAGCCAACCTCACCATATTATTAGCTCCACTTGCCTTCCACTGGGCAGAGACCCCAACGGTGATGTCTCTCCCACCCTGAGGAGCACTCCGCTCCCCTCAATGTGGCATTAGCCGTACTGTATATGCCCCGCCATGTCGGCAAGCGCTAGCTCGATACCCCGCCACTGGCACAAGGTAGGCTACCTATCCTTGTGCCGTGCCCCCCCCCCCCAAAGAAAGCTGCAACCAACACCATCCCTCCAGCACTTCCTGTCAATCATTCAGTAACAAGTCTTGCCCCACTGGAGCAAGGTGTACTCCATCCATGTGATATAGTCCCACGCACGTCACCTCAGCCCAAGGATGCAACACCTGCAACCGGTCGGTCAGCTGGACCCAGCGCCCAATCTGTCTATTAATCTTGACTAGGCCTCGGGACCACCGACGCTGTAGCCAGCAGGAAGGACGTGGAATGATATCAGAGCAGAGAATGGTGACCCCAGGTAATAATTCTCGCACAAGTCCAATATCCCTCTGAACAGTTCGAATGAGCTGCCTGCAAGACCAGCTCAATAGGTCGTTGCCGCCCAGATGAATCAGCAGCCCGACTGGCCGCTGCCGCTGTCCGATTTTCGACTTCACCAAGGATACCAGCTGCCACCATCGCATGCCACGCTCTCCCATCCAACACAGCCGAATGCCAGACTATGCCAGCCCAAGATGTGCTCCCAGTGGGCGTGACATGGCCCTGCGCTCTGCTCAATACACGAAGGAATGACCGATGAGCCACCACTCTCCAGAGCACCAACCATCTGCAAGGAGACAAATGAGACTGCAACCAGCGGGCAACTCTGCAAAAGGAATGAAACTGTTAGTACTCCCTCGGTCCTCCCCGCCCCCATTCCCACTGAGCCCCCCCCCACCCCCCCCGCTGCAGCATTAAAGTGCAGTATAGTCACTGGGGAACTTCCGTAGACAATACCCCACTGCTCGCAGTCAGGTTCAGGACTCCCGTGGGTGGACATATCCCGCATAAGCGCACGAGCGCCACCAGCCAATCCGCTGAATCACCCATCCTTCAAGTCCCGCTGCTGCCGCACTAATAGCAGCACCAATCCTGAAGGAGTGTGACGCGAATCTCCTCTCATCGCAGCCCAGCTGCCGCAAAGCCAAATGCAACACAGCAGTAAACTGAAACTGCTTTACCGGCTTACCATTCTCATGAATAAATAGATAGCCCGCTGCCCCCGTTTGCCGATGCAAATATCTCTGCAAATTATGCACTAGACAGGATTGCAAGGGAAAAATTGCCTTCAGTATCACCCAAACCCCTTTACCCATCTGGTCCGTTTTAGATTGCTGGATAAAAATGCACACCTGCGCCACCTCCACAGTCACATGCTTGACTTCCAAACCCCTGATCTCGCCCCTCCTTGCTGACCTTGGTACAAGCTCACACACGCTGAATGCACCATAAAATGCAGTCACAAACAATGCCCGAAACAGGACGGACTCGAACTCAGAGACTGCAATTTGTGGCATCACCTCGCAAATCTGGAGAAGTAGCTCATGAGACACCGGGAGTCGCCAGTCTTGCAACTTGGGGCACACCCTGGCCCAATCTACCAACATGCGCTTCACCAAAAAATGAGAACTCTGCTATCATCGATGGAACCGCCGATCTGGATCAACCCTTCCTTTTTGCCCACAACACGAATTGGCCAACCAGCTCTTCTGGAACTTTTCCGCCACACCACCCTCTCCCGTTCAAAAAGACACCCACCTGAGAGTATGCTCGCAGATACGTAACCCATGTTCCTCGCGCCACCAACGTGGCCAACAACGCCATCAAATTAGGGTCCCAACCTGCCAAAGATGATCCGGAACCACCGAGGCCATCTACTCTGCATCCGGAGCCAATAGCCAGAACTGCGACCACTGAAAATGGGACAAAGCATCAGCAATTGAATTCTGGGTACCCAGCACATGCCACGCTCTTGCAGTAACATTCAGACGTAGGCAAGCTAATACAAATACCCTCATCAATGCTGCCACTCACGGGCACTTGGGCACATGCCGGTTGATAACTTCTACCACCGTTGCGTTGTTGCACCAGAACACCACCCTCCTGTTCCGTAACCGCTCTGGCCACACCCAAAGCATGACCACAATGGTGAATAACTCCAGGAATGCAATGTTACGGGTCAGCCCGGACACCCCCCATTCCACTGGCCAAGCCTCTGCACACCAAGCCCCTTGACAGTATGCACTGAATCCAGAGCTGCCCGCAGCATCCGTAAACAATTGCAAGTCCGCGTTTGATACTTCTGGAAACTGCAATACTGTGCAACCATTTAAATCAGCTAAAAAAGCATCCCACACCCGCAAATCTTCACACATTCTTGACGAGACGCGAATACGGTGATGCGGACGCAGCACCCCTACCATTGCCAGAGACAGCCGCCGCGTGAAGGGGCGCACCATGGGAATAACCCAACAAGAAAAATTGAGATGCCCAACTAATGACTGCAGGACCTTGAGAGTAGTCTTGCTGGCAGATCCCACCGTTGCAACCAATTCCCTTAGTCGTTCGACTTTCTGCACCGGCAGACACACTAACATCCTCAGCGACTCTATCTCTACTCATAAAAAGGTGAGGCACATGACAGGACCCACTGTTTTGTCCACCACTATAGGGATACCGAAGTCACCTGCCAATCTATGAAATGTGTCCAACAGAGAGGAACAAGTCTCAACCTGACTGGTCCCCACGAATAAAAAATCATCAAGGTAATGCACTATGGTATAGAACCCCGTCCGCTGCTCCAAGACCCAATGTAGGAAGGTACTAAAGGCTTCAAAGTAACTACAAGATATCGCACAACCCATAGACATACACTTATCGAAGTAAAACTGCAAACAAAACAGAAGAAATGACGAAGGGTGAACCGGCAACAATCAGAACGCAGATTCGATGTCCACCTTTGCCATCAGAGCACCGAGCTCACACTGCCGTACCAACACAACTGCCGTATCGAAGGAAGCATAACGTGCCGTGCACAACTCATGGGGAATGTGATCGTTCACGGAATTCCCAGGCGGGAAAGATAAGTTATGAATTTACCTATAACTACCTGGCTCCTTTTTGGGGACTACTCCCAATGGAGAAATGATAAAAGGCAAAAATGGGGGTTCCTGAAACGGCCCAGCTATTTGGCCCAGAGCACATTTGGCCTCAATCTTCATGTGTACCACGTCGGCCAAAGATCTTAATGAACTGGCGTTCCTAGACACTCCATCCTCCATCACACCATGGAACAGAATACGGAATCCTTCCAAGAAACCTAAAAAAATCACACTCCACACCGTACCTTGCCGAGACCCCCCATAACGCAGCAGCCACGGACGCAGCGCATCAACCCTTATGAGAATAGGAGCCAATGCACCACTTGCTCCCTCACTTACCCCCCACTGGGGCTCCTGCCACCCCTTTGCGGCTAGACTTTGTGGCTGCATGCCCACTCCCACACAGGGAACAGGCATGCCTAAATTTACAGTCCGGGAAAGGACAGGAAGATTTGTTGAAATGCCAGCACACATCTCCCCCTCTTGTACCTCCCTTCGGCTGAGTAGTAGAGATGACTGGTACTCAAAAGGACCGTGAACCCGCTAACGATGTTTGAGACCCAGCCCGAGCTCCACCTCCCCCCGACCTCTTCTTTGCGGACATTTGATTCAGCAACAAATTAATGTCTTTTGTCCCCCACGAGAGTTGCCCATTTTCTTCCATCATATCCATAAATTCCTCATCGTAGTTTAGCCATGCCCAGCCCTCATGCTCCTGTGACGCTGCTAAAATTGCGTCCGCATAAGCCAACAATGCACCGTACTGTCCCGGAAAGTAATTTCCCCATACGCTCGCTAACCTTAAGAAAGCCCGTGTCTAATTAAGAGTATTACGGGAAACCTTCTGCACCCTACCTGCCTTTTCATCTTCTTTACACTTCTTTCTGCTTCCCCTGAGCGTTTCCTACCCTCCAGCAGGCAAAAGATATTGATATACCTGCGCCGTTTGATCTGATGTCTCAACTTCCGCGGTACCCCTTCCCACAGCTCCGTGCAACGGACTACTGTGTTACCAGATCCCACGCCCCTCTCGCCCACCACTGTCGCAGAGCCCACCGAAGAATTCCTGGACAAGGTCGAGGACGACGACGAAGATGAATCGCGCCGACAACGGCGGCCACGTCTGTGCTTCGCTTTGGCTTTCCTGCCAACTTCGAGGCCCGCCCACAATGGGTGGACCCCACCTCCCATGCCATCCACACCGCTCACATACTCACCAGCTTCTGGGTTGCATGCCGCTCGCATGCACGCGGTCTGAGCTCCAGCCGCCGTGCTGGACTGCACCGACGTTTGGATTGTAGATACCACTCCGCTGGCCCGTCCAGGGTCAGACATGCTCATTCTTCCACCAGCACTCCCAGGGACCTGAACAGAAAGAGAAGGAGAAACACCAGCAGCAACAGCCCCAGGAGCCCTAGCCACCCTACTTTCCCCACCTCCCCAGCTCCAAGCAGAAGAGCCCATGCCCCCAGCGTCCCAACCATCTATACCCCTCCCAGGCATCATCCCTGCCCCAACAAACCCTGCTCCCGACCAATCACTCCAACTGCACCCCCACGGCCCCATTCCCCCATATTGTCCTGCCCCTAAAGACCAAGGACCGGGGGCCCCCGCAACTGCTGGATGTGTAAAGCGCCCGCCCGAATGACATGGGGTATAGTACCCCGGAAAGGGGAATGGGAAAGGAACTCCCAGTGCCCCTTTCCCTACAATGTCTGCACTCAGCCCTTCAACCTCCACACCCGACACCCCCATCGCTCCAGCAGCATGCACTGACCCCACCGCCCTCCTCGGCAGCTCGGCATTGGCGACCACGCTAGACCCTCCCGCTCCTTCACAAGCCTCCTCCAGTCATATAACCCCTGCCACCTCTGTCCCCGAGGCCTCCCCTGCGTAACCCCATGACCTTCCCTGAGGCCCTGCACCCCTCTGAAGTCCCCTGTTTTGCAACTTTCGCACTCCCTTTCTTAGGCTCCTGGCTGCTAGCGAACCCCTGGCCGACGTTCCATAGCCCCTGCTGCTGTGCGACCACGCAGCCCTGCACTCCGCCCGCTAGCCCATGTTCCGGCTGGTCCCGACCCACTCCTCCTACCCGCCTCCTGCCCTTTTGGGGACCGCACCATGCTTGCAGCCCGGTGCAGGACTGCAAATCCCCCCTCCCCCGCTCTCAGTTATCCAAATTAAATTAAAGTTACCTTTGCTTGAGATCACATGTCCCTCCCCCCCCCCAGACTGGTCTTAATGACAGCGGTGAATAAACAACTAGCAAGCCTGCCCAGACCCCCAGAGTGCTTGCGGGATCCCCGCTGGCTTAGTCGAGGGTTTTCTTTTTTTTTTTTTTTAATGATCTCCCCTCAGCCTGCTGACACATGCATCCCCCCTCCACCCCCCACCCCACAAATCCATGCATTTATCTTTCAGCAGTAGGGTCAAAGATGAACAAAAGTAAAACATGAGCTGAAAAATCATGCAAATCTGTTCATTACATATATTTGCATACTTAAATTCTGCATGCAAAAGGTGTAGTTGAGATTTATTTGCATTAAGACTGAGAATTTTGCAAACCCTATAACCAAAAGATGCATGAAAACATGATTTCCATGATAAGTGAATGGCCCAGGAAGATGAGAAAATATCTCATTTTACCAAGTCATTTCTGCAGAACTCTTTGTCCCCAGGTGACGTTGTAGAGTGTAAAATATGCTGAAACAGAGCAGAAAAAAATGGAAGGGGTGAAACTGAAAGAATTGTCAAGTACATGAAAAATAAAATTCAGTCATCAAAAAGCATAAAACAGTGTAAAAATAATTTTATAGGATAAAAATTATAAATTATTAAATAAAAAAAATCTAGGAGGCCAAATAAGTTCAGTTTTATCTTACAGATATTCAAGTTTGATAACCTGAAAATCCAAGTGACTGGTATATCAGTAGAGCAGGTTTGATAACCACTGGCTCAAATAACTACCAAGGAGCCTATTTACGAGGCTGTATCAGCTATTTAATGCATGGCACTACATGAAACTTCTAGCAGATAATTCTGTAAGGGGCAGCTGGATTTCCACACTTGCTTATACGTGGTTTCTGTTCTTAACTAATCTCTCTCACGCTTGAAGTAGCCAGTCACCCTTCTGAAAGTAAACGCATCGCCGATTGTGCATACTTTCGGTGTGGGCATGTACATGGGTGAAGTTTAAACAGAGCACATTTATGCATGTATTTTATAGAACACAGCCGAATGTGTGTAAGATAGAGGGTGGCTATTTACACCAGCTCTAGAGATGATGCAAGGGACCGTGGCTTTTATTTATTCATGCTTTTACAACTTAATCAAGCAACATGCTTGGACAGAAAAGATATTCCTGAAACGACAAGGAAAAAAAAAACAACAACACATGATATGGCAACAATTTTAAACAGGAAATATCTGTAGTCCCCTACAGAGAGAAGATGCGAAAGAAAATAATTCAGCTGGGTGAGGAACCCCAACTGAAAAGAAGGAAACAAAACAAACATACAAATATGATGGTCAAAGTATGAACCTGAAACACAGTCCTTATACACGGTTACCTACATCCTCACCAAGAGTAGAGGCAACGGGAATCCTTGCACTAATACATGCCAATAGATCTCCAGGCTGAAAAAAAATATACTTCTGAGCATGAAAAAACAACTATACATTTACAAGGAAAACGTAAAAGAAAGGAAGTGCCTAGCTGTAATACTTCTGGCTTCAACAATAAAAAACGCCTACGCCTCTCTCTCACTACATCAGGGAAAACTGAAATCTTTAACCCATAGAACAATTTAGCTCTTTTTTTATAATAAAGCTTTAGAAACCAGTCACGATCTGAGGATAAAGCAAAAGTAACAAGCAAGGTGGGTACCCGCAACTTATCCACAGATGGTGATTGGAAAAGGTCGGAGACATTAAAAAAATCCATCTCTACATGTAAATTAGCAGCCCTCGACTCCCCTCTGCCAGTTGGTAGATAAAACACTTTAGATACAGGTGGAATCAAATCCAAAGGAACAAGAAGCGATTCTTGTAAATATTTTTTAAACAGTTCAATCTGAGTCAAACCTGGAATCACGGGGAAGTTTAACACCCTAACATTTGCAGACTGGGTAATATTCTCTAGTATCTCAATCTTTGCCCGCAGGGCCACATTATCTTTAACTAGCAAGCAGTGCGGCCGCACAGGGCGCAAAGGTTTAAGGGGCGCATTTTAATTGTCTTCCGTTGCCTGCCACTTTTTCTTCTCTCAGCGGTGGCAGGCAATGGCAGGACAGCTAAAATGCACCCAATGTGCAAGTCGCACAGGGCGCCATCTTCCCTCGGTACGGCCCTGCAACTTATTATTCATCTTTTTTAATATTTGGCTGCCTAGTATTACTAAATATGTGTTCTTAGTTAAAATGTTTTATGACATCATTCCATTAGATTAAGCTACATCTATAATATTACTGTAGTGATAGGACACTGTGAATAAATCAAGGTGAAGTTAATAGACTTTCATTCTCTTTCACTGTTGCTATGACAAAACCATCAGCAAAAGCAAGACTATATAAATTAACTTCCTTTCAGGATGTTTTTCAAAGCTGCAGTTTTACATATTGGCCTTCATTTGAAAGAATCAGAACTGCAGGTTTGGAGAGAGAAAATATTTTGAGTAATGTACTTGTAGAAATCTACCAACACTTAAAAATGAAAACAAAATTAACTAGGAATAATGACTGAATCCAAAGGCAACCTGTTCCAAACACCAGTGGTGGTAAATTAAAAAGGGAAAACCTCTTCAATGCATTTTTTAAAAGTACTGGCATTGGTTTATTTTCTGCAGTACTATGCTATCATTTGTATTTCATGCATCACAGTAACATGTAAGTGACTGCATATCTGCAGATGAAGACTTTTTATCCAACAAGTCGGTGCAGTTGCTCCTACCAACTCTACCCTTCCACTGGCTTTCTCCCTTCAATGCCCTTGTTACAATTCTCTCTGCTGAGGGAGATCTCAGTTCTGAGCTACTGTATACAGGCTTGCCCACCTTTTTTTCTCTAAAATTCTAATTGTATTTCATGTATCTTATGATAGGTACAGTAACCTTCCTCCTTCTGACAAGTATACCTGAGAGTGTATCAATGCCCTATTTCTGTTCATGCTTGCTGAACTTGATACCATTGTTTGGGCACATAGTGTAGGTTATCAGCTTTGCAGTCATCCCCTTTTGCTCCTCTAATGCACCAAATATTCATCTCCTCAGTGCAAAATATTTTTTATTGTGACACAAACAATAAGTAAAACAAACAAACAAAAAAAACAGAAATCATGAGTGTGCATTGGTATCCCCCCCCCCCACTACCCCCAAAGTCAATACTTTGTAGATCCACCTTTTACTGCAATTACAGCTGCAAGTCTCTTGGGATATGTCTCTATTAGCTTAACACATCTAGCCACTGGGAGTTTTACCCATTCCTCAAGGCAAAACTGCTTCAACTCGTTCAAGATAGATGGGTTGCATTGGTGTACAGCAATCTTAAAGTCATGCCACAAATTCTCAATTGGATTGAGGTCTGGACATTGACTAGGTCATTCCAAGATATTTAAATGTTTCCCTTTAAAACACTCCAGTGTAGCTTTAGCAGTATGATTAGGGTCATTGTCCTGCTGGAAGATGAACCTTCAGTTGGCGGACTGAAACAGGTTTTCCTTAAGAATTGCCCTGTATTTAGTACCATCCATCGTTCCTTCAAACCTAACCAGTTTTTCTATCCCTGCTGATGAAAAGCATCCACACAGCATGCCACTACCATGTTTCACTGTGGGAATGGTGTTCTCAGGGTGATGGGAAGTGTTGGGTTTGCGCTACACATGGGGTTTCCCATGTTGGTCAAAATGCTCAATTTTTGTCTCATCTGACCAAAAAACCTTCTTCCATGTGTTGGGGGGTTTGCCACATGCTATGGTGCAAATTCCAAATGTGTTTTATTTATTTACATTCTCTTATATACCATGCTATTCTGCATCAGTGCCGTTTACATTGAACAAACTGAAATTACATTGAACAGGGCATTATAACTTGGAGATAACTATTTTACAGGGAACATGGGCTATGGAGGGTTAAGTGGCTTGCCCAAGACCACAAGGAGCACCTGTAGGACTAGAGACCCCAGTCCTTCCAGCCCAAGGTTGCTGTCCTCTAGTGGGATTTGAACCCCTGACCTTCCAGCCTGAAGTACCTTGCCCCAACCACTAGGCCACTCCTCCACTCCACTTTCTTATTTATTTCTTTAAGCAATGGCTTTTTCTGGCCACTCTTCCATAAAGCCCCACTCTGTGGAGTGTACGGCTTAAAGTGGTCCTATGGACAGATACTCCCATCTCTACTATGGATCTTTGCAGAACCTTCAGTGTTATCCGTGGTGTCTTTGTGGCATCTCTGATTAATGCCCTTCTTGAGTTTTGGTGGGCGGCCTTCTCTTTATTTATTTTATTTTATTTAACAGTTCTTCTATACCGCGCTCTTTCTTATCAGTGCAGTTCACAATTAACAATATGACTCTCGGACAGTAGAGATCTGTCCTGAGTTTACATATAACAAGGAAATTAACATGGACTTAAACTGGGGGAAACTATGTACATTTGAAGCAGAGATAGATGAGGGATGGTTTTCTTTTTACAAAGTTGGTATTCTATTACAATAGTGTACATCTGGAGTCGGTACAATTGATTACAAGTTCAATCTGGTCTATATTACATGTTGTGTAAATTACATATTTTGTAAATCATATTAAGGGATTGGTTGTGAGGGGGGGAGGAGAGGCGTTGTTGGGTTGTGAGAAGTACTTAACCCTTTCCAGGCCGAGCCCAAAACTCTCGGGATCCAAAATTCTGACTAAATATTCCTATCAAATGGTATATAATACATGACCATAGCAGAAGGAAAATCACTATTAGAACATATTGAATAAGACGGGTACAATTTTCCTGAAATATACAAAAATTAACCAGGCTGCAGAATGTGGATTAAAAATTTAAAGTAGGCCTTCAAAGGGTTAATGAACAGATGGTGCTTGAGGGCTTTTCTGAATTGCATGAGGTCACTGATCGATCTGATGCTGGGAGGGAGGTTTTTCCAGTATCTGGGGGCGTAGGCCGCGAATGCTCTATTATTAGTTGACTGTGCACATTTTGTGGTTTCTCTCAGGATAATTAGCGTATTGGTGGCTAATGGTCTCCTAGATCTATTGTTGGGGGTGTGGGTGAGAAGGGCTGAGATTGAGGAGGGCGTTATTTTATTAATGGCCTTGAAAGTAATGAGGAGGGCTTTATATGAGATCCTGCAACTTATCGAAAGCCAGTGTAGGTCCCTTAGGATGGGGGTTATGTGGCCTCTCCTTGATGCTCCAAACAGGACACGGGCAGCGGCATTCATAGCTAATTGTAGCGGGTTTAGGGTATTTTTGGGGAGGCCATGGAGAATAATGTTTGCGTAGTCAAAATGGGATGTGATTAGCGCTTGGAATATTGTGCGGAAATTCTCTGGATCCAGCATGGGTCTCAGGTGTCGCAGGGTCTTTTTCTTGTAGTAGATGGTTTTCACAGTGCTGCATATGTGCGCTTTGAAGTCTAGCTGTTGATCCAATGTCACACCCAGGTAGCGTATGGTGGACTTGATTGGAAGCTCGGCGTCTCTTACTTTTAGGGTCGCAGGGGGTGAAAAACCTTTGTTATTTGTGACAATTAGGACCTCGGTTTTTTAAAATTTATTCGTAGGTTCTGGTTGAGGAGCCAGTCTGTTATTGCGTTGAAGCAATCGACTAACGCTGTATAATCAGGATGCGTGACACTGATAGGTGTAAACATCAGCACATCATCTGCATAGATAAGGCAAGATATGCCAAAGGAACAGGTGATTTCACATATCAGCTGCATGTATATGTTAAAGAGCAGCGCCGAAAGGGAGGAACCTTGGAGTACTCCTTGCTTTTGCTGGAAAGGTTCCGATGTGTTGGAGCCAATCCGAACTTGTTGCCATCGATCCTCTAGGTAGGATTTACACCAATCCCATGCTAGTCAGGTTTGTAGTGGTGCCATATTCTTTCCATGTTGTTATAATGGATTTAATGGTACTCCATGGGATATTGAGAATTTGGGATATTTTTTTATTACCCAACCTTGATCTATACTTCTCCACAACTTTATCTGACCTGTTTGGAGTGCTTCTCGGTCTTCATGTTGCTTGCTTAGTGGTGTTGCAGAGTTAGGGAGCTATATTTATACAGTCATCATGTGACAGATCATGTGACACTGATTGCACACAGGTGGACCCTAATCAAGTAATTATATGACTTGTGAGGTTAATTGGTTGGACCAGATCTTATTTAGGGGTTTCATGGCAAAAGGGATGAATATATATACACTCACAACTTTTCAGTTTTTACTTGCTTTTTTAATATATTCAAGGTATTTTATTGTCATTCTACTTCACCAATTTGGACTATATTGTTAGGTCAATTACCTAACATCTAAATGAACCTCCATTTTCACTTCAGGTTGTAATGTGACAAAACACGACAAAAACAGAAGGGATGAATACTTTCACAAGGCACTGTAGCTCTAAGTCTCAATCAAGACCCAGGCTTACACCTCTTCATTATTCTAATTTCTCTCTTTCTGTCCATATGATCACGTTTTGTATCCATTCCAAACATGCCTGAGGCTTTTTTATACTTATTGTTGGTATTACAGGTCCACAATCCCTTATCCAAACCCCTTGGTGCTAGATGTGGCAGAACCCCTTATGCAAATACATTCATATTTTTTCTGCAAATGTTCATTCTAAACTACTTTATTTGTAAAAAAAAAAAACATTCATTAAAACTTCAAACATTGTGGTAATCAGCTAGGATTCTTAAGTGATAAAGCATGACAAAGCATGACATAATCATTTTAAAGACTTCCTACAGTGTCATCCATATCATTAACATTAGTTTTTGTCTAAGTAGTCTCTAATTGAATAAACTGCCATAATCTCTTGTTCACTAATAAATTCACATAATTCAAGGCCATTAATTAATTGATCACGTATTTTTTCCATATCGTCTATTCGCATGTTGTCATCTGTGTTTACAATGATATTATCATCACTACTATCCTCATGCTTGGTTTCATTTAATACCTTTTCAGCAATTTCCCCAGCATTTGAGAAATGCAAAACAGGTGCATCGCTGTGAATGTTCATCACTTCTTCGATATTAGCTTCCTCTAAATTACTTCCACTTTCTGATGAGAAACCTTTGCATAATTAAGGCGGTTTGTTATCTTTTCTCTCGAGTGACATGAACTCTTTCAAAGTCTTCATCTCCAGACTTGTCTTCATCAAGCATCACTGTAGACCAAAGTCTTTGCCAAACTTTTGTTAATGTTGGTTTAATCAACCTTCCAAGTATTAGCCTACTGCGTAAACAGCATCCTCAATACTGCTCGTAAACAACATCCTCAATATTGAATTCTTTCAGGAAGCTTTGAATTCCTAAGCCTCTAACTGCATAAAGCATAGAATTTAAAAAAAAAACATCTTTATATTTGCTTTTTGTGAACATAAAATTCCTTGGTCACAAGACCGTATTAAAGATGTCACATTGGGGGGGAAGTGTGACTTCTAGGAGTATTGAGACACAGCCAGCACCATGCTTGTGCCAAGCATCAGTCGAATGGAGTTTGTTGTGCATATGCATCATGTTTTCTTGGTGCTACATGAAAAAACATTCAGTCTTCAAAGGTTTTTGAATTTTGGAATTACAGATGAGGGATTGCAGACCTGTATCTTTGCTGATGAGCTATTTCCAGCATTCTCCAGATGTTAGATCATGAATAAGTATGTCAATCATCAAGCACCATAGACTGGTCTGGTTTTCAGATTAGAAACATGCAGGACCTAATTTTTTATAACAGGTCACCAAGTTTTCCAATTTCCTATGAATAACCACTTAATCCTTAATAAGATTCACATCTGTAGCCTGTAAATTGGAAATATGTTGAGCTATTTGTTCCATACTAAAATAAACTTCCTTCAATTTCAGATCATGAGCTTCAACTTGTGAAGGACATTGTCCAGTCTAGAAGAAACTTACTTCTCCATTAAAGTTATCATCCCCAACAGAGTCCACATCGCCATTAGATTCTGAGAGGTTACTTGCCTGCTAGGAGTCATCTCCATCCTACAATTCCCTATCTGAGATGCCCATACAATTGCATCCTAGGTTTTTACATTTTCCTATAGCTTCTGTTGTATCACCAGTGCAATTGCTTAAATTTACAGAGATTCTGGAAGTTCCCACTGAGTCTATACTACCTATTATTGTCTTCTATTTAAACTCCCTGTGGCCCCCTCCCCAGGGGTCTGCAGGAGATGAAAAGTCAGTCTTGAAGATATCTTCTGTTTCATTGGATATGACTAGTTTACTGGAGAAACAACTGAAGACATTTTTAAATGGTGAACACTCTTAGTTACTGTACTTATGCTTTGAGACTTTTATTTAAGAGCAGAGATGTGTTTTCTTGGCTATATAGTTTCTATTTCCCTGATATGTATAAGGCCTCTCAATTGAGGAATAGATTATTTTTCGTTAACGGCAGGCAGTGGTTGCCCTTTCTGCCACTTTAAACCATAATATTTCATTGTCCATGAAGCCTAGTGGTCAGCAGCCTAGGACCCAGAAAGACCAGGGATTGAATCCCACTGATGCTGCTTGTGGCCTTGGGCAAGTCACTTAGCCCTTCATTGCCTCAGGTACAAACTTAGATTGTAAGTCTTCTGGGGACAGAGGAATACATACTGCACCTAAATGTAACTCACCTTGAACTATCACTGTTAGTGGGAAAGGTAATGGAGATGCTGCTGAAAGAAAGGATAGTAGTTTTTCTGGAAGCCAGCGGGTTGCAAGATCTGAAGCAACATAGCTTTACCAAGGTAAGATCATGCCAAAGAAATCAATTGATTTCTTTGATTGAGTGAGCAAAGAACTAAATCAAGGGCATGCGATGGATGTGTTCTACTTAGATTTCAGCAATGCCTTTGATAATGTTCCTCATAGGAGACTTGTAAATAAACTGAGCAGCCTGGGGATGGATCCCAAAGTGGTAAACTGGATCACGTACCAGTTGACTGACTGACTATAGAAAGTAGCAGTGAATGGAACTCACTCTAGAGAAATGAGGGTGAGTAGTAGAGTGCCTCAGGGATCTGTCCTGGGATGGCTACTGTTCAATGACTTTGTGGGTGATATTGCTGAAGACTTAAAAGGAAAAGTTTGCCTTTTTGCAAATGTTACAAAGATTGGCAAGAGACACTGGAGAGAGTAGACAACAGGAGAAAAGATCTACAAAAATTAGAAGAATTGTCAAATGCTTGGCAATTGAGATTTAATGTCAGGAAGTGCAGAGCGATACACCTGGGATGAAGAAACCCAAAGGAGCTGTAAGCAATAGGGGATGGGAGACTGGTGTGTATGAACCAAGAGAGGGACCTTGTTGTGTTAGTGTCTGAGAATCTCAGGTGGCGAAGCAGTGTGATAAGGCTGTTGCCAAAGCCAGAAGGATGTTAGACTGCATACAGAAAGGAATAGCCAGCAGGAAGAAGGAAGTATTAGTGCCTCTGTATAGGTTGTTGGTGAGGCCTCAGTTGGAGTATTACGCTCAGTTTTGGAGGCTGTACCTTACAAAAGATATAAAAAGACTTGAAATGGTTCAGAGGAAGGCAATCAAGTTGATATGAGGTCTGCACCAGAAGAAATATGAGAAAAGACTTGAAGACCCAGAGGAGAGACCAGGGGGTTTAAGATACAAGCCTTTAAATACTTAATGAACAAGCAAACCTTTTTTCAAAGAAAAGGAAGCTGTAAAACTAGAGGCACATAATGAAGCTGCAGGGAGGTAAACTTAAGAGCAACATCAGGAAATACTTTTCACTGAAAGGATGGTAAATGTTTGGAATGTCCTCCCGATGGAGGTGGTGGGGCAAATACAGTGACAGAATTCAAAAAGGCCTGGGACAGACACAGAAGATCAGTACATAGCAAGAGGATGGAATCAGAGCAAATAGAAAGGGGTAACCAGCCTGGAGCAGCAGGTATGTAAACCTTAAGCAAAGGCATAGAGGGGGAGTAACTTGCACAAAGTGGCAGGTACAACTATACAACTGGAGCCACCTTACTAGGCAAATTAGATGGACCATGCTAATCATTATCTGCCATCATTGTTCATTTACTATGTAAATCAAATATCCCATACAGCTTCAGAATTTTCCAGAGAATAGAGCCACTGCAAGCAAAATAACCCTTACAGGAATAGAATGATATTAGAAAAGGTTACCTGCTCTATTCAGAATGTTTCTTGCTATCTGTGTTCCTATTTGTTTTTTTCTTAATATAAGTTACACTTTATGTCATGTAATTATTGTGGTGCCCCCCCCCCTCCTCCAGGTTGTGAGCTTATGCAATTAAAGTGCAATATATTTTTTCTTTTTATTATTAATATATTTATTTTAGAATATCTGCAGTTCATTCTTCATTATATAATTGGTTTTGTCTAATCAAGGATGCCTTGTAAAATTATAAAATTCAATAAATAGCAGATAAACAAAATGGGGAGGCCAAACTGGTGCCTATTTCAAGCCTATTTTATAAGGATACATGGGTATCTGTGCCTTTAGAAAATTTCCCCACAAAATCTGTAAAATTGTGGCTACAATGAAGCTGCATGCATTTATACCAGCAGGAGAGTATGTGAGCGCTGAGGGGGAGTGTATTTAAATCATTCATACAGATACTGCTCTGAAAACATATTCACCTACCCACCTACCCACCTACCCTATGCATCCCTGCCCAAACGCATAGACCGCTCAGTCACACCATTCAAACACACGACAAAAAACATATACCCCTAATATACACATCACCAGACATACACAAATATATACATAGAGACCTCCCAGCAGATATTCAAAACCCCTGGAACACCTCCCTCCCAACACACACCTTGCTGCACTCGATCATGCTCCACTTCCAGATATCCGTGTATTCACAGCACTTTCACCTTGCAACCCATAAGCCTCACATGCCCCTGCTCACCCAACATTCATATTATTTACCATGCTATTAGTTGTGGGGATACTCACACCATGGTGCCAGTAACCCACTCTCCCCCTTTATACTTTGTACTACATTGTACAGGCTTTTGTGAAAAGGTACCATTTGACTCTGAGAGGATTACAGACTCCTCATTCATTTACCTGCCATGCTGAACTGCTCTACTATGCTGCACAATCATACCTGGTATTCTTTCCTCATCTACAGCCTCTATCCACTCTGCGCCATATTCACCTGCATCATTCACTGAAATTTACTTTTTTCAACTTGTTTAACTTTTTTGAAGTGTTCAGATGTTTTAAAGTTTCCTTACTTTCATCCAGAGAACACATTTTAAGTCACTGTGTTACAGATACTGTACTATTTTGTTAGCCATCTATTTATAGTGATGCGGCCTCCAGAAGTGATGCACTGCTCACAAGGGTGTTTTGGCAAGGAGCCTTAAGGCTCAACAAGCACAACACGCTGTGGTAAAGATTAAGAAAGGAGATGTAGAGTGGGTGATTGGAGGTGAGGCGATTTTGCTAGAAGTTTTTTGAGTATTATCTAGGGCTGTATAGGAAGATGGTGCAGTGGACACTGATGCAGTGAATAATTGTCTTGAGGGAGTGTCCTTGTCTTCACTATCAGTTGAGGCCAGAGACCAACTAGACCAGCCCATCACTCTGGAAGAGATACAGGGGGTCATATAGGGGCTGGCTAATCGTAAGTCCTCCGGCCCGGATAGATTGACTTCTTGTATCTATAAAAGTTTTTTTCCCAACACATCCCCATAGTGGTAGAAGTCTTTAATGAGGTCTTGGGGGAGAGGTCAGTTGCCCAACTTGTTGGGGCAGGCCAGTGTTAGTGTGAGTTTGAAGCTGAGGAAAGATGCAGCACATTGCACTTCGTACAGACCAATCTCCCTGTTAAATTTAGATGCAAAAATATTAGCTAAGATTTTGGCAAACTATCTGAGCATGTGTATGCCAACCTTAATCAATGCCAACCAAAAGGGTTTTATACAGGGGCAGCAGGCAGCTGATAACGTGAAGAGAATAGACAATTTAGTCTATGTTGCACAGGTAAAACAGATGTTATGTTATGGTTTATTTGATATACCACATATTCATAAACTATGCAGTTTACAATAATAAACAATACAAATAAAATAAAATAAATAAAATAAAATAAAAGGAACACCAAAGTAAATAGGAAAGATATGACAAAGTAAACATCATTACAAAAAATAATCATAACATATATAAAATTCTAAGGTAATATAAAAGACATATGCAGCCATATTCAACCATGACCAGAACCCCCTGGTGGTCGATGCCAAAAAGGCTTTTGACAGGGTGGAGTGGGATTTTCTTTGAGCTGCCCTGTGAAAATTTGGAGTGGGTGATCATTTTAAGCAGTGGATACGTTGTGTCTATGCACGCCCAATGGCTGTAGTGAAGGTCAATGGGGGATACACAGATTTTTTTGATCTGGAGCATGTGATACGGCAAGGGTGCCCGCTCAGCCCTTTTTTATTCACTCTCTTTTTGGAACCTCTGGCTGAGAGAATCCGCCATAGAGAGGATATAGTGGGGCTACAGGTGGGGGAGGAACAGCATAAACCTTTGCTATTTTCCGATGATGTCCTGATGATTTTGTCAGAGCCGGAGGCCTCATTGTGGGTTTTGCAGGAGGAGTTGGCACTTTATCAATGGGTATCCAGCTTTAAGGTGAATTTAGATAAAACTGAAGCCTTAAATATTACCCTACCAGGGGAGGTGGTGGAGTGACTGTGGAGGCTTTTTCCCTTTAAGTGGGCTTTGACATATCTAGGGTATCTGGGAGTAAAGATTAGCTTGGCTCTCTCAAAGCTGTACCAGCTTAATTACTTACCATTGTGGAGAGCATTATTTGGTAAGATGGATAGATTGATATGACTCCCCAGTCCTGCCTCAGATCTTGCGCTATTTTCAGATGCTGCTTGTGGTAATCCCACAGGTGAAACTATAGTGTACTCAGCGTAAGTTATTCCACTACATTTAGAACAGGTGACCACTGAGAGTGGCAAGGTCAGTGCTCTTTCACCCCAAAAAACAGGGGCGGCAGGGGGGGAGGGGATCTAGCGGTTCCTAATCTATATTGGTACTACATCACATCGCAATTATATAATGTAGTGGGGTGGCATGATGGGGAGGGATGAAAATGGGGTACAAATACATTTGTGGTCACCATTATTGGCACCCTTAATGTTTAATATCTCAAAAAAAAAGTGGCTAGTGAAATGGCTTTGAACTATATATGCACACATATTTGACACACAAAAGAATGAAATAAAACAAGACCAATTAAAAAAAGGAAATGGTAGGAAATAGTATAAAAACGGAGACATTGCCAGGACATGATTATTGGCAAATCAGTTTGAACAGAAGAACCACATTTCCACTGCAGATAAACCTGAGATCAACTGTCAGTACTCACATGACTTGAATCAACCAATGAAAGATGACTAATGTTTAAAATTGCCATATTCACTCCCTGTTTCATTTTCACAATGGTGAAGACAAGAGAGCTGCCTGAGACTGTCAGAAAAGCCATTATCAACAAACATCAAACTTCAAAGGGGCACAAGGCCATCTCCAAAGACCTTGGGATTCCGGTGTCTACATAATGTTATTAAGAATTTCTCTGCTAATGAAATTGTCAAGAACCTCCCAGGACATGGTGCGAAGAGGAAAATTAATCCAAGAAGTCTTTGAAGGTTAGTGTGAACTGTTGGAAAAATACCACATGCAACATCCAAAGAGTTTAAGGCTGACCTGGAGCAATCTGGAGTGGTGGTTTCATCCTGCACCATACACTGAGCACTAAACAAAGAAGGACTTCAAGGTCAAAGGCTAAGGAGGAACCCACTGCTGAAAGACAAACATAAAAAGGCATACCTGATCTTTGCCCAAACCCACCTTGAGAAACCACAATCCTTCTGGGAAAATGTTCTTTGGACAGATGAAACCAAACTTAAGCTCTATGGCAATGCAGGCCAGCAATACATTTAAAGGTGAAGAAATGAAGTTTATAAGGAGAAAAACACCATTCTTGCAGTTAAATATGGTGAAGGTTCCATAATGTTGTGGGGCTGTTTCAGTTAGTAGGGATGGATGTGGACTGGAGTCTAGAGGAGATAATGTTAGCGTTAAGGGGGAGGGGTTGGAGGAGTGCTAAAGGGAAGTTGGTTAGAATGTGTGTTCTTGCAGCAAGTTTTAAGATTGACTTAAATTGAATATTGTGATGAGGAGAGTATGGTTGAGTCTATGGAAATGGAAGAAAATCAGACATTTACCTTTAAAGAAAGAGACAGGCAAGGAATCAGTAGTTCTCAAACTGCAGGCAGAAAAAAAAAAACACGCAGCTACTGAAGATAGGACACACCCAAGCTTTGCTAATCCAAGGGCAGGCTTGGAAATTAATGAGGGACACCTGGGTGAAGGGGAGTGCATGGTAGTTAAGAGACACTCTTATAAACCCAGGAAAATATTGGAGGAAAGGACGGACATAGAGAACAGCCAGAGAGGGCAACAGGAACAGGAGTACCAGGATGAGGCAGCATACGCAGCAGCACGCTGGAAAGGAAGATACAGGAAACCAGCACTCGAGAGAGCTGACCAGGGAGAACACTGGAGAATTCAGTGGGGAGAGAAGCACCAGAGAAAGGCCCAGAGAGTTTACCATGGAGAACGATGGAGACTTCCGAGGGAATCTCAGAGGTGAAAGCCCTAGTCAGAAGGAAAGCCAGGATTGCAGGGAAACTGCAATTGGTTTTAAAACTAGGAGAGTTGTGCCAGAGAGAAGTGCTGATAAGGGTCAGGCTGCAGTGCCAACCGTTCCTGAACCAGCTAAAGAGCTGCAACTTCCAAAAAGGTGCGTGAATAAAAGGGTAGCCAAAAGTGCCGTAAGCCAGTTAGAGGCATTGTGTCATTTGATGCAAGAAAAGAATCTCCACATTCCTGGTGGAAACCCTGTGCATAGGGAAAAGCCTCAGTGGAGAAAGGTTCTGGAACTTTTAGAGAATATTAAGCCTGAAGTTTTTCATGTTGGCTTAGAGCCAGATTTACCGGACACAGGTCCTGAGGAAATGCAGATAGACTATTATGAATCTGATGAGGGGTCTGAAGATTCAGTAATGGATTGTTCTCTGTGCCAGAAGGCAGAATAAAAAGTTCTTGGATAAAAGAAGGGAAAAGCCTATAACCAGAATGTCCTAGAAGGCAGTGTGGAAACAGGGAGAAATGTGTTTAGCCAGGAATACTAAAGAACCCTGTTGCTGACGAAAGGATATTTCTTTTGGGTTTGAAGAGAAGAGAAGCCTTGCTTGATTGCTGAATGATTTAAAAAAAAACAGTGACACATGTTAAAAAGCTACATAAAGCAGTTTCATTGTTTGGTTTGGTATAAACGCCTATGGATTATTGTTTGGAGAAAAGAATCCTGTTTGTTTTACGATAAGCCTTAATGCTCTTTAGAAAAAGAAATAAATTCCTGTGTTTTGCCTTGTAAACCCTCTGTCTCCACACTACTTGTTTTTTTCTAAACAACACAACTACAAATCCCAGCAGCCCTGGTGCTGGATGAGGAAGAAAACTCTATAATTAAAGGACTAACAAGTGCAGCCCTAGGCTTATAGGCTGTTGCCTGTGCCAGGGGCGTCCACAGGTGGTGTAGTTTTTTGGATCTTTTTCTACGCATGCGCCAGGATTTACAACCACTCAAGAATTCAACACAAGACAGTGCTAACTGCTGAAGCCCTGCTGAGGATTAAAAGGTGAAGTGCAGCTGAGGTCAAAAAGCCGGAGTCAAGGAGGACAAGGCGGTGGCCTTCATTTCTGCTAATCTGGAGTCTACACCTGTTGCAGGTAACCCATAGATAAAAGGGGTTTTAAAGTATACCTGTACAGGGGTGCAGCACTGTTGATATAGACCAGAAAAGGAGCAGATATATTTGTTTGTACCGCACTTGGTGGTGTTTTGTCTTTTCTTGTTGCAGCGCAGAAGTTAGCCATGGAATGTAAGGAGCTATTACAGTGGATGGCTGGACAATTCGAGAAACAGCGTGAAATGTCCATACAAGCTCAGGAGCAAACTGCTGCAGTGATGCAGGCGCAGCAGAAACCTCTTCTGGACATGATGGGAGCGTGGCTGGGAGCTCAGGAGAAAGCAGCAGAACCAGCACGGACTACTCCAGGTTCCATAGGAGCTTTGCACACACATGGGCTAGGGTTACAGCCTAGCGAGACATTTTCTTTTGGTCAGTTAACTCAGAATGATGATATAGATGACTTTTTAGAGGCATTTGATAGGGTGGCACACATAACTGGCTGGCCTAAGGATCAATGGGCCATGCGCCTAGCCACTTCACTTACCGGAGAAGCATTGGCGGCGTACAGGGCCATGCCTTCAGCCTTGGCCAACGATTATGAGGAGCTGAAAAAAGCTATAAGAGACCGCCTATGGTATATCATCGTCTCTTAAGGAATAGTAAATTGAAGCCTGGTGAAACATCGAAAGCTCTCTGCCAAAGAATTAAGAGCTTAGTATTAAAATGGTTAACACCAGAGGCTAGATCCGTAGAATCCATTATAGATAGCATTGTACTGGAACAATTTATGGCCGCAGTCCCGAAGGACATACAAACCTTCCTGATTTTACAAAACTGCCAGAATACCAATGAAGCCACCTTATTGGCTGAGCGCTTTATGGAAGTGGAATTGGCAGGCCAGGTAAAAGGGGATGCTTCTAAAAGGGCAGATTCTGTATCATCAGAAAGGAAGGTAAGGCCAAAGGGGGATGAGATGAGAATGTCTATGCCAATGTGTAAAAACTACTCTATACGAAAAAAATGTTTTTTATGTGGTGGTGAGGGACACCTGAAAAAGGATTGTAGAGCGAGGACTGCTTTGATAACTGCCCATACCAAGGAGGTGAGGGAAGGTTTCCTTTTGACTGTTGAAGTAGAAGGTGTTGTTACCGAAGCTTTGTTAGATTCAGGAGCAGATCAAAGCATGATCTCCAGAAACCTCTGGCAGGAGATTGAATCTCGCTATAAACCAGTCCTAAACCAGTCTGATGGGAAGGTGAAAATCAGGTGTATCCATGGGGCATCATCATTCTATCCCATACACAGAGTGCTAGTGAAGGGTTTAGGCATGAAGAAGAAAATCCCTGTATCTATTGTACCCAGGTTACCACACGCCCTGGTATTGGGGAGGGATTGGCCCCAATTCAGGGAGGGCCTGGAAGAGGGGCTACATCAAAAGGTAAGCATGGTATCTACCCGAGCACAGACCAAGATCCTAGAGGGGGAACAGGGATCTCCTGGGGAGGCACTAGGGGATCTACTCCTCCAGAAAGCCTTGGGGGTTTCCCCTATGGATAGAGCTAGGAAGGGACGGGGCGCATTACAACGTAAAGCTGAGGCCAGTGTAAGCTCAGTTCCCAGTCTGTTCTTTGGAAAAAGGCAGAAGCAGGGACAGAGAAGATCACCCCAACAGAAAGAGTCTGAGAATAAGCCATAGTTTGTCCTTAAGTATTGCAGAACAACTCCTAACGCGCGGAGTCCTAGGCGTGCTTCCAAGCAAGCGGCCGGTTAAGATTTATGTAGCGCAGTAGACCTGGTTATCCCGGGGCAGGGGAATGCCTTGGTGGATACGGGCCTCCAAATGGAGATGCCACTGGGGTGTTATGGCCGCATCGCACCACATTCGGGGCTAGCCCTGAAGTATTTTATAGATGTGGGAACGGGTGTCATCAACACAGACTACAGAGGGGCTGTTAAGGTATTGCTTTTAAACTTTGGGAAGGAAGACTTCAAAGTAAACATGGGGGATAGGATAGTCCAACTCATCTGAGAAAGGGTGAGTTTTCCGCCACTCGAAGAAGTTCCCATGATGACCATTACAATCCGAGGGACTGGAGGATTTGGGTCTACAGGGCGAGCAGAGAGAAAAGGATTGACCGCAACCTTCGAAGAGAAGGAAGAGGAGGATTTGGGTCCGCAATTATCTGACTGCAAGACAGACCCATTGCCCCGAATGGGAGAAGAACTGTCTTGGGTACAAAGGCAAGAGTTGACCAAACTGTTGAAAGGATTCCCTGACGTCCTAACACCAGTGCCTGGGGAAACTATGTTAGTGGCCCATGAGATAGTGACCCCACCCGGTGAGGTGGTAAGGCAAAGACCCTACAGGCTACCGGAAGCCAAGCAACAGGAGGTGGTGAACCAGGTAAAAGAAATGAGTAAAATGGGGATCATTGAAGAATCAAAAAGCCCCTGGAACAGCCCCATCGTGCTCGTGCCAAAACCTGATGGGACGATGAGGTTTTGTATAGACTTTCGACGTGTCAATGCCATCTCCAGGTTTGATGCCTATCCGATGCCATGGATAGAGGAGTTATTGGATTGTTTAGGCCAGGCGAAATTCCTTACTACCCTCGATATGACCAAGGGGTATTGGCAGATCCCCTTAACCCGAGAATCACGTCCTAAGACAGCGTTCTCTACTCCCATAGGTCTTTTTTAATTTCGGAGAATGCCTTTCGGCTTGCATGGCATGGCCGCGACCTGCCAGAGGTTGGTGGACCTCGTGTTACGCCCACACCAAAAATATGCCGTCGCCTACATGGATGACATAATAATACACAGCTCCACATGGGATCAACATTTGCCTCGCGTAGAAGCAGTCTTGCGAGCAATGAGGCACGCAGGCATAACGCTAAATCTTGCGAAGTATATGTTTGACGGGCAGGAGGTAAAATACCTGGGCCATATGGTGGGGCGGGGTACAGTTAGGCCTATAGTAAATAAAATAGAAAGCGTAAAAACCTTTCCAAGGCCTCTGACAAAGAAACAGTTCTGCAGTTTTCTGGACCTAATAGGCTACTAGCACCGCTTCATCCCCCATTTCGCAGAAAAGAGTGCGGTCCTACCGGATATGTTGAAAAAGAATGCTCCCAACCAATTGCAGTGGTCCGGGGCAGCAGATGAAGCTTTTATTTTATTAAAAGAAAAGCTCTGCTGTGCACCAGTGTTTTGAGGGGTGGATTTTGAACAACTGTTCATCGTTCAGACGGACGCTTTGGAGACAGGTTTGGGGGCTGTACTATCCCAGAAACATGAGGGCACGGAGCACCCCATTGTTTCTGAGTCGGAAATTGTCACCACCGGAAAGAAAATACTCCACTATAGAAAGGGAGTGTCTGGCAATAAAATGGGTGGTCGAGGCTCTTAGGTTTTATCTTACAGGATGCAGATTCCTCTTAGTCACAGACCATGCACCACTGAAGTGGTTAAACCAAATGAAAAATCACAACACTCGTTTAACCCGCTGGTACATGGCCTTACAGGCTTTTGATTTCCGGGTTGAACATAGAGCGGGAAAATTGCACATGAACGCAGATGCCCTGTCGAGAATTGCGAGCTGTGCGGGTACTCCAATGCCAGCCCGTAATATCTTAAGGGGGGGATGTGTGATGAGGAGAGTATGGTTGAGTCTATGGAATTGGAAGAAAATCAGACATTTACCTTTAAAGAAAGAGACCGGCAAGGAATCAGTAGCTCTCAAACTGCAGGCAGAGAAAAAAAACACGCAGCTACTGAGGACAGGACACACCCAAGCTTTGCTAATCCAAGGGCAGGCTTGGAAATTAATGAGGGACACCTGGATGAAGGGGAGTGCACGGTAGTTCAGAGACACTCTTATAAACCCAGGGAAATATTAGAGGAAAGGACGGACAGAGAGAACAGCCAGAGAGAGGGCAACAGGAACAGGAGTACTAGGACGAGGCATCATACGCAGCAGCATGCTGGAAAGAAAGATACAGGAAACCAGCACTCGAGAGAGAGCTGACCAGGGAGAACACTGGAGAATTCAGTGGGGAGAGAAGCACCAGAGAAAGGCCCAGAGAGTTCACAGTGGAGGAGAACGATGGAGACTTCCAAGGGAATCTCAGAGGTGAAAGCCCTAGTCAGAAGGAAAGCCAGGATTGCAGGGAAACTGCAATTGGTTTTAAAACTAGGAGAGTTGTGCCAGAGAGAAGTGCTGATAAGGGTCAGGCTGCAGTGCCAACCGTTCCTGAACCAGCTAAAGAGCTGCAACTTCCAAAAAGGTGCGTGAATAAAAGGGTAGCCAAAAGTGCCGTAAGCCAGTAAGAGGCATTGTGTCATTTGATGCAAGAAAAGAATCTCCACGTTCCTGGTAGAAACCCTGTGCATAGGGAAAAGCCTCAGTGGAGAAAGGTTCTGGAACTTTTAGAGAATATTAAGCCTGAAGTTTTTCATGTTGGCTTAAAGCCAGATTTACCGGACACAGGTCCTGAGGAAATGCAGATACACTATTATGAATCTGATGAGGGGGTCTGAAGATTCAGTAATGGATTGTTCTCTGTGCCAGAAGGCAGAATAAAAAGTTCTTGGATAAAAGAAGGGAAAAGCCTATAACCTGAATGTACTAGAAGGCAGTGTGGAAACAGGGAGAAATGTGTTTAGCCAGGAATGCTAAAGAACCCTGTTGCTGACGAAAGGATATTTCTTTTGGGTTTGAAGAGAAGAGAAGCCTTGCTTGATTGCTGAATGATTTGAAAAACAGCGACACATGTTAAAAAGCTACATAAAGCAGTTTCATTATTTGGTTTGGTATAAACGCCTATGGTTTATTGTTTGGAGAAAAGAATCCTGTTTGTTTTGCATTGAGCCTTAATGCTCTTTAGAAAAAGAAATAAATTCCTATGTTTTTCCTTGTAAACCCTCGGTCTCCACACTACTTGTTTTTTTTTCTAAACAACACAACTACAGGGGGGCGGAGTCTGCCGCGGTGGAAGATGTCCGCTTAGCTTGAGGCTCCCTTCGACATTGCAGAATCCGGAGCTTATTAAGGTGACGGGGGACCCTTACAACTGCTGCCTTTCTCTGTCGGGGCTCGCTGAGAGATGTCCGCCCTGAAACCGGCTAGATTAGACTTCCCGCAGACGTCAGGTCAAGCAAATAAGCGGGCTAAGCAGGATCTTCCTTCCCCTCAAAAAATGGCGTCTGAAAAGGTACCAATTGAAGGGGTAAGGGAAATATTACAAGAACTACGCACAGTTAAGGATATTATCACTACTAACTCTGGGACACTAGCGCAAGTGCAAGAAGACCTGCAAGAGGTCAAAGAACGCTTAGGGGACATGGCTAAGCACCTAGATGATGTTGAGGCCGAGGTAGACAAGCAATCTACTGTTATAGCACAGATAGGCCCGCTGGCGAAAAGGGTAACGGCTCTTGAAATGCAAATCGGGCCAGGAGAAGCAATGTGCGCATTACGGGAATCCCAGAAGGCCAGGAAGGGTCGGACCCTATCAGTTACCTTGAGAAATTAATACCGGAGCTCTTGGAAACTACCTTTGAACGACCCCTGGAACTGGAAAGAGCCCACCGAGTCCCATCGCGTCCGTCTTCCCATACCCAGCGGCCACGTCCGTTCGTGGTAAAAGTACTCCGTTACCAGCACGTACTTCAGATTATGCAGGCGGCGAAGCGTCGGCAAAACTTACAAATCGAGGGACAGAGGATTGCCTTCTTCCCGGACCTCAGCAAACAAACGGCTCAGCGTCAGAAGGAACTTTTGGCCTGCAGGCCTATGCTGCAGCAATTGCAAGCACGTTTTGGACTCTTCTACCCCGCGATCATGCGGGTAACCCTTGATAATAGTACCAAGACCTTCTCGGATGGCCCTGCGCTTCGAGCATATCTGCAAGAGCGGGTTCAGATGGAGGTGGGGTCTTGAAAGATAAATAGACTTTAGGATTGCCGACTGCACAGTCATGTTCCCTACTCTCACGGTAGGATGTGGGCAAGGAGAGAGGGCAAGACTGTAAATGTCCTGCTCCCTCTCAGCACATAAACGTAGACTTGAGTGGATATCATTCTTTGACTTAACATATGTCACTGCTTAGCCTTAGTTGTTATGCATGTAAAGCGGGCTTCTTTTCCATGTGTGGGTTGGGGCCCTATTACCTTGGTAATGCTCACAGAATGTAGGTTTGATTTATGGGGAGGGGGATGGTTGGGCCAAGGTGGGCGGTTGAGGCTTTGCTATGCAAGCTATAGTAGTTAATGGCACAGTGCAGTCGGGTTGTATATATTTAGATTTCAGAAGCTTTGTTTTTCTATTCCTGGGGCAGTTGACCGCGAATGCCATTCTCCTGTGTCTTTCTAGTGCAAAATATGGCTGATTGCCAACTGAGGGTACTGTCCCTAAATGTTCAAGGTATTTCCAATCCTGTCAAGAGGAAGAAAATCCTAACCTACTGTAAACATCAAAAAGCGGACGTCATATATTTGCAGGAGACCCACCTCTCCCTTGCCGAGTCTTACAAAGTGGCGGATGGGATCTATCAGAATATTTTATCAGCACCCGCCCTCAAAAAGAAGGGAGGGGTCATTGTACTGTTTAAGAAAACCCTCCCTGTTGAAGTTCAAGAGACCAAAATTGACCCTGCTGGCCGGTGGGCCAAGATAATAGCACGACTTAGAGGTGAAGTCCTTACTTTCATGACGATATACGGTCCCAATACTGACGATCCGCAATTCTTCATCCAGGTTACTCAGGAACTATTAGACACCGGGTCCTCGCATATTATTCTAGGGGGAGATTTCAACCTCATACAAGACCCGCTACTTGACAGAACCCCCTATAAGACACAGCACAAGCCTCAATCTTCTAATAAATTGTTGAATATGATGGAATTGCTGGGACTGCTAGATCCCTGGAGACTCTTCTTTCCCAGTGGCAAAGAATTTTCCTTGTACTCCCTGCCTCATAATTCGCAAACCCGAATTGACTACTTTCTCACTTCTAAGACGTTGTTGTCTAAGATAGCAGGCACTAGTATGCTACCCAGAACAGTATCGGACCACTCAGAGGTTCTCCTGGACCTTATTGTGGGCTCTGCTAAGAAATCCAAGGTGCGCTGGTTTTTTGAGAAACACTGGTTGGCAGAGGAGGATTTTCGCAATTCCATAAAGAAAGCTATCACAGAATACTTTGCTGTCAATCATTATGGGGATACCTCAATGTGGGCCTGGTGGGAGGCCTTTAAAGCTAATATCCGTGGGCATATGACTGCATACAAGATCCGCAGGCACAAGGCTGACGTTAAGAGAAGGACGGAGCTCGATGTGGAAATTCGGGCGGGCGAACGACTCCTGGCCAAGTGGGCTGACCCGACAGTCCTCCTTCGATTGCAGAAGCTAAGGTTCCAATATAACACTCTCTTGCATAATGAAGTCAGCGAGTCCCTTAAAGCTCAGCAGGGGCGATACTATCATGACAGCAACCGGGCGAGCTCTTTGCTTGCGAACACATTAAAATCTAGGCGTGCGGCGACCCGGATAGCAGGGCTGAAAGACACCGCCGGTGCACTAAAGGTGGCGGATGATGAGATCCTAGCGCTTTGTGAAGCATTCTACTCCAAGCTCTACCAATCTGAAGTTAAATGTGACGAGTCAGCTTTTCTAAACTTTGTCTCCTCCATAGATGGTCCCAAGCTCACGGGCCAGCAACAACATTTCCTTGCAGCAACTATCACGGGCAAGGAGATTCGCACTGCTCTCAAACAACTGGCCAAAGGCAAAGCTAGCAGCCCTGATGGGCTGCCAGTGGAATTTTATGAGGCCTTTTCAGAGCAGCTGATGCCAGAGTTAATGCTCTACTATAGCGGGGTAAAGGATGAATGCCCAGCAGTTGGGGCTCTGGCGGCTGCGACGATAGTTATACACCCTAAACCGGGGAGAGACCCTCAGAAGGTGGAGAACTACAGACCTATATCGCTGTTAAATGCCGACTATAAAATCTATGCTAAGATCCTGGCCAATCGGCTGTCCCATGTTATGGGGACACTAATCCACCCAGACCAATGTGGATTCATGCCCGGGAGATCCACTGTAGATAACGAGCGTCTGCTGGCCCATGTTCTTCGGAAGGCACAGCAGGAGGATCGACCAATAGTGGGCCTTGCGCTAGACGCAGAAAAAGCATTTGATAGGGTCGAACTTTCCTACTTGTTTCAAGCTATGCGCTGGATGGGGGTGCCTGACAGCTTCCTGAAGAGTGTCCAGCTGTTGTAGACCAAGCCGGTAGCCCGGGTGGCGGCGAATAGTGCTATTTCACAAGAGTTCCAACTTACAAGGGGAACCAGGCAGGGATGTCCCCTTTCCCCCCTGCTGTTTAACTTAGCCTTGGAGCCTTTGATTCTTAAAATTCGGCAGCTGCCAAATATATCTGGAATACAGTTGGAAGGGTACCACTGTAAGGTATCGGCTTACGCTGACGATCTGATGCTGTTCCTAGACATCAATTCAGTGGATGCTACCTTGAAGGCTATAGAGGAGTACTCTAGCATCTCGGGCTATAAGCTGAATTTGGATAAGACTATAAGTATACCACTCACGTCCGCAGTCTCGGAAGATGACCTTCAGCGACACCCATTCCAGGTTGAAAAAACATCCTTCAAATACTTGGGGGTCACCTATGGCGTCACCTTGCCTGACACGGTCTCCCTTAACGTAGACCGCTGCAATGAGGTACTTCAAGAATATGTGCACAAATGAACGCCATTGAACTTAACCTGGTGGGGTAGATTAGAGACTATTAAAATGGTTATTGTCCCCAAGATAACTTATATCTTAAGTATGATCCCGGTGCTTTTTGACAGGAAATTCTACGTCGATTTAGAGAGAAAGCTGCTGACCTTCCTATGGGAGAAGAAAACACCACGTATTGCGGCGTGGAAACTGAAGCTTCCTAAAATGCAGGGTGGGGTGCACTTTCCAGATTTCTACTAGTATCACGTAGCGGCCCTGCCAAAGCAGGGCTCCTGGTGGGCGGAGGAGTCGAAGATCCACGGAGCCCCCAGTTGGCTGCTAGTTGAGGATGCAGCGAGTGAACCGCTCCCACTGCGGCAGCGCATATGGGCCGCAGTGACACATGTCCAGACAGAAAATGAGATCCTAAAAGCCACCCAGCAAGCTTTTAATCTTGTTGCACCGCTACTGGAGGATGAGCAGACCTTAACAGATGCTACTCCAATCTGGCTCAATTCGCGCTTCAAAATAGGAGGGAACTGTATTGCATGGACCACTTGGATACGGCATGGTATTTTCCACTTGGGCCAGCTGATTTGTGGGCAGAGATATAAATCTTTCCCGGAACTGCAACAGGAGTTCCAACTTCCACACAGATGCTTCTTTCAGTGGGGCAGCTGCGCCAGTTTGAGTAAAGCTGGAGTGACACCCCTGCTTCTCGATAGTGGACAGCCACTCTACCTTCGGGTACAGGAACTCAGGCTGGGAACAAAGCTAATATCGAAGTTTGTGGATCTCCTCCAGAAAGCTGATGGCCGCAGTCCCAAAGGAGCTCAACTGGTGTGGGAAACTGAGGTAGGGCCCCTTATGACCTTGGAAATGTGGACTCTCTTTTGGGGGCCCCAGATATGGATATCGAGAGCTGCCTCTCTCACACAGATGTTGTATTTCCTTGCGCATCGTGCGTATTTGACCCCGGTGAAGATCGCCAAGTGGCAAGCGCAGGAGGATGATCAATGCTGGTCATGCAGTTCCGACGTGGGGACATTGGCGCACATGCTGTACTACTGCCCACAGCTGACGATTTACTGGCAAGGGGTATGGCAGCGACTACTGCGGTTGTTTCGGATGAGCTCGCCATTAACATTCAAGATTGTCATTTATAAATCCCTGGCGGGCGTTCCAGACCTAGCAAAGCAGCACCATACTCTTTTCGATTTAATGTTGAGTCTGGCATTGAAGGCCATCTTGAGCCACTGGAAGTCTTTCAGTACTTTAAACGTGGAATACTGGTGGAACTTGGTTTGTTATCACCGTTCGTGTGAAATAGCATATGTGAAGCAGAACCCTGCCTTCGGTAACCTTCTGAAAAAGTGGGACTCCCTCAGAATGGAATAGGCTCTATTTTGCATAGTGGAACCTGATTTTAAGGAGATATGGCATTCGCGGACCTCCCCCCCCCCCCCCTTTTTCCCTTAGATGCTTCGGGTAAATGAGAATTGTTGTCAACCTGATTGTCTCAGCCAATTCTGTTTGTATGTACATTATCGATTGTTACGTTATGATTGTTATGTTTGGAAACTGCTAAATAAAGAATTTAAAAAAAATAAATAAACAACACAACTACAAATCCCAGCAGCCCCGGTGCTGGATGAGGAAGAGAAAACTATAATTAAAGGACTAACAAGTGCAGCCCTAGGCTTCTAGGCTGTTGCCTGGGCCAGGGGCCTCCACAATATCTGTTCAGATACCTATAGCAAGTTCTTGGGAAAGTAGGATACAGTTTGGTTTCTTGATCGAAAAATTGACGACACTCCTTAGAGATTGGATCCCGCAGTTTGAGAAGGTGTGGGATCGATTTGTGGCTAAGTATATTTTTTTTTTGAAACTTTTATTTTCATTTTGCAACAAACAAAGAAACAACACACCAAAAAGACAAAACAAGTATACAATAAGGAAAAGTAAACCCATTACCCCCCACCCCGGTGCTTCTTCTCTACCCGTTTGTATCAGCATGGGAGCGCTTCCAGTTAACAGTGATTATACATCAAACAATCAAAAAATATCCATAATACAGCATGATCATGAGACAGAGATATATACAAAGTTAGACAGTCAGATGAGAGCATTTAGCAAAATGTACATATTCATTGAACATCTTCCATTAAGACCAATAGGAAGGAGTCTGAGCGGAGGAAGCATACAGACGAGGTATTTGTTCATATTTACTGTAGAGACAGGCATGATTCCACCATTCATTGAGGCTCAGATGGGAACTAATTTCCCAGTATTACTCAATGAGGGAAACAGCAATGCCAAGCATAAAGTTCAAAAGGAGATAAGCCATTTCTTGGGAGAGAGGGGATCCCCGCAACTGGGCGAAGTCCCACTATCCTCCGAGAAAGGGACTCCTGAGAGTGCAACAGAGACTAAATACGACCCCAGACCCGACGCCAGTTATACTGTAGTGCGGGATATTCATGCATAACATGAAATGAAGTAATAAACCAATGGCCACAGGACGTGTCCAGCAACCATTACCCTGAGTGGTGTTCCATATGTCTAAACTGTGAGGAGTGTAAAAAACACCGGTGGGCTAGAAAGAAGAGGGTCTGAGTGAGTGAGGCGGGTCGGGAACCCGTGTCCCTCTGCTCCAGATAAGGCTCCATTGCTCCGAGGTTAAAGTCACATGCAATTCTCTCTCCCATACTTTCTGCGCTATAGAGGTATCTCTAGTGATAGCATTACATAAGGTTTAGTAAAATTGGATACTACACCCGGTTAACTACCGAGAGATCGGAAGTTTCCAATCAATCTTATGCAAAGATTGCCGATGGCGGGAGTACTCTAGTGTGCCGAATGCAATACTGAAGTTACACTGACCAGAGTCGGGAGTCGAAAGGTTGCATAGGAATATTAAAGGCACCTAAAGTGTCGAAAAACATTGGTGGATAGTGGGAATCTAATGGGAGAGTCATACCAGGGAGTAAGGTAAGAGGAATCGGTGAGCAAAGGCCCGCTACTAGATCTAGCCACACAGGTCTGCTCGGTACTGGAGCTTCAAACCAACAAGCACCTTGTTTGAGAAGAAAGGATTGAGGGAGCACTTGAATAAAATCGCCACCAAGTATTAATGGAGCATTAGCAGAGGCCGAGGCCAACTGCGCAAAACTTGCAGAGTGAGCAGGGTTGTCCACATTCGGGACATAGTGCAAATACACGTGAATTCACTATCTCCAACCTCAAGGTGTGCACGGGCCCATCAACCCTCCATGTCAGCACTAATATCAGGTACAGTAGCGTGCAAAGACTTCTTAACCAGAAGGACTATCCCGTACCATTTGGAAACGGTGGGAGAATAGGCAGCTACCATGTGAGGCCTAGCATTGAGTTTCAGTGTTTCAGCAGAGTGTAATGCGTTTCCTAAAGAAACACCTAATCAACGTGCTCGTGGCTAAGATAGCTAAGGATTTTCTTTCTGCTGAGTGGACCAGCAATGCCTTGTACGATGAATAATAAGATTTTACATGAGGCCACTCAGAAAAGTTAAAATTCTGAGCATGATAGCACACATAATTTCACTGTGTCCCTCAAACTGACTGTATCTGGCTGTACACATGACATAGGAAAATAAGCTAATATAATACAATGAAGCGCCCCACATTAACAAAGATAACCGCAGTACGGTAGAGGAGAAGCAAAACCCCAAAATTACTGGCGACCATGTGTCTGCGGGGAGAAACCCCAGAGAAGGCCGAAATTGAAAAAACATATAACCTGTAGGATTGTGCGTGCTCCGAATCCGACCGAGGCACACATCATGAAGGGATAGGAGACCAAAGACAAAAGTCATACAGAGAAAGAAAGAAAGTCCAGGCTATTTCTGTGCTGGGCTATGACCGCCGCATCGGGCCCTTCAAAATGGCGGACAGAGCCGGCAGATAAGAGTCCAAAGTTTGGGATTAGCGCATCTGTTCTGCTTCTTTGGAGTCCAAAAATGTTGATAATAGATCAGGATCCTCGAACGTCCTGGTCTGGTTATGGAGAGTCACTCGGAGCTTCGCTGGATACAACAGGCCAAAGCGAGCCTGTAGCTGTTGAAGTCGAGGGCGAAGAGCAAGGAGTTTCTTCCGACGGTCAACGGTAGGCTTTGCCAAATCAGGAAAGAAGGAGACCTTACAACCTTCATATTCCAAATGATGATTCGCTCGGGCAGCATGTAAAATTTGTTCCACTTGTTGATATCGTAGCAAGCTAAAGATAATAGGCCGGGGGGTCGTGCGGTTGAGCGCCATGCGGGCAGGAACACGGTGTGCTCGATCGATTTCCAGTTCTCTGTGAAAAGTAATCTTCAGCAAGGAGGGAAGAGTTTTGAGCAAGAATTCTCTTATATCTCCTGCTTCCACTCCCTCCGGCATTCCAAGGAGCCTCACATTGTTGCGACGGGCGCGATTATTGCTATCTTCCAACTCCTTTTGAAGATTCTGTATCTGGCGCTCAGCCTCGTCTAGTTTGCCCAAGCGCACCTCGTGCGAGTCGAGGACCCCCGCCATATTGTCCTGCCGTAATGAAAGACCTTCAAGTCGGTCTTGGAGCACTCCAAAGTCTTCTCGCATGGCTCGAAGCGCTTCTCCATTAGACTGCACCAATTCCTTCACGCCGCGTATTTCCTCCAAAATCTCCAGGTGCATTGCGGGGTTTTCACGAAATGGAACCATCTTCTGCGGGGAGGATACCTCCGTTTTGGAGCGTTTTCCGTGAGAAGAAGAAGGAGACCCGAAGTCCAAGCGCGCTGGTTTGTGGGCCGCCATCCCCCCGAGGTGCCCCGGTCAGCTCGGAGCAAAATAGTAAATTTATATAGGTATTAAGTCAGGATTCTGAGTAGGCCTCTCGGGAGCTTCAACGCAAAGCGTCCTACCCGCTGGACATCAGGCTCCGCCCCCCCGTGGCTAAGTATATTAAGCAAATTTGATTGCAACTGTTCATGGCTGTGGAATGGAGGGAGAGAAGTAATGAAAATATTTGTATCATAACTGTTACATGTTGGTAAAAAAAAAAAATGTTTCAATAAACATTAAAGAAAGACTAGGGGACACTGAATGAAGCTACAATATAGCCCATTTAGGACTAATAAGAAAAAATATTTTTTTTCACTCAATGAGTAAATAAACACTGGAATGCATTAACGAGGACCAGGGAAATCCACTGCTTACCCCAAGATAAGCATTGTGGAATCTGTGTACCTCTTTGGGAACCTGTCAGGTACTTGCGACCTGGATTAGCTACTGTTTGAAACAGGATACTGGACTTGATGGACCTTGGTCTGACCCAGTATGGCATTTCTTATGTTCTTACTGTATGTTAAATATTTTTGTTCTCTAATTATTTTGAAGTTGAATCTATTTTTTGGGTTTTGCTGTGCCTTGTATTTAGAACTTGTTGAGACTATGGGATTCTTCTAACTAAAGTTTGCTGACTAGACTAAACCCTAACTCATGCATGCTAATTGCAGTGGTAACTGCACTTTCCATGATGGAGTTAGGAATGAGCAGGTTAGGGGCAGTGTGGGTGTGAAGACCACATTGCAGTCAGCACAGAGGCAATTGACACATGTTGACTGTCAATGTGACAATTACTGTGATGGCACATACCTCTTTGGGTGGAATTGGATGCACCAACATTTATTGCACCATGCATTAGGGTATGCATCTATGTGGTAACTGCTGGGAACATGCTGTCCATATCACCAACAATCACTGTGGAGGCTTTGCTCTTATGTGTTAGTTTTCATGTTAAATGCACATTAAGTGCAAAATCCTAATGGGCTTTAGTAAAGAGCCCCATGACAATTTAATGTTCTTTTATACGTTTATGTATTCACATCAATGTGATTTGTAATTTGTTTTGTATTATTAGTTCTTAGTTTATGTAATATTTGATATGTTTATTTTTTAGGTGTTTTGTAATCTGCCCTGAACTAATTTTGGATAAGGCAGACTAGAAGTACTGAAATTAAATTAAATTAACCACAGCTCTAGTGCTGCCCATTTTTCAGCGGCTAACATTTAGGATCCTAGTCTAAATTTGGAATCACTAAAAAAAGGCATGTATCCAAAAGCAAAGGTTTTATCTTCCTCTGTTCAATCCTAGGGGAAGGACAGGTGCGGGATGAGACTATTTAAGCCTGTGTCTACTTGCACAATCTTTCATCTCACTCCTTCAAAATGTTCATCCCTCTTGATTGTGAGGGTTATATATAAACCTTCCACTATCATCCTACTCTAACCTCTTTGCATCATATAGCCCAGATTCATGGTGGATGCGTTAATCTAGTTTCAGCATAAACATTGCCCTTCACTGGCAGCAAAAAAGTTCCCTCATCTTTAGAATTCCATTGTACATTTCTCACTCGAGGGATAATCCCTGTTTTGCTTTGTTGAATTAGAGACTAACTTCTCTGGCTCTTTCACTGAATTTTCTGGAGCACTGTCATAATTAGCGCCCCCCCCCCCCAAGGGTTTTTTCACATTGATGTACTAAAATTGTTGCCTAAAATAACATTGATTCCTTGAAATCTGTTAGTATTTTAGGTGATGTTGATATTCCTCTTGTTTATCTATTGCTGAATAACATTTCCACCATCTCTGGCATCCTTCATCTATACTGAACTGGCCAGTGTCCACCTTTAGCATTCATGAGTGAATATACTTTGCTCTGGTGATGTGTGGTTGATTAAGCTAATTCCAGTGTGGAGCTTTCTTGTCCTTTCTGTGGTTTCCATGCTACTTAACATTCTGCAAACTCTGTCACTTTTATAATGATGTCATTTGTTTCTCTTCTGCAGTCTTTATTATTTTCTCTTTTGGTAATACCGGAATCCTGTATATTGGATGCTGCAAAGGCTGAATGCTTCTGTGTAAAGTGCTTGGGAGATTTCTCCGCTTTTAATAAATGTACCTAGGTCAGTTAAAATTTGTACCTTGGACAACTCTCCTTGTCCTATTTCTTCCTGCACACTGGCTTCATTAAGATGAGAGTTTACGTTATGAATCTGGGCAAAACATTCCAATCATAAGGTTTATGTGCTCACTAACATTGACTGAAAGAAGCAGTTTCTCTGTGGTATACTCTTCCTTAATGTTCTGCTTTCAGCTCTCATTCATCTAATGGTGTAATGATTGTGTCATCCTAGAGTTTCATTAGATTGTATCTGGTTCATAATTTTGCTACTCCAGTTGATATAATACTAAGATAGTTTATGTAAGCCTTCACATACATCACTGTCTATTGGGAAGTCCATCTCTTGTGGTGGCCTGTGATTTTCTTTGCACTGTTTCAATAAATGAATGCTGAATTGTATCTGTGTATTGCATGGATCTTTTATAGGGATGGGGTCACACTGCTATTGTTTCTGCTGAATTCAGAGTTTACCATAATTGTGACAGGTGCCAAACCTAAATAGAAGGTATGTGGATAACACGCATATTTCACCAGTTAGGAGCATGAAACATTAGACATGAGGATACCTACCAGAAAGCATGGGTTAACCTGCACCAAGCAGTAGTTACACCCTAAACACATTGTTAGATAGATTAGATGTACCAGGTTGGTCTTTATCTGCTCATAATTATACTATGTCATTTTACTTTGCATAATTTGTTTTCATTTCAACAATTTGAGATAACAGGCCATCGGGCACCAAATCTGAGCAAGTGTAAAAATGTGGAGGATGTGGCAGTTGAACCCTGGTTCCTGTGTCCCCAGGCAAGCACAGAAACCATTAGGTCACACTGTCACTGCCATGTTGAGAGACAAGGGGTTGTAGGAGTGTCACCAGCCGCCCAAATGGAGCAGAGATGGACCTGTCCAGAGGTGGGAAGAGGCAGAGAAAAAGTGTCGGCCCGTCAACCACCTGGTGGAAGCAGAAAGGCCTCCCACCTGGTGGCAGGGACCAAGACCTCTGTTTGTAGAGACTGTGAGAGATAAGAACAGGCCATCGAGCACCAAACCCAAGCAAGTGTAAAAATATAGAGGAGGTGGGAGTTGAACCCTAATCCCTGTATCTTCATACAAGCACAGAAACCACTAGCCCACACTGTCACTGCCATGTTGGGAGACAAGAGGCGGTAGGAGTGTCACCAACTGCCCCAATGGTGTCTAAAGGTGGGAAGGGGCAGAGAAACAGTGTCAGTCCATCAACCGCCTGGTAGAAACAGAAAGGCTCCCATCCTGGGGTGCAACACATGTGTCCTTACAGACAGGCCCAGAGAAACCCAGGACAATGACTGCAGAAACAGAGTGTATAGGTCAGGCAGCCTAGCAGAGAGACAGATCACACCTGTATGATTAGGCCACCTGGCTATTGTTAGCCCAGGCCATACACCAGCTTGGAGGTCAGATAGCCACACATGCTTTATGGCCAGTTGTAGCATAGCATGGTGCTGTCTAGGGAAGTGCTGTCTGGGAGATGTCTGCTCACTGGGACAGTGACCTGCCAGCCATGGAAGCATGAATGCGAGTGTGCAGCTGCAAGGGCACATTAGGGTGGTGTTCACATGAGCATGCATTGATAGAGTGCATAACTCTGTCCACAGATGCTTCCTTATCATGAGGGACACAGAGGCCTACCGTGTCCACTACAAGACCATCAGGTGCATGAGGCCGAGGCTCCTTCTGAGACTGAGGCAGCAGCTGGAGCGAGAGCAAGATGAGTGTTCATGTGCACTGCTGTCCTGCAAGCCATGTCCCCACATATACCCAAGACACGCCAAAACATGGGAAGACCTGGCCCAGAGGACACCTGACCATACACCACCTGATGCACATTGCCTGCATGACCTCACCGTGAAGGTGTACAAAGCAGCTGTGTGCCTTAGGAGCAAAGCGGTGACACATGAGAGTATCCGCAAAGCATGTTTGTGGCCACACCGACATGGGCTTATGGCCAGAGCTGTGCATGGGACCACCGCAGGGTCCTGAGAGGGGGTAGATGGGAGCATCCCAGAGTGGGTACATGTGGGAGACACCAACAACAGCTTTGTGCCTGTTGCACAGCATATGTGTTGCAGCACCCTCCCGAGACATGGTGTGACACAGGAAAACATGTCTGTAGGGCCAGAAACATGGCACATCAGTAATCAACACAGTCTGGAGATAAAAATAGGGTCCTGCATATTAGCAACCACTGGCAATGCTAATGGTGAATGTGAGGCAGATGGTGTGGGTGCCTGCATGCCAATTGGCCAACACCCATCCCCAATACATCAAGCAAAGGACAAGCACGTAACCTCCCTTAGATAACATTGTACTGTTGTAAGATAAGGGTCATTAACACAGCCTCAAAGCAAGGGCTGCAAACCACACAACATCTCCCACAGACTATGCCTGCAAAGCACACTTACATATGGTGGATGACACAGCACATCAGCAGGAAACCTACACAGTGTACTGCACAGCCCTATAACCCATCGCTCACAGCAACGCCATTCACACAGCACCCTGCCCACATGGCGCGCAGCAGCCTCATTGTGCATATGGAGAACAGATGAATACAAGAGGTTGTCCAAAATGCTGTGAGTTGATAGAGGATATCTCATATGCCTACCTGCTGTCACCCAGAAAGGTACATATTCTCAACCAAAGTGGCAGTGGCCAGAACACAAATCCAAAACCCATGAACCCACACATGGGACACCGACAGCAAAGACAATACTGGTAAGCATCAGAGACTGCCGGTGTGACTGCTGAAATGAGGGTGATATACACAGAATGTGATGGCGGGGTGCACAGACACACAATTAGGAAACTCCCATTGCTGTGATTGGGCCTGTTTGTGAATCCCAGCCTGAAAGCATATGTATTGTCCTGTGTTCCCTCACAGCATATGAAAGGTGAAAAGCCACGGCCCTGTGTAACTGATCTGTGAAATGACATTCTAGCCTGTGTGTGCACCTTCTGGGGACCCAGTGAGTGCCACTGTAAACCACATATGACAGGCACTCATTGTAGAGGTGCCAGTATCTACATGCATGTGCCATGGTAGCACAGGTACTGTCACCATGACAGCATTATAGGTGTATGTATAGTACAGGTCCATACAACTAAATATCATGTTGTCCCCCCCCCCCCCCATCGGTATAGTGCTGCCAACCACTATGGTTTCTTGAGTCCCCTGTGAGAATGGCCCTAAAGGTAAGTGGTGAATGTCGGACCGTACAATACTGAATCAGGTCATGCACCACCTGTGGCAGTAACCATAGAGGCCAGGGATTGGGAGTGCATATTATATGATGATTGGTCCATGGGATCATCCAACCATACCTAGAATGGACAGGGTTGGATCCTGAGCACCACTGTACAGATGTTGGTATGAGCAATGCCAGGTTCTGAGGGTCAACCCCGGTAGGGCAACCCCAGAGGAAGGGGGACAGGTTGTCAGTACAGGGTATGGGTCCAGGATGTGGAGACAAGCGGAACATACAAGGAGTATGCAGCTTATGCTGTGTGCCACATATGAACCATGTTGGGTCAACTCTGGGGGGGGGGGTATGGTACATGAGGGCCTGCATCCCAAGCAATGCATGGGACAGCATGCATCACCTCAGCAGACAACAGACACTGGAAGGGTAGACACAGTGACAGTGCTGTAAGATGCAGCCCACTGAAGGCTTTGTGTGCAGCACACAGTAGCATGCACTGGTGAGTCACAGCCATCTGGGAGAAGCATAGTGCAGGCACAAGGGATGTGTTGGATGCACACCAGATGATGCCTTCATGGGGCACTGTGACAGCACCAGCTGAAGCAGTGTCCCTCTGCCATAGGCACCGGCACTGTTCAGCCACAGTGACAGTGATGTGAGCCGTGACTGGTAGTGCTGAGTGTCCCCTGCCCCATAATCAGTTGGACAATGTGTGTCAGGCCCACCATGGGGATGGTTACTGCCCTATATGCAGGGAGTGCGGACACTAGCAGAAGTGTTTGTGGCCCTGATAGCCATGGAGCTATGGCTCAATGGCCATGCAGGCAATATGAGACGCATGTGTGGATGACCCCTGTGCTGACATGTGAACAGGTCATTTGGTAGGCAAACAGTTCTGTGACTATCACCACCCTCTTCCCTAGGGGGCCCCATGCTCTATGGCACAGGCATCTCTGCACAGCATGGTAACAGGGCATCCTGGACATGATCCATGTGGTGGCTGACATGGGAGAACAAGTTGCTAGGGTCAATGTGCATGTGGCTGACTGTGGGATACACAGAACACATGACTGATGATGCCCCTTTGCATCCCTCACATAGCCATCCCAGTAGATGACTCACTACCCCCAGCACCAGATGAGTCTGAGGCAGAGGAAGAAGGGGAGGAGGAGGAGGAGGATGCCAGAGAGACGGAGGTGGTGGAGGAGGCAACAGTGCCAGATGAGACTTTGGACATCTGTGTGGCTATGACAGGGGGGACAGGCATGTGTGGCAATGCAGAGAACCTCCCCATCTACTCTAGATCCCACATCTTGGCATGTCATCAAGCCCTGCCTCAGCAACAGACACAGGAATTGCCACACCAATAGTCCTTCTCCAGCCCCCCACCTGTGTCAGGCAGCAGTGATGATGGGTACATTCTGCTGACACTGATAGCACTACCACATGCAGGAATGGCAGCATGGACATACAACCCCACATTGGTGGGGGCATGGTCCCCAGACAGCAATGGAAACATATGACCAGCAGGAGCCCATACCAGGGGGAAACATATGACCAGCAGGAGCCAATACACCCATGAGTGGGGGTCAAGGAGTGCCACATGCTCGAACACAAGAGATGGGACAGTCCCAGGAGGCCCTGGCCACATGTCCCTTTGAGAAGGGTAAGCTAGAGGGAGGACACATGAGTGATGTCCAGAGGTGCTGAAAGTGCATATGAGGGATTCCTTGAGGAGGGTGAGTTGAGGGAGATGGTTAGCAGAGGTAGAGCTCTGCACAGCACAAGGATGGGCACGGCTGTTAGCATGCACAGAACTGGGTGTGTCCCTCTTGAGGATGGAGGTGTGTGTGCAGTTCAGGCCATGTCTGCATCCATGGATGTGTGTGTATCCAGTGAGGGGGGTGGCAATTGTGTGGATGTGTGCATTCCAGATGTGAAGGGTAGCATGTGTGAGGAACTGGGGATGGAGGCAGACAAGGGTGTGTGTGCACATGATGTGGGTGGTGGGTTGGGTGCACCTGTGTGTGTGGGTGTGCAAAAAGAGGAGTGTAAGACTGTTCCTGAGAGGGGGTGAGCGGAGAGGTGAGGGTGGCGGTGGGTGAGAGGGGCATGCACATGGAGTGGGGGGTGTAGTGCATGCAGCAGTGTGTGTGCCAGTGGGAGAGAGTGCCATACATCCCAGTGTGATTGTGGGCATTGGGGGGGGGGCATGGCAGAGGTGTGAGTACATATCCAGGGGTGGAGGTGGATGTGTGCTTGGAGGGGGCAAGGGACACAATGGCTACCAGTGGGTGGGTGGAGAACTCTGGTATAGGTACTCAATGGTCTGTGATTGGGCAAAGGGGTTGCAATGTGGTGGCCAGGCCAGGGGATCAACAGCAGCATGTAGGCATTTGTAGGCATTGGGAAGGGCCCACCCATACCACCCATACCACCCACACCATCCACATCACCTACAGAACCTCTGCCACCCTGGTTGCCATAGGGCAGCTATTCCGTTCAATATTCTAAACTCTGCAACTTGGAATCTTCCAATGTTATCACTATTAAGAACACGGGTCTCAGATAAAACTCGCAGCACAAAACCATGGACATATGGACAAACTTTCTTCCGCGCTGTTGTTGTCAGAGATTCATTGATTCACCAGTTGAGCAAGACACATGAAAAGGTGGCTACGTGGGCAGCATCTCATCACTTGTCAATTGGGCAATTCCCTGAAGAAACTACCAGAGTGAAACGCTTGGGGTGCCTGAGAGAAGGCGTCGGGATTGACCAAAATCATTGTGATTGACAAAGGTTTTCAAGCTAAGTGAAAATTTTCTCAGCTTATGAATGGATTTACAATGATGTGGATATAATTAATAATTTTAAGCTGGGTATCATTATACATAATTATGAAAATTTATAGAAACGGGTCCTTGATGTGAGAACTAGCACTTTCAAAGGGCTATATGTCCATGGTTTTGTGCTGCGAGTTTTATCTGAGACCCGTGTTCTTAATAGTGATAACACTGGAAGATTCCAAGTTGCAGAGTTTAGAATATTGAACGGATTGGCTTATCTGAGGATTTATGCGATAATCGTTCAAGAAGTTCATGACTAATTTTACTAGTGTTTGATAGTGCAGCTATTGGCAAGCATGCATGCTGATCTGCCAGCACTGACGCATGAGGTCAGACAACAGCACAGGGGAAGGCAGCAACATCAGGGCGGTAGGGGAGGGGAACATGGCCAGAAGTAAGCATGTAGGTGATGTGCACAGTGGACAGCTGTGGCAGGGTCCACATCGTCTGGGCACACAGTGCTCATATGTATGTGGCTCAGTTGCCTAATGCACCAAGAACCATGGGCCACATTGTGATGATGCATGCAGTATGTGCATTGTTTGTTTGTCCTGTTGGCACATGTAGGCACCTGTTGTGCTGTGGTTCACAATGCTACCTTGTGCATTAGGTCCTGCATGTAGTGGCACACCATCCTCCTCCTCCTCTGCAGGTGGCTGGTCTACCCCCATAGGCATTGGTTGTCTCCCCTGCAGCATGTAGTTGTGGATCATGCAGCATGCTAAGAATATCTGGCAGATCTCATAGAGCAGATTCCCTCTGGGACAGTTCAGGCAGCAGAACCTGCTCTTAAGCTAGCCAAATGTGTGCCCAATGACGCTGTGTGTTTGTTGGTATGCACGGTTGTACCTTTCCTCTGCAGCTGTACATGGGTAGACAATGGGCATCATCAGCCATTCACAAAGAAGGTATCCACGATTACCTGTAGGAAGGGGGAGAATATCAGGTCAGTTAGAACATCATGTGTATTGGGCCATTATGTGGCTGTGTAGTACATGGCTCATACTGTAACATGAACATGGTGTGGGTGTGCATGACCCTGTATATATCACACTTACCATGCTGTGTCCCACATCACCATGGGCAGGCACTTACTGTGCACACATTATCCACAGATGTGCATCTATTCCCATGGCGAGCCCTGGGACATGCACCTTTTACCAACCCAGTTGACAATGTGCTCTAATGTCAGAGGGTGGGGGGTCTGCAGGTCTGGTGGTGCACATGGGCAATATTTCCTACAGTGTGGGGTGTGGTGGGGCTTCATACATCACTGTCCCTGCTGCGGTCAGCCTGTCATTGTGTTGACAGCAAAATAAATGTGTTGCATATCACACATCCTGTTGCCATGGTCTGTTTGTCCATAATTCAGCAGGCTCATGCTCAGTTACAGACATTTGCACTTACACGAGGTGATGGGAGGCAGGACACATGCCTCATCAGGGCACTGGTTCCATTACATTCCTATGCTTGCACTCTACAGCCATGCCAGTACGGCCTTTGTGTTGGCTGCTGCTTTTTCTAAGTCCTGTGCTTTTTCATGTCTTCTGCTGGTCTAAGTTGCATGTTTATATTCCCTTCCCTGAACGTACATGGTCGCACATGGAATCGCAGTTGCATGTTCAGCACCGCAGGCACGCCCCCACCATGCCTCCATTTTATACGCTCTAGGTAATATGTCTATACAGCATATATGTTCACGTATCAGTGTGTACATAATGCCAGTTTGCACGTACATGGCTCCTGCACATAAATATGACTTATTCGTGGTTCAGAATGACCCCCATACTGTTTGTGTAGCAGCAGATATTTGTATATCACATTATGGTTTGGATAAAATTGCTTTTCCAAAGTGTCCGAACATTTTGCAGGGTTTTCCCCAGTTTAATAGCCTGCAGTATGTTCCCATTCCTTCTGTGCTACCATCATTGTATAAAACATGCATTGTGTCTTGCAAAATGTTTGAGACTAATGATTGAAATCTGAATTGTAATCAAGACTAAGAAATATGTCTCTCTGAGTTGGGGTTTTGGTCTGTGTCATTACCTGGCACAAATTGTTCACTTTAAATTCAGATTTTATATTTTGCCTCACATACACATCCTAAAGTTGATTATATAATAAAAATAGAAAGATTTTAATGAGGGAGGCCGAATGAAAAAATACCGCAAAACTTGCTGACTGTGATATTGAGTGGTGTATTCTGGATAGTACTGGTGAATGTCATTGTAGACTATCTGGATTGTGCCGAGACAGTCCAGAGGTGCACCTGGGGTAGCGTGGGAAAGTATCTAGAAAGAAACATAGGCCATATGGTCTCTATCCGCCATAATCTTTTTATGAAGTCTGCCCATCTATACCAACTACTGAGTTTTACAGTCCCTGTTTTCCCTTAGAAATTCTCTGTGTTTCTCCCATGCTTTATTTAAATCAGACACGGTCCTAGTCTCTACCACCTCCCCTGGGAGGCTATTCCATGCATCTACCACTCTTTCAGATTGTTCCTAAGTCTTTCATCTTCATCCTATGCTTCTTTGTTGGAGACATCAATGCTGAACATTGATATTACAGTATCTAGATAACTTAGGAGAGCTATGTGGCTAGATATCCAGATATGGGCTGAAAATGACTGCTATCTGGGTAGCACTAGCCGGCCATCTCTCATTCTGAATATTCAGTGTTAGTCAAAATCCAAATAATGGCACTGAATATCCAGATATTATTTAAACATTGAGCCTCTTTTTAAAAAAACACTGACTTTGGAGTTTAAATATTACCCCAACTCTGTATACTGCAATGGTTTCTTAATGGTCATTTTGTTGTGTTATAATGCAGTACTCACGAGGGTAATTTTCCAAGTCATTTACCAGAGTGAGGCGCAGACAAGTAAACTGCCTGTCTGAGCATTTCTCTCCCTCGATCTGCCGTGTTTTGGTAGATTATAAAAATAATACTATGAACTTGAAGTTTCATATCTATGCACAATATTTTCCAGTATAGGTTTGCCTGTTTTAAATGCATATGCAAAAAAAACCATGCAGATCAGTTCACAAAGGGAAAATATGTAACATAATAACATAGTATATGACGGCAGATAAAGACCAGTATGGTCCATCTAATCTGCCTCATAAGGTGACTAGAGTAGTTGTAACCGCCTCTCCGTGCAGGTCATCGCCCTCTATGCCTTTGTTTAGGGTTGTACCTGCTGCTCCGTGCAGGTCACCCACTTTACAGTACTTGTTGAGGTATAAAAATATTTACAGCTATTTTTTTCATCCTCTTTCTATAAAGGGATCCACTGTATCTTCCCTGAGACATTTTGAATTCTATCACTGTATTTGCCCCCATCACCTCCATTGGGAGGCATTCCAAGCATCCACCACTTTTTGAATGAAAAAGTATTTCCTGTTATTGCTTTTAAGTTTACCTACTTGCAGATTCAATTCCTCTAGTTATACAGCTTCCCCTTCTTTGAAAAAGGTTTGTTGGTTCATTAATCCCCTTTAAGAATTTAAAGGTCTGTATCTCTCCTGTCCCTCATCTCCTCTAGGGTATACATATTTAGGTCTTCAGGTCTCTTCTTATATGTCTTCTGGTACAGACTCTAAATCATGTTGGTTGCCTTCTTCTGAACCGTTTCAAGCCTTTTTATATCCTTTTAGATATAGTCTCCAAAACTGAACACAATACTCCAAGTTAGTCCTCACCAATGACTTATACAGGGGCATTGATACCTCCTCCTTTCTGCTGGTTATTCCCCTGGGTATACAACTCAGTATCTTTCTGGATCTAGCTTCTGCATTGTTTCACTACTTTGAGATCCTCAGACACTATCACTCCAAGGTCCTTCTCCTGACCTGTGCACACCAACCTCACATCCCCTATCACATACAAGTCCTTTGGATTTTTGAATCCCAAGAGCATGATTCTTCACTTCTTCACACTGAATCTTAACTGCCAAGCATTAGACCACTCTTCCAGTTTTTGTAGATGTTTCTTCATGTTGTCTACTCCTTTAGTAGAGTCCATTCTGGTGCAGATTTGCATGCTGTTACTCACCTTCCTGTCTTCCGAATGAGTTCCATTTACCATCACCTTCTGTTGTCTGTCTGTCAACCAATTTCTGTTCCAGTCCACCACCTTGGGACCCATCCCCAGGCTGCTCAGTTTATTGATAAGGCTCCTCTGGGGAACGGTATCAAAGACGTTGCTGAAAGCAAGGTAGATCACATTCATTGCATCCTCTTGATCTAGTTCTATGGTCACCCAGTCAAAGAATTCAATCAGACTTGTTTGACGTGATCATCCTTTGGTAAAACCAAGTTGTCTCAGATCAGGCAACCTATTGGTTTCTAGAAAGTCTACTTTCTTTCTTTTTTTAGTGCCTCCATTACTATTCCTGCCACTGAGGTAAGTCTTACCAGCCTATAGTTTGTCACCTCTTCCCTATTACCATTTTTGTGAAGAGCTACCACATGAGACCACCTCCAATCCTGCGGAACCTCTCCAGTAAATACAAATATAGTATTTCCCTCTTTAAATTTAGTATTGGGGTAAAGTGTGCCCAGGGACTTTTACACCAAGGCAATCAGTTTGGATTTGTGATATAATTAATTGCCTTTTCCAAATCCAAGCTCTAGGTGAACAATAAGCTGGTACAGAAGTTATTGCCCCGTCTAAGCTTACTTTTACTAAAGCCTGCAAAGGATTTGCAATTAACACACCAAATAAGCACATGTTAATTGCAAAACTTCCCTGTTAGTTGTCAGGGTGCAGTATGTTTCCAGCAGCTAACGTGTTATAGGCCACTCCAACATGTTTTCAGCTAAGGCTGGTTCACTTATCGACTTCCATAGAGTTGTCAAAAAAAACCATTTCAGAAGCCACATTGCCTTTGAACACACGGCAATTGCCCTGGCACTACTGGTAATGCGCTCTCCACATCCACTCTCCACCCGTTCTCCACCCCATCCTACAATTGCTAATTAACAGGCATTTTACCATGCAGTGGCAAACATACTTGCGCATTAGTGTTCCTGATTGGAGAATGAGTTTTCATGCATTAGAAATTATGTTAACCAGCTAACAAGCTTTAGTAAAAAAGGACCCTAACTTGTATCTGAGGCAAAGTTTGCAAAGAATATGCGTGAGAGAAGCAATATTTGAACCTTTGCCTTTTGGTCCTCATATCTACACCCTCCACTGGGAGACTATTCAATGGATCCACCACTCTTTCCATAAAGAAATATTTCCGCAAATCACTCCTGAATCTATCCCCCTTCACCCTCATCCCATGTCCCTCGTAGCAGAACTTGCTTTCAATTGAAAGAGGCTCTCCCCCTGAACATTTCTGCCATTCCCATTCCCCTGGTCCCCACGCTCCGCTATCTTGGCGTCACCCTGGACTCGGCCTTATCCTTCCACGACCACCTGTCCTCCATAATCCGTCATTCTGTTATGCCAGATCCGTGCTGTCTGCCCCTTTTTTTGCCGCCTCCTCCCTGATCACCCTTCTTCTTTCCCTAGTAATAAATAGGATTCATTATTGCCCTTGCTGGTCTCCCACAATATGAACTATTGAAACTCCAACTTTTACAGAATACAGCAGCCTCCGTTGTCACACACGCCTCCCACACATATCAAGTCACACCTCTGCTCATTCACAGGATACAGTTTAAGGTCTTAACTTTTGTACACACAGCCATCCACACCGGCTCACCTCAGTATCTTTCCAATTTCGTTCATCTTCACACCTCCCACCGCTCGCCAGACATATTCATGCAAACCATATGTCTCTCCCCTCCCTGTCCTTAGCCCATCTAGAATCTACCCACAACTCCGCTTTTTTCTTCCTTGGCCGCAAACTCTGGGACTCCTTTCCCCTGGACCTCCAGCTAGAACATTCCTTTACCCAGTTCCAATCACTGTTAAAGACTCACCTCTTCTGCATCGCCTTCAATCTCCCCTCCCCCTCCGCCCCCACCTGAGGCATTCCGTCCCTCTCCTGATCTCTCTTTCTCTTATGCCCTGTCCCCTTTCCCTCCTGCTTCCTGTCTTCTTCTGTCCTCTTGTCTTCTTTCTCTCCTGTCAAAATTATGGCATTCCTTTCCTTTTCCTGGCAGTATGCTTTTATACTTTGTAAACCACTCTGATGTGCTTTCATAGAGTGGTATATCAAGGAATGAAATAAAGATAAAGAATACATAGGGCCAGTGGAGCTATTTTACAAATCTACATGTGGGAAAAATCAACAAAGGAATCTCAGCAGCTTACACATGTAAGTGCCAACACGTCTATGTCATTGTACAACTTACATTTGTAAATGCCGGCACTTATATGTGTATGACAGCCATTTTACAAACCTACATGTATAAAGGTCACCAATTGACTACATATATCACTGGCTTTATTTCATTTCAACTTGAAGTGGTAATAAACCAAGGGGGATTAAGGAGGATAAACTTCTTAATCTCTCCTGTAAAGATCTAGCTGAGCTGAACACTTTTTCAAAACTTATACCTGCCAGAGAGCAGCTGTAAATCCCAGCATGGAGAATTTTGGTCATGCACATGCTTTATTTATTTATTTGAGGTTTCTTTATACCGTGCTCTTTAAAATCAGCTCGGTTTACCGTTAAAACAGATTTATACAGTGCGGTGCGGCGGCATCCGTACTGTAATTACAAAGAACATGGATTACAACTTGGCTAACTGGGGAAACTATGTACAGGCTACTCAGTAACAGGTTACTCAGTTAAGTAACTATATACAGGTGTGTCAGTTGGGCCAGTGGGGGGGGGGGGGGGCGGCGACATGGCTGCTTGATGGCTATTTACAACAAATTGTGTGCTATATACAAGATTGTGAATTATTTACAAATTGTATGCCATATACAGCTGTATAACAGGTGTCTGGAAGCGTTAGTGGGCAGGGCTGGGACTGCTTGTTGCTGCTGGGTCAAGGGTGCTGTAATGGTGGATGCGTGAGGATGCATGTTGTGTGTCTTCGTTGTGGGAGTAGTGCTGGAGAAAGAGGTGGTATTTCAGAGCCTTTCTGAACTGGGTGAGGTCAGTTATGGAGCGTATGTTGGGCGGAAGGGCATTCCAGCATGTGGGTGCGTAGAACACAAAGGCCCTGTTTCGTGTTGCTTGCGAGCACTTTGTAATCTTGCTCGGGATGTTCAGAGTGTTGACAGCGGCTGACCGTCTGGCTCCGTTTGGTGGGGTGGTGAGGATGAGGTCCATGATAGCGGTTGAGGTGAGCCCGTTGATGGCCTTGAACGTCGTTAATAGGATTTTGAATGTGAGCCTGCAGTAGACCGGCAGCCAATGTAGGTGTTTCAGGATAGAGGTTATATGGTCCCTCCTGGCAGCTCCGTGTAATATTCTGGCGGCTGCATTCATTGCGAGCTGCAATGGATTCAGTGTACTTTTTGGGAGTCCCTGTAGAATCGAGTTGGCATAATCGAAGTGGGGGATTACTAAAGCTTGATAGACTGTTCGGAAGTCCTCCGGCTTGAGCAGGGGTCTAAGATGCCGGATCGTCCTTATTTTGTTTTATATTGCTTTGCCGGTATTGTTTACGTGGGCTTTCTTGTCCAACTGTTGGTCTAAGATGACTCCGAGGTAGCGGATCGTAAGTTTGCTTTGGAGCTCCGCGCCTCTTACCGTTAGTGACACGGGGGGGGGGGGTAAAAGCTGGGTTCCTGGAGATGAATAGTGCCTCAGTTTTCTTGAAGTTTATTCTGAGGTTATGCGTGTGGAGCCACTCATTAACGGTGTTGAAGCAGGTGGTTAGGGGTGAGAAGTCCAGATGGTTGGTTGAAAATGGCATTACCTATGTGGAATGCATGTGTAGATTTTGGACCTAATCAGGCCACACCCTAATCACAGCTCTGATACGCTTCCTTGCCATTTCAACCTATTGTAGACATTCATGTGCTAATTTAACCCTTTCTAAAATCTCCATTTGCACATTGTGAGAAGGAAGAGAGTAGGGGAAGTCATTGAGGAATTAGATGAGAGTTCCTGACTCTGTTAAGCTGAAGTAAATTGTGAAAGAATCCCTGCTATGCATGAAGCAGTTCCTTTGAGGCATGGGGGAAGGGCAAACCACTGAAGAGAGCAGGGTGACTTGGCTGAAACCCTACATAAGGCTAGATGGGATGAGAAACAAATTCCCATGGAAGAGTGTAATTTACACTCCGGATCCACACAAGAGAGCCGATGCCCTCCAGGTGAACCTGTGCCGCGTAGACCAAAAGAAGTAGAAGAAACTGAGCACAGCATGGAGGTAGACACTAACAGTCTCAACCTGGCTGATGTGAAAAATGAGCTAATGGATTACCAGGAGGTCTGCCAATGTTGCCCAGGGGAGGCATAGCCCAGTCCATAGGAGCCAATGAGACTGTTCAGAAGACGTGGGTGGCATCACCTGTGATAGCATGCATGCCATTTCCTCATATAAATGCTAAATTTTACATGTGGAGATTACAAATAAGGCTTCTAAAATAACCCCCTGTAGTAAAAAGATACCTTTAGATGCCTACATACAGTTTGTACAATAAACTTTTTTTCTAGCAGTAGGTTATTGAGTTTTGTTGTCCACATTCCTCGCTTAGACATTTTAGTGTATTGTTTATTGGTCAAACTGGACACCTGAAAATATCTCTAACCAGAGTGATCAGGGGCATAATTATTAGTTTTGCAGAAATAAGGACATTCTCATATGGGTTATATTTCTGCAACAATATAAGGACATTCTGGATGGGGATACAGAGAGGGGTTATTTATTACACTTGTAAAACTGCCTCTCCAGCCAAGGGCTCTAGGTGGATAACAAAATGTGCCTCATAAAATTATTATGTGGATATCAGTTGCAATTGTGGAAGATATTTCTGCTATAATAAGAAACAGTTAAATTGTTTACCCTCCTTGACCTAATGCAACTGTTATACTAGTGGGAATGTCCTGGTCAATTTAGGGTTGGTCTATCAGGCAGTGTAGTGGATTGTGAGGAAAATTTATTCACCGTAAATTTAGGAATCCTCTTTGTGCACTGCATGCAGTCCTGTACCTGATTTCCAGTTTAATTCATACATAATCTTTCTGACCTTTATAACTTTTGTTCTAGGGTGTTTTGATTACTGGAATTCCCTCTATTGTAGCCTGAAGTCCTCTTCTACTAAATGCTTGCAGCTGCTGCAGAGCACTCTCAAACTCTGGTACAATGGCCGCTAATTCAACCATCTCAGCCCCTTGCTGATAGATCAGCACTTGCTACCTGTCTTATCTAATATTAAACAAAATCCTGTCAATATATATGTGACACAGCATGTTTTTTTAGATTAACTAGATTAATTAAATGCAATGGGGTCCATATTCACTGGTGATTATCCATGCTTATAAGGTGCCTAGCTGCCTTCAGTGAAATTAAAACTAGATATTCAATGCTGGAACCTATCTGGCATCCGGCGCTAAATATCCAGTTTTGCCAGCGGTCGCAGCAGCTATGTGGTCAGTGGCAATATTCAGTGATTAACAGGATAGCTAAATCACATAAAGTTAGGAGAGCCATTGACTTGTCCTATATTTATGCAGTTTAGCTATCCAGTTAGTGACTGAATGTCACCACTGACTGGGTAGCTGCCATGTCTACCCTTGCTCCACCCACAATTTACCCCTGCTCCACCCATAGTCTGCCCCAGGTTTAACTGGATGTCTTTCCTGCAGTCTGCGGGACTATTTAGCAGCGCTCTCTGGATTCTACCACTGAATATCGGGATCACCAGGATTTAACTGGTTAGCAGGTCCTGCAAACTGGCTAATCCCTTTTTAATATTGACCCCAACATGTATATTCTGCCACAAAATGTGCCGAAGCAGCAGCATTGAATATATGCATAGAGTGGTGAGCACCACCACTGCACAGATAGCTATATGAACAAGAAACGGAATAGAACCATTATCATGCCTTCACCCCACACTCACACTACTGGGATAGTGCTGGCATGATGTATAATAATTTTCAGTACCCATCTGTGGCCCCACCCATCCCATCTTTCATGACTGGAAGGATATTTGCTCCTTAGAGAAAAATAATTGGTGGAATATTTTCTTTTTGCATGCAAATATGAAGCTATTTCAACCAAAAATATAGAAAATTACAGGAAATTTGGAATCATATGGATCATTATGTATCTCAGTTGTATTCTTTGCAATTATTTTGTGTTGAATCATAGATAGAGAATATACAGTAATATGGTTTATGTTTATGTTTATTACATTTGATATACCGCTCAGGCCAAAGCATTAGAGCGGTTTACAATACTACATAAATGATACTGAAAATATGAAAAGAACGCCATTAACAAGATAGGACAGAGTAAGAGATAGTGATAGTCAAAGAAATAGAAGAGACAAGAGGAAAGGTTCATTATAACACCAGAGAGGCAGAATATCATACCACCACAGCTCAGTCCTTCCAAACAGACTTGACCATAATCGCTACTCATCACAAATTCAAGCCAGGCAGGAAATACGCCGCAGAAATGGCTCCTTATAAACCTCTGCTGCCTGGATATACTTGACAGAAGCAGATGAGGCAGAGCTCTCACTCACAGCCTACGACGCCGGCATCATACCTCCACCGTCCCGCTCGTCGTGGCATGCAAACCATATACAGCAGATAACCCGGTCCCGCATGGTGTCATCTCAGATCAGCTAATGGAAATTATATAAAATAATTCTTAGTAATTCATTAAAATATATAAATACAAAAAGAAGCAAGGCATGACCCCCCCCCCCTAGAACTTTCTAAAGGGGAAAATTTAAGGGGTCACCCCTTAGTGAGCCTCTTTAGAACAGCTTTGTACAAGCATACTTAGTTTATACTACTATTTTTGCAATAGGGAGGATGGTGTCTTATAATTGTTTTAAGTAGATTTTCAATTATCTTCTTCCTTGGGTTCCCGCTATTAGTTGGATGAGATAACATTCCTTACTATCAGCCGTACAGTGATAGAAACATAGAAACATAGAAGTATGATGACAGAAAAAGACCACATGGCCTATCTAGTCTGTCCTTCCATATCAACAACTACAACAGTCCCCTTTTTACCTTTAGAGATCCTCTGTGTTTGTCCCATGCTTTTTTGAATTCAGTTACTGTCCTCATCTCTACAACCTCCACTGGGAGACTATTACATGGATCCACTACTCTTTCCGTAAAGAAATATTTCCGCATATCACTCCTGAATCTTTCTCCCTTCACCCTCATCCCATGTCCCCTCGTAGCAGAACTTGCTTTCAATTGAAAGAGGCTCTCTCCCTGAACATTTATGCCACGGAGGTATTTAAACATCTCAATCATATCACCTCTATCCCGCCTTTCCTCTAAGGTGTACATATTAAGATCCTTCAGTCTGTCCTCATATGCTTTATAATGAAGACCACTAATCATTTTAGTAGCCACCCTCTGCACCGACTCCATCCTGTTAACATCCTTTTGAAGGTGTGGTCTCTAGTATTGCACACTATACTCCAAATGAGGTCGCACCAAAGACTTATAGAGAGGCATTATCACCTCCTTTTTTCTGCTAGCCATTCCTCTTCGTATGCACCCAAGCATCCTTCTAGCTTTTGCCGTCGCCTTTTCTACCTGTTTAGCTACTTTAAGATCATCAGACACAACCATGCCTAGGTCCTGCTCTTCTTTAGTGGACAAAAGTACTTCACCCCCTATACTATATTGCTCCCTTGGATTGCTGCAGCCCAAATGCATGACCTTACATTTTTTAACATTAAATCCCAGCTGCCAAATTCTAGACCATTCTTCAAGCTTAGCTAGATCCCTCCTCATGTTATCTACACCTTCCTGGGTGTCTACTCTATTGCAGATTTTGGTATCATCCGCAAAGAGGCAAACCTTACCCGACAGCCCTTCCGCTATATCACTAACTTGGCTTAATTGCTTTGTAGACACTATCTAATAATGCACTCATATCAAAATGTGGAATCAGATATAATCAGGTTTTTCATAAAGGGCGCAATGCTCTAGGATTTTGGCAAGCAAAAAATGTGAAAGTCCTTCATAAAAAAAAGAGGAGTTTGGTGCCATTCACGTAAATTGAACTGCTATCACTGATACATTGGAATTAATTGGGAGTAATTTTATAAAGTTGTTTTAGCATATCTCTGGCAATATATGCACACACAATGTTATTTTTTTAAATATAAAATTGAGGTTGAAATGTAAGACATGTCTACTATTACTGCTAATTTTGCTGGGGTGTGTTCTGGGTGGACTGTGGGCAGATTCATGAAGTACATACAGGAATGGTTGTAATGTCTGTGTCTTCATTGTAGGCATTTTTCCTGCTGAATTTGTGCTAGTATTTTATAAAGAAACATACAGTATATAGACACCTACGTGTCTTTATAAAATAAGGCCAAAATAGGTGCCTTCTTGCCTATGAAACCAGGGTGCACTGTTCTAAAATCATTGTCCTTGGGGGGTCTGGATAGTCCTCATAACTACATTGCAAAGTAGCCCCCGATGAAGTGATGTTTGCGAAATGAAGGTCTTTGTAAAATATCATATTACTTTATTGCCATGAGTGGTTGCTGCTATATGATAGCTTAAATATTGACTAATCATATAAAAATTGAATAATATTGAATAATTGTTTAACAATTTTATAAAAAAAGGTCCCTGTATGGTAGGAAGGAGGAGTTTTTTAGACCCGTGATGGTGGTGTATAGCAGTTCCCCTTCGGGCGGTGAATAACTGCTGTATAGATGGACAGCACATTTTACTGAGTTCTTTTCTCCCCCACTTAATTGTTAGGATTTTTGGTGGCCTCAGTGATGTGTCGTGTGGTATAATATAGTTAGGATAATTTATAAACCATTTTTGTGTCTAAACTACAGTTTTTTGAGTGTAAAAGAGCTTATTTAAAATTTAGTCATGCCTGAAAGTTGATACGTTGCAAACCATTTTACTCATTAACATTCATGCCTGCTTGAGAGCAGACGTAATGTCTGTGGTTTCGAGGTAGCCACCATTGCTGAAGGATTTGCATTAGTATTCTACAGAGAGATATTGGCGCTTATGTGTCTTTTTAGAACATAGAGCTTTCTCCATCTTCAAACGTAGGTGGCCTATTATAGAATTGCCTTTAACGTAATTACGGTTTCTGTTTTTTGGCACCTTGCTAAAAAGTAGCACAGTGCACTGCACTAAAAAAGACTTGTGCGCATCTGGGTCGTACTTGGGCAGGGTGTGGCCGTTCCGGCTGCAGGGCTGCTAGTGCAGCCTTTGAAAGCACAAGCTGTTGATGCTGGATCAGGAGCAGCTATCGCCAGCACCGGGGGTGGTGTTTGTTGCTCCCCACAGTGGTACTACTGCAGCGAGCTGCACTAAATTCTGGGAACGGTTGTCTCCACCCCTACAGTTAGCGCAGTTCCCTGCGCTAGTTATGCAGCCCAAACCCATGTTACTAGCATGGGGCTTATTAAACCAGCCCCTTAGTCATTTACATGCATAAGTGCCAACTTAAATGCATAAATGATCTCTTATAAAATACCAGCTAGCGTAATGTTATGTTTGCATCGTAGGTACTTTCACTATGGGCATACTACAACGCATGTCCTACATGCTTTGATTATGGAATACTATAATTTATGTGATTACTTGCAAAAAGTAGCTGTAGTCATTTATACCAACTCTAAGGCTGGTGTAAGTGATTGCACCTTAAGTTAAGGCCCATTTTCTGCCACTTATGTGAGTTATTGAGTCAAATATGCATGTATTTGACTTTATGAAATAAACATATATAGGCATGTGAAAATGTCATCTAAATAGGTGCCGCTTTATAAATTTAACTTTTTTGAGGGTAATTTTATGAACTCCCATACAAGCAATGCACGTTAGTGTACACGTATTTAAGGCCTATTGTATAAAATGAAGCATAGTTTACATTATAAAATAGGGACATACTGACACACCTGAATCTAGTCACAGCAGTTGCGCCAGTTCTAATGGTCATATTATAGGCCAATTTCTAATTTTCCTTTTTGAGTGGTCTTCTGCCTTCAGTGCCATAGATAACCATATTCTTGTGGATGGCTGTGCCTGTCTTACTAGATGCATAATAAGAGAAATTCGTATTGGTTTCTTAAGGCATAGGACTCAGTGTGAGGAATCGGGATGAGATTCCTGAGCCATGGGTCTATCTTGTTGTGTCTCACATGGCTCTATTTCATTCCCATTATTATTATTGTTTTTAGTTTGTATGTACAGGCCTTGGTTTCCTTCATTGATAGTATGGCGTTATACATAGATGATGATCAGAGTTAGTCAGAGCCAGCCCATCCACTAAGCATACTAGATATCCACCTAAAGCAGAAGAACCCCAGGGGCAGTACAGTGACCCCTTCCTGAGCTTCAAACAGCAGCTGAAAAGCCGCTTTGGAGTCACAGTGAACCTTGAAGCACCCAACTATGCACACGCACTCGTGGGCTGCCGCTTCTGCCTTCTCCGACAATAGGATTGCTTTGTAGGGGGTAGGGTTCAGGAGTGGCAGATCATGAATGGGCATGCATACGGAGGTGCTTCAAGACCCACCGCAGTGCCAAAGCATCTTGCTCTGCTGTCACTTTAAAGCATGGTGGAAGTATGGTGGTGCTCCCCCCCCCCCCTGCTGCCAGGTGAGGGAGAAGGAAAGGGAAGGGGAGATGATGGATCATAGCAAGTAATTGGAAATGTTTATGGCACGTTTTGTTTCAACTGAGGAACGGATGTCTGAAAATAATTTGGTCCTCAACTCAATAGTTTTGGCTGTGTTTGGTCATTTACCACCCAAAAAATTTTAAAATAAAATTTGGGGGAGGGGGTTACTAATGTTGGACATTAAACTAGATATGTAATACCAAATTAATAATAGTAATGGTATTTTTTTAGGTACTCTGTTATCCACAATCTCCATTCATACTTTGATATAGAAAAGTTGACTACAGTGATTCAGAGTATTCTTATGTTGTTATGATTTCTGTAATGTATTATGTATGGGGTTCCACAAATGAAATAAATGTACAAAATGTCTTATGCAATGTAGGCACTAGCTGCATAAATGGTCTCCTTTTTTTATGCCTGAGGCTGAACGGATAATTTTGGACATATAAATTGTTGTACAGCCAATGTTAGCTGTCAAAAAGGCATTGCAAGGATAACGCAATTTAGACATCTGGAGGGTAATTTTAAAACAGGGCATCTAGGTTAATTGGGCAGAAAGGTGCTAATTATTCACCTATTTTATAAAGGCATATTGGCACTTATGTGCCTTTATGAAATTCTATCACAGACCCTGTAGACATCATGTCTCTATTAAGGCTGTGAACATTTATGCTGCTCTCAAACTACTCTACAAAAACGCACCAACTTTCACCACACATACTTATAGGCATGGCCTAATTACATAATTACTTATATAAACCAGTATATTATACACAAAAAATGTTTATAAAATTCCCTCCATAGTTTATGAGGGTCATTTTGGAAGCCCTCTTTCATCTGAAAATGGGCATACATATATCCAAAGTATGGTGACATCTCCAGAACCCTTTTAGAAGTTGGTCATGGGGATGTTCCCAGCATCAGGACATCCAAGTCTGAATGGGGCTGTGGTGAAGGCATCGCTGAGGCATTCCCAGGAACCTGGATGTCACTGCCTAATCTCAGAAACAACATGGACGTCCGGAGTCACATCTAAGTTTAGACCTGCTATAGGTACCTGGAAAGTGCCTATTTTGGCTGAAAAACATTGAGCATGTAGAGAAGATAGCACACCATCATCCCCAGGACTCAGCACAATGTCAGTGATAGCAGCGGTGGGATTTGAACCCTGGCTATCCTATTCCTAGTCCACTACTCTAACCATGTTTAAGTATCAATATTCAGCCTCTAATGGGGTAATTTTATAAATTCATTGCATGCCTGTGTGACCACATATGTATATAAATGGATTCTTGTAAAATACTGACTGGCATAAAAGTATCCGCATTGGCATGAATACATTTGCTTTGCCAGTAGACGTAGCTGGGGAAGCAGTCTTGGCAGAGCACACAAGGAGTTTGCAAGTACATGCATTGATTACAAAATATCTTATTTTACACCTGTGCTTGCATACTCTGCACTTGCTACAGAACAGGTGCAAATATCCGCACCTGCTTTTAAGACATAACCCTTGCCACGTACACTCTTATTTTATAATAGCAAATAGACACCTCTGATCTCGATTCACAAAGGAGAACGTACAGACTGTCCGGATGGCCCCAAGAAAGATGGGCTTGTTAGGACCTGATTCTGTACTGCGGGAACAGAATCGGACCCGAGGATGGCCTGGCATGCCCCTGCCTGCCTGTGGGGATATCCTCCCCGCAGGTGCCCCTGGCTCCTATGGCTTGGGCTCCTCTCTTCCCTGCTGCCCGACCCATGGATCAGGCGGTAGGGACTCCCTCTGCTCCTCACCCCGGCTGGGTGGGGAAATCCCCAGGCCCAATTAGCTCACCAGTGCTGATTATTCCCCTCAGACCCTGCTGAACATACAGGACCATGACCTGAATTGGCCCTTTATGTTCTGCTGGCTCTGCCCGCCATCAATCTGCCCAGACACCGCCCCCTCCCACCCCCTGCCAGCTCTCCCCGTGCTGCGGCTCTAGCCTGCAGGGAGAGCAGGAGGGGGAATGGGGCAGACCGTGCAGCCCTGCAGGATTCGTCTCAGAATCGGGCCCTATGCGTCCTTATAGAAAATACTTAAAATAAGCACCTGCTTACCTTATATTATCCTAGGTGCCCTGTTATAAAATTACCTTCCCTAAGTCTAAATTTGGGGCTTATTGTTTATCAAAGAAGACCCAAATAATTTTGTAAATTAAATATTTAGCAGTGGTGTGCAAACAGCCTGTACAATTTGAAACTTCTGATTTGCAAATTCAACTTACTAGTGTGGGTATTCAGTTGGTAGTACCAAAATGGATAGAGTTGCTGGATATGCACATGATTTAAAACCATCTAAGTTAGACATTTCAAATTATGCATTCTATTTGTGGCTGAATATTGACCTCAAAATGTTCAAAACGGATCTGAAAGTGTTCTTGTAGAACTAAAGCTGCATGATCATGATTTGAGAATCTTAAAAAACCCTTCATTGCCTGCCAGCAGCTTCCAGGATCTCAGTTAAATTTCTTTGTGAGCTTTTACGATTTGTTTTACTCAAGCCCTTGGTAATTTCAAAGAAAATTGCTTTATGAGCCTGGCTTTATAACTAGATGCCTATGTGAGAAAGTGTGCATGCACTCTGCGCATGTGCTCAAATGTTTTGTAAAATATGTCACAACTCTAACCCTGTTCTGCCCAACCCCTGCGAAGGCCTACATGTGGTACAGTTATTAATGTTCCATTTTGTCAGTAATACCTATTTATATGGCAGAGAGGAGTGGATCCTAATGGACTAAAACCCAGGGAAGTCTGATTCAAATCCTACCTCGGTCAAGTCACTTAATTCTCCAGTGTCTCAGATGCACTGGAGACAGGAAAATACCCACTGTGCCAGAATATTCTGAATTCTGAGAAAAGGCATGAGAAAATGCAATATATTTTTTATACATGTGTATGCCTGAAGCAGTTTTATAAAAGGCCTTTACAATATGTAAAACAGGCTTTGCATGCAGGAAAATCTTTATTAAATTATTTCCCCCCCCCCCCCCCCCGAGTGCCTCTGAATGGACCTGGCGTTTTTGTTGTTCTAGCTGAGCAGGAAACTGCATTTACAAGAGTGAGACTTCCAGAAGCTAGAAAGGGTGGGGTTTTTTTGGGGATTGGCTTTGTCCTCTGGAACTCTGTGGCCAAACAAGTTCAATGAGATAATAGCTTACTTTCATAAAACGACAGAACACCTGGGGCTGGCGCTACTAAGATGCATGTTTATTAAACCACGCTAGTGTTAACATGGCAGATAACAATTGCCCAACACGACGCGTTAACAGCTAACACAGGGCAAATGCATATAACGGACTATGTGTTAGTGTCACAGTGGGCAAGGTGTGGGCAGAGAGTAAGCATGTCTGCAACGCGTGATTACGGCAACCGTCAACAGCATGCGGTAACTGCATGCTCTGCAGACATTGCGGATGCAACTACCGGCAGCTCAGTGAGTGGCAGTAGCTGTACTCATGATGCTGTGGTCAGGGCCGGCCCGTCCATTGAGCAAGAATGTTTTTTGCACAGGGCCCCGCGTTTCAGGGGGCCCCGCACAAAATACATCTTGCATCCCAGCAAAGTTTAAAAAAATCTGAAACCGGCTGCGGCAGAATCGAGAATCAGCCCATTTACAGTCCTTACCACCCCCCACCCCCCCATCAGCACAGCTAAGTTTAAAAAAAAAACCCAGAAACCGGCTGCTGCTGCCGCTGCCGCCGTGGCAGCGGCAGAATCGAGAATCCCGCGGGGCCCCCCTGTCCTGCAGTCTTCTATGCGGCCTCAGCGTCGGCTGTCAGAGCTGCGCGAAGAGAGAGAGCTTCTCCTCTCGCAGCTCTGTTAATCACGCCGCGGGGCTGATGGGAAATCCCATCAGCCCCGCGGCGGGATTAACAGAGCCACGAGAAAGGGAAACTCTCCCTTCGCGCGGCTCTGAAAAGCCCGCGCTGAGGCCGCATAGAAGACTGCAGGACAGGGGGGCCCGCGGGATTCTCGATTCTGCCGCTGCCACGGTGGCAGCAGCAGCCGGTTTCTGGGGTTTTTTTTAAACTTAGCTGGGCTAATGGGGGGGGTAAGGACTGTAAATGGGCTGTTGGGGAGGGAGGGGGTTCAGACTGGAACTGGGCTGATGGGGGGGGTTAGGACTGGTAATGGGCTATAGGGGGTTCGGACTGGAAGTGGGCTGATGGGGGGGTTAAGACTGGGAATGGGCTATGGGGGTTAGGACAGGTAATAGACTATGGAGGGGCTAAGACTGGAAATGGGCTGATGGGAGAAGTTATGACAGGTAATGGGCTATGGGGGGCTACGACTACAAGTGGGCTGATGGGGGGATTAGGACTGGAAACGGGCTATGGGGCAGTGGGCTAAGATTGGAAATGGGCTGATGGGGGGTGTTAGGACTGGTAATGGGCTGTGGGGGGCATTAGGACTGGTAATGGGCTATGGGGGGGGGTTACAACAGGTAATGGGCTATGGGGAGCTACGACTACAAGTGGGCTAATGGGGGATTAGGACTGGAAATGGGCTATGGGGGGGTTTTAGGACAGGTAATGGGCTGATGGGGGTTACAACAGGTAATGGGCTCTGGGGGGGCTAAGACTACAAGTAGGCGGATAGGGGGTTAGGACTGGTAATGGGCTGTGGGGGGCGTTAGGACTGGTAATGGGCTAGGGGGAGTTTAGGACTGGTACTGGGCTATGGGGGGTTACAACAGGTAATGGGCTATGGGGAGCTACGACTACAAGTGGGCTGGTGGGGGGATTAGGAATGGAAATGGGCTATGGGGGGGTTTAGGACAGGTAATGGGCTGATGGGGGGTTACAACAGGTAATGGGCTATGGGGGGGCTAAGACTACAAGTAGGCTGATAGGGGGTTAGGACTGGTAATGGGCTGTGGGGGGCGTTAGGACTGGTAATGGGCTGGGGGGGTTTGTTAGGACTGGTACTGGGCTATGGGGGGTTACAACAGGTAATGGGCTATGGGGAGCTACGACTACAAGTGGGCTGATGGGGGGATTAGGACTGGAAATGGGCTATGGGGGGGTTAAGTCCAGTAAAGGGCGGAAGGGGGGTTTACACCAGGTAATGGGCTATGGGGGGGCTAAGACAACAAGTAGGCTGATAGGGGGTTAGGACTGGTAATGCGCTGTGGGGGGCGTTAGGACTGGTAATGGGCTGGGGGGGTTTAGGACTGGTACTGGGCTATGGGGGGTTACAACAGGTAATGGGCTATGGGGAGCTACGACTACAAGTGGGCTGATGGGGGGATTAGGACTGGAAAAGGGCTATGGGGGGGTTAGGACAGGTAATGGGCTGATGGGGGATTACAACAGGTAATGGGCTATGGGGGGGCTAAGACTACAAGTGGGCTGATGGGGGGTTAGGACTGGTAATGGGCTGATGGGGGGTTAGGACTGGTAATGGGTTGATGGGGGGGTAAGACTGAAAATGGGCTGATGGGAGGGTAAGGACTAGAAGTGGGCTGATGGGGGGGTTAGGACTGGTAATGGGCTATAGGGGGTTCGGACTGGAAGTGGGCTGATGGGGGGGTTAGGACTGGTAATGGGCTATAGGGGGTTCGGACTGGAAGTGGGCTGATGGGGGAGCTAGGACTGGTAATGGGATGGGGGGTTGCTAGGACTGGAAATGGGCTGAGTGGAAGGGGGGCTTGAACGGCAAATAGCTGATGGGGACAGGGGCTTGGAATGGAAATGGGCTGAGTGGAAAGGGGGCTTGAACTGCAAATAGCTGATGGGGAGGGGGGCATGGAATGGAAATGGGCTGTGAGGAGAGGGAGCTAGGACTGGAAATGGGCTGAGTGGGGGGGGGGGTGGGACGGGAAATGGGCTGATGGAGGGGCCAGGATAGGACTGGAAATGGGCTGTGGGGGGTGCTAAGGTTGGAAATGGGCTGTGGTGGGGGCTTGAATTGAAATGGACTCATGGAGGGGCTAGAACTGGAAGTAGGCTCATGGGGGGCTTGGATTGGAAATGGGCTGAGTGGAGGGGAGCTAGGATTTGATATGGGCTGATGGTGGGGCTAGGAAAAGAATAGAAATGAGCTGATGGGGGGCTAGGATTGGAAATGAGCTGATGGAGGAACTGATAGGACTGGAAATGGATGGGGAAGCTAGGACTGGAAATGGGCTGATGGTGGGGCTAGGATAGGATTGGAAATGGGCTGATGGGGGACTAAGACTGGAAATGGGCTGATGCAGGGACAAGAAGGGAGCAGATGCTGGGTGGGGCTGGAAATAGAAAGGAGCTGATGTTGGGGGAGGATTAGAATGGGATGGAGCTGGGAGAGTGAAATGGAGAGGGAAAAATATTTTGCGTGGGAGGGAAGACAAATCTACAATTGGCCGGATATTGGGAGAGTAAGTGGGGATTGAGGATGGAGGGGTAAAATTTGAGTGGATGAAATAGGAATGAGGAAAGAGCAAAAGGAGAAAGATTAGTATGTTAAAGCAGATGTAGAGAGAGAATGGAAAAAAAAAACAAGAAGACAGAAGAAAGGACAAATGGACAGCAGATGGAGAGTTAGCAGAAGACACGAAGAAACCAGAAGAAAGTGGCTGGAACAATTGCAACTGAAAAAAAATGCACAAAAGGTAGAAAAATCTCTCTTTATTTTGAATTTATTAACTGGAAGATGTCAGCTCTGGGAAATGTGCATCATTAATTTTTGCGCTTTGTTTAGTACAAGAGGAAATTAATTTATAGTTTTATTTCTACAGTGTTGTTGTATATTCCAAGTTTGGCTTTTGGGGTTCCCAGTTTAATTATTGTCTTCCTGTTTCTAAATTGTGATTCCTTGTTTGGTGATGGTCTATGTTCTGCATGTGTAACTGAGCTGAGGTATTCTGTTTATATAATTCCTATTTGACATTGCCACTTGTTCTTTCCCCAGTAGGTCATGTATTGTTGTTCTCTGAAATGTATTGGTTTAATATTTGCAGTGTTGCCTTTTGATAGTTAGGGTATGGTGCTTTGTGAGTCCTGGTAGTGCTGTTAGGATACGGCGGGTTTGCTATGGGTTCTAAATGGGCAGTGTTTGTAGTAGTTCCTAATGTGCCTGGCGGTTGGTACTGGATTATATTGGCATGTTTACTAAAAGAGGCATGTTTACTAAAAGTTAGTGTATGGTAACATTATGCAAATATTTATGCAAATGAGGCACCTTATGCAAATGAGGCCCCACACCGAGTCTCCGCACATGGCCCCGCACCCCCCTTGGGCCGCCCCTGGCTGTGGTCCACGTTGTTTGCATTTTCCTTGCTTTATTTGCTGAGGAAATGCTGTGATTGCCCCAATAGATAACATGTGGCTTTTGCAGCTGACGTGGCGCTATTTGCACGATTGCGGCACATTACCTGCCAAAGACTACACGGTTTAATAAATATGCCCTTAAGGTGTGCTACCATTAATACACATTATTGAATCATTAATGCAGGTTATTGGTAACTACGATCCATTGAATAACAGTAGCACAGCTTAGTAACTCTAGCCCTTAGCTGTTTTAATATTACCTTTAGTAAGTAGCTGACTGATTTTAAGTTGCTCTATTTACCCTGTTTAATTGCTTTTCAGCACTGTTACAAGAAGAAAGTTTAGTTTTTACATTTATTTTTATGGTAATTTTCTAATTGCTAATATTTTAAAGAAATTGGTTTTATTAAAGGCAAATGTCGTCAGTTTACATGGGCAATTTAACTTATTACTTTGCATTTACTTTATTTTTAAGTGTGTTTTGTTAGTGATGGCACTTGTTATAGAGGGCCCAGGCATCTATATATCTGTTTGTCTGTCTTTAGTTGGTACATGTAAGTTTGTTTGCACATGCACAAAGCAGCTCATGTGTCGATTTAAACAGTAGAGCAGGAACAGGAAATTCCTGCAGTGGTGGCAGGGAGACCAAGCCCTGTGGAGCTGTGTATGGAAGTCAGTGCCTGGGGACCTGGAGTCTCACAGAGCAAAAACAGAACAAAACCCAGGGTGGCACCAGCTCGTTTTGGAATTACCAGTGATGACCCTCCTCTGCCAGCGAAGACAGCATACCCATTGGAATGCCCAAAGAAGTAGGCTGATGTGTACCCAGCACCCACTGGCTGAAAAGATGGAATCTCCTCTAGAGACCCCATAACATTAAAGGGCCCACAGGCCCAAGTTGGAGACCCACTTCCTCCCGGTGTACCTCTACTCCCTGGTGCTCAATTGGCCCAATATCCCCCTTCTCTAGCCCTGATGTGGGGCTAAAATGTTAAATACTACCCCTTAATATCTTCTACTTATCATCTGTGTTGTGATAGAAGACATATGCAGTGCTGTATAGAGTCATGTAAGAGACAACAAAGCAACTGGGGACTAGGATATATCTATGGGAATGGCAAGGAAATAGCTAGAGAATGGTAATAATTAACTATTACTGAAAGTCGGCCCATTCCCCTAACCCCTGACACTCAACCCCCTCCCTCCATCACCCCAGTTCACCGAAAAGGGCCCAAAAGCAATGGTGGCAGGAGAGGAGCAGGAGGAATTTATGGGGTCAAAATAGGCATACATGTGTTTTTTAAATGACCTGCCTATTTGAAAGGAAAAGGAGACTCAACATTCTTCATCTTGAAATGTTTCTTTAACAAGTTCTAAATGGCTGGCAGTACATTTGGGTGTAATATTTTGTGGCATACTGCATATAGGTAGTTATTGTCATTTAGAGAAGGTCATTAAATTTGGCAACACTTCACTGTTGGGAGTGCAAATGGCATTTCTGGTGTGCAATAGGAGAAACGTGCAATTTATAAAGTTAGAAAATCCTTTATTATCCTCAGATTCCCTACAGGTGAGCTACACTGTTGAATGCTATGGTGGCAGTGTATCGCAAGCTGTCATAGACTGCATCTGTAGGTCATTTTTATTTATTTATTTAGACAGTTTTGTATACCGCCTTATCCTTCAATCAAAGCGGTCACAACACAATTGGGGGAAACATTTAACACGCAGGGATATGAGACACATACACTAACACTTACAGGGAACATGGGCAATGGAGGGTTAAGTGGCTTGCCCAAGACCACAAGGAGCATCTGTGGGACTAGAAACCCCAGTCCTTCCGGCCCAAGGTTGCTGTCCTGTAGTGGGATTTGAACCCCCGACCTTCCGGCCTGAAGTATCTTGCCCCAACCACTAGGCTACTCCTCCCTATACTCCTCCCTATTTTTACTCATCTGCTTCACATTGCTTAACTCTCATGCTGTATTGTAATTTTACAATTGCAATTTTGACTAAGGGTCACTCCGTATGCAGAAAAAACACAAGAAGGCATATTTCAGATGGTATCAGAATTCAGACATCAAGATTAGAACATGCAATCCTGGCGGTAGTTTAGAAAAAGACTCACCCAAGCACGAGCCTTTGCTTAAATACATATGGGAGATGCAGGAGTACACAGGAAGGTGCCAATACATGGAGATGGAGGAGCAATTTTACAGGTTTACATATGGGGAAAAAGCAATGAAGGAAACCCAGCAACTTACACGTATTAAGTGTCACTACTTACAGTACCTGTGTATTTCAGACATTTTACAATCCTACACTTTATAAATGTAATCAATTAACTACAGATGGCACTATCTTTATTTAATTTCAACTTGGAGAAGGGAAGTAAACAGAATAGCCCCCTTAATTCCTCCTTTAAAGAGGTGGTCGAAATGAACACTTTTTAAAAATCTATACATGCCAGGGAGCATCTATATGTAAATCCCTACATGGACAATATTGGTCTTACATAGGCATTCCCTCTATGAAATGGGGAATATAGGTGTCAATTTTATTTTCTGCCCAGGCCATATGCTAACGTCGCCCATGTCCCAGCCCATTGAAATGTCTATGTATTATGGCTATGCACATGTAAATTTAGGCCTTCGAAAATCATTTTTACACGTGGATGCCATTTCCACATGTAAATGCTCATTTTACTCATGGACTTATGAATAAAACATCTAAAATAATCCTCAAGACTGTGTTGGGTAAGTTGTTGAAGTGATTTTGTGTAGTGCCATTCTAAAATTGGGCATACACAAGGATCTTTGCAGAGTACCCTGGACACACCTCCACCACACTCCTATGCAACATAAACATGTTTGCACCGGACACTTGTAAATTTGGACCATTCTAAATTGGACTGAACTCTCTTATTTGGAGATGGGAAGAGGTGTAAAAGGAATTTAAATACCAAGGGTCTCCTAGCATATGCTGATCCCCATTCAAAGAACCCTGAAAAAATAAATTCCACAAATTGAGCCTAAGTGACTGTATTGCTCCTGGAATTATGTAACTCGCCCGCCCCCCCCCCCCCCCCTTCTGCACAGAAACCGCTGTAAGGATTACCTAGAGGCAGGATCTGATTACTTTTTCATCTGAAGGGGATTTAGATAAATGAATTTGTGGTTGGGCAGATGTGATAGAAAAGATAGCTGTGAAGCCTTCAATGGAGAAGAGTGATATAAAAACTCATAGGGCATCTAGGCCTGCAAGCTGCTTATTCTTAAGAGACAAAATAGCCTGACTACGTCTTCAGGGTGAAAGGATTGTCAAGTATATTCTCCTTCTCCTAGTTTAGACATGCCAATGTTTTGCAGCCGCTGCTGTATCACAGAAGTGGAAGAGGAAGACTGGGAGATATACACATCACAATAATACGTGGAAAAAGCTTCAAGAATTTGAGAACTCATATGCAAATTTTGATCTAACTTTTTGTTTCTTTAATAGCCATATTAACAATGTAATAGGTTTATTAGCATACACTACCTACTACTACTACTGCTGATCAGTGGTGTTTTCTAAGTTGGCTATAAAAAGCTACTGGGGAGTTCTGGGAGGCGTTAATGTCACCTTTCAATTTGATCAGTTACTTTAAAGTAGCAAAATTGCTAAGCAATTGGTTTATTTAAACTTAACCTGACTCTTGAAAACAGCCATCTAGGAGATAAAACAGCCCCTTAATATCAGCCTTTTCCACATTCCAAAAATAGCAGTGTCTCCTGCATGATTCATGTCAAGAAGCACTGACCAGTTAGCTCACAGACCCTCTAATAAGGCCAGGTCAGCAGCTAATCACTGCTCATTCATAGACTTCTCTTTGCCAAAGGGATAATCTGGAAAATGTTTCAGGAAGAGACTAACGTAGGCATGACCCAAAATCAGTTATGTGTCCAATTTCACAGAGTCTGAGCTGCTCCAATAGATCCTGAAGGATAAATCAATAATCTATTTGAGAATAAGAATTATGGGAGTGGGAATAAAAAGAGTAATCACTTTCTCCTTGATATACAGCCTCCCATACATCCATCAACCCAAAGTAATCAAGCAACTCCTAAAGACCACTACTTCAGATTTGTTCAAAATCTTATTTTTAGATCTCTCCTTGGCACGTAGTGTACGACTGATGTTGCCCCCAAGAAATAGCCTATCCTGGACATAGACGTTCAAAATGCATGAAAGCATGTAGAAAAAGATGTTAGAATCCAGGCTGGGAATAACTGGTAGTGAAAAAGAATAACTTTAAAGATAAAAATCTACCATTAACATGAGTTAAACATTTAACAAGAATAAAATGCTTAGATATTAAGGGTATTTTCCCAAATTACCATTTCGTAACTGCAAAGCCTTTGCCTTAACTGTTGGGGGCATTCCCACTATCTGCCCATGAAATTAACACAGATAAAATGAGCAGCAATCTGGTAACCAGATAGACCAGGGTTCAAATCCCACTGGCACTCCTTGTGGCCTTGGGCAAATCACTTAACCCTCCACTGTCTCTGGTACAAACTTAGGGCCCGATATTCAGCACTGGCAGCTAACCCTGCTAATGCGGCTAGCCGCCAGCACTGAATAATGAACCTGGATAGTCCACACTGGGATCATATCTGGCCCCGGCATTGAATATTTGGAGGCCAGTCAGTAACCAAGAAGCAGCAATATTGAGCCGCTGTCCGGTTAGCGATATGCAGCGAAAGTTAGACCAGGATTACCTGCGCCTGAATTTCGCCACATATCGCTATCTGGGCAGTGGCGCGATACTGCCACTGCCTGGTTACTGATTGGCACTACCTCCGCTCTGCCCTGGAATGCCCCAATTCTAAGCAGTTAGCATCAGGGTGTGTAGGGCCGGCACTCGCAGATATTCAGTGGCACTAACCGCGTTACTCACTTGGCATATCAGGCCCTTAAATTGTAAGCCCTCTTTAACTGAATGTAACTCAGCTCGAACTACCATAGGAAAGGTATGAGCTAAATAATTCTCACATATTAAATTAAATTTAAAAAAAAATAAAATTTAGCACACCTTAACTGCACTGCAGACAAAACCAAATGAACATGTAGGGTAATTTTATAAGGCACTCCTAGGTTTACACATGTGTTTGTGCACCAATCATACCTAATTTATAAAGTCAAGTATGCAAGTATTTTATAAAATAGCTTCATAAGATGGGGGGCATGAACGCCAGTTCTAAGCCTGATGACTTACACCAACACAATGGCTGGCGTAAATGACCACATGTATCTTACACACGTATGCTCATATTTTATAAAGTGCGGGGCCAATCAATGGCAGCGGTCAGCACAGTAAAAGCAGTAGGCCATCACTGCTTCAATTTAGCCTCTGATATTCAATGCTAGGATCATATCCAGCCACCAGCATTGAATAACTGGTATGGCCAGATTGCCTTTTTGCACTCTTTTCAATGGTGATATTCTCCTGCTAACCGGACTGCAAAACCTTATAAATTATAAAATTAGGACAGCCATTCAGCTCTCTTAACTATAGCCTGCTTAGGTTAACTAGCCAGTGGCCGAATATTGTCACTTTCTGGTTAACCTCTGGTGCCACCCTCACTCCGCCCTGCAATGACCCGACACTAGCTGGTTAGCATCATAGCATTTAACTGAATTAAGAGGGGATAGTGCCATGAATATCCCATTCACTGTGGACTAAGCAGGTCTATTAAAACTTTACTGCTTCAGCTTGCTTTTGACCTTCCTCCCCTGTTCTCCCTCTTTCTCTCTCTTTTCGCTGTGCTTTTCGATCTCCTATATGACTATGCTATTGCTTTCCTGCCTTACAATGTAGAGTTCCTTTCCTCTCTGTAGCTGCAGTCCTTTGCCATATTTATTTATTTATTTAGCAACATTTCTATACCGCCGTATCTACAAGTCACAGCGGTCTACAGAGAACAAGAACATTAAGGAATTTGCATGGAACATGGTTGATAACAGGTCAAAATTTACATAAAATGTATTTGAGAACCGGTTAAACTAATTTAACAATAAAAAAGCACATGATACTTAACTTTGTAAAAAGCAGGGTGGAGGAAATTCTTGTGCATGGAGTGAGTAGAACATAGGGTAGCTAGGGTAAGAGAGATTCTGCAAACTGCCCTGCTGCCTTGGTTTAGGAGCAGTATATTAAGTTCCGAAATAAAGATAAAGAATATGCTCCCCTATGTGTGTAAATGTGCACTCCACTCAGCTGTCGCATATATGATCGCCTATATTGAAAGCATGCGCCATTGGCCTGATGTGCATTCTTATAGAACAGCATCCAGCTAAAGTACAGGTATATACCTGCAAATTAATATGTGCACAATCGATTTCTGCATACAGAAAAGCTGTAGCACACACAGAAAGTACAAAACCATGAAGAAAACATACAAAAATTGCTAAAACTTTGTTTTAAATAAAGACTACATATGAGCATAAGATATGCCATACTGAGTCATAGCAAGGGTCCATCAAGCCCAGTATCCTGTTTCCAACAGTGGCCAATCGAGGTCACAAGTACCTGTCAGGTTCCCAAAAAAGTACATAGACTCCATGCTGCTTATCCCAGGAGTAAGCAATGGATTTCCCTGGTCCTCTAATGGTTTATGGACTTTTCTTCCAAGAACTTGTCCAAACCTCTTTTAAACCCAACTACACTAACAGCTTTTACTACATCCTCTGGTAATGAATTCCAGAGCAAACATTGTTTTTAGAACTGCAGGTCTACTGTTTTAGAGACACATATGGGCCATGATATTTGCAGTTTTCTGGGCCATGTTGCATCTTAGTAACTGGAACCAATATTTCCAGTGGTGTTCCTCAGGGTGAACAGTAACAGACTGTTCTTTTATGTAGTAGTTCTCAAACTAGACACAGAAAACTGCAGAGATCATCATATTAGCTGCTGCAGCCCAGGAGAACATCTAAAGCAACTCTATGGGAGGAACATCTTTAAACTCACCAGGCAACCTTCCAGTCTATGGGAAAAGAACTTCTCCAATGAACTTCTTGCCAAAATTTAAAATGCAAATTTCCTATTTCAATCCCACCAATTGTGTTTGTGACTACTATATTAAAGAGCAGACATACACTACAGAACCACTTCACCCGGAAGAAAGACACAGAATGATCCTTAAAACAGCAAAGATTGTCATACTAGCTGCAGAAGTCCAAGAGAACACATATGGGCCAAGTTTCAAAACTGCCAATATTCAAAAGCCATGGCAGTTGGCCATATTGCTTAAATATCGGCGGGATATTCAGCTGCCATATCCAGATAGGACCTGCTGTTGAATATCCCGGCTGAGTGGCACTCACCCGGTAAGTGCGGATTCTTACCCAGTTAATGTGATTTTCAGATGGCATTTCCTCAGATTCCAACCAAGGCCTGCTTTTCATACGGCTTAAGATGTCCGGACATGGGCTGCTGAAAATTGTGCAAACCAGGTAATTGCCGGTACTTACCTTGTTAACACCGATACTGCCCCTGTACCAACTGGATAATACCAGGGAGGTCTGTGGAGATATTCAATGGCACTATCTGCATAGTACTGCTGAATGTCGTGGTCTGTCCTCTTAGCCACCTGACCTCTTATTGACTGACCAGTTATGGACTTTTAATATTAGCCCAGAATGTGCCTATGTGTCTTTATGAAACACTAACACAAATCATGAAGAAATCAAGCCAAGCATGAAGGTATGGACATTACGCTTGCTTGAGAGCAGGTGGAAATGTTAGCATATACTTTATGTATGCATAGACATATTTTAGAACGCATGCATAACAGACTCCCATGCTCCACCCGAACTCTTCTCTACAAATATATGCCAGCTTGCACTGTGTGTACTCTTAGGCATGACTTCATTTTAAAATAGGTCTTTGACACATCTAAAACAGAATTTTATGCACAAAAATATATTTATAAAATTGCCCTCATAGAGGCCGATTCCAAACGGTGCCAGCCAGGCCATTGGGACACTTAAAACTTAGACAGAGCCAAGCTGTACCCGATTAGTACATACCCGTGATTGTAGAATCAGGCCCTAGGATGGCCTGGAGTACACCCAATTCCATGGTGGGAGCCATCTTGCCCGTCCAGACCACACAATGCTCTAGCTGGTGTGCTGGTGTAGTGGCATCCGGTCACCATGACACTGACACGTCCAGCCGTTGTTTCAGAATGGTCTGTCCTAGAGTGGGCCATGACACACTGCCACCCAACCCTCTGCAGCGGCCTCCAAGGCCTGGATCAGATGGCAGGTGTTGTCCTGTGGCAGCGGCCTGGGGTACGGGGGGCTCCATCCCATGAACGGCACAATGTCCAGGACTTATTCCACCATCAGGGTGAAATAAGCCAGGGGTGTAACTCAGTGGCGGGGTACGTACAGAGGCCCCACCTGAATGGCCTCTGTACGCCCTGGCACCTTGCCCCAGTCTCGCTTTGCCCCCTCCTGCCTATGTCCAGTGTTCCCCACACAAACACTGTGTACATGCGGGAGCACTGGCAATGGAATAGCATTTCAGGGCTGAGCACGGGTTGGACGTACAACCCGGATGTCCAGCACTGCTATTTGTGGGACAGAATGCCAACTTTAGTGTTAGGCTGTGTGAATAGAACTTTAAATAATCCTGTTATGAATTGTCTGGCAGAGTGTATTTAATCACATTTAAAGGGCCTTTTACTAGTGTACTACACAGTCAACGTGGTTTGAGCTTGGGGTAACTATTAGCATGGGGGCAGGACAGTTACAGCATGCTGCTTTGAATGGTAACTGCAACTTGCACATTGTGATGGTGAATTGGCGGGTTGGGTTGGAGAGCCGGCATGCTAAGTGCATTTCAAGTAGTATGGGGGAACAAGTCATGCCTCATGTCAATGTTGTAATTAGTGCGGGTGCAATTACCTCTTCCTCAATAGGTAAAGTTAAGTGCACCCATGGTATGAGAGCCCTCTGTTAAGGTATGCAACCATTTGTTACCTGCCAGGATCATGCTGTCCACTCCACCAACCATTAACATGGAGGCTTTGGCATTACCCTTAACGTGTGAATAACATGAAAATGTATGTACATTAGGTGCATAGTGTCTTTTATTAAAAGGGCCCCTTAATGATCATTTGAATTTTAATATTATTTCTGAGACACTGAAGTGTAAATCTGGGGCCTTTTTTTGGTTCCATCTATAAAACATTGAGACTCACTACATCTTACAGACAGGCTTTGATCTTCATCCCAATACTGTGCAAGCTAATGGTTCTTAGCTTAAAATGTAATTTTGTCACTTCCCATTTGTGCATCCCATCGCAGACTCTAAGCAGTGATTCTGGGTCTAACTCATGATCAAAGGTGCAGCAGCCAAAACCCCTTACCCATGTTTACTGGGCTGGGATAGCAGTTTGCATGTGCTATTTGTAACTGGCTTGCAAGTTATTCAATGGGACCTGGTAAACATGCCCCAAAGAATTTACACAGCATTAGAATAATTAAAATATAAATAGCTGCATCAAAAGACCATGGCCAGACTGTGACCTAAACACCAAATAACCATATTAGAATTAGAACCAAATGTAACAGGGCCAACACCTAATCACAGAACAAAACAGTGAAAATAGATTTCCAAAATTTAAAGGCTTCATTATACCAGATAAGTCCCCAAAAGCAATTACCAGAAATTTATTAAAGTAAGGCAATCATTTCCTGTAATATTTTTGAAGTATAGTTCAAGCTAACTGAACTCCTGTGTTCACTGAACAGCTAGCGCATGAAACTAATCAGATAGTGTGATTAGAAAGTGAAGAAAATAGGAAAGCTGATTATCTTAGAGAAAAAATGGGATAAGATGATGACCAAAGCCAGAGGGATGTTAAGCTGCACAGAGAGAGGTATTAACCAGCAGAAAAAAAATGTGGTGGTTAATAGCCCTGTTCAGGTTATTGGTGAGGACTTTTTTGGAATATTGTATCTCAATAAGGACATGGGAGTCCTGAGGTGGTCCAGAGGAGAGTAACCGATAAGATATGAGATGAGACTTGAGGACATAAGTATGTATACTCCTACAGGAGAGGAAGGATAGTTGACATATGATACAGACATTTAAATATTTGAAAGGTTTTAATGCATAAAAGAACCTTTTCTAAAGGACTGGAAGCTGTGAAACTAGGGGACATGATTTGAAAGCGCAAAGAGGTAGACTCAGAAGAGCATCAGGAAAATAGTTTCCCCACAGAAAGGATGTTGAATGCCTTGAATACTCTCTTGGAGGAGGTGATGGAATTAAAAAAGAATGGGATATACAGAGAGAATCCTTAAATGGCAAGAGGATGGAAGCCAAGGAGGGCCATACCAAACCATAAATGCACCCTGTGAGACTTGCACATCTGGCGCCCCTTTCCCACCCCTCCCCCCGGTTTGTCCTTTGTCCCATGCCCAGAATCTCCCCATCTTACCTCCATGTCTCCAGCCAGCGCACCACCCGGCCTGCCGTAGACCCTCTGCTGCCGCTTTTAGGGTTTCCATGGTAGCAACAATGAGACCTCCAATTGAAAAAGAAAACATGCGGGTGTCTCCAACTTTGCACTTACATGCTGGCTTGATCCCCCTCCTCTGACATATGCTCGAATCAGAGGAGAGAGGGACCAGATCAGCCATTCAAATGCAGGTCTTTGCAACTCCATGTTTGAATAGCTGGTCTGGTCCCTCCCTCCTCTGATGTGAGCATACGTCAGATGAGGGGGATCAGGCCAGCATGCAAGCATGAAGTCAGAGAGACCCGCGTGTTGTTTTTTTTCAATTGGTTTTCCCGTTGCCGCCAAAAGAACTCTAAAAGTGGCGTCAGGGCTAGGGCTAAGGCAAGCAGCGTGGGGAAGCCAAGGCCAGCATCCCTAAATGGGCCCCTTTTTTTTGCACCCTGTGCAGCTGCACTGCTTGCATAGGGCTAGGTACGGTGCTCAAGCCAAGCATTGAGTGCTTCAGCTCAAAACATCAATGAATGGCTTTTGCACTAATACAAAGGCATGGGATAGGGGATAAACTAGAGGAAGGGGCAGTTACAACCTGAATCACTTTACTGAGCAGACTAGATGGGTGATTTTGGCTTGTATCTGCTGTTATCTACTGTTACTATGTTAAATATATGTAGAAAAGCTGATTACCTTAAACTGGTGTTCTTACTGGAGAGCAGCATTAGATATGTATGAGATCACTAATCATGCCTAGATTTGGATTAGCTATAGTTAGAAAGTCTTTAGGCTTTTTCATGCTTTGAACATCTGGAAATGGGCACGGAGACATCTAAAGCATGGAGATCTCCCCAGGGTCATTTGAGAAGCCGGCTTTGTGAACGTCCCCGGGGCAAGGGTGTCCAAGTCTGCATGGTGGCATGGAGTAGGCATATCCAGATTGTCCTCAGAACTTGGACAGCCTCACACAATTTCAGAAATGCCCTGGATATCCTGAGCCGCATCCAAGCTTATACCTGTGCTTGTTTTTTTCAAACAGACATCTGGAGGATGTAGAGAACGAGGTTTGTTCACGCCCCCTTTATTTTCCATGCTGATAATGAACATTGATGGTGAATGAAAGCTCATGTTTTCAACTTGCTGTGCCACTGGATTTCCCCTTACTGTAGTTTGCATGGGATGGATGTCCCCATTCCATGCTTTCCTAAGGGGAACATGTATGTGGCTGCCTTGCAGGGACATCCACAATGGGGTTACTAAAATTAGGCAAAGACAAAGAGGTCCCTAGTATTTCTCGGCACATTCTGCCCTGGACTTCCCAATTTAATTTGGTCGTCCTTTCTATAATGTCACTTTACATAATTTAAGGAAACATTTTTTAAATCCATGAGAAAGAGAAGTATGTGTGACTTATGTATCTTATTGTCCATAAAGAACACTAGCAATTTTGCTTTCTCCGTGAACTAGGAGGAAATTCTGTTCCACATGTTCTACACTCCCAAACTAAATGTTGTCATGAAGTCCTCTTTTTCCTCTTTCTATTCAAGGCAACCTGCAAAAATGCCATCAAGAAGCTGCTGAGAAATTTCAAATTGTTTTTTCATTAGATTCTTTAGGACTGCCTGCCCATACTTACGGTGTTGATGGTAATCGGTGTCTATACACTAGAGAGAGGAAACATAAGCATTCTGCTCAAGTATAGAGCTAAGATGAGGCGTGAAGCTGCCATTACTCTAACATTATGACCTTTTATATGTTCTAGAGATAAGCCTACCTTGCCATAGCAAATTGATAATGCATTCTGAGATCCACTTTGCAATTGTATATTTTATAACAGCCAATCCAGATCTAGTAGGCCCAAAAAATGAAAAGCTGGGATGATTTTTTTCATAATCCTTGATTTTGTTTGTAAAAAAGAGAGATTCCTTTTACAATCTAAAGCATGCAAGGCTGTTTCACTTCTCTGTGTAGGAGGTCTGGGAAAGAAAATTGTAAGATAATAACCACATTTAAATGAAATTTGGAGATATTTTTGGTTAAATGTGGTTATACACACAAAACTACTATAATATTGAAGGATTTTGCGTAAGTCACTAACTCCTGCAGCTGATGTTCTCTTCCAGCCGAAGTGATTGCTACTAAAACTGCCTTCTTTAAGAATTGATAGCTGAGATGGCATGTATCATGAGTTGAAAGGAAGGTCTCATCAATTACATGAAGATCACATTGAGGCACAAGATCCTACTTACATCTTGCAAGGTATATTAAACGTATTCAGTACAGTTTTATTAGTATAAGTATCCATAGCAACCCTTAGTAAGTAAAGAACTTAAAGATCTAAACACAAGCTTAAAACTAAGATGCAGACAGCAGTCCAGCAGCAAGATGGGGGCTTTCCAGTCTTTTGCATTGAGTGTCACATGTATGATTTTCTCCAAGTTGGTGAGAGGTCTTACGTGTGCACTAGGTGCAAGGAACTCTTTTCTCTCAGGGAACGAATCCATTCTCTAGAGGCTAGAGTAGCAGACTTGGAAGACATAAGAAAGGCAGAGAGGTACATAGAGGAGACCTACAGGGATATAGTCCTGAAGTCCCACCTCCAGTCTGACAGCATCCCTATTGCCTTGGAGGAAAGAGGTCATGTGACAGGAGAGCATCTCCCTGCTATGGCAGGAAATGATCCTGTAACTAGGACCTGTCCTCCAGGTGATGTAAAACCCTCTCGCACCATGGAAGTTTCTCCAGGGCCATGTGCCCATGAGGGAAGGGATAGGACAGCTGTTATACTTGGTGATTCAATCATTAGACATGAAGATAGCTGGGTGGCTGGTGGACGTGAGGATTTCCTGGTAACATGCCTGCCTGGTGCGAAGGTAGCGAACCTCACGCACCAACTAGATAAGGTCTTAGATAGTGCTGGGGAGGAGTCTGCTGTCTTGGTACATGTCGGTACCAGTGACATAGGAAAATGTGGTAGAGAGGTTCTGGAGGCGAAATTTAGCCCTTTAGGTAGGAAGTTGACATCCAGAACTTCCAGGGTAGCATTCTCCGAAATGCTTCCCGTTCAACGCGTAGGACCGAAAAGGCAGGCAGAGCTCCGGAGTCTCAATGCATGGATGAGATGATGGTGCAAGGATGAGGGTTTTGGATTTGTTAGGAATTGTGAAACATTCTGGGGAAAGGAGGGGCTCTTCCGAAGGGATGGGCTTCACCTTAACCGGGATGGAACCAGGCTGCTGACATTAACCTTTAAAAAGGAGATAGAGCAGCTTTTAAACTAGATAACAGGGGAAAGCCGAAAGTCGCACAAGAGCGTATGGTTCAGAAGAATGTATCCTTGAAGGATACTAACAAAAGAAGAGAGGTTCCAAAAAAGAGTAAAGTAGCCCAAATGCCCTTGAGTATGGAGCAGACAGAGCTTAAAGATCCCAAATTACCCATGCCTACCAATAGCCAAATCAATATAAATAAAATAAAGTCTCTAAAATACTTGTATGAAAATGCTAGAAGTCTAAAAAATAAGATGGGAGAGTTAGAATATATAACACTAAATGAGAGGTTAGATATGATTGGAATCTCAGAGATGTGGTGAAAGGAGGACAACCAGTGGGACACTGTGATACCTGGGTACAAATTATATCGTAATGATAGAGCTGATCAAATTGGTGGAGGGGTTGGTCTCTATGTTAGAGAAGACATTGAGTCAGAAAGGATTAAAGTTTTGCAGGAAACAAAATTTGCTGTAGAATCTCTATGTATTGAAATTCCATGTAAAAAGGGGAAGGCGATGGCAGTGGGGGTGTACTTTCGACCGCCTGGCCAGAATGAACAAATGGATGATGAAATGCTCAAAGAAATCAAGGAAGCTAACAAATGTTACAGCACAGTAATGGGTGGTTTCAATTACCCCAGTATCAACTGGGTCAGTGTCACGGAAGGACAGTCTAGGGAGATAAAGTTCCTAGATGAAATAAATGACTGCTTCTTGGAGCAGCTGGTTCGTGAACTGACCAGAGGTGAATCCATAATGGACCTAGTCCTTAGTGGAACACCAGATCTGTTGCAAGAGATAAGGTTGTTGGGGCCACTTGCCAATAGTGATCATAGCATGATCACGTTTGAACTAATTAATGGAGGAGGGATGGTAAGGAAATCCACAGTACTATCTATTAACTTTCAAAAGGGAGACTATGATAAAATGAGGAAAATAGTTAAGAAAAAACTAAAAGGAGCAGTTGCAAAGGTTAAAGACTTACATCAAGCTTGGGTGTTGTTGAAAAATACTATCTTGAAAGCCCAGACCAGCTGTATTCCACGCTTTAAGAAAAGTGGAAGGAAGTCCCAAAAACTGCCAGCATGGTTTAAAAGTGAGGTCAGAGAGGCTGTTGTTACCAATAAAGCATCTTTTAGGAAATGGAAAAAAGAGCCAAACGAGGAAACCTGGAAACAGCACAAGCACTGGCAAGTTAAATGCAAGGCATTGCTAAGGCAGGCAAATGGAGAATTTGAGAAGAATCTTGCTGCAAAAGCAAAAACGCATAATAAAGACTTTTTCAAGTATATTTGTAGCAAAAAACCTCTGAGAGAGTCAGTTGGTCCATTAGATGATACAGGGGTTAAAGGGGCACTAAGAGGCGACAAGGCGATAGCGGAGAGATTGAATGAATTCTATGCTTCGGTCTTTACTGAGGAAGATGTAGGGATGTTACCCATGACTGAAGTGGTATTTAAAGGTGCGGAAGAATTGAAGGAAACATTGATACATTGGGAAGATGAATTACAACTATTAGATAAACTGAAGAGTAGCAAATCACCTGGGCCGGATGATATACATCCAAGGGTGTTGAAAGAACTGAAATATAGATTGCAGACCTGCTATTAATAATCTGTGAACTATCATTAAAATCATCTGTAATACCTGAAGATTGGAGGATGGTGAACGTAACACCAATTTTTTAAAAGGGTTCCAGGGGTGATCCGGGAAACTACAGACCGGTGAGCCTGACATCAGTACCAGGAAAAATGGTAGTAACCATCATAAAGAACAAAATTGCTGAACATGTAGATAGTCATGGCTTAATGGGAGACAGCCAACATGGCTTTAGACAAGGAAGATCTTGTCTTACTAATCTGTTATGTTTTTTTGAAGATGTGAATAAACAGGTAGACAAAGATGAGTCAGTTGATATAGTGTATTTGGACTTTCAAAAGCCTTTGACAAGGTCCCTCATCAGAGACTTTTGGCAAAACTATAGAGTCATGGGACAAGAGGCAGTGTATTATTTGGTTAAAAGATAGAAAACAGAGGGTAGGGCTAAATGGCCAATTTTCGTAATGGAGAAAGGTGAATAGTGGTGTACCTAAGGGATCTGTGCTGGGTCCACTGCTTTTTGACATATTCATAAATGCCCTGGAAAAGGGAATAATGAGTGAGGTTATCAAATTTGCAGATGACACAAAACGTTTTGTGGAAAATTGCAAGAGGATCTTGATAAATTGGAAGACTCGGCATCCAAATGGCAGATGAAATTTAATGTGGACAAGTGCAAAGTTATGCACCTAGGTAAGAACAACCCAAACTATGGTTACACAATGCAAGATTCCACATTGGGAACCACCACCCAGGAAAAAGATTTAGGTGTCATTGTGGATAACATGTTAAAACCCTCCGCTCAGTGTGCAGCAGCGGCCAAGAGAGCAAATAGAATGCTAGGTATCATAAGGAAAGGAATGGAAAATAAAACAAAAGATATTATAATGCCTCTATATCGTTCCATGGTGAGACCGCACTTTGAATATTGTGTGCAATTCTGGTTGCCGTATCTTAAAAAGGATATAGCATTATTAGGAAAGGTTCAGAGAAGAAAGGCTAAAAAGGTTAGGGCTCTTTAACCTGGAAAAGAGACGGCTGAGGGAAGATATGATAGAAGTCTATAAATTAATGAACGGAGTGGAACGGGTAAACATAGATCATTTGTTTACATTATCAGAATATAGAAAGACTAGGGGACATGCAATAAAGCTGCAGGGTAAACTATTTAAGACTAATAAAAGAAAATATTTTTTCACTCAACGTGTAATCAAGCTCTGGAATTTGTTACCGGAGGATGCAGTAAAGGCTGTTAGTGTAGCTGGGTTTAAAAAGTTTTAAAGTTTTAAACTCCTGTTACAATGTAAGCACAGAACAGGCTTCTGACTGTGCACCCTTGTTGTATGTAAACCGCACTGATAACAAATAGCGCGGTATATAAGAGTTGTTAAATAAATAAATAATAAAATAAATAAAAAAGGTTTGGACATGTTCCTGGTGGAAAGGTCCATAAACTATTATTAAGAAGGGACCCAGGATATCAATACTTGACCCAATACAAGCATTGTGGAACCTGTGTCTTTTGGTGAAATTGCTAGATCCATCTGATCTAGATTGGCCACTGTTGGAAACAGGATACTAGGCTTGATGGACCTTGATCTCACCCAGTATGGCATATCTTATGTTCTTATGTATTTGTGGAGACAAACTAATGAAAGGTACTAGAGAATAGAAACAGAGGGCCTGATATTCAAAGGGTTTTATGTGGTTTGCAGGACCTGCAAACTGCATAGACCCTGCTGAACCCGATACTTAGCAGCATTAACCAGCTAGTCTAATGCCCTGCTCTTTGCTGCTCCTTCAGAAGCTTCTTTCCTAGGTGACCACCTAGTTTATCTAATGGTTGGACCAGCCCTGCACAAGCTGCCCTGACACTAACCAGATAGTGGAATGGTGGCCCATGGGCATGGCTGGGGCAATCGCAGCATCTAACTGGTTGGTGGCAATTTTTTGCTGGGTAAGTAATCCCATAAAGTTAGGACAGGTTAATGGACGTCCTAACTTTATGCAGTTTGCTATCAGTTCAGTAGCTGAATATCACCGCTGACTGGAAAACGAACACTGTCAGCAGCGCAACTGCATATTTAGCAACAGACACTGCATAGGTTCCCATACTGAATATCTGAAATATTGGCAACTTCTGCAGACACAAAGGAATGATTATCTTTCTGATTTATATAGCACTCATTTAGCCAAACCTTTTCCTTCACCAGGAGTAGATGTCCTAGGTGAGGAAGAACATTTTGGACAATGGAAGGAAATTTGCATGTAAGATTTTTAAAAGGAACAGCAAAAGGCTACTACAGGAAATTGTTATGTATGTGCCCGTGTTCCTTCCCACCAACAAGGGGGAGCTCCTTTGGAGTGGAGGTAGATTTGCTCTTTTATGATGCCAGCAACTTCATTCCTACACTACCCCTTAATACTAGCTCTTCTTTTTCTTAGTGAAAATTGGCTATGGAACCCTCTACTTTCAGAAGGAGGGGACAGGTCAGGAATTAAGGAAAAAGTATCTGGGAACGTACAATTTCCCTTGATCACCTCACTTTTTACACTTACAAATTCTTTTTCAAGTATGTCTTCCTATAATCTACTGAAATACTGTGTTTAGGTAGACTGGATTGTGTTTTAAATACTCCTGAAATCAGGGGTGGCTCAAGGCAATCTGCTGCCTGAGGTGAGAAATAAAATGGTGCCCCCCCCACCGGGAGCAGTGGGTGGGACTTCGTCAAAACTCTAGTGGGGGAGGGAGGGGAAGAGGGATGGGCCAGGAGAGCTTTTTTTTTATTTTAATGACCAGGTGGTGACTGCTGCACAGAGTGCCCTCCCCCTTTCCTGGTCAGAAAGCTGAGCCTGCCTGCAGGAACAGGAGGGGGGAGGAGGAGAAGGAAAGGAAGGCACCTGGTCTGGGAAATTTTTTTTTATTTTTATGCTGGTGAGTGCTACACTGCACAGAGTGCCCCGCCCCCTCCCCCCCCCCCCCTCGACAGAAAGCTGAGCCTGCCTGCAGGAACAGAAGTCCCATGGGCAGGCTCAGCTCTCGAGAGAGAGTGGGTAGGAGGAGATGGAAAGGAAGGCACCTGGTCCAGGAGACTTTTTATTTATTTATTTATTTTTTTTAATTCTTTATTTTCGTTTTATAACAACAAAGGAAAGGAAGACATACAGCTAAAAGACAGATACATAAAGTGTAATACATACACCAAAGTAAACCCCTACCACCCCCCTCCCCCCTGCTTCTTCTCTAGAAAACTAATCATTCCCGAAACGGGCGTGTACGTACATTATTGTGTTACAAAACCTAACGGTGATCTGAAACATGATGAATGCGCATTATACAGGCATGTTGGAACAATGAGCAGATTGTACATAATCATTAAGCATCTGCCATTTAGACAAGCAAGAGTGACTTTGGGCATGGGGAATAGCTCTCCGAGGTATCTGCTCATATTTGCTATATAAGCAGACGAGGTTCCACCATTCATTGACAGTAAGTCGAGAGCTATCCTTCCAATTCCTCGTGATTAAGCATATGGCAATACCCAGCATGAAATCAAGGAGAAAGCGACCCTTCTTAGGAAGAGAGGGGACCTCCGCCGCAGAGCGGAGTCCCACGATCTTCCAAGAGAGAGGCTCGTGAAGGTGCAAGATAAATTGAATACGACCCCAGACCCGCCCCCAATAAACCTGTAGTTGAGGACACTCATAAATAACATGAACAAAGGTTCCCACAGCAGTATGGCAAGACCAACACTGGTCCCTAGCATTTATGTTCCATTTGGCTATTTTTTCTGGGGTATAAAAGCATCTGTGTGCAAAAAAGAAGAGAGTTTGGGTAACCGAGGCAGACCGGGAAACCCGCACTACTTTGCTCCAGAATACGCTCCATTGCACAGGGGTTAAAGTGGTTTGCAGTTCGCGCTCCCAGGCTTGTTGGGCTCTGAAAGTGGCCGTGTCTGCACCCTGACATAATATTTTATAAAAGTTAGAGGCTACCCCATGTATACTACTTATAGAGTGAACTATCTCTAATAGCCCATCCTCAGTAGGGGCAGAGGGCGGCATGATTCGAGCACTTTTAAGGCAGTGTTGAAGCTGCATCAATTGAAAGTAGTGTTTCGCTGGTAGCGCAAATTCCTTTTGTAAATCAGAAAAGGTTTTCCAACGAGCTGCAGAGAAAAGCTGTTGGGGTGTCCAGATCCCCCTTGAGTACCAGGGTTTCCATGCTATCGTTCTATTTAGGACTTGAATTCTGGGGTTATTCCATAGCGGGAGTCCGTCCCGAGGACATACGTTCGGGCCCAGTGATAGAATAAGAGTATTAAAGGCCGCAAGAGTATCGACAATCATTGGTGGATGGCGAGTGTCTACTTGATAGGACATACCGGTGAGATGGGTCAACGGAATTGGGCTACTAAGCTCCTCTTCTATGTCAAGCCAAACTGGTCTACTGTCTGTTGAGGCATCTAGCCATCGGGCACCTTGCTTAAGTAGGAAGGCTTGATGATATCTAAGAAAATCAGGAAATCTGGTACCCCCTCTTTCCTTTGCAGACTGTAGTTTTTGTTTAGCTATCCTTGGTGGCTTGCCCTGCCAGAGATAACGGACGAGAAGGCCCTCAATATCTTTATAAGTATGTAGCGGGAGTAAGCATGGCAGCATTTCTAAAATGTAGTTCACTTTGGGGACTATCATCATTTTCACAGTTTCCAAGCGGCCCCACCATGTAAGAGATAAGGGAGACCAACGGTTTGTGAGCTCGCGGACTTTGGAGACTACCTCTTTGGCATTAAAACTGATAGTATCTTCTAAAGGAGAACAGTAATGGACCCCGAGATACTTCACCATGCGGGATTGCCAAAGGAAGGGAAAGGCCTGCATGTCAGCCTCATGTACCCAGCGGTTCAGTGGGAATGCGAGAGATTTAGTCCAGTTGATTTTATAGCCCGATAATTGTGAGTATCCGTCAATCAGATCCAAGACAGCTGGAACCGATTCGAGGGATACGAAAAGCATAAGGTCATCTGCATATGCAGAGAGTTTAATCTCCCTATGACTGAAGGGGACACCTCGAATACGTGCGGACTGTCTAATAAGGAGGGCTAGGGGTTCAAGAGCAAGATCAAAGAGCATTGGTGAGAGGGGGCAACCTTGACGCGTACCTCTTTGGAGATTAAATGGCTGAGACTTGATGGCATTTACACAAATACTGGCGACGGGTTGAGTATACATGACTTGGAGATATCGGAGGAAGCCTTCCCCGAAGCCATACCATCGGAGAACAGCAAATAAGAAGGGCCATTCTAGACGATCAAAGGCTTTTCGGCATCCAGGGAAAGACCCACCCATGGCTGATCTAGATTGGCAGCACTGGATAGCACATGACACAGGGTCCGAGCATTGTCAGCAGTTGATCTGCCGGGTATAAAGCCGCATTGGTCGGGGTGAATTAGGGTGGCCATCCTGTCAGATAACCGGGTGGCCAAAATCGTAGCGAAGATCTTATAATCGGCATTGAGTAGGGAGATGGGGCGATAGTTGGCGGTTAGTAGTGGATCTCTGCCTTCTTTCTCAAATACTACCACATTAGCTGCAGCAAAGGATCCCAAAGAAGATGTATCTACCGCAAGGGCAGTAAAATAGAGTTTTAAATAGGGAACTAAGTCTGCACTGAACGTTCTGTAGAATTCGGTCGGGAGACCATCAGGCCCTGCGGCACGACCCGAGGCTGTTCGTTTTAGGGCAGATTGGATCTCTGAAGTAGAGAAGGGTTCATCCATCGCATCCCTATCATCTTCAGAGAGGGTCGGCCGCTGAATGCCAGAGAGCAATTGTTCGAATGTCTCTGACGAGAACTCACATTCAGATTGATATAGGCGGGTATAGAAATCCCGAAAGAGCTCTACTATGTCGGAGTCTGTGGTCACTATGCCCCCTCCCTGTGGAGCACGAAGGGCCGCTACGCGTTTGGCTTCTTTTTGACCTTTCAAGGCGTTGGCTAAGAGTCGACCGGCTCGATTATTTTCACGATAATATGTCCCTCGCTGAAGCTCAATGCTCTTAGAAGCTGCAGTGGAGAGGATTGAATTATATTGAAAACGGAGACGCTGTAATCGAATTAATACACATGGATCAGTACGTGAAGTTAGAACTCGTTCGCCTGCTTTTATTTGTTGGTCAAGTATGAGTAGCTGCTGTTTGCGCTGTTTCCGCAGGCGGATTTGATAGCTAGTGATCGTTGCTCGAATGGCCGCTTTGAAGCCCTCCCACCAAGCCCAATTCGCAGTATCCTGGGGTAGATTAAAATGGAAGTAATCCTGTATGGCTGCTCGAATTTCTAACTGGAACTCTGGCTGAGTTAACAGGGCTCTATCAAAGAACCAGGCCTCCGAATTCCCCTGGGGTGCAGTAGTGTGTAATTGAAAGGAAATGGCAGCATGATCTGAAATATGTTGGGAGTGAATCTTTGCAGTGTCCACCTGAGGAACTAACAGTTTTGATATTAGAAAGAAGTCAATGCGAGACTGGGATTTATGAGGAGAAGAGAAGAAGGTGAAGTCAAGCTCATTGGGGTGGAGTAACCTCCAAAGATCAACTAAAGCAAGATCTTTGATCAGGGAGGTAAGCGTGATGTGACTCTTGGGGGGACCACATGTCCTAGGCGGCTGTTTGTCAATCAGGGGATCAAGGACTAAATTGAAATCCCCCCCCAATTATCAATGAAGTATTAGCAGAGGCCTGTGCAACCTGAGCAATGGTAGCAAAAAAGGCAGGGTCATCCACATTAGGAGCGTAAAGGCATATACATGTAAATTCAAGGCTACCTATCTTGAGGTGAACTCTGGACCATCTACCTTCTGTATCTGAGCTAGTCGCAATAATAGTAGCATGCAAAGATTTCCTAACCAGTATGGCAACCCCACATTTCTTAGAAACGGCTGGAGAATAAGCGGCCACCATGTAAGGTTTAATATTGAGTTTAAGAGTTTCCTTCGAATTTAAATGCGTTTCTTGAAGAAAAATCAGATCCGCAGCTTCATGACTTAGGTAGCTCAGGATTTTCTTCCGTTTTATCGGATTATTGATTCCTTTTACGTTCAATGAGAAAATCTTACATGGTGCCATCAATCGGTAATAGACATTTTAGGTAAGGGCGCTTGAAAACATACAACATAATCAGAATCTGTGCAACAATGACATAATCACCGAGTATTCTGTCTAATACACCCCATATTGAAAAGTATGTACCAAAGTATCTTAGAGAAGAAGCAAAACCCCCAAAGAATATGGCGACCATATGTCTGCGGGAGGAGGCCCTAGAGAGGAAATGGAAAGACATAAAAAAAAAGAAAAGAAACACCAGAGTCATAATTAACACTCTCTCTGATACTCATCGAGGCTACTGTGGGTAGATGGAGTCGGGTCACAGATATTATCAAAAGTAAGACAACAAACTGTCCTCGCCAGACTCTTTGCTGAGCTGCGGCAGATCCAATATGGCAGGTACAGCGGACATGAGAATACTTGCAGGAACATTCTAGAAGTCAGCGCATCAAGTCGGCTTCTTTGGAATCCAAAAACTCCGCTAGTAGATCAGGGTCCTCAAATGTTCTTGTCTGATTGTGAAGCGTGACTCGAAGCTTGGACGGGTACATCAGGCCATAGCGGGCTTGTAGTTGTTGAAGCCTCGGTCGGAATTCCAGAAAGCGCTTTCGGCGGTCGACCGTGGGTTTAGCCAAGTCGGGATAGAAGGAGATCTTGTGGCTCTCAAACTCCATATGGCCCTTTGCCCGAGAGGCACTTAGAATTTGCTCCACGTGTTGATACCAAAAAAGTCGAAAAAATGATAGGCCGCGGGGTCTTCCTGTTGAGCGTTATGCTTGTGGGTACACGATGAGCACGATCGATCTCCAAATCTTTGACAAAAGTGATTTGGAGCAGGGAAGGGAGGATTTTGTATAAAAACTCTTTCATGTCACCCGATTCCGCTCCCTCCGGTATGCCCACGAGTCGTATGTTGTTGCGGCGCGCTCTATTATTGCCATCTTCCACTTCTTTCTGCAAGGCCCGCACCTGGCGTTCAACTTTGTCGAGTTTGGACAACCGGGCCGCATGGGAGTCCAATATGCTCTCCATTTTGTCCTGACGCGAAGAAAGCCCTTCTAGCTTGCTTTGCAGCACACCAAGATCTTCCCGCAGCGCTCGGAGTGCTTCACCGTTCGACTGCACGAGGTCTTTGACCCCTCTAATCTCTGCGAGAATTTCCTGCTGCATTTCGGGGCCCTCGCACAAGGCCAGCCCCTTCTGCGGGGACGGAGGTTCAGTTTTGGAGCGTTTGCCGTGAGAAACCGCTGGAGATCCAAATTCCAGGCGCGTAGGTTTGGTCCCCGCCATCTCACCAATGTGCCCCAGTAAGATCAGAGTAGAAGTTCCAAGTATGTACGGTGTTAATTCAGGATTCTGAGTAGGCCTCTCGGGAGCCTCAGCGTTATGCGACCATCCCGCTGGACATCAGGCTCCGCCCCCCGAGACTTTTTATTTTTATGCCAGTGACTGCCTACAGGAATCTCTCTCTCAATGGGGGGCATGAGGAAGAGGAGAATGAAGTGGTGACTACTGCCCTGCTGCCTCGACAGGGAGTGGGGCAGGAGAAGGAAGGCGGCAGGCCCAGGAGACTTTTTTTAAATTTTAATGGCCCAGTGATTACTGCTGCACACTCGTCCCGTCTTCGTCCACCACCCCCCCCCCATCGACAGAACACTTAGCCTGCCTGCAGGAATAAAAGTCCCGTGGACAGGCTCAGCTCTCTCTTGATGGGGAGGGGGGAGGGGGAGAAGGAAGGCGGCAGATCAGAGAGACTATTTTTAATTTTTTAGATTTTTATTCCCGACTGGTGACTGCTGCACAGCACAGAGTGCGTCCCCCAACCCCCATCGACACAAAGCTGAGCTTGTCTGCAGGAACAGAAGTCCCGCAGGCAGGCTCAGCTCTCTCTCAACGGGGGAGGGGGAGAAGGAAGATAGGCACCGGGAGACTTTTCTGTTTAAAAATTTTTTTACAGTGAATGCTGCAGCTGCCCTCCCTCTCACCCTATTCACTTACCAGGTAGAAACGGCAGCACGCAATGACACCAGGCTTCAGGCTCAGAGCAGCTACTCGACGATGGGGTAAGTTGATGAACCGGGCAGTGAGGGCGGCGATCACAGTGCATTGGCAATCAAAGAGGAGAGCCAGGCAGGCAGCAGCACATGAAAAGCACAAGCCTGGCTCCTCCTCTTTGATTCCCACTGCACTGATTTGTCTGCAGAGCCAGACTAGCGGGAAAGTCCTCCAAACACCACCCCCTGCAAACTGCCACCTGAGGCCACCGCCTCAGTTCGCCTAATGGTAGAGCCGCCCCTGCCTGAAATAGTTAATAGGCTAATATCATGGACACCCCTTCCTGGAACTTATTGGATTTGTGGGTACAAAGCTTTCTCTGTCTTTCCCTGGCAGGGCCAAGGTTTATGTTTTATAGGTCAAGTTATCCCTGGTACTACTGTCACTTATTTATTACCAGGAGAAAGGGTGAGAAGCAAAGGTTATAGTACTACGCTAAGAAAAAAAAAAAAATCTCTCAAGTGCTTATAACGGGGATTCAGAAGGAAGAACTGTAATCACCAGAACAGGAATGTTTATGGACCATGGTGAAATCGGAAGTTTGGTTTCTATTCTTTTTGCTTTTATGAATGAGACTGCTGGGTCTCTAACAATTATCTGAGATGAGGTGAGGCAGCTCCGTAGCCTTGCCCTCCAGAATAGATGAGCCCTACTTGTAGACTATTTGCTAGCATCCCAGGGAGGAATTTATTCTCTGATAGGTACTGAGTTGGCATTTCAGGATGATTATAGAAACTTGTAATATCTGCCTTTCTCATTATTTCACGACTTGTCTGTCTGTGCTGCTGCTGCTTTCAATGCATACCCAGTCTTATTGCTGTGCTGAAGGTCTGTATACCTAAATCCCCCTCCCCCAACTTATCCTTGCTGAACTTCAGACTGCAGAGCTAGAGACATATCTATAAAAGGAAAGAATGCGGCAACACGGAGAATGAATGCTGTAAGAACCTGGCTCCCTGTACTGTCATCCCTGAGGACCCCCAAATGCCTGGTAAAAGGCACAGAAGAACCCAGGGACTGAAAGAACTCTGCTTCCAGTGATCATCACCTCTGCTCTGTAAAGACCTTGACTTTAATGAAGACCAATCTATTAGATAGGTGATCTTCGAAGGGGGGAGTGTAAAAAGTGTAAAGCAGATTGGGTCTTCAGCAGGACTCCCCATATTTCCCTCCATCTTACTGGGGCAGACTGAATCCTTGTCAATGTAATGTGACTCTCTCAATCTGCCCCACACTGGCACTCCATCTTAAGAGTACTGTCCTTTAAATGACCTAAGAGAAAACAATGTATGTTAGTTTTAAACACAGTAATTTCTTCCCGGGAACCTATGAACAAAGAAGAAAAGGCATGATTAATTAATCGTGAACAATTCTTATTCCTTGCAGTTTCACTTTTGCCCACGAAGGTCAGGCACTTTAGAAACTCCAAGCAGCGCAGGCTCAATATAGGGCTAATATTGTTAAGCCCTCTTCCTATATTCAGTGTAGAAGACTGGGCATATACTGCATTGTGTACATCAAATAATAAACTTCTTCCATTTGAATGATTAAGAAGTTCTAGTGGATTATCTATTAATGCTAGAAGCACTTAAGAAACATTGTCAGAACAGCCAAATGAAGAACTATTTCCCCTTCAAATCCCAAGTTGTTAATGCTAGAGAATAAGGCCCTGATTCTGCAAGCCGTCCTGCACATATCCCTCCTTCCGATTCTCCTTGCAAAGCAGGGGGAGAGCCGATGAGGGGCAGGAGGGGGTGGAGCAGTGATGGGCCAAGGCAGCAGGACATACAAGGCAGATTCAGGTCATGGCCCTGTACGTCCTGTGGGTCGGGGGAACATGCTGCTTATTGCATTTCAAAGGTGCAATAAAGAGCTTGGACAGGGCAATCGGGAGTGTAACCCCCCCCCCCCCCCAAAGGCCAGGGCTGGAAGCAGGTAGGTCCCTGCCACCCGATTCTGGCTCCAGCTGCCCAGCCTTTGGTCGGGCAGTGGGGAAACAGGGGGTCAGCACTGCGGGAATCATGGGGGTAGGCGGGGAGGATGTCCCCGTAGGTATGCAGGGACATGCCGGGCCATCTCAGAGTCTGATTCTGCACCCGCTGGGAACATCTGGCTCCTGCAGTGCAGAATCGGGTCCTAGTGGGCCCATACTGCTCGGGGACATCCAGATGGCCCGGAAGTGCCCCTAAGAAAACTGTTATTAGACAGCAAGAGCAGGAAACACACAAGAAACTTAATTTCAGGTCATTCATATTTTGTTGCGCTATGGCTCAGCCACCTCTTTGGGGTTGCTGGGACATCATCGGAGCCCCGAGAAAGGGGTAATTTTAAGGGATTTTGGTTATAAACAAAAAAAACAAATTCCACTTTGGGAGTGTTTTATTGGAGTTTATTTTATTTGTTTTCTGGTAGTTTAATAAATACTATGAGGGTTATTTTGGAAGCCCTGTTCATGCTTTGGACATCTGAAAATGGGCATAGAGACATCACAAAAATGGAGACCTCTCTAGAGCCATTTTAGAAGCCTGGTCTGTGGACATCCACGTCTGAACCGAGGCGTGGTGGAGGCATGGCTGGGGCATTTCCAGGAACCTGGATGTCACTTCACTGCTTGATCTCAGTAATTTCCAGAATCGTGTCTAAGTTTAGAATTGCTCCAGGCACAAATAAGCACCGGAAAAGTGCTAGTTTTGGCTGAAAAGCATCCAGAGGATGGAGAGAAGATAGCACTCCATTATCCCCAGTACTCATCGCAATCAGAGTGATAGCAGCAGTGGTATTTGAACCCTGGTTTTGTTTGGTTCTAGCCTACTACTCAAACCATTATGTTATTCCTATATGTATGGAGTAGAGAGGTGTAGCCTAATGATTAGAGCACTGGCTTGGGAACCAAGATACCAGGGTTTAATTCCCACTAGCACTCCTTGTGTCACTGGGCAAGTCACTTAACCTTCCATTGCCTCAGAAAAATCCATGTTATCAATGTCCTTGTTTAATGTACATTGCCAAGTTTAAGTTACAATGTAAACCGCTTTGAGCTGTATAAAAAAACCCTGTTAAATAAAATAACTAAATGTCCAGGTTCTGAAATACTATTCTGGGGGTGTCTATGTAGACACACCCACAGATATCCATATTGAGCATGTACATGTTTGTGAGATCGTGTCTGCATCTAGACGTGCCATTTTTTCCAGACATTCTACTACTACTACTACTGAACATTTGTGTAGCGCTACAAGACAAATGTAGTGCTACACAGACACATGTAAACGACAGTCCCTGCTCATCAGAGCTTACAATCTGGCATAGACATTCCAGATTAAATGTGGATGTCCTTTCTAAAATGTCCCTCTAAGGGTCAAGGATTCTTTTGAGTCTGTCTGCTAACATTTTCTCCATGCCTGGCAGCAGGATAAAGGTGCGAACTATTTGCTCAGTCACAGAATTTGACTATTTCCAAACTTTGAGGTTAGGACCCCATTCTTTCCTTTTTGTTGATGTAAAACATTGCAACCTGATTGTCCTTATGAATTTGAATACATTTTTAGGATGTGAATTACTGAAAAGTTATCAAATCAAATGTTATGGTTTGAAGTTGATATGCCAGTGCTCTTCTTGTAGAAACAAAATACCCAAAGTGTGCTTTGGATGTGAGTTCCCCAACCCGGAAGTGAAGTATATGCTGTTAGAACTTTCTAGTATGGGAGAAATAAGCCAATCGTGAAGTGTCCTTGCAAAGCTAACTAAACAGGGATGTTTTGAGTTCTCTGGTTACTTGTATGTGATGATTGTGCAGAAACAGATTCTACTTTCTAACGTAATTTGCCATGGATAGTAAGTGATAAACCTAAATATCCCGATAATCAATAACTCCCAGTGTTAGAAATAATTTTTGTCGGAGATAAATTCAACAAAGCGCTCTGTATAGTAACAAGGCACCGCTGTGATGTTCTCCTTTTATTAATATATTTAAAATGTTACTTAGCTTCAGTAACGAAGAATGTCCATGATGCCATAAAAAAGTGAAGGACTATCAACGCAGCGCTCGTTTCGGGCACAAAATATATTAGAAACCCTGCTTCAGGAACGTCCACTTGTAAATATTGGCAACAATGTATTCAGCTAACAAGTTGGAAATGTAGTCAGCCATTTAAGTCTTCAACGTATACCGTCAGCATCACGTGTAGAAGTTGAACAGCCAATGATCAAAGACCTACGGTGGAGGATACTTGATCATGTTCCATGTGACCCTCGGGGTGGCGATCGAGAACAACAACTACAATACTTAGAACAAAGATGGATTTATAGATTAAATTCAGTCTCCCCAGGCGGCCTAAACCAACAGATTGACTGGCATACTATACTCTGATGAATGTACCCGATGAGGGATTCCCTGATGGTGGGTGTTCCCTTTTACAATGGGTCTTTGATCATTGGCTGTTCAACTTCTACACGTGATGCTGACGGTATACGTTGAAGACTTAAATGGCTGACTACATTTCCAACTTGTTAGCTGAATACATTGTTGCCAATATTTACAAGTGGACGTTCCTGAAGCAGGGTTTCTAATATATTTTGTGCCCGAAACGAGCGCTGCGTTGATAGTCCTTCACTTTTTTATGGCATCATGGACATTCTTCGTTACTGAAGCTAAGTAACATTTTAAATATATTAATAAAAGGAGAACATCACAGCGGTGCCTTGTTACTATACAGAGCGCTTTGTTGAATTTATCTCCGACAAAAATTATCTCTAACACTGGGAGTTATTGATTATCGGGATATTTAGGTTTATGATTTACTGGTGATTCCGGTTGGGTTCATGTTGGATTTACTATGGATAGTAAGTGAGCTGTTAAAATCATGCAGCATAGCACCTTACAAAAATCTCATACTGTGGGTAGAGAGTTGTGGACCATCTTGCTCACTGAGAAAGCAAGGCTGTCGATGGTAATAAAGGCCTTTACTTTCTGAGAACTGATCAGGGCTCCAGTGCTGTAGAGATGGGTTGAGATTGGATTTAGAATAGTTTATGAAGAATCCCAGATGTTCCAAAAGTTGTATGTTTAGTTGCAGAGCCTCTACTGCTGAGGAATCCAATTAACCTTTGCTAAGTCGTCATCAAAGTACTGAAAATATGAATAAAGGATTTTAAAATTGTGCTGTAAATGCCACCAGATGCTTCATGAAAGCTTGAGGAGTGGATGAAAGGCCAAATGGTGCTACCCTGTATTGAGAAGGTGAAAGGATCCTAGTAGGAATCGCTTATGGTCTGAAGTGTAATTACGTATATGGGGAACGGGGTAATTTAAATCTAAAAAGCAGAATTAGCCTTCTTTATTTAACAATGGCATAATGTGATAAGTTTGAATATGTCCCTGAAAAGAAATTGTTGAGAACGTTAAAGTCCAAAATGGACTGAAGGTGTCTTTTTTTTATTAATTAGGAAGTATTTGGTTTAAAACCTGTTTCCACTTTCTTCATTTGTGATGATCTTACTATTATTAGAGACAGTTTTCTCATCAATAGATTCTGGTCCTTGATATTGAGAGTAAAATTTTTTGGAGAGCGAGCAATATAGAGACAATTCAAAAAATTTAAGACGAAACCATGATTTTATTATCTAGGCCAAAGCATCACAACAGGGTAAGATTTCCTCCAACCACAAGTGCTTCTGCACTGACTTGATCAGAAACGTTAATCTCTCATGAATCAAAAAGTTGACTTTGACAGTAAAGTTTAGTTTGTTTGATTTACAAATTTCTGATCTGAATCTCTACTGTAGGGGTAGATGAGAGCGTGACTGCGATAATATAGCTTCCTTTATGATAAAATAAATGTTCTCTTTGGTTGGTGGCTTAAAAGTGCCAATTGGTTGAGAACATGCCGTTACAATGGATAACAACTGAAACAAAGACAGTGATCCTTAATGTCTGTTTTACTTTGCTACCAAAACGTTATTCATGTGTACTGTGGGTATTAACCAATTTGTCACAACTAGGATTATTTTTTAATTATACATTGTGTTTAAGATTTTAAATGGTGGTATTTCATCTTATATAGTGAATGTAGTTTCTTTTATTGCCTCTCCTAGAGTTTCTTGGTTAGAAAATAGCAATTCTTTGGCAGTTCTTTCAGTGAAGAAGTTTAAATTTAAACGGGATGTTAGATCAATTGTTTGCATATATTGTAGCCACCGATTGGAATGGTTTGCCATATGAGGTTAGAAGTTCTTCTAACTATATGTCATTTCAGCACTCACTCAAAAATATTTCTAGAAGATTTTTGTTAGAAACTGTATTAAACCCTGGGATGTAATAATTTTGTAACAGTGTTGTAAATTTTAAATTGTCATAAAACATCAGAAAGGTCATGTTGAGTTAGACCAGCATCCTGCTTTTGACAGTGGCCGGGGATGACCAATGGCTCTCCCAAGTTTATTTGACTAATACAGTTTTATGGACTTTTGCTCCAGAAACGTCGCCGGTCCTGTTTTGAGTCCCCCTATAATGGTTAACTTGACCATATTCTCCAACTGGTTCTGCAGCATAATTATGCACAGCATAAAAAAATAATCGTTCTATGATTTGTTTTCAATCTGCTGAATATTAGCTTCTCAGAAGTCCTATTGTTATTGTGTTTGACAGGAGAAACAGCCATTCCATATTTAACCTTTCCCCCACTCATAATTTTATAAATATTTGGCATATCCCCTCTCAATCATATGTCCTCCAAGCTGAAAAACTCTTAACTTGTTTAGCCTCTCTACAGTCATCATCATTTTTGTCACCCACCTCTGAACCCTTTTCAGGCGCTCTTTATCCTTTTTGAGATGAGATGACCAAAACTTTACACAATACTCAAGGTGTGGACTTACAGGGACCTATACAGAAGTATAATGATATCCTCAGTTTTATTCTCCATCACTTTTCTGATAACTTTATTACCACAACAAGACTTTCGATCAGTCCTCCAAGCACTGAACCTACCTCACATTGGCTTCAGTAACACAATTCTCCAAGGTCTCCCAAAGAATGCACTACACCACCTAAAATTGGCACAACATGTTGCTGCTCGAATGCTCACGGAAACAAATGCAAGAGAGCACATCTCTCCAATCCTGTTCAAACTACACTGGTTGCCATTACAAAGCAGGATCAAATATAAAACAATCATGACCACATATAAACTGGTAAAGGAGATTGCACCTTCGCACCTATCTAATCTACTAAGAAACCCCACAAGGCATAGGACAATGAGACAACAGAATCAAAACACCCTACTAGTTCCTAACACATTCACAAAACGTAATAAAACCACAACTAACAGGGCATTTAGTTTCTCAGCCCCAGCATTATGGCATGCTCTCCCAGACAGACTTAGAGCTACCACTGATCTAGCAACATTCAAAAAAAGACCTCAAAACTCATCTGTTCATAGAGCACTTTGGGAACTCAGAACCTAGAGAAAAACTATTCCCCACGTAGTCCCATACATATTCCCATTCACCACAAAACACTTCCCTAACACTAACACAAACACTTCTTATGACAAAAACACTTCTCATAATGTATAGCAGTCAGAATAACCTCTTCTTAGATATTACTAGTGACAACCTCTCCAAACACTCTAGCTAATATTTCATCCCTCATGATTAAACAAATGTACCTGTCGGAATGCATTAACGATGCAACATGTAATACTCTAGAATGATGAATATGTAAATATGTAAATATAAAAACTAAATATGTTGAGTACTCAATCATTCTACACCCATGTAAAAAGTTGAAGACACCCTACCCTTTTTACGAATGTTGACATGTTACCTGTTTGAAAATGTTGTAATGTAACATTCCAGTTTTTGTTCGATGTAAACTGCTTTGATTCTGCTTAAAGGCGGTATATAAAACATACCAATAAATAAAATAAATAAATAAAAGCTTCTAACAGTCTATTTGATTTTCCAGCAGCCATGACACACTGGGCTGAAAATTTCAACATATTATCTACAATGATTCCAAGATATCTTTCTTGGGTGATGACTCATAACTCAGAAACCAGCATTGTGTACCTATATGAGGGAGGAGTGGCCTAGTGGTTGGGGCAAGTTACCTCAGGCCAGAAGGTCAGGGGTTCAAATCCCACTAGAGGACAGCAACCTTGGGCTGGAAAGACTGGGGTTTCTAGTCCCACAGGTGCTCCTTGTGGTCTTGGGCAAGCCACTTAACCCTCCATTGCCCATGTTCCCTGTAAGCATTAGCATATGTGTCTTGTATCCCCCAATTATGTTGTGACCACTTTGATTGAAGGATAAGGTGGTATACAAAACTGTCTAAATAAATAAATATTTGAGATTATTTTTCCCTACCTGTGTCAGTATGCATTTGTCTCTAGATCATTTATGAGTATGTTGAGCAGCCAAAGAGGAAATACTATTACTTTTAAAGTACATCCGAAGACTGCTTAATGGCCAAAGACTTGCCTTTGCTGAATCTATGCAACATTAAGCCATGTCTAGCTGTGTGATCAATAATTTTATTTTTAATTGTGCCTAGCACTAATATCAGGCTCATAAGTCTACAGTTACATAGATAATACTAGGGGCCCTTTTTAAAAACTGGTGTTATATTGGCCACCCTGCAATCCTCAGGTACCATGGCCTTTTTGAATGAAAAGTTATAGGCTACTAGTAACAGGTTAGCAATTTCATATTTAAGCTTTTCAGAACTCTAAGGTGAATGCCATCTGATCATGGTGATTTGTTGCTGTTTAGTTTGTCAATTCATTTATTATACGTTCTAGACTTATGGAGAATAATTTTATAAACTCTTGTGAAGGTAACACACATTGCCACATGCATATTTGAGTCCTATTTTATAGAGCAAAGTACCGTGTACTTGACTTTATAAATAGTAGAATAAAAATGTGTGTCAAACTAGTCATGGTAATTACATTTGCTCTTGGGCAGGCATAAATGCCTGCACATAGAGTTTTCAAAAACACATTTAAGGTATAATATTTTATGAATTATGCATGAAATTTTTCACTAGACCTATGCTCCGCTCATGTCATGAAAGTATGCATGACTGGACTACGCACATGCTTACAGAATAGCAACCACCTAATGAACATGCATTAATGCCCATTCATGCACATAAATCCTTGAAAATAGATAACTTACACATGTAAATGTTACATATCTTTATCCTTATAAAATCAGCCCCGTAAAGAGTAATTCTATAAACTGGCACCTAGCTAACATGTACTTCTATTTGTCTATGTTTTTTGTCGTCTTTTGTAAAGTAAGGCAAGTGCAAAAAGACATGCATATGCAAATGTGTGATCACTTATACCAGTCCTAGAGCTGGTATAAATGACCATACCTATTTTAAGCAAATACACATGTAAGTTAAGAAATTTTATAATCGATGCATGTACTTGCTCACACTATTCAGGCTTACCCCCCCCCCCCCCCCCCGCCTGCCCACAGTGAAAGTATATACCATGAAATTAACATGTTTACTTTTGTACTGGCACAAGTTTAGATGAGGCCATTTGTAGACAAACTGTACAGAAGACTGCCATTTATGCATAAAAATGACTAAAGATGCCTATTTCAGGTGTCTACTTTCACACTTAAAAGTAGGAGCCCCATTATAAAATTATCCCTATAGTGATGCACATTACTTGCTCTAAATTATCAGCATGAAAAGAAGTTTTACAGGGTAGGTATGAAGCCAACATCCTTCCCAGTAAAAACTGAGGCAAAGAAATAATTTAGTTTTTCTGCTATTACCTTATTCTTTCTGAGCATTCCTTTTACTTTTTGGTTATCCAGCAGTCTGACTACCCCATAGACATTTTAAGTTGGATGTACTTTAAAAACTTTTAATAGTATTCTTGCCTCTTTGTCAGGCTTCTTTTCAAAATCTCTTAGATTGCTTTATTACCTGTTTACATCCAACAGGTGTTCATCTCAGTTTTCTTCATTAGGGTCTGCTTTCCATTTTCTGTAAGCAATTAAGCAATGCTGGCCTTCTTTTGACCATTTTTGATGCATGGAATATATTTTATCTGGGCTTCCAAAATGCCAATTTTAGATAATACCCAAACCTCATGCAAACTTTGACCCTGGCAACTGCTTGAAGCCTTCATGAAATACAAGAGATCACAGAGAGAGGAAGACAGGCATCTATATTTGGAAAAACTTAGAGAAGCTAGCAAAGTAGTCAGGAAAGCAAAGATTCAAAAAGAGGAGGAAATAGCCAATGCAATCAAATAGGGGGATAAGACATTTTTCAGATATGTTAGTGAGAAGAGGAAGGGCAAAAGTGATATTGTCAGACTCAAGGGTGAAGGGGGGGGGGAATATGTAGAAGCTGATGAGGATAAAGCGGAATTGCTTAACAAATATTTCTGTTCTGTGTTCACAGATGAAGAACCAGGAGCAGGACCTCAGAAAACACCCACAAACAGGAACAGAAGCGAGGGACATCTTGAACAATTTTCAGAAGACTGTTCGTGAGAAACTAGCTCAACTTAAAGTAGACAAAGCAATGGGACCGGATGGGATAGACCCTAGAATACTGAGGGAACTTGGGGACGTTCTAGCAGCTCCACTGACTGACCTTTTCAATGTCTCGTTGGAGTCAGGAGTGGTGCCAAAGGACTGGAGAGAGGCTCATGTGGTGCCTTTACACAAAAGCGGAAGTAAGGATGTGGTTGAAAACTACAGGCCAGTTAGTTTAACTTCGGTGGTGAGTAAATTATTGGAAACGCTGCTGAAAGAGAAAATAGTGAGGTTTCTGGAGTCCAGCGGATTACAGAATCCGAGGCAGCATGGATTCACCAGAGGCAGGTCTTGTCAGACGAATCTGATTGATTTCTTTGACTGGGTGACCAATGATTTGGTCCGAGGGATAGCCCTAGATGTGGTGTATTTAGATTTCAGTAAAGCCTTTGACACTGTTCCTCACAGGTGACTTATAAACAAACTAAGCACCCTAGGGATGGACCCTAAAATTACTGCTTGGGTTAGAAATTGGTTGGGTGGAAGGCGACAAAGAGTACAGGTAAATGGAGCTCACTCTGAGGAGAAGGATGTTACCAGTGGTGTGCCCCAGTGATCTGTCCTTGGTCTGGTTCTTTTTAACATCTTTGTTAATGATATAGTGGAAGGGCTGTTGGGTAAGGTTTGCCTTTTTGCGGATGATACCAAAATCTGCAATAGAGTAGACACCCAGGAAGGTATAGATAACATGAGGAGGGATCTAGCTAAGCTTGAAGAATGGTCTAGAATTTGGCAGCTGGAATTTAATGTAAAAAATGTAAGGTCATGCATTTGGGCTGCAGCAATCCAAGGGAGCAATATAGTACAGGGGGTGAAGTACTTTTGTCAACTAAAGAAGAGCGGAACCTAGGCGTGGTTGTGTCTGATGATCTTAAAGTAGCTAAACAGGTAGAAAAGGCAACGGCAAAATCTAGAAGAATGCTTGGGTGCATACGGAGAGGAATGGCTAGCAGAAAAAAGGAGGTGATAGTGCCTCTGTATAAGTCTTTGGTGCGACCTCATTTGGAGTATAGTGTGCAATTCTGGAGACCGCACCTTCAAAAGGATGTGAACAGGATGGAGTCGGTGCAGAGGGTGGCTACTGAAATGGTTAGTGATCTTCATTATGAAGCATAGGAGGACTGACTTAGGGATCTTAATATGTACACCTTAGAGGAAAGGCGGGATAGAGGTGATATGATTGAGATGTTTAAATACCTCCATGGCATAAATGTTCAGGGGGAGAGCCTCTTTCAATTGAAAGCAAGTTCTGCTACAAGGGGACATGGGATGAGGATGAAGGGGGATAGATTCAGGAGAGATATGCGGAAATATTTCTTTACGGAAAGAGTGGTGGATCCGTGGAGTAGTCTCCCAGTGGAGGTGGTGGAGATGAGGACAGTAACTGAATTCAAAAAAGCATGGGACAAACACAGAGGATCTCTAAAGGAAAAAAAGGGGGCTGCTGTAGTTGTTATGGAAGGACAGACTAGATAGGCCATGTGGTCTTTTTTCTGTCGTCATATTTCTATGTTTTCATTTTTTTCCAACAAATTTCCTCATTTTATCATAGTTGCATTGTGATCACTATTGCCTAATGGCCCCACCACCATTACTCCTTGCAGCAGTTCCTGCATACCAATAAGGGCCAGATCTAAACTACTTTCCCCAAAGGTTAGATCCTGGATAAACTGCTCCATGAAGCAGTCATTTATCGTATCTAGAAACTGTATTTCCCTGGCATGTTCCAGTGAGATATTTAGTCATCATTATTGGGGTAATTAAAATCTCCCATTATCAAATTTGTTAGCCTTCCTTACAGTAATTTCTATTAACATTTCACTGTCACTCTTCACCTTTCCAGATTGACAGTAGTATAACCCCTCTAGTGTATGCCTCTTGATCACACACACACAATTTCTATCCCTAAAGATTCTAAGAATATAGGAAATCCATATTGGATGTGGAATCCAAGATGGCCGCAGACAGGTGTGTTTGCTTAGACTGCATTTCCTAGATGGGGAAAAGGAAAGCTAAAAAGGGCAAGAAGTCTTCCTCTGCTGTGGTGGCTTCCTCCCCTTTACCTGCAGTTTCTTCTGGTCCTTTGGACGTATATGTGGTTTGGTCTCAGCAGTATCAGGCATCAATGATAGTGGCATAGAATCCTGCTGCAGGTTTGAGTGACCTGCTTGGGTCCAGACATTTCGCTACTGAATTGGTGGAAATCCTTCAAGATAGTGCTGTTGGAGTCTAGCCCTAAGAGTCAGCTGGAATTCCTCTCCCCTGTTGGTGGTGAGTCAGCTGTGGTGAGAAGGACAGAGACTTAGCAGAAAGCAAGAGGTGGATTCTGTTTGTGTTCCTATTCCGGGTCAGTTCTCCAGCATACAGACACTGCGGAGGCACAGTGGAGGAGCGGTGGTAGATTCAGCCACAAATGGGCCCCTGACGATGGCGCTGCAGTTTTCAGATGGTGGAACTGGAGCAGCTGGAGGTTTAGTGGCATTTTCTCTTGCACATCCTGAAGTCATAAGAACATAAGATATGCCATATTGGGTCAGACCAAGGTCCATCAAGCCCAGTATCCTGTCACAAGTATCTAGCAGTTTCCCCAAAGGACACAGGTTCCACAATGCTTGTATTGGGTAAAGCAGTGGATATCTTGGGTCCCCTTTAATAATGGTTTGTGGACTTTTCCTCCAGGAACTGGTCCAAAACTTTTTAAAACCTGGCTACACTAACAGCTTTTACTACATCTTCCGGTAACAAATTCCAGAGTTTGATTACTTGTTGAGTTAAAAAATATTTTCTCTTATTAGTCTTAAATAGGTTACCCTGTAGTTTCATTGCATGTCCCATAGTCTTTCTATATTTTGATGGCATAAACAAGCAATCTACATTATCCCGTTCCACTCTATTCATTAATTTATAGACCTCTATCACATCTCCCGGTTGTGCAGGGAAGTTAGACAGGGAGGGAAATGGGTGCACAGGTGCAGGCAGTGGAATAACTTCCCTAGATGTATTTTTTTAAGCTGCTGTGGTGCAGAAGGGTCTGGGGGACATTCTCCACATCCCGAGCCTGGCTTTAGGAGGCCAAATAAGTGGTCAGGCTGTGGGGAATAAACACTTTAACTGGGCGGCCGGCATCGCAGCTTTTAAAAACCATAACTGAGTTAGCTGGGTGTAGTCCTGCACGTGCAGGCCGGAAAGAATCACTGTCCCAGCCTGCACATGCAGGATTGTTTGCAATTCTGATCCTGTGGGCTAGACGTGCCCCACAGGATCAGAATTGTGATCCCCTCTTTGGGTTGTCATGCCCTTGCCCCTGTCCTCTGGCTTAGAGGGGTGAGGTAACGGAGAACTTCTCTTGGTGAGCTCAAATAAACTAGCTTTTCCTCAGGTGGATTCTGGGACATGTAGTTTGGCTCTTAAGAAGAAGTATAGTCATGGTCCGATGTTAAGGCAAATGACAGAATTTATTTTAAAGTAAAGGTTCAATTAAACTGTACACAGGAATTTTGTCCATTCAGGATTGTTTGCAACAGAGCAATTAGATCAATATAACTGCTTCACAGTCTTTTAAACACATGCAGCTGGTTAACAACGTTGCTCAGTCTTAGAGAGACAGCTCTGCTCAGCAAGGTAAAAATACTTCTTTTTAACCTTGTGTTTGTGAAGCACTTAATAGCAAAAGAATAACTCGGTTCCTCTGGAACAACCTCTTCTTTCCCTCCTTCCTTCCTCAAAATAAGAAAACAAGTAACAAACATTCACAAGCTTTCTCTTCAGCGTGACTCAGCACTTTGCCTGAGAAATGCAAACATGTGGAGTTTTCTTCAAACCCAATTCCTGGCTCAATTCCAGTTACCTGCTTCTAGGAGACTTTCTCATTCAATGCTAGCCTTTAGTATAATAATTTCATGCTTGTAGCTTGACACAAGGTACAGTCCATGGGGATATCTAGATCTTGCAATTCCTCCCCTGCCAACTCAATCTGCATATCCTCTGGTGTTGTTAGGGCAGTGTCCTGTTCTGAGCTCTGGACACAGTGCTCAGAATACAGCCTCCCTGGGGGTTCTAATGTCTCTCCTGAGCTCAACTCTCCCCGATACAGACAGTCAGTACCTGAAGCACTGGGCAGTTCTCCCTGGTTGTGCTCGCTACGGTCCCTTGTCTCCTTCCAGCCTCTCTGGAACAGCTCTCTGTATTCCTCTCTGGGTTCTCTCCTGGAGATCTTCAGGTGCTCCTGGTTCCACTTCTGATTCCCTTGAATCCTCTGAGTCTTATAAGAACATAAGATATGCCATACTATCAAGCCCAGTATCCTGTTTCCAACAGTGGCCAATCTAGTCTTCCGAACCTCCTGAGACCTCTGCCTCCCCAGAGCTTCTTCCTTCCTCTGAGTTTCTCCTTTCCTCTGAGCTTCTCCTTTCCTCTGAGCTTCCCCTTTCCTCTGCTTTAGCAGGGGTTTATATTTCTCTCTCCAGGGCTCCAGCCCTTCCTCCACTCCTCCCAGGTGATTGTAATCACCTCTCAAGCCTGCAGTTACGTCATAGGAGTTAGGGTGTGGCTGCCTGAACTTTCTCTCCCTCAGGTTTCTTTCTCTATGAGGGGCCTGAAATCCATGCCCTGCAGGGATTTCTCCTTTCTCTAAGTTAAAGTCATTGGCCTTTTCTATACTCATAGGCTCAAAACAGGCTTCCTTGTCACAGGGTCCAGGTCAGACCGGACGCCTAGAGGGGATCTATGTCTGGGACAGAATCGGGTCCTAAGTGCATAACTTTGCACTTGTCCTTATTAAATTTCATCTGCCATTTGGAAGCCCAGTCTTCAAATTTATCAAAGTCCTCTTGCAATTTTCTACAATCCTCATGGGTTTTAAATAGTTTTGTGTCATCTGCAAATTTGATTACCTCACTCGTTATTCTCATTTACAGGTCATTTATGAATATGTTAAAAAGCAGCGGCACGAGCAAAAATCCCTGGGGTACTCCACTATACATCTTTCTCCACTGGGAAAATTGGCCATTTAGCCCTACCCTCTGCTTTTTATCTTTTAACCAGTTCCTGATCTACAATAGTCCACTGCCTCCTATCCCAAAAGTCTCTCATGAGGGACCTTGTCAAAGGTTTTCTGAAAATCCAGATACACTATATCAACTGACACACCTTTGTCTACCTGTTTATTCACACCTTGAAAAAAACATAACAGATTAGTAAGACAAGACCTTCCTTGGCTAAAGGCATGTTGGCTGTCTCCCATTAAGCCATGACTGTCTACATGTTCACTAATTGTGTTTTTTATAATGGTTTCTACCATTTTTCTCTGTACTGACGACAGGCTCACCGGTCTGTAGTTTCCCTGCTTACTCCTGGAACCCTTTTTAAATATTGGCGTTTTATTGGCCATCCTCCAATCTTCAGGTATTACTGATAATTTTTATGATAGTTCACAGATTAGTAATAGTAGGTCTGCAATCTCGCATTTCAGTTCTTTAATACCCTCAGATGTATGCCATTCGGTCCAGGTGATTTGTTACTCTTCAGTTTATCAAATAATTGTAATACATCTTCCTTGTGTATCACTATTTCTTTCAATTCTTCTGCGGCATCACCTTTAAATACCATTTCAGTCATGGGTAACATCCCTACATTGTCCTCAGTAAAGACCAAAGCAAAGAATTCATTCAGTCTCTCTGCAATGGCCTTGTCCCCTCTTAGTAGACCTTTTACCCCTCTATCATCTAATGATCCGACTCTCTCATGGGTATTTTTTTGCTATGAATGATACTTGAAAAAGTCTTTATTATGAGTTTTTGCTTCCACAGCAAGTTGTTTCTCAAATACTCTCTTTGCCTGCTTTATCAATGCCTTGTATCTAACTTGACAGTGCTTATGTTGTTTCCAGTTTGTCATTTAGCTTCTTTTAATATTTCCTGAAAGATGTTTTATTTGGCAACAGCAGCCTCTCTGACCTCACCTTTTAACCATGCTGGCAGTTTTTTGGACTTCTTCCATTTGTCTTAAAGCATGGAATATAGGTGGTCTGGGCTTCCAAGTTGATATTTTTAAACAACACCCATGCTTGATATAAATCTTTAACCTTTGCAACTGCTCCTTTTCGATTTTTCTTAACTATTTTCCTCACTTTATCAGTCTCCCTTTTGAAAGTTAAAATGTAGTACTGTGGATTTCCTTGCCATCCTTCCTCCATTTATTAATTCAAATGTGATCATGCTATGATAACTATTGCCAAGTGGCCCAGACACCCTTATCTCTTGCACCAGATGTTGTGTTCCACTAAGGACTAAGTCCAAAATGGTTTCCCCTCTGGTTGGTTTATGAACCAGCTGCTCTAAGAAGCAGTCATTTATTTCATCTAGAAACTTTATCTCCCTAGCATGTCCTGCCATGACACTGACCCAGTCAATACTGGGGAAATTGAAATCACCCATGATTATTACTGTGCTGTAACTTTTGTTAGTTTCCCTGATTTCTTTGAGCATTTCATCATCCATTTGTTCATTCAGGCCAGGCAGTTGATAGTATATCCCCACTGCCATCGTCTTCCAATTTACCTTTTTAGATGGAATTTCAATCCATAGAGATTCTATAGTGAATTTTGTTTCCTGCAAAACTTTAATACTTTGTGACTTAATGCCCTCTCTAACATAGAGCGCAACCACTCCACCAATTTGTTCTACTCTTTCATTGCGATATAATTTGTACCCAGGTATCACAGTGTCCCACTGGCTGTCATCCTTCCACCATGTCTCTGAGGTACGAATAATATCTAACCTCTCATTTAGTGCTATATATTCTAACTCTCCCATATTATTTTTTAGACATCTAGCATTTGCATACAAGCATTTTAGAGGCTGTATTTTATTCATATTAATCTGGCTATTGGTAGGCAAGGGTAATTTGGAATCTTTAAGCTCTGTCTGCTCTGTACTCAAGGGCATTTGAACTACTTTTGTCTTTATTGAAACCTCTCTGCTGATATGCCCTAATTTCAAACTTTTGCTAGTATCCTTCAAGGATTCATTGTTCTGAACCATGTGTTCTTGGGCGACTGTCGGCTCTCCCCTATTATCTAGTTTAAAAGCTGCTTTTCAAAGGTTAATGCCAGCAGCCTGGTTCGATCCTGTTTAAGGTGGAGTCCATCCCTATGTAAGAGTCCCTCCTTTCACTAGACTGTCCCTCAATTCCTAACAATTTCAAAACCATCTTCTTTGCACCATCGTCTCATACATGCATTGAGACTCCGGAGCTCTGCCTGATTTTGGGTCCTGCGCGTGGAATGGGAAGCATTTTGGAGAATACTATCCTGGAAGTTTTGGATTTCAATTTCCTACCTAAAAGCCTAAATGTAGCCTCCAGAACCTCCCTACATCATTGGTACCGGCATGTACCAAGACAGCAGACTCATTCCCAACACTATCTAAGACCTTGTCTAGGTGGCACATGAGGTCCGCTACCTTTGCACCAGGCAGGCATTTTACCAGGTGATCCTCATGTCCACCAGCCACCCAGCTATCTACATGTCTAATGATCAAATCACCAATTGTAACGGCTGTCCTAACCCTTCCCTAGTGGGCACATGGCCCTGGAGAAACCTTCTCAGTGTGAGAGAGTTTTACATCACCTAGAGGACAGGTCCTAGCTACAGGATCACTTCCTGCCACACTAGGGTGATGCTCTCCTGTCACATGACCTGTCTCCTCCATGGCAACAGGGATGCTGCCAGACTGAAGGTGGGACTTCAGTACTATATCTTTATCTTTATCTTTATTTAACACTTTATATACCGCCCTTGTCAAGACATGAGGGTGGTTTACAATAAAATATAAATGCTAGCGTCAGAAAAGAAAGGAACTCCATTAAAATAAAGGAAAGAAAGGCCGAAGGGGCCACTAGAGACAAACAGTAAATCATAAACAATAATTAGACAGAACTGCAAATCACAAAGGACAGACAAACAAATGACTACACAGGACTACTAGGAAGGAGGTCAAATGCCTGTTGGAATAAATGGGTTTTCAGTAGGTTTTTGAAATTGTGATAGGAGGGTTCTAACCGGAGAGAGGATGGTAGTGAATTCCAAAGTGAGGGTCCCAGAAAAAAAGAAAGTTGCGTGGCGTGTCTGTTCTAGATGAGCTTGTGCGGGGGAAGGAAGAGATAGACGATTGGCATGCAAGGTGCGAAGCTGCCGATAGGGAGTATGGAGGGAGACCAGATTTGCTAAATACTGAGGGGTTGAGGTGTAGATGACTCTATGAGTTAGAATGAGGAACTTATATCTAAACCTAAAATGCAGTGGGAGCCAGTGAAGATGATACAAGAGAGGGGTTACATGATCAGATCTAAGAGCAAAAGTAACAAGTCGAGCAGCTGTATTCTGCAAAAGCTGTAAATGCTGGAGTTGGTAAGCAGGGAGATTTGCATAGACCATGTTGCAATAGTCCAATCTGGACATGACCAAAGCCAGTAAAAGAGTGATAAGAGAGTCAATGGGCAAACAGAACGGACTGATCGAAGTTGTCGCAATATAAAGAACGACGGGAAAGATTAGATATATGCTCATGGAAAGAAGAGGTAAGTGGAATGGGAACAGAATTTATTTGAGGCGTGACGTCTGGACAAGAGGCACTCAGTGAGACCCACATGGCTGTGGATTTGGATGGATTTAAATGAAGAAAATTAGAGGAAAGCCAGTTAGCAACATGAGTAAGACAAGTATTAAGTGGGGTGACGTCAATATTAACTGGAGAGGTATGGAAAAAGAAGAACTATATAATCCGCATAAATATAGACAGAGACTGGGAACTGTTGGACTAAGAGGGGGAGGGGGGTGAGAAAAATGTTAAAGAGTAGGGGGGATAAGACAGATCCTTGAGGTACCCCACAGGACGGGGAAGTAGATGGAGATGATTGGTGATTGGCACAGACAACAAAGGAATGGGCAGTAAGAAAAGAACGAAACCAACATAATACCGATCCCCGAAAGCCAATGTCAAAAAGACGAGAGAGAAGGGTACGATGGTCGATTAGGTCAAAGGCTGCTGACAAATCTAGTGAAACCAAGAGTGAGATATCTCAGTAGGTCTTGTCTATGTACCTCTCTGTCTTCCTTATGTCCTCCAAGTCTGCTACTCTAGCCTCCAGAGATTGGATTCATTCCCTGAGAGCAAAGAGCTCCTTGCACCTAGTGCACATGTATGACCCCTCACCAACTGGGAGAAAATCATATATGTGATGCTCAATGCAAAAGACTGGAAAGCCCCCATCTTGCTGCTGGACTGCTGTCTGCATCTAAGTTTTAAGGTTGTTTTTAGGTATTTAATTTGTTTACTTACTAAGGTTTTCTGGGGATCCTTATACTAATAAAACTATACCTAATACATTTAATGGACAACTTTTAATAAGAATACTTATTAAAAGTTGGCTGCTACACAGTACCCTGTCCTGTGCTTCCTGTGACCAGTTTCCTGGGTGATTCACACAACTCTTGCTTGGATAAAGGGAGTCTTTGAAAATGATCTGTCATTTGGCTTTAACACCAATTTAATACACTTTCACAGGTCTCTTGCCCCCTATCTATAAGGTCTCTTTGCAAAGATCTCTAGAAACAATTTATTGCTCAAAGAATACTGACCCTGTTTTTCCTTTTATGCTAAGTTATACTCTGATTTGATTAAAATTAAAGCTCATTGTTGATACTAGGCACTGACTGAGTATTAAATTTAATCTAGAAGCTCTCTGCTGGGTATTAAATTAACCAGAAAGCTCTCTGCTGGGTTTTATTTATTTACTTATTTGGTTTTATATACCACACTATTTTAAATCAGTGCGGTTTACAGTATAACAACGTAATACATAGAACGGGTTTACGTTGAACAAGTAACAGATAACAGAGCTTACAATTAGAATGATACAACAGTATACTTCATATCAGTATGAACATAGGTTTTGCGACTACCAAAGCAGTAACTATTTACAGTCAGCAAGGGGGAGAATGGAATCTGCACTAGAAGTAAAGTAAAGCTGGAAAAGATATGTTTTTATTGCCTTTCTAAAGGTATAAAAGTCAGTGATAAGATGAATTTGAGCAGAGGGGGAGTTCCAGAGTAGAGGGGCAACAATGGTGAAGGCTCTACGCCTAACATATTGGGAGGTTTTACTAGCCAGAGTGGGAATGGCGAGGGTATTTGCCATGTTTGTTCTCCTGATTCTGCTGTCAGGTGTCCAATGTAGGAAGTCTTCTAAGGCAGTTGCAGAGAGCTGGTGGAGGCTTTTGAATGCAATAAGGAAGGTTTTGTACTTGAGGCAACCAGCTATAGGAAGCCAGTGAAGCTGCATTAGTAGAGGTGCCACGTGCTCGTATCTGGAGACTCCGTAGATGGTTCATGCAGCGGTATTCATGGCCATTTGTAATGGATGGAGTGTGTAGACAGGGAGGCTGTGTAGAATGATGTTAGCATAGTAAAAATGAGGCATAATGAGAGCTTGGAAAACAGATTGGAAGTCAGTAGGTTCAAGTAGTGGTCAAAGCTGATTGAGGGAGCAGATTTTAAGAAAAACAGCCTCGGTAATATTGTTTATGTGTGATTCCATATTCAGGTGCTGGTCCAATGTAATGCCTAGATAACGAACCTCATGTTTAGTTTTCAGATTGGCATCCTTAACCTGTAGTATAGCTGGTGGTATGAAGGTTGAATCCCTTGAAATGAATAAAACTTCAGTCTTTTGCAGTTCACCTTAAGGTTATGTGAATTTAACCAGTCCATAACTGCATTAAAGAACTCAGTGATTTTCGTGTAATTAGGGCTGCTAGTAGAGAATAGGGAGTAGAGTAACATATCATCAGCATAAATGTGGTAGAGTATGTCAAAGGACTGGATGATTGTGCAAATTGGTTGAATATATAAATTGAAGAATAATACGAAAAAAAAACCCTGTGGTACTCCTTGGGTTTGCTGGTACTTTGATGATGTTTGAGTACCTAAACGAACTTGTTGTTGGAGATCCGTTAGATAGGAGCGACACCACTCAAGTGCTAAGTTCTTGATGCCCTTTAGCTGTAGTTGTTCAAGTAGGAGGTTGTGACAGACTGTCAAAGGACTGAAGCGATATCTAGGAAGATCAAAATGAAGCCTTGTTTTTTGTTCATGCCTTTAACCAGGTTGTCAATATGTATTAAATGTAAACTGAAAGCTACCTGTTGAGTTTTTAATTTAACTTAAAAACTCTTTGCTAATACTAGGCCCTGACTGATTTAACAAATACACTGGATTCTAATTTACACAGATTAATCAGCTTTAATCTAAAGAATTCCGAAGTAGCAGTCCCTTTTTGTAGTCTTTCAAGTTTTTACACTAGAAATTATCTGGTCTGCCATTGTGAAACTTGGGGAACCTTAGTGTCTCAAGTTCAGTTTTAGCAACTCAAACTCAAGGCAATTCTCTCAGGATACAAAAGCATGCTGAAGTAATTTTGTCAGTGTCAGCTGTTTCATCTGAACTGCAGGTAAAGGTTTCATCCTTGGAAATTCATGTGGAGGCTTTGATTAAGGATTCTATTGCTCTTAAATTTAGAATGGAGACTTTTGAAAATTCAGCTAGATTTATTAATCTACATTTAATAAATCTTCCTAGGTCATCTTCTATAGGTGCTAGAGAAATGTTTCAATTGTATTTGACAGAGCCTTTGGGTGTTCCAATGGAGTCCTATCCTCCTATGACTATGCCTGTCTCAAAGAAAACTCAGGGAGGGGGAGTAATATCAGGGGTTTCACAGGCGGATGCTTTAGATGTATCCGCTATTTTGTAATCATCGGAAGTTGATCCTGTTACCCCCCTCTACCCTATTGGTAACATTTGCGCTTGCTACTGACCGAGAGTGGTTCTTGAAGCTATTTTTTTTTCAAAAGAAGGCTGTTTTGTTTAAAGGAATGACAGTCCATATTCTTCCTGATTTATCAAAGGAAACACAGTGTAGATGGAAGGAATTTCTGCTGCTTCGTCCAGGGTGTCAGCAGTTGGGGGCTCCATTTTTTATTTAGTTTCCATGCAAGTGCATGGTAAAGTATCAATCAAAAATGTTTGTCTTTTTTGAACCCTCCCAACTCCTGGCATTTCTGAATGCATGTAGACCCATTGATCTGGGACCTTCCATTCTTCCCTCACTCTCCAATATATAATGATATACTCCTTGATTTGTGCTTGCCTTATTTCTTTTCTTTTTTTTGTGCTAAGATGTTCCTTTGTGATTCCCTTTTCTAGTAGTGGGCTGGAAAAGGGTCTGGGGTATGGAGTTTTTACTGTATATGAAACTGAGTTTTCCTTCATATATTTTCATATGGTTTGATGTACCCAGTTCTTATTTCTATTCAAGTATTTGCATGGAATTATTTGTAAAATGATAAATATAAAATAATAAGAAATACTCTACTGGGTCAGACCAAGATCAATCAAGCCCAGTATCCTGTTTCCAACAGTGGCCAATCCAGGTCAAAAATACTTGGCAAGGTTACGAAAAAGGTATATAGGTTCCACAATGCTTGCCCAGGATAAGAAGGAATTTGTCCACATCTTTTTTAAACCCAGCTACGCTAAAAACTTTTAATACACCCTTTGGTAATGAATTCCAGAGTTTGACTATGCGTTGAGTGAAAAATATTTCTCTTATTAGCTTTAAATGGGTTACATTGTAGCTTCATTGCATATTCCCTAGTCTTTCTACTTTTTGATGGCGTAAACAACTGATCTATGTTTACTCGTTCACTCCATTCATTAATTTATAGACCTCTATCATATCCCCTCCCCCCAGCCATCTCTAGATTGCATTTTGTTTCTAGCAGATCTTTTATCCTGTTTGACTCAATACATTCTTTAACATATAGTGCCACCCATCCACTGATTTGATCCACTCTGTCATTTGGTATAACTTCTTCCCCAGTATTATGGTATTCTGCTTTCTGACAAATCTCTGAGATGTCTATTATGTCTAATACTTCATTTACTGCCATAACCGGGGATCCATACCAGGCGCTCGCCATCCTCCCCCACCCTCCTAGGTCACCCCCCCCCTTCCCCCCTCAACATTCCCCATACAATTACACAGACACAATTGCTTGGAAAGAAAACCAGGTCGCAGCTTTATTGCCCATACAATTAACATTTTAACAGTCAACAATAACTTAACCATGAATTCCCCCCCCCCACCTCCGGCAGAGCGACACGTCACCCGCCCTACTATTAGCAAGGTGACGTCGCTTCCGCCCCTGGTCCGGTCAACCACCGGTCCAGCTCGAACCACCCCTGCTCAACCTCGCCATATCACTAGCAAAAGTAAGCTCAGGGTTCACCGGGTCGTGGGCACCCTGCCCCCGCCCCAAGTAGCTTATGTCTCCGGACCCCGGAAACCTCCGGGATCCCGCCACCCCCATCCCCCCCCCCAGCTGCGACACCCCCAAAATCCCCCGAAACCCACCCTCAACCTTAAGGGTGGGAGGGCGGGACGCTGCCGGCTCCCCGCAGACGGACCATGTGCTCTGCGCGCCCCCGCGCCGCCGAAGCACATGGCCCGTCCACTCTTCTGATTGGATGCTGGCTCACTCGCGAAGCCAGCATCCAATCCTTTCGAAAGATGCTCTCAATCTCCCCCCCCCCCCCGCGACCGATGGGCCCGCGCCCGGCTGGAACCGCCGGTTACCGTTGTCCGCCGTGACGCTGCCCGCGGCCTTCTCATAACCGGGGATCCATACCAGGCGCTCGCCATCCTCCCCCACCCTCCTAGGTCACCCCCCCCTTCCCCCCTCAACATTCCCCATACAATTACACAGACACAATTGCTTGGAAAGAAAACCAGGTCGCAGCTTTATTGCCCATACAATTAACATTTTAACAGTCAACAATAACTTAACCATGAATTCCCCCCCCCCCCCCACCGGCAGAGCGACACGACACCCGCCCTACTATTAGCAAGGTGACGTCGCTTCCGCCCCTGGTCCGGTCAACCACCGGTCCAGCTCGAACCACCCCTGCTCAACCTCGCCATATCACTAGCAAAAGTAAGCTCAGGGTTCACCGGGTCGTGGGCACCCTGCCCCCGCCCCAAGTAGCTTATGTCTCCGGACCCCAGAAACCTCCGGGATCCCGCCACCGGCATAGACACAACTATGTGGCTTTGCCGCCCCATTACCCGGGAAAAAGCTGCGACCTGCCCAACACCCTCTCCAATGCCTCCTGCCAGTCATTAAGCAGAAGGTCAAGCCCAACCGGAGACAAATGCACCCCATCCGACCTGTACAACCCCGTACAGGCCACATCAACCCAATCATGCTGCACATGGGACCCCCCATGCTCCACCACCCACCTCCCAATCTGCCGGTTGATCTTAGCCAACCCCCGAGACCAGCGCCGCTGCCCCGCGCACACCGGTCGGGGGATGACATCAGACCAAAGCAGCACCACCCCAGCAAACATTAACAGAATTCGAGAAAAATCCCGCTTGGCAGCATTAATCAATTGCTTACAAGTCCAAGAAGTCAGATCATTACCCCCCAAATGCAAAAGAAGGAACCCGGGCTGTGTGCGAAGACGCGCATGATGACGAAGCAAGGGCATTAGCTGTGGCCACCTCAGTCCTCTCTCGCCCAGCCATGAAAGCGTCATCCCAGCAGACTCTAATCGCAGGTGCCGCCCAAGAGGCCGCTCCTCAGCACGTCTGCCAGCCCAGTAGACAAAGGAATGCCCCAGCATCCAACAGCCCCGCACCACTCTGCCCCGTTCTGCAAAGAAAACACAGTGTTAATGATCTGCCCTTGGACTGCCCGCATATCACAACCGCACATAAGTTTGAAAAGCCCTGGACCGCCACCCGCCGATCGCCTGTATTTGCGCCGGCGACAAGCCAACCCCGGCCGCACTGGTGGCCGCCCCGATGCGGAAGGAATGCGCCGAAAACTGTCGGGTGTCCTCACCCATATGCCGCAGCCCCAACCGTAAGACCGCAGTCACCTGGTAACGAGTGACTAGGCGAGTATCGGCATGAACAAAAAACCCACCCGCCGCCCTAGGACGACCCTCCATATATGAGCGAGTCGCCGCTACCGGGCAGGTAACCCCACCAATCGCTCGCAACACCACCCACCGACCCCGACCGTGCGGATCGGTCTTGGACTGCTGCAACAGCACCCGCAGGGAATCCCGTGCCAAGTGCACCTGATGTGTCTGCAGACACCTACACCCCCCCCTGCTCCTGGAATCAGCCACCAACTCACCCACCCTGAAGGCTCCAAAAAATGCCAGACAGAAAAGGGCCTGGAACAGGGTAACCTCGTAGGCCGAAGCAGCCACCGCCGGCAACGCAGCGCAAACCCCAGCCAGCAAGCCATGCGTGAGCGGGCGACGCGCATCCGGAAATGGAGGATGAACACGTCGCCAACCCTGCATCAACTGCCGCACCAATGAACCCCCCCCCCCACAGGGGACCATCCGAGCACTCTAGCGAAAAAAGAAAAGCCCGCTAGGTGCTGCCGAACAGCCGACCGACCGGGAGACGCCCTGTCGCTTGGCGCTCAGAACATAGCCCCCCAATAATGAATCTGGTACCACCCCCCCTTGCCATCCCAGCCCCTGCAGGAACGCCACCACTCGCCGGCAGCCCCGACAATAAGCAGTCCACGTGCCGACCGCCAGAGAACACCGCAGCAGCTCCGTCATCTCCACCGCCCACTGCTCCATAAGCTCCATGGGACCTCCGCTCCCACCGGATCCGCCTCCGGGGCCAACAGCCGGAAACGCTGTAATTGCAAACGAGACAAAGCGTCAGCAATACCATTCTTATGTCCCGGAATGTGCCGCGCCCGCAAGGTCAGATTCAAACGTAGACAGGCAAAGACCACCCGCCGCATTAAAGCCGCCACATCCGCACATCGAGGGGAATAATTATTGACCACACTCACGATGGCTGCATTATCACACCACCACACCATCTTCTTATTACGCAACCGATCGGGCCACAATGCCAACGTCACCAAGATAGGGAACAGCTCCAGAAAGGTAATGTTAGTTAGAAGGCCCGCTTCCCCCCAAGCGGCCGGCCATGGGCTCGCACACCACGATCCCCGGAAGTAAATCCCTAAGCCCACCCCCCCCGCAGCGTCGGTGTACAACTGCAAGTCCTCACTCGAACAGTCCTCTTCTACCAGAACCGCCGATCCATTAAAATCCTGCAGAAAGGCATCCCACACTGCTAAGTCCTTGGGCCGGAAGGACTGGGGTTTCTAGTCCCACAGATGCTCCTTGTGGTCTTGGGCAAGCCACTTAACCCTCCATAGCCCATGTTCCCTGTAAGTATTAGTGTATGTGTCTCATATCCCCACGTGTTAAAATGTATCCCCCAATTGTGTTGTGACCGCTTTGATTGAAGGATAAGGCGGTATACAAAACTGTCTAAATAAATAAAATAAATAAATAAATAAGTCCTCATGCAGACACCTGGAAATCCGAATACGATGATGCGGTTTGGACACACCACACGTAGCCAGCGCCAACCACCGGAGAAATACACGACCCATAGGAATCACTCTGCATGCAAAGTTCAGGGACCCCAGGAGAGCCTGCATTTCCTTCAGGGTATACTTTGCCGAGACGAGCGCATTGGCCACTAGTACCCGCAACTTCCGCACCTTGTCCGTGGGCAAACGCGCTATCATGGTCGTGGAGTCCAACTCAATGCCCAAAAAATTGAGGGTCGTGGCCGGACCTTCCGTCTTCTGTTCTGCCAACGGGACCCCCAACGCGCCGGCCACAGAAACAAAACCGTCCAACAACTGTTGACACTGCGAAGTGTGGGCTGCACCCACAAAGAAAAAATCGTCCAAATAATGAACCAGATCAGCACAACCCACCTGCGTCTCAACAGCCCAGTGCAGAAAAGTGCTAAAAGTCTCAAAGTAAGCACACGACACTGCACAGCCCATGGGCATGCATTTGTCGAAATAATACTCGCCTGAGACCTTAAAACCCAGCAACGGAAAGGAAGAGGGGTGTACCGGAAGCAAACGAAAGGCGGACTCGATGTCCACCTTCGCCATCAGCGAGCCATACCCGGCCCGCCGAACCAATCGCACCGCCTTATCGAATGACGCATACCGGACTGTGCAGCACTCTCGTGGAATATGAGCATTGACCGACGAACCTTCAGGGTAAGACAAATTATGAATTAAACGGAACTTGCCCTGCTCCTTCTTGGGAATCACCCCCAACGGAGACACCACAAAGTCCTTAAAAGGGGGGTCTGCAAAGGGCCCGCTATCCGACCCAACCTCAATTCCCCCGCCAACTTCTCGCGAACCACTGCCGCAAAACGCCGCACCGACGGGGCGTTTCGCGCAGCAAAAGAAACCACCTGCCCCTCAACCAGAATAACAAAACCCTGCGAAAACCCCTTGAGAAGCACCCCTCTATCCCGCCCCCGAGGGTAAGATAGCAACCAGTCCCGCAATACCTCGAGCCGAATAGGGGATGGGGCCAATGCACAAGTCGCCCTATCACTTAGTGGAGGGCAAGGGGCCCTTTCGCACACATTTCGCTGCGGCATGCCCTCCCCCGCAGACGGAACATGCATGCCGGAACTTACAATCCGGGAACGGGCAAGACGACTTGTTAAACCTCCAACAAACGTCGGCCCCTGCCCCTGCAGCCGGCTTGCCAAGGCTCCCCCCCCGCCCCCCCGAAAGGGCCGGTTCACTACAGGAATGGCTGCCCCCCCAACCTTCCCACCGCTGCCCCCGACACCCACCCCAGTGGACCTAACGAACATTTGGGTGAGCCACAAATTGATATCCTGCGAACCCCAAGATAACAACTTGTTCTCCTCCATCTTATCCCGAAACTTCTCGTCATAATTGAGCCAGGACCACCCTTCATGGACCTGAGAAGCCTCCAGAATCGAATCAGCATAGGACAAAAGCATCCCGGACTGCTCCGGCCAATGACGTCCCCAAACACTCGCCAGGCGCAAGAAAGCCCGCACCCAATTGACCACTGTCCTCGCCACCTTCCGAACCCTACCAGCCTTTTCATCCTCCTTACGCTTCTTCCTGCTTTCCCCGGATCGCTTACGACCCTCCAGGAGCCGAAAAATATCAATATACCGTCTTTTGCGAATCCTCCTCCTCAATTTCCTCGGAACGCCCTCCCACAATTCCGACAAAACCGTCACCGCAGCAGAACTGCCTCCCGCCGAACCCTTCACTGCTGCCGGCCCACCACCAGCAGAGGACCCCGTGGAAGAACTGGAAGAAGTGGACGAGGACGAACCAGATCCATGACGCCGCCGGCAAGTATGCTTCCTCTTCCTAGCCGCCTTACCAGAGGTATCCGCCCGCGCGCCACTCCCAGCCCGAGCCGCGTGCTCAAACGCCGACACACCCGAGGTACCCTGCTCTATTAGCAACTCCCCAGCGGAACGCTCTTCGCCCGCAGCCCCGCCGGCTGGCGCCAATGACAACTCACCCGCAGCCGAGTCCAACGCAGACGACTGGGTCACCCGCTGTTGCTCCACGCCGGATGAGGACCGGGACTCTCCACTTAACCCCAATCCGGAGGCCGCACTGGTCGCAGGAACTGCCGGCAGAGGATGCATCGCTCCCGCAGTGGCACCACCAGGAACCTGAGAAGACAAGAAAGGGAAAAAAGCAGGAGGAACCGCCGCCGGCCACGCCGACGGCCAGGCCCCTGACCAATCCCCCTGAGAGGAACCCAGCCCACCGCCCAGCCAATGCTCCCAACCCGCTGGCCCCAAGGACCCCGCCCCCATCGGAGAACCGGGCAGGACGCCCCCAGCCCCCCCAGCACCCCGCCGTGACCCACGGGCCCCAGCACCCCCCCGTGGCCTCACCCCCTCGCCCCGCTGTCCCCCAACTGCCCCAGCACCAGACCCGCGCCCTGAAGACGCTCTAGCTCCCCGCCCCCCCCCCGCAACAAGGCAGGAGCCCGTGCCCTGCGGTCCCTGCCCCTGCCAGACCCCTGAGCCTGAGAACCAGGCCCTCGGCCAACACCCCCAGAGACCACAGGCAGGCCCTCCCTGTCCACCCCCAATACCGCCTGTTCCAAACCCCGCGGCCCCCCCCGGGTGCCCCACGGCTACCCTAGGGCCCCGCCGGCCCAACAGACGCCGTCCGGGAGCAGCCCCTCGCTGCCCCCGCCCCCCTTTTGCGCCTTTGCCCCCCCCAGCCATAGTTAGGGAAAAGAGGCCTTGCAAACAAAAACCCCGGAACCCACCGCCCACACAGGAAGCCCTCCGGGACACCACCCCACCAACCGGCAGGGAAGGAAAGCAAAAGAACCCCACAGGGACAGCCGCTCACTCCGGGAGCCCCCCCCCCCCTGCAGGCCGGCAGTGAAGGCGATGAACGCACTGCCGCGGGGACTGCAATCCAGCAGGCCGGAGCGGAAAATACTCCGCTTCACCCTCTCGCGCCGCTCAGCCGCCTCACCCACACCTCACCTCCGGAACGCAGCACCAGCACTGGACAGGCCGCTCACCGCAAGCTCCCAGAAGGTGAGGAACCCCAGCAAAAAATGAGCTCTGTATGTTTCAGCTCCGTCTCCACCACGCTGCCGGCTCCCCGCAGACGGACCATGTGCTCTGCGCGCCCCCGCGCCGCCGAAGCACATGGCCCGTCCACTCTTCTGATTGGATGCTGGCTCACTCGCGAAGCCAGCATCCAATCCTTTCGAAAGATGCTCTCAATCTCCCCCCCCCCCCCGCGACCGATGGGCCCGCGCCCGGCTGGAACCGCCGGTTACCGGCGTCCGCCGTGACGCTGCCCGCGGCCTTCTCATATATGCTAACTCTCCCATCTTATGTTTTAGACTTTTAACATTTGCATACAGACAGTTTAAAGAATATTTTTTATTTGTATTTTAAACCTGCATAATAATTGATGGAGGTAATTTGGAATCATTTATTTCTTAAGGAGATAGAGCAGAGAATGCAATAATTGACATAGTTTTGCATTTTTAAAATGTACACACATTGTTTTGAAAGAAGAAAATCCCCATAAAGTCGCAGGCACAAATCTTTTCAGGGACTTTTCCCTAGGCAAATTCCAAAGGGAAAAGCATTTGCTAATTTCACAATTACCCACATACATTTGAAAATTGCCCCTAGATAGTTGTATATGTTATGAAAATCTTCTATTGAAATTATTCAGTGCATTGGTGGGCATGTTTGATTTACAGTTAATTTTTTCTAGTAGCTCTAAGATCTCACTGATCCTCCTTGTAGCCTTGGCAAAGTCTGCATGAAATCAGTCACAAACTGGCTTCAACTTCACAACCTCACAATCAACTATAGCAAATCAAAGGTTCTTATAATTGCGAAAGATCCCGCATATATTCTACCTGACACACTCAAAATTGACAACTTCTCCATCCCAGTGAAAAAGGAAGTTAAATATTTAGGTGTAATCCTAGAACAGAGGCTCAACTTTCAAATACATATCAAGAAGATGATGGCCAATGCATACTACAAAATGAAGCTTCTACAAAACATAAGACTTCTATTAGAACACAGCCACTTTCGCACCGTATGCCAAGCAATAGTTACTCCACACTTACACTATTGCAACTTACTTCTTCAAGGCCTCCCCAAATACACCACCTAGGCAATACAGCTGGCTCAAAATACTGCAGCTCAATTAATTACTGGATCCAAATGACAAGAACACATTATGCCGGTCCTTCAATCCCTTCACTGGTTACCAATACAAACCCGCATAAAGTACAAAGCAATAATGATGACATACAAGACGATACACATATTTAAGTTGTCGGATGTTTCTGTTCCATGTGAACTGCGCTGATTGCAAATAGTGCGGTATATAAGAAATATAAATAAATAAATAAACCGCCGACTGCCTACAACCATTGATCCGGATGGTCCTAGATTCCTGGACAAGGAGGAAACAACATCAAAACAGTTTCTCAACCCCATATATCAAAACCAGTAGCTCTCAAATAACCTGCCAGAGAGCCTTTGAAATCTTCAGTCTGACTTTCTGGAACTCACTACCACATTACCGAACACAATGGGCCAACACTCAATACCAAACTACAACGCTACTACTTAAGACTTCATTACCACCCCTCCCTCACTCAAATACTACCCACACCCAGACTATAAATAAACTCGACTGCCATCCCCTACTCTTAATGTCAATCATTAACATTGAAATGGAAATAGTTGCTACTGTTGGCGCAACAGTTAATTTTCTAGGATGTATCATAGTTATACCTGTAACAGTTCCATGTATAATTGTTGAGTTAAATGTAAACCAGTTTGATAACATTGAAAGGCAGTATAAAAGAAGAGTTAAATAAATAAATAAATAAAGTCACTCAACCCTCCATTGCCTCACGTACAAACTAAGATTGTAAGCCTAACAAGGAAATGCCTACTGCATCTGAATGCAACTTTGCTGGATAGACATAACTAAATATAAATAAATAAATAAATCATAACAAATCTATCAGAATGGAGGAGTAGCCTAGTGGTTAGAGCAGTGGCCTGGCAAAAAGAAACCAGCATTCAATTCCCACTGGCATGCCGTGAGGAAGTCACTTAGCCCTCCATTGCCTTGGAAGCAAGGTCTAGCAATCTATTTGTGCTCACACTTTGCCTAGAATAACCAGACAGCGGCAATATTGAGCCACTGCCTGGTTATTGCTTTGGCAGTGAGACTCAGGTGCCGTAAAGGCTGGCTTAACTTTCACTGTTGAAGCTAACTGGGCAGCAGCTGAATATCACCACTGCTCTGTTAGCTTCACAGCAATCCGGGCAACCTGAATATTCACCAGCAGGGCCTGGATATGACCCTGGTATTGCATATCCAGGTTTAAAGGATGTAGTAAAAGCTGTTAATGTAGCTGGATTTTAAAATGGTTTGGATAACTTCCTGGAGGAAAGGTCCATAAACCATTATTAAAGAGGACCTGGGACATCTACTGCTTACCCTGGGACAAACATTCTAGAACCTCTTTGGGACATTCTAGAACCTTTTTGGGAACCTGCCAGGTACTTGTGACCTAGATTGGCCACTGTTGGAAACAGGTTTCTGGGCTTGATGAACCTTGGTGTGACCCAGTATGGCACTTCTTATGTTCTTATCCATGATGACTAGCCACTTTAGCAGCTCTAGCTGCCACCGCTGAATATCAGGCTCTTAATTTCTTAAACTTCATTTGACTCCATTATAATAGAATAATGTGTTATAGAATAATGTGTTAATTGAATTTTGTCAAATACAGGAGCTAATTGGATCTTATATTTTACATTCACTTTCTTACTCGTCAAGGAACTGATGAGTGGTGCTATTCAGGCCTTCATTTGGAGATCTTACAGGATTTAGTGTACTGGAACTGCTACTATAACCATTAATAACTGTGAGATAATTTAGGTTTCCAGCATTGAAGCTCTCAGCATTGCTTTTTCCTGCAAATCAAGGGAGATTACTTGCAATATCTTCTTGACACAAAGTGAGCAGAAAGGTCTTTCAGAGAGGAAGTGCTTCTAGCAGTAGGAAGAAAAGGCTCTGATATAATATCCAGCAAGTCATTCTTATCAGAATCCAGTTTTAATGAATCATATTCCTATTCCCACAGGTTATTTGACTCTCACTTGAGCCAAACATGGAGAACAGAAAGGACTTAGGGCCCTTTTACTAAATCCCGCTAGGATTTTGCACGGTAAGTGCAAAACCTCTGCTTTAACTGTCTGGGGTATGACCAACATGTTCCTAGCAAATATATATGTTGTGCAAGAGCCTACTGGTTAGATCAACAGCCTGGTACCCAAGCAATCTGGGTTCAGTTCCCATACTGCTCCTTCTGACATTGGGCAAGTCACTTAACCCTCTATTACCTAAGGTACAAACTTGGATTGTAGAGCCCTCTGGGTATAGAGAAGTGCCTGAATGTAACATGTCTTAACCTACCACTGGAAAGGCATGAGCTAAATGCTTATAAATATGTTAACATGTGGTGCAATTGACATGGTTACACCTAACATATCCCATGCAGGTAGCATTAGGTGCAGTAGCACTAATTGCCATATTGACAGTGATCACAGGCCAATGTGCTCTCCACACTTATTGACTAACTCACCCACTCTCCACATTAGTGAATGGATTGTCAGTTAACCTGTGTTCTGGTAGCTGGCATGCCCATGTGTTAGCATTCATCAAGCCAGTTACTGCATGCTAAAATGTGGCATTTAGTAAAAGAGAGCCTTAGTGGACACCTTCTGAAGTGAACAGAATGCAGGTTATTAGTCTGTGGCAAAATCTGGGGCTGTGTATATAGGGTTCCCTGGTCAGATTCTAATTACACCGAGGCAGTGAAAAATACTTAGAAAGATGGCCCTGCTCCATTTTGTTTAAAATCTTTTCATAAATAAACCAAAATAACTGGTAACTCTGGACACATTTTCCTGAGTAGCCAAGGGAGACATCAATCTCAATGAAACAGGGTATGGAACAGTTAAGATAGAAGACACAATAGAAGACATTGATGCACTAGGCATTACTGGGATAGGTGTGTGCCTGGCTCTAGTAAGAATATAGAACCCCTTGATGCCAACAATAGCCTGGGACTGGTTAGATATTTTAGTGCTGGAGCTTAATTCTTGAAATCAAGAGCTTACCATAATTATTCAATGCTGCTTTCTTATTCACGGGAATAATCAGAGAAGTTTGTGTTTGGAGATTAGAACATAACAAAAGATATGCCATTCTAGGTCAGATCAAAGTCCATCAAGCCCAGTATCCTGTTTCCAACAGTTGCCAATCTAGGTCACAAGTACTGTCGGCACGCCTCCCTGGTGGCCAGTGGACGCCAGGGCAGGTGGGACATAAAAATTTTAATATTAAGATAGGAGAGTCTTTTAAGGGCCAAAAGGCACTTGGTCCTTGTAGTTTTTATCTCCAATCTTTAAAGAAACCATTAAAGCAGAGTGGTGGGAAAAAGAAGGCTTTTATTCCCTTTACACAGTGGTTCCAATGGTTGGGTTACAAGTCAAAGTAAATGTCCTTAATTCAGGTAAGAAAGAAAACTCAGGGTTTAAAGCAAAACTGTTGAATTTCACAGGAATAGCAGTGCTTAGTCAATTAAAGAATGCTCGGTTGGCAGTTCAAGCAATTCACAAGTCTGGCAAAGACTCTATGCTCCCAGAAACACAGAGAGTACAATCCATTTCCTGGTCTGATAATTCTCCTGCCAGTTCCACTTGCATTGGCTCATAATCAGATATGTCTGACTCTGTATCCCTAGTTTCTTGGGAAACACCTCCAGGGGTTTTGTATATCTCTTGCAGTACTTGCCAATGTCCTTGGCCTAGCCTAGGGCGTTGGCCACGTGCTGTATTAGTGTTAAATGTGTTTTCTCTTCTTAGAGGTTTTATAGCAGCTTTACCAGAGTCTTTAACATTTATAGCTTTCTTCATAGGCATATATTTATCATACCTTGTATTGCAGCAACAAGCAGGTAAATGGCTTTCTTCAATTGCTTGCCTCTCACAGTCAGCAGCTTGATGAAATCCTTTTCTTTGAAAGTTTGGTTTACCTTGCAGCCTTTGAACCCATTCTCCTGGTAAGCGCCTGCTTCTGCATAAGCCCAGCTCCTGGCTTTCCTGCTCAGCGTGGCTTAGCTTCCCCAACTGATTCTCCTTTGGCTTCTGCTTGCACTTAGTACAGTGCTTTTGCCTCTTCTAGCAAACAGCTCTCTCTCTAGCTTGAGCTGGTCCCTTCTTAGGTCCTTCCTCAGCTCCTGGTGAGTCACCTCTCACTCCTGGTGATCCTCTATGTCCAGAGAAATCAGGCTTCCACTTCAACCTCTCTCCTCTCCTAGCTCCGGAGGAATCAGGCTTCCACTTCAACCTCTCCCTCTTCCAGTCTTCAACTCTCCCCTTATAAAGCACGCCTGCCTTTGAGGATTGGGAGCTGGTTGTCAGTTCCTCGTGACCAGCTGGGCGTGGCCCTTCAGTCTCTCTGAATGCCCTCCTGCTCCCTCTAGCTGGTTCCTGCGAATATTACAACTTGTGCACATCTTTTTTTCTCTGTAAAACAGCTTCTTTTTTTCTCCTCTGGGCTTTCATCAGCCCTCGCTGCATTACAGTACCTAGTAGTTTCCTCAGAAGACACATGTTCCACAATGCTTGTATTGGGACAAGCAGTGGATTTCCTGGGTTTCCCTTTTAATAATGGTTTATGGATCTTTCTTTCAGGAACTTGTCCAAATCTTTTTTAAACCCAGCTACACTAACAGCTTTTACTACATCCTCCAGAACAAATTCCAGAGTTTGATTATGCGTTGAGTGAAAAACTATTTCCTCTTATTAGTCTTATATGGGTTATACTGAAGCTTCATTGTATGTCACCTAGTCTTTGTACATTTTGATGGCATAAACAGTCGATCTACATTTACCCATTTCACTCCATTCATTAATTTAGAGATATCTATCATATCTCCCCTCAGCCACGTCTTTTCCAGGTTGATGAGCCCTAATCTTTTTAGCCTCTTCTCATAGAGGTATCCTTCCATCCCTTTTACCATTGTGGTTCTTCTCTGTACCTTTTCTAATTCTGCTATATGCTTTTGAAGATACAGTGACCAGAACTGCATACAATATGCGAGGTGTGTAACGATACAGAGGCATTATAAGATCCTTTGTTTTATTCACCATTGCTTTATTTATGATTCCTAGCATTCTATTTGCTTTCTTGGCTACCACTGCACACTTGGCAGAGGGTTTCAATGTATTATCCATGATGACACCTAAATCTTTTTCCTGGGTGGTGGTTCCTAATGTGGAACCTTGCATCGTGTAACTATAGTTTGGGTTGTTTTTTCCTAGGTGCATAACTTTGCACTTGTCCACATTATATTTCATCTGCCTTTTGAACATTTAGTCTTGCAATTTATACTGCAATTTTCCACAATCCTCTTTGGTTTTAACAACTTTGAATAATTTTGTGTCATTTGAAATTTGATTACCTCCCTCGTTATTCCCATTTCCAGGTCATTTAGGAATATGTTAAAAAGCAGCGTACCCAGCACAGATCCCTGGAGTACTCTACTATTCACCTTTCTCCACTGGGAAATTTGGACATTTAGCCCTACCCTCTGCTTTCTATCTTTTAACTAGTTTCTGATCCACAATAGTATACTGCCTCCTATCCCCTAATTTCACCAAGAGTCTCTCATGAGAGACCTTGGCAAAGGCTTTTTAAAAATCCAGATACACTAGATTGACTGACCCACCTTTGTCTACCTGTTTATTTATACCTTCAAAAAAATATAACAGATTAGTAAGACAAGACCTTCCCTTGCTAAAATCATGTAGGCGTCATTGTGGATACCATGTTAAAACCCTCGGCCCAGTGTGCAGCGGCGGCCAAGAGAGCAAATAGAATGCTAGGTATGATAAGGAAAGGAATGGAAAATAAAACAAAAGATATTATAATGCCTCTATATCGTTCCATGGTGAGACCGCACCTTGAATATTGTGTGCAATTCTGGTCGCCGTATCTTAAAAAGGATATAGCGATTTTGGAAAAGGTTCAGAGAAAAGCCACCAAAATGGTAAAGGGGATGGAAGGATACTCCTATGAAGAAAGGCTAAAAAGGTTGGGGCTCTTTAACCTGGAAAAGAGACGGCTGAGGGGAGATATGACAGAAGTCTATAAATTAATGAACGGAGTGGAATGGGTAAACGTAGATCGATTGTTTACCTTATCAGAATATAGAAAGACTAGGGGACATGCAATGAAGCTACAGGGTAAACTATTTAAGACTAATAAAAGAAAATATTTTTTCACTCAACGTGTAATCAAACTCTGGAATTTGTTACCGGAGGATGTAGTAAAGGCTGTTAGTGTAGCTGGGTTTAAAAAAGGTTTGGACAAGTTCCTGGAGGAAAGGTCCATAAACCATTATTAAGAAGGGACCCAGGATATCAATGCTTGAACCAATACAAGCATTGTGGAACCTGTGTCCCTTGGGGAAACTGCTAGGTACGTATGACCTAGATTGGCCACTGTTGGAAACAGAATACTGGGCTTGATGGACCTTGGTCTGACCCATTATGGCATATCTTATGTTCTTATGTTATTATGTTGGCTGTCTCCCATTCAACCATGACTATCTACATGTTCAGAAATTTTGTTCTTAATAATGTTTTCTACCATTTTTCCCGGTACTCACATCAGGCTCACTGGTCTGTAGTTTTCCGGATCACCCCTGGAACCCTTTTTAAAAATTGGCTTTACATTGGCCATCCTCCAGTCTTCACGTATTACTGATGATTTTAATGATAGTTCACAGATTAGTAATAGTAGGTCTGCAGTCTTATATTTCAGTCCTTTCAACACCCATCTGGTCCAAGTGATTTGCTACTCTTCAGTTTATCAAATACTGCAGTTGTAATACATCTTCTTGGTTTATCGATATTTCTTTCAATTCTTCTGCTGCATCAGCTTTAAATACCATTTCAGGCATGGGTAACTTCCCTACATCATCTTCTATAAAGACCAAAGTAAAGAATCCTTTCAGTCTCTCCTCTATGGCCTTGTCCCCTCTTAGTGCCCTTTTTACCCCTCTATCATCTAATGGTCCAACTGACTCTCTCACATGTTTTTTGCTACGAATGTACTTGAAAAAGTTTTTATTAAGCATTTTTGCTTCCACAGCAAGCTTCTATTCAAATTCTCTCTTTGACTGCCTTATCAATTCCTTGCATCTAATTTGCCAGTGCTTAAGTTGTTTCGAATTTTCATCATTTGGCTCCTTTTTCCATTTCCTGAAATATGCTTTTGTTTTTTTGCTATAGCAGCCTCTCTGACCTCACCTTTAAACTATGCTAGCAGTTCTTTGGACTTCCTTCCACTTTTTTTAAAGAGTGGAATATAGCTGGTCTAGGCTTCCAAGATAGTATTTTTAAACACCACCCATGCTTAATGTAAAACTGTAACCTTTGCAGCACCTCCTTTTAGTTTTTTCTTAAGGGTTTTCCTCATTTTGTCATAATCTCCCTTTTGAAAGTTAAAGGGTAGTACTGTGGATTTCCTTGCCATCCTTCCTCCATTTATTAAATCAAACGCGATCATGCTATGATAACTATTGCCAAGTGACCCCAACATCTTTTGCAGCAGATCTTCTGTTCCACTAAGGGCTAGGTCCAAGATGGATTCCCTTCTTGTTGGTTCATGAACCAGCTGCTCCAAGAAGCAGTCATTTATTTCATCTAGAAACGTTATTTCCCTAGCATGTCCTGCCATGACACTAACCCGGTCAATACCGGAGTGACTGAAATCACCCTTTATTATTACTGCACTGCAAATATTGTTAGCTTCCCTGATTTCTTTGAGCATGTCATCATCATTTGTTCATTCTGGCCAGGCGGTGGATAGTACACCCCCACTGCCATCACCTTCCCCTTTTTACATGGAATTTCAATACATATTCTATAGTTTATTTTGTTTCCTGCAAAACTTTAATCCTGTGGTTACTCAATGACCTCTCTAACATAGAGCGCAACCCTTCCACCAATTTCTTCTACTCTATCATTGCAATATAATTTGTACACAGGTATCACAGTGTCCCACTGGTTGACCTCCTTTCACCATGTCTGAGATACCAATCATATCTAACTTGTCATTTGGTACTGTATATTCTGACTCTCCCATCTTATTTTTTAGACTTCTAACATTTGCATACAAAGCACAGTTACTTACCTGTAACAGGTGATCTCTGGGAACAGCAGGAATAAATCTTCACATATGGGGTACGTCGGTACCGATGGAGTCTGCGCGGGAACGCTTCCCAGCGTCCAATCAGAAAGCCTTTGGAAGCATCCCAACACGCCTGCATGCTGCCTTCCCGCCTTCCCAACTGTCTCTCCTCAGTTAAATTTGAAAGCTGAGACAAAGAGAGAGAGAGAGAGCAAGGAAGGGAAAGATAGAGATAGAGAAATGCAACTCCTAGGGGAGGTGGGTGGGTTGTGAAGACTTATTCCTGCTGTTCCCAGAGATCACCTGTTACAGGTAAGTAACTGTGCTATCTCCAGGAACAAGCAGGAATGAGTCTTCACATATGGGGACTCCCAAGCTCAGATGCTGAGAGGGAGTCCTAGCATGTTGCAAGTCTAGAACGAGCCCATGCTATTGCTAAGACCTCAGGCATCCTGGGGATGGAGGGTAGGAGTTGAATACAGAAGATGAGCTGTGGAACAGCTGGCTAGAACAGGGTTTCTAATGGGGAAGACCCTGTATAGAGGGCATTTTGTAGCAAAATATTGTAATCTGGGCCTCCCTTGTTAGCATTGCACAAGTCCACTGAGGTACATATGGATCTGTTAGAAGAGCCAGTGAATGTGCGCAAGGGGTACCTCACTGAGAAGTAGAGGTAATAAAAATAGAAAAAAACAAGTGGAGGTCAGAACCCTTCAGGGTGAGAATAGCCCCAGGGGAAAAACTGAGGTAGTAAAAGAGGTAGAGCTTCAGCGGAGACGCAGAAGGTAGTATTAAAGAAAGCTTAAGCTGTTTTGGTCCAAAAACAGTACAAACTTAGGACCAAAAGAAAAAATGAGTCTGACCTAACTGGACTGGGGATGGAATCAGTCCATGTAGGGGAGAAAGGGTATGGAGACCCTTGCATCTGATAAGAAAGTAAGGACAGACTCAGGAGCGCTAAACTTTAGATTAACTGAAGCTCCGCAATGTCTTTCCTAAATGGGGTCAAATAGGAAAGAAAAAAGGTACATGGAGAGCTTCAGGAGTACCCAACCTATATGGTAGGGAAAATTGTGCTAATTACCACAGGAAGTGGTTATAAGTGTCGCCGCCTAAGCATGCTGGTATAGCAATGATAGGGGTAGTGCCCATCTGTCAGGATCATAGAGGAATATAAGGATATCTGAACCTAACAGAACAGATAAACAAGTATATGGATACATATCTATCTAAAAATATATCTTAATAGATATATAAATATATCTATGTATATATACATATATATATTGAACATATACACATATAGGGTATATATGAATATATCTATAGGAGATATGTAGGGGCCAAAGACACACAGATAGATATAGATGAATATAGATATACATATATATATTGTCAGACGGCTGCCTAGGGTGAGAACTTACACAATCTTGACAATGCATATATTCATATGATTCTTGCAAGGTATTGTGGGTAATGTAGTTCTTTCACTCCCAAACACAGCTGAAGACAATAATTGAGTTGTGATACCAGTGGTAAGGCCAATAAAATACTTCTTTTATTGATGGGGTTTAATTCACCCAGCACAAATATGCTTGGTAGCAATATAAATGAGGTTACTTGCTTGCAGTGTTTAAATGGATAACATAAAGTCACAAAGCAAATCAGAAAACAACCTTCAGCTTGTCAGGCAATTAGCTAATGTTTTCTTAGCAAATAATTACCAAATAAAAAGGCACAAAGAAATGAATAAACTTTGCTTGTTAGGTTAACTTCTGCTTATTTTCCATGCAGATCCCAGCAGTGATTCTCCCTTGCTCACACACACAATCAGGTGCAGCTTTAATTACTATCAATTGACCAGCTGAAACCCTTTAGCTGGCTGGCTGCTACTGTGTGAACCCAAATCCTGCTTTAAGAGCTGTTTGCAGTGGAAATAAAGAACAAAGTTAGGTTTCTTTGTGATGGCTGATGTGTTTGCTCACAGAAAGCTAGCAATAGCATTTAGATAGAGAACAGTCCATGTAATTAATAGTTTCATCTGCTGTATCTCCCCCTTCATCAATCAGCATAGGGTCACTATCATACATTGGCACAGACGAGTCTTTCCATAAGGCACTATCATGAGAATGCTTATTCCCTTGCTGCCCTTCACTATTATAGATAGGGTCTGGATCAGTGTTCATACCTGAGCCTCTCCTGCAATCATAATTCCTCTCTGTATAGCCTGGCCAGTATGTAATCCAGTTCTGATGTCCAGCCTTCCAATCTTGATCCCTGGACACTGGATCCTCTCTCACATACCTTCTGGCATAGGTCTGAAAGTCCCTTCCACATGCAGTCTTCTCTCTCCCAGGTAGCCACTGGTGATTCCTATCTCTGCCATTCCATTCCTCTGGCTGACTCCAGTCCAATGGTCTCTGCTGGCACTTGGAATACCTCCCAGTATGGGTACTGCCTTGGACTCTCCCAGACCATCCAATGGGCTTTCTTCTCTTCCTTCCAGAGAGTTTCCTTCTTTCTCTATCCGCTTGGCTTGGCTTCTGCTTCTCGAGATGATGTTGGTGCTTGAGCTTGGAGCTGTTGCTGTATCTCCCTCTGTAGCTCTTCCTGAAGCTGTGTCTGAAGCTGTTATCTGAAGAATAAGCTCTATTCTTATTCTGTTCTAATGTGTGCTCCTCCCTAACACAGCGCAGCTGTGTTGAATCAGGCTCTGCCCTTTTAGATGAGTGCTTAGGGATTACCTCATAGCTCTCTTGATTGCACACACGTTTTCTCACTTCAGCCCCTCTCATGGCTGCTGGAAACCTGGTGCATTCTGGGACTGGTAGTCTTTTATGTGAAAACTCTGTTTTCTTACTTCTACCAGAACTGACAGGTTGCTTGTTCAGAGTCACATCATCTTTTCTATAGCTCCTACCTGAGCTATGATAAGCTTCCTTATCACAATATATATATATATATATATATATATATATATATATGTATATGTATATATATATATATATTGTCACGGAGACCCTGGGTAGAGCCTCTGTGGACCCAATAGGCCAATGCCTAGGGTATTGTGGTTTTAATAAACTGCTTCTCTCCTTTAAACAGAGTCAGTCAGTCAAGTGATTAAAGCAAAAATTAGGGTTTTATTCCCTTTCCCGGACAGAAAACATTCTTTGCAAAAACACACAGGACAAAAACAGCAACTGAACGAAATTAGCTAGAACATCTCTTCTTCTTTCCTTGTTCACGTCACAAGGTCACATTGGCTGAAGTTAACACAAAGAGGTTATGTCATCTGATAGACAAATCATGCAGTCCATTGGCTCAGGGTCTGTACAACTGTTAACACTCTCCTACTGCATTAAGCCTGGACCACTCCCAATATTCTCCGTATCACATTCCTTACATGTGTTGGAGCATGGCTTATTCTCTTGTGGCTGATAAACCCCTTTTCTTCCAAGGTACTTATCAAAGTCAGGGTTATAGAAACCTGGTACAGATAATGTCTCTTTCTGGTTTGCCTCTCTTGGCTCTCTTAGTAGGAAGTCTGAGTATCTTTCTGAGTTAAAACCCTGCTCAGGGCTGTGCCCATTAAAACTTCCAGCCTCTTCTCTATAAAAATAAGGCTTCAAGCTTGTTACCTTACTGCAGGCTTTGAAGTCAGCCTTGGGCTTTTTTTTACCCTGGCCCAGTTCCTCCAGCTTGAGCTAGGTTCCTCCGTGGCTCATGCAATCCCTCAGAGACACTGCCCCACTTCCTGCTCGTGTGGGAATCCTCCCTAGGACTGTCGTTCCAGAGACCAGCTGCTCTACTGCTCCCTTGGTCTCTCCTGGAACTTCCTCTAAGAGCTTTGGGTCCTCCCAGACCTCCAAGACCTCCCCTGGAACTGGAACTTCCTCTGGGACTCTCAGCTCTTCTCCAAGTCTTTCTCTCGTATTCCTTGCTCTTGCTGTTCTGACCTCTTCCTGGTTCTGACCAGGAACCTATATACCTCCTCTCTCTGCACATTACATCCGATTCTAAGGCCAGGTGATCCTGATGAGTTACTCTAATTCTACCTGCGTCACTACTAGAGAAGGGAAACTTCATTTTAAACCCTTTCTGCTTTACTTGTGCTGATGGCACTGGCTGCTCAGCTGTCTTCACACACGCTGAGTCTTCCTGTCCAGCCAAGTTTGAGGTAAGCTCTTCCTTTTTTCCAGCCCCTACAGGCTTTCTATAGTCTACTGCATCACAATATATATATATATATATATATATATATATATATATATGAATATGTAGACATATAGACACATATCTCCAGGTATGTGGAAGGAGAGAGGTCTATAGAAGCTGATCCCCCTAGGGACATAGGGAGAGAGGAAGATTCATCTAAGAGCAGGAAAGTTAATACCTGCTTGAATAGACATACAGAGAAAAACTCTTTTCCTGGTTATGATTGGCAGAGTCAGGGGAGAGGTCTCCCTGACAAGAAGAAGTCTGGATTCTTTTCAGAATTTGAGCTCTTGAATAACCAGGATGGCCTACGTGAAAAAGGCAGAGGATAACTTCAGACTGTAGGCAGGAAGTCCAAATTTCTCCAGAATTGCCATATGGAGAATGGATAGAGGATGCCACTGGAGGAAGATACCCTAGTGACTTGCCTATGAGGGAAAGAGGGGTATTGGGCGTCCTCTAGCTGCCATTGAAGAAAATTATCTCTGACGAGAAGACCAAAGGAGATATGGGCCAAGCCAGGGAATTGGCCCTTTTGTAGGTTTTCACGTAATAAAAAGCCTGAGACTGATGTCTCAAAAGAGATTTAAGATGAGATGGTAAGGGTAGGAAATGCCTACCAGTCGTGGAAACATGACTGGGGTAACCCCCTTTTAACCATCTGGGGTTATCTGCTAGGCAAGACACTAATGCTCTCTAGCAAGGGCCCATAGTGCAAAGCTACTCTGTAGAGTTGCAGAGAGCATGCTGCAGGTTAGTTAGAAGAAACACTGGCTGTGGAAAGCCAGCAGGTAACAAAGTATTCTGCCAAGGACAAGGGGGCGAAGAATAGAAGTTAACCAACCAGGCTGTGATAAGAGGGTGTCCCAAACGAGGTAGATAACCTGTTTGGGACTTAGCACTGAGGCTAGAAGGATTGCTAGTGGAGGAGAATCCCTGGTTGTGTGGTGGACAGAACCAGTGACTTAACCACTAGGAATTGCTGTATCTGCAGCAACGTACCGAGGCAGCGGAGAAAATTTATTTTCCCTCTCCCTCTTTTAGATTGGTAAAAAGAAACAACAGACCTGGTAGGATTTCCTATTGTCTGATGGGCTGCCCCAAGGTAACAAGGGGGAAGACAACTCTTGGAGTGGAGGAGTGGCCTAGTGGTTGGGGCAAGGTACTTCAGGCCGGAAGGTCAGGGGTTCAAATCCCACTAGAGGACAGCAACCTTGGGCCGGAAGGACTGGGGTTTCTAGTCCCACAGGTGCTCCTTGTGGTCTTGGGCAAGCCACTTAACCCTCCATAGCCCATGTTCCCTGTAAATAGTTATCTCCAAGTTATAATGCCCTGTTCAATGTAATTTCAGTTTGTTCAATGTAAACCGCACTGATGCAGAATAGCGCGGTATATAAGAGAATGTAAATAAATAAATAAATAAATAAATAAATAAATAACTCTGGAAGGGAGAATCCCCCGGTAGAACAGGTAGAGGACCATAGGGGCTTACTAGTGTAAACGGGGTCCCTCTTACAAATCAAATGTTATAGTAAGAGGGAGGTAAGACAGAGTTAACAGGGACTGACTATGGAGGAAGTCTCTGACAGGTGAGATGATACATGCCAGTACAGGGAAAACAACTGTCTATTAATAGTTGTTAGTTCTCTTTCCTCCAAGAGGAAGAGGAATACCCTGTTAAGTATGGGCATGATTATCATAAAGACTCCTAAAGTTAAAGAAAAGATATCTCATGAAGAGATATCTAGGAAGGTTAGAATAAATTTAGTGCAGATACTGCAAATGAAAAGAAGCAGATTGCTACTCTAACCACCAACCAAGAGGGGCAATGATGATCTATTTGAAACCCTGCGACTGCTGGGTTTGTTGACCCTGCTGAGGTTGTAGATTCTTCAGACCAGGGTGATGTTTCCCTTGTTTGGGAACATCTGTATGTTGGGCAGAAGATGGATAAAATCTTCTTCCCCTAGGGAAAGAAATTTTGGCAGGACATTTCCTACCAACTGGGAAAGAAGAAGGCGTAGAACAGCCTCTGGAAACAGGACAGTCAGTTGTTAACTGAGCAACCTGGAGTAAAGACTCCTTGTTAAAGAGATTTTCTCCAGTGCAAGGAGTATTTCCCAGTCTAACTTGGGCCCATTTGTCCAAGTCTGAAGCTTGGAGCCATGCTTTACGTCGTGCTCCTATAGCTATAGCAGAAGTCCTGCTAACAGACTCAAAGGAGTCTAGGAAAGCACGAGTAAGAAATCTAGAGATATTTTGAGCATGACTAACCAGTGAGGAATAGTCTGCACTTTTGGACTCTTGAAGAAAAGGAGTCAAAAGATGAAATTTCTTTGTGACCTCCTCAAGAGATAAGCCCATATAAAAAATATATGAGAGAATTCTTGCTGAAAGCATGGATGCCTGGAAAGTTTGGCGTCCAAAGGCATCTAAAGTCTTAGACTCACGACCTGGTGGATAAGAAGAGTGCTTTTTAGTACTATTCACCCGCCTCATTGCTGATTCTATAACAATGGAATGATGAGGAAGTTGAGTCTTTTGAAATCCTGGAGAAGGGGGCACCTAATATAGAAGATCAGTTGCTCTTGAAAGTGGGGGTACCTTTAAAGGAGCTTCCCACATTCGTAGAAGGAGATCCTGCAAGGAATGATGCAAAGGAAGCATGATGTTCTCCTTTGCTCTTCCAGGAATATACAGGGATTCTGTATTCCCTTGTGTAGGATCCTGTGCAGGTATAGAAATGGCAAGTGATTTTGCCATATCCAGGAGAAAAGCTTGAAAAGAAAAATCCCCAGAGGGAAATTCTTTTGGACAGGCTAGATCTGCTGAAGAACTAGCATTGGCACTGATGGATCTATCCAACTTTATAGGAATAGAAGATCCTGAATGGTGGTCCTTAGAGGATGGTCGCCGGTACCACAGGAGGTCGGGACCAGCAACAGTCGGTAGCGCATCGTCCATGCTAGAGATCGATTCCAAACTCGGTATCGAGGGAAGCGAGCCTGATGAGAGAAGCATGGAAGGCACCGACAGCAATGGTAATGTGGATACAGGTACCGACTTCAGTACCATATCCGATACCGGTGGATGAAGGCCAGCCAGTGGCAACTCTAAAGGCATCGAAGAAACCGAGAGTTGCGGATCCGAATTATTGGAACCGAGCCTTCGGTACCGTCTGGTGTCGGTACCAAGGCGAGTCGGTACCCAGTCCTCCAGACTAGAGATCAATTCCAGACTCGGCATCGAAGGAAGCGAGTCTAATCGATGCATGTCTGGAGGGTACCGACGTCGGTACTAGTATCGGTACCGGTACCGATACTGGAGGGTCGGTCTGGAGCGTATCCAACGGCCCCGCAGGTACCGAGGACGCCAGACGACGATCCTTGGTGAGGAATGTTTCATCCAACACCATTGCCGATGCCGGGGTATCGGTACCGCTCGAAGCGGATGCCACAACCGGGCATGGCTCAGGTATGTTCTGTGAGGGATGAACCTCAGGAACAACCTGAAACCCCACACAGGCTTTGGAGGCCGAAGACTCCCACCGGGGTTTTGAAGCCAGTGGTTTCTCGAGGGCAAGGCCGTAGGCATCTCTATGCTCTGCATGAAAACTGCCACTCGAGGACTGGCTAGTCTTAATAGACTGTTTTTGGGTTACCTGATCCTGTGTAGAGGAAGATATGGTCGGTGCCCTGAATTTGGATGGGGACCGCGTGTCGAGGGGAACTCGATATTGAAAACTTCTTCTCACAATACTATTGCCAGAGGGCTCCAGAGGAAAATGGTCAGGACCCAAGCAGTTTAGACACCAATTGTGAGTGTCTAAAAATAAGTTTGTACCGCCACAGTTTGTACATTTCTTGGGGATAGTGGCTGGTGGTTCCATGAAGGAAAAAAGGAGAGGCCTAACAGGCCTGAGAAACCGTGAGACACTGAGGAGGAAAAAATATTCCTTAAAAAGGAAAACTTTTACAAGAAAAGAAAAAAGAAACACTGGCGGTACCGGTGGCGTCGGGGAAGGCAGTCGCGACCACAAGAAAAATAAAAAATAAAAGAAGAATTTTCTGCGGTGACAGGAGGACGTCCTGCCGGCTCCGCGGAAAAACGAAAACTGAGGAGAGACAGTTGGGAAGGCAGGAAGGTAGCACGCAGGCGTGTTGGGATGCTTCCAAAGACTTTCTGATTGGACGTTGGGAAGCGTTCCCGCGCAGACTCCGTCGGTACTGACACTATGGTCACATCACATAACCTAAGAGAATGGATAACAGCATTCCAATCCTCCTAAACAACTGTATGTATATAAAATGTGTTTTTAGCACCACTGTAAATAGCCCACCTTGTACATAGCTCAAACAAATCAAGCACCCAACACCGCCATCACACAACCAAGTTTCATCCTCACTGCATGTACAACACACACACTTTACCTGATTGCTTGCTGTGATACCACCTTGATTATTAAGATAAGACGGTTTAGAAATACTGTTAAATAAATAAATAAAATAAAATAAAAAATACCCCTTATGTGAAGATTCATTCCTGCTTGTTCCTGGAGATGCATTTTAGAGGCTGTATTTTATTCCCATTAATCTGGTTACTGGTCAGCAGGGTAATTTGGAATCTTTAAGTTCTGTCTGCTCTGTACTTAAGGGCATTTGGGTTATTTTTTGTCTTTATTGGAACCTCTCTGTCAATATTCCCTAAATTCAATCTGCCTGTCCTTGAACTCTGCCCCAAAGAGGAGGTCCCTGCCTTCCATGTTCAAAATTTCATAAATGAAGGCATTGACTTCCATGGCTTCAATATAGATGACTTCAATATTGATGGTTTTAATATAAGTCTTTCCAAAACCTTGACTTTGATGTTGATACCAACAATAGAATTGTTTGGAAAATGTCCTATAGCCTAAATATGTAAAGCACTATGGCCATTTGAGACATACTTGAACATATTAAACAATGAATCTTTTCATTGTATTAGATGTTTCCATGTTACAGATAGAATATCACTTGAAATCCATAATTGTCTTGTCAGTCATAGTAAAACAGATAGAGTCTGCTAAGTTAAACATAGCATTTCTGAAAACTTTTAAATTATCCCCCAAACTGAAAAGAAGTCGGTCAGTTAAATTAGGTTCTAAGGAAAAACTCCTGATCTGAGGAAATCTTGAGCCAGAAAACAAAATGAATAGAACATACACCATCTGACTGTGAGAGCCTTGTGTTCACATACACAAATGTGCATTTCTGCCCTACACATTTATGGTTAATTTGTAAATATGGAGCCCTTTTACTAAAGGATGCTAAAATGTTGCATCTAACATGACAATAACTCCTAAGTTCTGGCACTTTAGGTGCAACACCACTGTGTTAACTGTAGGGTGCGTGGAAAGCACTTCCCTGGCAGTTAATGCAGAGCATTGTCCCTTATTGCATGCCACATTAGTGCGTGTGCATTTAACCACACCTATTGAGATGGTGTTAGGTAATCTCGCTCTAATGTTGTTAGTGGATGATGTGAACCCGGCACTAACTACTCAGAGTACACAACATCCACTCTCCATGCTTACCCCACCCACTCGAGACCCTATCATGAATTAGCGTGAGACTCGTTCTGTGCTGTCATGGACGTGCACTAGCTGGTAACACGTGTCCCACTGTGCATTCAGCGCACACCAATGCGCATTCAGCACACACCAGAACATGCGTTGTCAGCTAACGCCCTTTACTAAAAAACAAACAAACCTATATCTGAGAACCTCAGGGATAGGATTTGAAAATTGAGAGAACATAATACAGTAATCCACACCGAGTCACAAATTACCGTTAGTGAAATATTGTTCTGCATTATTCAGATGTTTCATTTTATCCTAGTGTGGTGTATTTGTTTTAATAAGCTCTTCAAAAACTATAGCAAGTTCCATGTTAGAGGCAACTAGAAGGCTCAATTAATTTTGAATATTATGCTTTTATTGCCTAGATGGTATATAGCAATTTTGAAGTCCAAGTCAGATAAGTAGTATTACAATATAAAACACACCTTTCTAAGTTCATTTAGAGAGACACATATATGATAGTGAAAGTAGGTTACAATAGATCTTGAAAGTAATTTGATCCTTTACTGAAATAACTATGAAAGGTGTTGTAATAAAGGGAAGATAAGGAGGAAAATCTATATAACTCTTGACTTTGTTTTGTTTTGTCTCTCTAAACAGACTGAATAAGAAACATGACATCAAAATAAAGCCGGTGCACTTACATATAGAACTTGAAGAGGGCTTCCTTGTTGTGGAATCAGACTCTATTCTGCAGGGGTAAAAGTCAAAGTCAGGGGAAGGACATCTCCATGGGCTGGGAAGAAGCAGAAATTCAAGGGTTTAAAATGTAATTTTCCCCAGAAACTGTACTCTATGCTGGCTTTTTAATGAGAAGGCAAGATTTAATTAAACTTTTATCTTCATCTTATCTTCGGAGCCTTTCATAATCCTACCCTTAGAGTTGTTGTCTGCTTGTCTGTCAGGAAGAGGTTTATATGATTGTATAATGTGATAGGCTATGGTGATGGTTTCTCACAGAATCAAAGGCAGTGCTTCTGATCAAATGAGATTGTGAAATTTTCTTGTGCAGATATGTAATAAAGCTTTGAAAGTGACCTTGGAAATATTGTATTCATTCCAGTTCATTCTCTTTGGGTCATGTGGCCTGCACTTGATACTCTATTGTTCAAAGCTGTCTATGAATGTAGAAGTTGTGCTGTTATGCCCGTGATTTGTTGTGGTATTAGAGAGTGAGTGATTATTTCACAACTACTTGTGAGTTTTTCCAGTGTAGTTTTTGTCACTGATAGTGGTGGTAATGTTTGTCATTTCTCATTAAAAAGCTTGTATTGAATTAGTATACATTGGTTTAGTTGTCATGGTGTGTCTTAGAATGTTGGTTGTTAATCCATTTGTGTTTTTCTCGCCATGTCCATACAGTAACTCACATAGATTGTGTGTTTTTAAGTCCAACTTTTTGGAGGATTCTTTTTTGAAACATATGAACAGCCTGTCTCTAGTAGGAACATATAATAAAACCACAATCGTTTCTTGAGCAGCATATAAAATATATAACAATATTACCATTAGGGGCTTCTGCTGGAACTGGAGAGACTGAGAATCACTTCTGTTCACCATTATCTACCTGGAAGCCTCGGTAGGTTTAGGAGATCTAATAAGTATGGGAGGCCCAGATTTTTATTTATTTATTTTTTTTTTTAACTGTGATTGGGTGACAGTGTGCAGTGGGATGTCAGTGGGTATTACCCTTTATTTTTAAATGGGATTGAGGTGGGATGGTTCTGGGGGATTTGCACACATTTTTAATTGGGATCAGGGGCTGGAGGATCAATTTTTTAATACGTACCTTGGTCTTTAAAATGTGTGATACTCCTGGCCGTGACCACACAATTTACAATAGGTTTTATTAACTAATGGAACTTATAGAATTATCCTTATAGCTTAGATTGCATTACTATATTACATTACTACTACTACTTATCATTTATATAGCAAGCAACACATAATTAACCTTTCACCTCACGGATTTCCATCATATACAACAAGTTGGTCCTTTATACAACTCTAAACCTCTGCAAATGTGGAAACCTTGTGTATATACACTCAAATGTGCATTTCTACCCATACATGTGCATAAAAACATTTGAGGCTTTTATAGCTGTAGCTAGGGCACTGTCCACATCATGATATCAATGTGGCATCGCCCATGTGTGGGACTGACCTTCCTGCTTGTCCATCTAAAACTCAGAAATGCATGTTGTGGTTGATATTTAGTAACCACAGGGATGGGATTTGAAAACTGAGAAAATGTAATAATCCACAGCAAGTCCCAAATCATTGGCTGGGTCCACTCCAGGGGGCTTCAGGATCTTAGGAAGAGTATTTTCAGCTATAACAGCTCCCTTTCCCTTTGGGTTGAGTCCTTCAGTATTCGGAAATTGCCAAGATTTGCAACATAAGTATATCTATCAGATTGCAGAGATGAGGCAGGAGATAAACTGAGCATAAAACCAAATCCAAACAGCATACAGAGGCAGAGTCCGGGAAAAGACAGACGTTGGGTGGGGCAGGCAGCACAGATTTGTAAATAGTAACTAGAAGAAGTCAGTCACCAGGCACTCAGGTCTTCCACGTGGACAGAGAGAAGTGGGAGTTCTAGTTCTAGAGGAAGGCCAGCAATGAGATGGATCGATACAATAACAGCAGCTACGGGTACCAGTATGTCAACAATGAGCTGCCTGACTGAAGACCGAACACAATTTAGGATAGCTATCCAGAGGGTCGCCATGAGTCAACTCCGACTCGACGGCACTTAACAACAACAACATATATATATATATATATATAGGAACAGAGAGCCAATCAGAGGGTGCACTCTAGACAGTCCATCAGTCTAAGGAATATTCAAAAGGGCCAATTAGAGAGTCCTGAATCATAGGGCTCAGCCTGATAACAGTATAAAAGACAGGAAGATACCAGAACTCATTTCCTATGAAGGGCTCAGCTCTAGGGAGGTAAGTATGTGACACTATCTCACCATTCCCATCATAGGATATTCTGACATCTCAAAACTGCAATATAAAAACAACATAGCTTTATAATGGTAAGAGGATAGGAAAGGGATAGTCATGAGCATACACCATAGTCATCCTGAGCCTTCAACATTGCACTACCTTAAAAGTACAGCAATACAAGAGAAGGTCATTACCAACATCATATCTACATTAAACACCTGAACCAGAAATCAAAGGAAACCTATTTTAATCTATAAAAATCCACCAGCCTTCCATGATTAGACTAAAATACTGGCTCTTATCTCTCAATCTTAAGGTTTCACATCCTCTTCCAATTCCTCCAGACTGCACACCTTTGTGCCCACTGGACCTTCATCTAGTGAAGTTAAATGATGGTAGATGCATATATTGTTTAAACATGCAATACATCATATGAGTTTGCACTTTGATTAGTCAAGTGCTGAAAATTTCCAATGAGGTCTTAGTAGTAAAAGCAGGTTGTCACCTGCAAACACACAATAACTATAAAGCATTTCTTCATACTTCAGTACTACTTTACAGTACTAATCATAAAGAACATATTCACCCATACAGCTTTGGAGAATTAATCCATCCTAAGGATTATAATGACACTTATTCATGCAGAGGATTCTGTGTTAATGAATGACATTCTGTTAGGTCCCACCACCAAATAATGATCATGGCATCATTACATGCTCAGGATTTATGTGATATACTCATTGGAAGTATACTGTCTCATAGAAGCTCCAGAATATATACCGTGCCTTTTTGTGATGTCATATATGTAAATAACCATAGAACTTTTAAAGAAAGGAACACATCAGAGACAACGTATTGACTGGTGTCAGCTGTGTCTCCTATAATCTATAAATGGCTTAGAAAGCAGATGTGGTACTTCTAAACAAAAATGGAATGAGAAAGAGGCTAGGAACTATAGGTCAGTTAATTTGACCTCAGTGGTGACAAAATTAAAGGAGTCAAAATTAAGGGAGCCACTGCTAAAATAGGATGATGCAGTTTTTGGAATCCAATGGATTGCAGGATCTGAGATGATATAGTTTACCAGAAGTAGGTCTTGAAGGATGAATCAGATTGATTTCTTTGACTGGCAGAAACAAGAGCTGGATCAAGAGAGAACAATAGATTTTGTGTAGCAAAACCTTTGACATGGTATTCAATAGGCAACTTATTAATGCATAAGAAATGTCATATTGGGTCAGACCAAGGTCCATCAAGCTCAGTATCCTGATTCAAACAGTGGCCAATTCAGGCCATAAGTGCCTGGCAGGTTCCCAAAATGGTACACAGGTTCCACAATGTAATAAAGGGAGTGGATTTCCCGGGTCCTGTTTAATAATGATTTATGGACCTTTCCTCCAGGAACTTGTCCAAACCTTTTTTAAATCCAGCTATGCTAGCAAGTTTTACTACATCCTCCGGTAATGAATTCCATAATTTAATCGCGCGTTGATTGAAAAAATATTTTCTCTTACTAGTCTTAAATGGGTTACGTTGTAGCTTCTTTGCTTGTCCCCTAGTCTTTCTACTTTTTGATGGTGTAAACAACCCAGCTATATTTACCCGTTCTACTCCATTAATTATTTTCTAGACCTCTATCATATCTCCCCTCAGCCATCTCTTTTCCAAGATGAAAAGCCTTAACATTTTACACCTTTTCTCGTAGGAATATCCTTTCAACCCCTTTACCATTTTGGTAGCTCTGCTCTGTACCTTTTCTAATTCAGCTATATCCTTTTTAAAATATGGCAACCAGAATTGCACACAATATTCCTTTTCTCATGATTCATAGCATTTTATTTGCTTTCTTGGCTGCTGCTGCACACATTATCCATGATGACACCTAAATCTTTTTTCCTGGGTGGTGGTTCCTAATGTGGATCCTTGTATTGTGTAACTGTAGTTTTGATTGTTCTTTCCTAGATGCATAACGAGAAGGCCGCGGGGCCACGTGCCTGCCGGCCACAGATAACCGGGGGTGGGGGGGGCGGCGCGGCGCGTGGCCCCGAACTCAGGGATGGAAGAGGTGGGGCTAAAAGCGGCGGCAAGTCCATTTTTAAAGTCATTGGCTCCCGCGGGTGAGTGAGCTGAGCGGGACCCAATGACCATGGAGGGAAGGGTGGGGGCGCCTTGTGGGAGCAGGAGCGTGCCGGGGGAGCTATCAGTCCGGCGAGGCGGAGGACGAGGACGGGCGTTCCCACCCTCCCACCCTTTATGTTGGGTGAATTTGGGGAAGGGGTTGCAGCTGGTTGGGGGGGAGAGGGCGGGATCCCGGAGGTGTCCGGGGTCCGGAGTATTGGCACTCCGCAGGGCGGGGGTGGGGTACCCTTGACCCGGAGAACCCCTCGGGGCTTTTGCTAGTAATATGGCGAAGCCGGAGGAGGGTGGGAGATGGAGTTGCCGGAGGATGGTTCCCAGCGGAAGCGGGATGGAACTCACTTTGCTACTCACATGGCTGGTGAGAGGTCGTCCCACTGCCGGAACCGGTATGGTGAAAGATGGTTGTTGTTGGATGGTTTGGATAATGTTATGTTAATAAAAGCTGCAACCAGTTAGAATGCCAATAACTTGTAGTGTGTGCTTATTTCAGGGGCTGGGGTGGGGGTGGGGGGGGGGGTTGGTGGTGAAATGGGGCTGGGTAGAGAGCTGAGCTCCGCGTCTGCCTTACCCGGTTACTTGATTTCCGTGGTGACAAAATTAAGGGAGTCACTGCTAAAACAGAATAATACAGTAACCGAGGTATCCGGATGCCCGTCCCTTGCCTACGAGCAACCGTTACCCCACCCCCTTACTCCCACCCACCCCCCCGGTCATACTCCCCCATACAGAAAATACAATACTCCATAGTTTTGGTGAACAATTGCTTGGTCGCAGCTTTATTCAAATTAATGCAAACCGGCCCAACATAGGCCAACTGAACATTCTTAAGTCAAACATTACCCCGCTCCCTTCATTTCCGGATGATGCCCCCCACCAGCCATTTATAGCAAGGTGGTGCATCATCCACCCCCCTTTCCCTTCCGCCCGCCTCGCCATGTTATGAGCAAAGGCCGGCAAGTTGCCTTCTACCGGGCAGAGACCACAACAGTGATGTCTCTCCCAACCTACAGAGCACTGCCGCTCCCCTGCCAAGCGGCATCTGGCTCAAATGCCCCTCCAGGTCGGCGCGCGCCAGCTCGCTACCCCTACTACCATGATGGCTGAAACAAACCTCCCCCCTACCCAGCTGCGACGACCACACCCAAACATACTGCCCCCCATGAAGGGAGGGAGGGCACCTGTCTGCGGCGGCGATCACCAACGAGAGGGAGATCGCACGCCGGCGATCCCCCTTTGCACGCCGCTGCCCCACCCCCAGCCGGCACCAGCACCAATCGCTTTGCACCCCGCCTCTCGTGCAAGGCGCTGGTGCCGGCCTCGCTCTTGGCTGCATTATCTCCCCCCCCTCCCTTTAAGCCAGCACCGCGGGCTGCCGCAAGGGTACAGGGCCCCGGGGACCCGGTTACAAGCCGGCCTCGGGACCCTGCCCAGCGCAAGGCGGCATTAACCGAGGTATCCGGATGCCCGTCCCTTGCCTACGAGCAACCGTTACCCCACCCCCTTACTCCCCCCCCTCCGGTCATACTCCCCCATACAGAAAATACAATACTCCATAGTTTTGGTGAACAATTGCTTGGTCGCAGCTTTATTCAAATTAATGCAAACCGGCCCAACATAGGCCAACTGAACTTTCTTAAGTCAAACATTACCCCCCCCTTCATTTCTGGATGATGCCCCCCACCAGCCATTTATAGCAAAGTGGTGCATCATCCACCCCCCTTTCCCTTCCGCCCGCCTCGCCATGTTATGAGCAAAGGCCGGCAAGTTGCCTTCTACTGGGCAGAGACCACAACCGTAATGTCTCTCCCAACCTACAGAGCACTGCCGCTCCCCTGCCAAGCGGCATCTGGCTCAAATGCCCCTCCGGGTCGGCAAGCACCAGCTCGCTACCCCGCCACCGGCGCAAGGTAGACCCACTATCCTTGCGCCGCCCCCACCAAAGCAAGCTGCGACCAACACCAAAACTCAAGGGCCTCCTGCCAGTCATTCAGCAAGAGGTCCTGCCCAACAGGAGCAAGGTGAACCCCGTCCAAACGATACAATCCACTGCACCGGACATCCGCCCACGGATGCAACACCTGCCTGCCCCCGGTCTGCTGGACCCATCGATCTATCTGCCTGTTTATCTTGACTAGGCCCCGCGACCACCGCCACTGCGTCCAGCACGCGGGGCGCAGAATGATGTCCGACCAAATAATGGCCACATCTGGAAGCAGTTCCCGCAGCAGGCCAATGTCCCTTTGAACTGTTCTAAAGGTCTGCCGGCACGATCAGCTCGCCAGATCATTGCCCCCCAAGTGCAGAAGAAGCCAGACGGGCCGCCGCCGCTGTGTCAGCTGTGCCTGGACGAAGGGGACGAGTTGCCACCACTGCATCCCGCATTGCCCCATCCAGCAAAGCCGAACTACGGACTCAACCAGACCAAGGTGGAGTCCCAGCGGCCGCGTTCCGGCCCGCCGCTCAGCCCAGTAGACGAAGGAGTGGCCAATGATCCACCAGTCGCCGGAGGACACACCATCTGAAAGGAGAAATCGCACTGCCACCAGCAGCCACTCTGCAATAGTAAGAAAACAGTTAGTACCCCCCCCCCCCGCAACCCCAATGCCGGAGTCAAGCCTAGCTGTCCCGGCACCAGGTCAGCGCCCCACCCTCCAGGCCGGGCGCAGCCAGCCTAAGGGCGAACATACCCCGCGTAAGCACCGGACCGCCACCTCCCAATCCGCTGAATCACCCGTCCGTCAAGACCCGCTGCTGCCGCACTCGTGGCCGCGCCGATCCGGAAGGAATGCGATGCATAACTCCGATCATCCTCACCCAAGCACCGCAAAGCCAGGCACAAAACAGCCGTAAACTGAAACGGGGTTACCGGCCGCCCATCCGCATGGACAAAGAAATGAGGACCGGCCGAGGCCGAGCGCGACTGTAACTCCATAAGGCATGCACCGGACAAGATGGCACAGGAAAGATAGCACTCAATACCACCCACCGCCCTTTACCCGCCTGATCCATCTTGGACCGCGGGAGGAAAATACGGACCCGAGATGCCTCCACCAGCACGTGCTCACGCACGACACCGCCAAACTCGCCCCGCCTGGCCGACCTAGGAACAAGTTCACACACCCGAAATGCTCCGAAAAATGCTGTCACAAACAGCGCGTGGAACAAAACGGACTCGAAACTCGAGGCCGCGACACGAGGCAACACCTCACAGATGCGCAACAACAGCTCATGAGAAACCGGGCGCCGCCAATCTAGATGCCGGGAGTGCGCGTGGACCCAACCCGCTAGCAAGCGCTTAACCAAAAAGGAAACCCGAGTATTCCCCCACCCCGCCACCTTACAAAAGAAGGAGAACCCAGACACCGCTGACGAGACCGCTGTTCTGGCTCAGCCTGCCTTCTTTGCCCAAAGCACAAACTGCCCCATCAACCCATCAGGAACCCCCCCCACCGCGCCAACCGAATGAGCTGAGGAACGTACTCACCTGGCAATATCCACGCCGGTATTGGGCCCAAGTCCCACGTGCCACCGACGCCGACAGCAGCCCCATCAAGTCTGGATCCCAACCTTCCAAAGGTGCTCCGGGAATGGGGAAGCTGCCAGATCTGTCCCAGGAGCCAGCAGCCGGAATTGCTCCCACTGGAAACGTGACAGAGCATCAGCAATAGAATTTTGGGAACCGGGCACGTGCCGGGCCCTAGCGGTGACATTCAAGCGGAGACAGGCTAACACAAATATCCGCATCAAGGCTGCCACTCTCGGGCACCGTGGGGCCTGCCGGTTGATAACCTCCACCACCGCAGCGTTATCGCACCAGAAAACAACCTGCCGATCCCGCAAGCACCCCGGCCAAACCCAAAAGGCAACAACTATGGGAAAAAGCTCCAGAAAGGTGATATTACGCATCAGACTGGACTGAACCCAGTCACCAGGCCAGGGCTCTGCACACCACGCGCCCTGACAATAGGCCCCAAACCCAGAACTGCCGGCCGCATCAGTAAACAAATGCAGGTCTGCATTCGACGTCTCTGGCGACTGTATAACCGAATGACCATTGAAATCAATCAAGAACGAGCTCCACACCCGCAAGTCCTCACGCATTCCTGCCATTACGCGAATACGATGGTGTGGCAGCTGAACCCCTGCCATCGCAAGCGATAACCACCGCGCAAAGGGACGACCCATGGGCAGCACCCTACAGGCAAAATTGAGATGCCCAACCAATTACTGCATGACCCGAAGGGTGACCTTGTTTGACGACCCCACAGAAGCCACGAGTTCCTTGAGACAGGCAACCTTCTGCTCAGGCAAGCGCATGACCATGCTCTCGGTGTCGATCTCAATCCCAAGAAAAGTAAGACAAGTACAAGGACCGACAGTTTTGCGAGCCGCTACCGGAATACCAAAATCCCCCGCCAAGCGCAAAAAAGCCTCAAGCAAGATGGAACAAGTGCGCATGTGCCTGGGCCCAACAAACAAAAAATCATCCAGGTAGTGGACGATATTAGCGACACGCGTCTGCTGCTCCAACACCCAGTGCACAAAAGTGCTAAAGACCTCGAAGTAGGCGCAAGAAATCGCACAGCCCATAGGCATGCATTTGTCAAAATAATACTGTGAATCGAAATGGAAACCTAACAAGGGGAAAGCCGAAGGATAGACCGGAAGCAAGCGAAACGCGGATTCAATGTCAACCTTCGCCAAAAAAGCACCAGCCCCACACCGCTGTACTAAAGCCACAGCTGCATCGAAGGATGCATAACGCACAGTGCACTGCTCCCGTGGGATATGATCATTCACAGAATCTCCAATAGGGGAAGACAGGTTATGTATCAGCCGGAACTTGCCCGGCTCCTTCTTAGGCACCACCCCCAATGGGGACACCGTGAACGGAGAAAAGGGGGGCTCAGCAAACGGCCCTACTACGCGGCCCAACGCACACGCCTCAGCAATCTTCCGCCGCACCACCACGGCTAAGGAGCGCACCGAACCAGCGTTACGCGACCTGCCCCCAGCCGGCGAACCCTGACACGGAATCCGAAAACCCACCGAAAAACCCTCCAAAAGCAAACTCCACGCCCCGCCTGCTTTAACCCGCCCATACTCCACCAACCATGGGCGCATCACCTCCACCCTAACGGGCGTAGGAGCCAAAGCCACAAGAGCTCCCTCACTTGCCCCCCGCTGGGGACCCTGCCGCGCCCTTGCGACTACACTTAGTGGCGGCATGCCCGCTGCCACACAAGGAACAGGCATGTTTGAATTTGCAATCGGGGAAGGGGCACGACGATTTGTTGAAACGCCAACATACGTCCCCGCCCACAGCGCCGCCTTTGGATTGAGCTGCCTGGAAAACGGGCGCATGAAAGGACCGCACCCCCGCCGATGTCGACGACGACACCGGCTTGCCGCCGCCTCCACCAGCCCCCGCCGCACGACTCCGCATGGACATCTGCGTTAACCACAAATTAATATCCTTAGTACCCCATGATAACTGCCTGTTCTCTTCCATCATGTCTCTGAACTCCAAATCATAGTTCAGCCAGGCCCTCCCATCATGCGCCTGCGACACTGCCAAAATCGAATCCCCATATGCGAGCAGCGCCCCGTACTGCTCCGGGAAATAGTGGCCCCAAACACTGGCCAATCACAGAAAGGCCTGGGACCAGTTAAGGGTGTTGCGGGAGGCCTTCCGCACCCTACCCGCCTTCTCGTCCGCCTTCCGTTTTCGCTTACTCTCCCCACATCGCTTCCGACCGTCCAATAAGTGAAAAATATCGATATACTTGCGACGCTTAATGCGATGCCGCAGCTTCCGCGGGACACTTTCCCACAACTCCGCACAGCGCACTACCGCCGCCCCCCGCCCGCCCTCGCCCCTATCCCCCGCCTGAACCACCGAGTCGACCGAGGAAGCCGTCGACGAAGTCGAGGTTGAGGACAAAGAGGAAGCCCGCCGACAACGGCGCCCACGCTTGCGTTTCGCCCTCCCCTTCTTGCCAGCCGAGACTTCCACCCCCGAGGTCTGTACACCACCCTCTGTGCTGCCAACCCCCGCCAGATACTCACCCGCCTCATGGGAAGGCGCCGCCGGCGCCGGGATGGTCAAAACCCCAGCTGCAGCCTCGGTCCGCTCCTCCGCCGCACCCCGGATGCCCGCGCTACCAGTTCGATCAGGGTCAGCCACATCCATTCCGGGCATGTCACTCCTCGGGACCTGTGAAGAAAGAGCAGAAGAGAAACCAGCAGGCACCCCCCGCACAGCACTCGGTGCAGCGCTTGGCCCCCTGCCCCAACCCCACGCCGAGGACTCAAGTCCCCCAGCCTCCCAAGCCGCCAACCCACTGCCTGGGGGTCCCGCCACCCCCCGCCAGTCACCCCACCTCCCACCCCAGTGCCCCGGACCGCCCCAAGAACCCCCACCAAGCGCCCATGGCCCCGGGGCCCCGAAATATCCGGACGGTGGAAAAGGCCCGCCACCAAAACCCGAGGAATACCACCTGGACGATGGGGGAGGAGAAGGCATGTCCGCGCAACCGCCCCTTCTGAGGTCCGGTCCACTATCAACTGAAGCCGCCTCGACCCCCAGAGTACAGGCCGCTGCTCCTACAGCCTCAATCCCCGCGGGATCCACAGAACTAGTCCCAGCCACCACCCCCCCCTGGCTCAGCACCGTCCCCCCCCCAGGCCTGAATGCTGCATCACCCCATGCCCTTCAAACGCAGGAGCAACCGCACTAGTACCGGCCCGCGAGGCCCCACCAGCCCTGGCCCCAGCCGCCGTCCCTTTGCCACGCCCATTTCGGACGCTCTGGGATGCCCCCGCCGCCCCGTGGCCTCTGGAGGAGGTGACATGCGCAGACCCCCGTGCCCTTCCCCCACCAGCACATGTCCCCGTGGCCACTGCTCCTTTTTTGGCTGCTTGTGTGCCCAACCTGCGAGCCATGACCACAAAGCCGTGTGACTAGCTATAAATCCGTTAGGATTTTGCAATGTAGTGCTTAAAAGCCCTGCCACCAAAGGCAATAATCCCCGGATGCAAAAGTATCCGCCCTGTACAGGAAAAGTCGCACCGAAAAACAACCCCCACCCCGCAGTTCGCGGGCCTCCCGCTGCCTGCCCAACTCCCAAAGAATCACACAGCCAGGAAAGCCCTTGCCATCCCAAGCCCACTAAGGCTGAAAACAACCCCCACGTGCAGCTAGGCCAGCAATGGCATGTCCCCTAGTCTTTCTACTTTTTGATGGCGTAAACAACCTATCTATATTTACCTGTTCCATTCCATTAATTATTTTATAGACCTCAATCATATCTCCCCTCAGCCATCTCTTTTCCAAGTTGAAAAGCCTTAACCTTTTACACCTTTTCTCGTAGGAGTATCCTTTCATCCCCTTTACCATTTTGGTAGCTCTTCTCGGTACCTTTTCTAATTTTGTTATATCCTTTTTAAGATATGGCAACCAGAATTGCATACAATATTGCTGTCCTTATGATTCCTAGCATTCTATTTGCTTTCTTGGCTGCTGCTGCACACATATTATCCACGATTACACCAAAATCTTTTTCCTGGGTAGTGGTTCTGTAAGGGGCCTACCGGACCGCAAGGGCAACTATCTCACCCTACATGGAGGAAGTACACAGAGACCAATTTCTCAGCAATACTCACAAAATCTTTACTATTGCTGAGAAATTGGTCTCTGTGTACTTCCTCCATTTATTTATTTTATTTATTTATTTAGCTGCATTTATATCCCGCTTTTCACCGGGTCAAAGCGGTTGGGGGATACATTTAACACGAGGGGATATGAGACACATACACTAATACTTACAGGGAACATGTAGGGTGAGATAGTGGGCCATACAGTTTCTAACTTGGACCCTTGTATTTTGTAACTGTAGTTTTGGTTGTTCTTTCCTAGGTGCATAACTTTGCACTTGTCCACATTAAATTTAATCTGCCATTTGAACGTCGAGTCTTCCAATTTATCACGGTCTTGCAATTTTTTACAGTCCTCTTGTGTCTTAACAGCTTTGAATAATTTGTGTCATCTGCAAGTTTAATCACTTCACTTGTTATTTCCATTTCCAGGTCATTTATGAATATGTTAAAAAGCAGCATTCCCAACACAGATCCCTGGCATAGTCCACTATTCACCTTTCTCCACTGAGAAAATTGGCAAGTTAGCCCTACTCTCTTTCTATCGTTTAACCAGTTCCTGAACCACAATCCTATGACTTTTTAATTTGGCCAAGAGTCTCTCATGAGGAACCTTGTCAAAGACTTTCTGAAAATCCAGGTATATTATTTATTTATTATTTTTTATTTATTTAGCAAGCATTTGTATACCGCTCCTTCCAGCGATCAGAAGCGGGAAAGATTATATGGATAAAGCTGTCGAATCAAGACAGAATAATTTTGATTTGTACATAAAGATTCGAAAGGTTAGCACGTCACGCAGAAAATTATCTACTTCTAAGCTAATTATCTACTTCTAAGCTATTTATTTAACAGAATTTAAATACCACCTTTTCCTTAAATCAAGGTGGTTTACATTAAACGCAATTTTTCCTTGTGAAACAAGGTTGTTTACATTAAACCATCATTGAATTCAACTAATTGCATTGTAACAAGGTGTTTTAAAACTCTATAACTCTATAGCTCTATAACTTGGAGTGATCATTGTGTCGTAAGTCTGTTTCCATAGCTTATTTACATAAGTAAACCATTTACAGTTTGTAGTCATGTTGTAGTTTGTAGTCATGTTTGTAGTCATGTTTGTAGTCATGTTTGTAGTCATGTCTCTCACTTGGTTTGCAGCTTGTCGTGCTGTGAGGGCTTGCGTGCATCAGTGATGCTGAGAGCTAAACTATCGGTAGTTTAACTACTGGCAGGGTCTCCCAAGATGGACAGGTCTCAGCTGAGGTGCCAGACGAAGACAAACCACCCATCTGGGCAGCAGCAGAATGGGATAGTGTTGACGGCGGAGGATCACATTTCTGTGACAACGGCAACAACACCAAACTTAAACTGCGCGGAAGGAAGGCCCGGCAATCTACTTCTGTATCTTGCCATGAAAACCCAATGGATAGTTACAACAAAACAAATTGTGCTATGGTGCTGGAAGATGAGACTCCCAGGTCGGAAGGCACTCAACTAGCTACTGGGGAAGAGCTGAAGACTTTTCAGAGTAAAGCCAGCATTTATGATGTGGTTGGATCAAAGCCCTCGGGAAGTCTGACTGCTGATGTAGCTGCGCATGAAATGAGAGTCAGAAGCTGTAAAGATGTCTTACACATTGGAACATGGAACGTACGAAGCATGAACCAAGGGAAGTTGGAGGTGGTCAAGAATGAAATGGAACGTGTACAACTTGATCTGTTGGGTGTCAGCGAACTGAAATGGACTGGCATCGGGCACTTTGCATCAGATGATCACATGGTCTACTATGCTGGAAATGAAAAACAAAGAAGAAATGGTGTTGCATTTATAATAAAGAAGAAACTTGCAAGAACTGTAATGAAATACAACGCAGTCAGCGAACGCTTAATCTCTATTCGTCTACGAGGATTGCCTATCAACACAACTATAATTCAAGTATATGCCCCAACAACAGCTGCAGAAGAGAATGAAATTGAAGAGTTCTATGAACAAGTACAAGCTGAAATTGACAGAACATGCAAACAGGATATCCTGATAGTCATGGGTGACTGGAATGCAAAAGTTGGCAACAAAGAAGAAGGCAAAGTAGTTGGAAAATATGGACTTGGCAACAGAAATGAAGCTGGAGAAAGATTGATAGATTTCTGCAAGACCAATGATCTATTCATCTCAAACACCTTCTTCCAGCAACACAAGCGACGACTGTACACATGGACTTCACCCAATGGATTGTATAAAAATCAAATTGACTACATCTGTGGAAGTCAACGATGGAAAAGCTCTGTAACATCAACAAAGACAAAACCTGGAGCTGACTGTGGTACAGATCATCAACTACTAGTATGCAAACTTAAGTTAAAGTTGAAAAAGAGCAAACCACTCATGAATGCACCAAAATATGACCTTGAGAATATACCACTGGAATTTAAAGACTGCCTGCAAAATCGATTTGCTGCTTTAGATACAAATGACAGAGCTCTGGAAGAGTTATGGAATGACATCAAGAAGGTTGTGCTGGAAGAAAGCGAGAAGACTCTACAAAAGGTGAAAAAGCAAAAACGGCCAAAATGGATGACGGAAGAAACTCTGAAAATTGCCCAGAAACGCAGAGAAGCTAAAGCCAAAGGAGAAAGAAAGACAATCGCAGAACTCAACAGAGATTTCCAACGTGCAGCAAGACAGGACAAGGAAAAGTACTACAATGACACTTGCAAGGAAATAGAAGCAGAAACTATTAGAGGAAGAACAAGATCGGCTTTCCTAAAGCTGCGAGAGTTAAAGAAAAAGTTCCAGCCTCGAATTGGAATGTTACAAGATGCTCAAGGTTCTATGTTGAATGATTCTGAGAAGATCAAGAAAAGGTGGAAGGAATATACAGAGTTTTTATATGATAAAGATCAAGTGGACCAACAGCCGTTTCAACCTATACCTTATGATCGGGAACCATTGGTGATGAAAGAAGAAGTTGAAGCAGCATTGAAAGCACCAGGCATTGATAGCATTCCCATAGAAGTATTGCAGCAATCTGATGCAGCTGTTACCGTACTTACAAGGCTCTGCCAAGAAATATGGAAGACAACATCATGGCCAACTGACTGGAAAAGATCTGTGTTTATACCAATACTAAAGAAAGGTGATCCAACTGACTGTGGAAATTATCGCACAATCGCTCTGATCCCACATGCCAGCAAGATTCTACTGAAGATTATTCAAAAGAGACTACAGCCATACCTAGAACAAGAACTACCTGAAGTGCAAGCAGGGTTCAGGAAAGGGCGAGGAACGAGAGACATCATTGCGGATGTGAGATGGATCTTTGAAAAGACTAAAGAATGCCAAAAGGATATCTATTTGTGCTTTATCGACTATAGCAAGGCTTTTGACTGTGTAAACCATGAGAAACTCTGGGCCACATTAAGAAGCATGGGTATACCAGAACACCTGATCGTTCTCTTGCGTAATCTGTACATTAATCAAGAAGCAACAGTTCGAACGGAACAAGGAGAAACAGAATGGTTTAAAATAAGCAAAGGTGTAAGACAAGGCTGCATACTTTCCCCCTACCTGTTTAATTTATATGCAGAACAAATCATCAGAGAAGCAGGACTGTATGAAGACAACAGAGGTGTGAAGATTGGTGGAAGACTCATCAACAACCTTCGCTATGCTGATGATACCACATTACTGGCTGAAAGCGAAGATGATCTGAAACATTTGCTTCTCACAATCAAAGAACATAGTCTCAAAATGGGCCTGCACCTTAATGTAAAGAAGACAAAGATCATGACAACTGGCATAATCAACAGGTTCATCGTTGAAGGAGAAGAAATTGAAATCGTGAACAACTTTAACCTACTTGGATCAACTATCAATAAAGAAGCAACAAGCAGTCAAGAAATCAGACGACGCATTGCTCTTGGCAGAATGGCTATGAAAGACCTAGATAAGATTCTCAAGAGCAGAGATGTCTCTCTCCATACAAAGATTCGACTTGTTCAAGCCATGGTATTTTCAATAACATCATATGGATGTGAAAGCTGGACAGTGAAAAAGACAGACAGGAAGAAAATTGATGCCTTTGAATTATGGTGCTGGCGGCGAATACTGTGTATACCATGGACTGCCCGAAGAACAAACCAGTCGGTACTAGAGGAGATCAAACCTAAGCTTTCTTTAGAAGCTCAGATGACAAGACTTCGACTTTCATACTTCGGACACATCATGCGAAGAGAGAGATCATTAGAGAAAGACATCATGCTTGGCAAGATAGAAGGTCAACGCAAAAGAGGAAGGCCAGCAATGAGATGGATCGCTACAATAACAGCAGCTACGGGTACCAGTCTGTCGTCAATGAGCCGCCTGACTGAAGACCGAACACAATTTAGGATAGCTATCCAGAGGGTCGCCATGAGTCGACTCCGACTCGACGGCACTTAACAACAACAGTCATGTTGTATGATCGTGTACATTGTTCAGTAGTCATAGTCCCGGCTGAGAATCATCTCAGCCGGGCACAGGCAGGCGCCCGGGAGCCGAGGGGTTAACCTCGGGGGAAGGAGGGAGGGGCTGGGGGGGGGGGGCGGGTGGCTACACCGGCCCGAATATAGAGCAGGGTCGGGCCGTGGCTCACCCTCTTTTCCTCCCCCCAGCAGAGCGGTTGTGCCCATAGGAACCGGGGGCAGTGGGAAAAGGCTTAGACGGCATTTTCCAGACATCACTGCCGGGCCTCGTAGAATGGAAGAGGGCGGGCTGTGCCTCTTAGCAGGTGTAAGATGAGTGGTTATGTATTAATGTTGTTAAGGTTGATAATGTGTAGTTGTTTCCATGCTGTGGCCAACAGTTTTTTCTGTATGCTGTATTTCCAAAAATGTGTTAAAATAAAAGTATTGTTTGGTTGAAGAAAGTCGTAAGAGTATAATATGTGGGCAAAGGGGGGGGGGTGGGGAGGGAGAGGGACGGGGAGGGGGGAGGGTAGTGGCTACTGACCCGAGGCGGACATACGGGTCGCCAGGCTGTGTCCAGGTCAGGTGTACTGTTGCTGAAATGTTCAATGAATAGGAACGTCTTCAGCATTTTCCTAAATTCTTTAGAGTCATTTCTGCATCTGATGTTGTTTGGTAGGGAGTTCCATCGGCTCACCTCTGTCGACCTGTTTATTCACACCTTCAAAAAAATATAACAGATTGTTTACACCATCAAAATATAGAAAGACTAAGGAATATGCAATGAAGCTACAGTGTAACCTATTTAAGACTAATAAGAGAAAATATGTTTTCACTCAACATGCAATCAAACGCTGGAATTCATTACCGGAGGATGTAGTAAAAGCTGCTAGTATAGCTGGATTTAAAAAAGGTTTAGACAATTTCCTGGAGGAAAGGTCCATAAACCATTATTAAAGGGGACCCGGGAAATCCACTGCTTGCCCTGACACAAGCATTGTGGAACATGTCTCTCTTGAGGAAACTGCTAGGTACTTGTGACCTAGATTTGTGACTATTGGAAACGGGATACTGGGCTTGATGGACCTTGGTCTGACCCAATAGGGCATATCTTATGTTATCAGACAAGACTTTCCTAGATTAAATTCATTTTGGCTTTCTCCCATTAAATCTTGACTAGCTACATGTTCAGTAATTTTAGTCTTTATAAAGGTTTCTACCATTTTGCCCAGTACTGACGTCGGGCTCACCGGTCTGTAGTTTACTGGATCCCCTGTGGAAATTGGCATTACTTTAGCCATTCTCCAATCTTCAGGTACTACAAATGATTTTAATCATAGTTCACAGATTACTAATAGGTCTGTAATCTCATCTTTCAGAAATTTCAACATCCTTGGATGTATACCAAATGGTCCAGGTGTTTTCCTACTCTTCAGTTTATCAAATAATTGTAATACATCTTCTCAGTTTATTAATATTTCTTTCAATTCTTCTGATATATCACCTTTAAATACCATTTCATTCATGGGTAACTTCCCTATATAGTCTTCAGTAAAGACCAAAGCAAAGAATTAATTCAATCTCTCCACTATGGCCTTGTGCTCCCTTAGTGCCCCATTTACCCCTCTAGCATCCAGTGGTCCAACTAACTCTCTTACAGTTTTTTTTTTGCTTCAACTGTACTTGAAAAAATTGTTGTGTGTTTTTGCTTCCTTCCACAGCAAGCATCTTTTCAGATTCTCTCTTTGCCTGCCTTATCAATGCCTTGTATCTAACTTGATAGTGCTTATATCGTTGCCCATTTTCATCATTTGGCTCCTTTTTACATTTCCTGAAAGACGCTTTCTTGGCTACAACGTCCTATCTGACCTCACCTTTAAACCATGCTGCCTTTCTTTTTTATTAAAGTATGGAATACATCTGGTCTGGGCTTCCAAGATAGTATTTAAAAAAAACCACCCATGGTTGATGTAACTTTCTAACCTTTGCAGCGGCTCCTCTTAGTTTTTTTTTATTAACTATTTTCCTCATTTTATCATAGGCTCCCTTTTGAAAGTTAAAAGGTAGTACTGTGGATGTCCTTGCCATCCTTCTTCCATTTATTAAATCAAACACAATCATGCTATGATCAATATTGCCAAGTGGCCCCAAGACTCTTATCTCTTGCACCAGATCTTGTGTTCTACTAGGTCCAAGATAGCGTCCCCTCTTGTCAGTTCATGAAGCAGCTGCTCCAAGAATCAGTCATTAAGTACTTTTAGTAAAGCCCAATAGTAACTGAGTAGGTTAGAAACTAGTTGAGTAGGAGGCAAGAAGGATAGTGGTAAATGACATTTGCTCCAAAGAAAAGAGCATTATCTGTAGAATACCATAAGATTTGGTCTCTGGTTCTTTTCAACATTTGTCTATGTGGCATTGCAGGGAGGCTGTCCTGAAAAGTTTGCAATTTTGCAGATGATACTAAAATCTGCAACAGGGTAGATACACTGGAATGTGTAGAAAACGTGACAAGGGATATATCTAAGCTTGAAGAACGGTCTAGATTTTGAAAAAATTAATGCTAGAAAATGCAAGATTATGTTTTTGGGCTGGAGGAGAAGCAAGAAAGGGGAGATATTATAAAAACATTTAAATATCTTCAGTGTATAACTACACAGGAGATATACCTTTGTCAATGGAAATGAAGCTCTGGAATAAGAAGGAGTCAGTATTAGTTTAAGAAAACATTATTTTACCCAAAAGTGTGATGGACATATGAAACAGCCTATCAATGGAGGTGGTGGAGATGAGGACTGTATCAGAATTTAAGAAAGCAAGGAATAAGCTCCAATGATCTTTAAGGGAGAAGGGTTCATAGAGACTGGGCTGTTTGTTTGGAGGACAGACTGGAGAGGTCATATGGATATGGTCTTTCCTACCATCAGTTTTTATGGTTTTGTAGTTAGAAGGAATACAGTAAGTTGCCTAGTAGTAAACAGTAATTTCATATGAAGGTTGTTTGCACTGTATGCAAGTGATCTACACAGCTACTCAGAAAGCTGGAAAGTGTAGGGTCCAGTCAGGAAAATCCTAGTTATAAATGCTTGCAGCCTTTTGAGATCAGAACTGCATTGAACAAAATTTACAACATGAGACTTAACATCTACAATGTTCATAAAACAGAACAGTTATTTCAAGATCTATAAATGTGTATACATCAAAGATAAATGCATCTTAGATAATAGAAGCCAGGAGGACATCAAATCTACCTTCTGGTCATTTTTTTTTCCAATTACTATTCCATTTGTTGTATTAGCAGTAAGAAGCAGCAAACTGTTAAGATTTCATTTCTTTAAGCTAGGGTCCGACAATGGGCTCATTTTGCACATACCTTTGTAGGAATGAAACTCAGACAGCCAGGAACTGTTGACTGCAATCTCATTACTCGAATTGACTACTTGCACTCCTCTAAAGAAACTTTCGAGAAGTCATGGCTATAATATGTACAGGCAAAATATTAAGGTGCTTTGGGAAGTCTTCTTTAATCAAGCTGATGGTGCCCAATATAATTGATCCTATACTCTGTATACCACATTTTCTTCATCACTGACTATCCCTTGGTACTTGACAATAATGGGCATGTTATCTGGCCTCATTAACAGATAACACATGAAAAATGCAGATAACGTAGTGATTTTCTGTGCAGTCAGCAGAACATGCATCATCTATATAAGTAAGTGGATTAAGGCGGAGAGTGGGCATGTCTTCAATACGCGGTTACTGCGGGCTTCAACAGCGTGCCTTAACCATCTGATATGAACAGTGCACGAGTGCAACTAACACCACCTCAATGGATGGCATTCACTGCATCCAGACTGCTGTCAGACGCAACTCTCTGCAAATGTATTTATTTAAACGGATTTCTATACTACTTTATCCTACATTATCTGCTGGGGAAATGCTATACTCGCCCACAACAGATAAGCTTCTAAAGCCTAATGCGCTTTAGCAAACAGACCCCTATATTTCTCCAATATATACTATAGTTGCTTAGAACTGTCATTACTGTAGTAAAGCTTTTTTTGTGTTTGTTTTCTTTACCAGGCATCAAGGGGTTTTTTGAGGGAATTAGGAATGTTCCAAGTGATTACAGCTTCTTCATTCTAAGCAACTCTGTCAGGCTTACATAGATTCCAGTGATTTTCTATTATCATAATGTTATAGAAAGTCATTTTATAAAAGGACACAGGCAGAAAAGGCACATAGAGGCATATGTTGTGCTTTATATAAAGGCAACATATCTACCTCTATAAAACTGCAAAACAAATTTCCATCCGCTTCTAGGCAGGGGTAACCTTTTACATGCATGTACCTCTAGGAATCAGCACATACACATATATTTTATAAAATACATATTTATTTTAAAAAGTGCATATTCCGCAGTACAAAGCTAGACGGATCACAAATAACACACACAATTAAAAATCAAAGACTAAACTAACAAATGAAATAAATATTACAATATCATGGAGTAAGTTTGACTGAGTTTCACTTTATAGTACAGCCGTAGGGAAAGTCTGTGAGAAAAAGTATATTTTTAGTTCCTGACGAAAGGTCAAAATTTCAGACTCGGTGCGTAAGTCACATGTTAAAGAGTTCCAAATATTAGGAGCAGTCATAGAAAAAATCCTGTTCCTGAGTGTCTGAAAATGTGTTTTCCAGAAAGAAGATACATCTAACAAGACTGCATATAGAATAGACCAGAGAATTTTTTTGAGGGGTTACTCAGTGGTACTGAGTGCCAGCACCTTTTCTATTGTGTGCTAAAATTGACTCATGGTCCTCATATTTTAATAAAAGAGCCCTACATATGAGTACCAGCACCATTTTTTGCTAGAAAAAAATCACCAGGATACAGTCCTACTTCCACGCTGATCATTCTCTATCCCCGGGAACACCTACATATACGTACATTACATAAAATTTGACATCATGTCTTCTCAGTGCCTACTTTTATATATGTATATCCTTGGGCAAATATATAGATGCATACTTGAGTGCATAAAACATTATTCTATATGCTCAAGCCACCTAAAAAATTAACCCCATAGGATTTACACAATTTTCAACCTACAAATAAGGCTAACTTGCAGTGTATTTTTGTATACATGCTGTCTAACATCACCTATCACAATCAGCAATGAGTTGAGTTCTGCATTAAAGAGTTTGTATTTGCCTGTTTTCCCTCATTATGTATACTGGCTGTGCATCATCTTATCCTTAGTCCAGAGTCCTGTGCTGCAGTTATCAGTTTCTCAAGTTTAGTGTCTGTCTACCTCTCCTCAGACATTTCGGTGTCAGATTTTGATTGGTGTGTGATTGCGAAGTAACTCTGTATTTCCCAGGATATTTGTGTGCTTGCTTTTTGCAGCACTCCTCTTTCAAGTTTTTTTTTCTTTTTTAAAAAATTTCTGCTGGTTCCTTCCCCACGGGTGTTGGTAGATTATCACTCGTTCCTTCAAGTCCATGGAATGCTTGTTCGTGTTTCTGGATGGAAACGGCATCTCAATCTTTGGACTTTTGCCATGAAGAAGGAGCAGTATTAGGACCAACCAAGCCTTCTTTTTGAGATGGGTGAATATTGAAAAACTGATGAGATATTTGGAGGGTCCTCATGTTTGCCTCAGTAAGTATTTTTCAATTTTATATACGTTTGCAACTTGCAAACTCTTAATTGTAAGGGATTTATATACAAATAATGTGTCCTATATGCACAATATAGCATTGGCTGTGTAGACATAATGACGCAAAACACCGCGAGGTAAATATACATAATCTACTTTTATGCAGAGTGACACTTTGCAGGATGATAAAGGATCTGCTCCTCTACTGAATGTGAGAAGAATCCCCTAAACTTGATAGTGTCCCACTGCTTCAAACAGCATGCTGTCCTATTTCACTGCCAAGGAGCAATTGTGGCATATTTCATCTTATCAGAAAGTGAGTATTGATCATTCTAATACTTTAAAATGATTATTTTCTAACAGGCTGCTTAACTTGTGCTGCAGGTATGTGCATAAGTTACATCAGTTTCTAAAGAAAATATTATATACCGTATGTACTTACAGTATTTCCTCTTTGAAACTTTCCACGTGGAAATTTCATAGGCTACATTAATACCTGACTTAAATTAGACATGTATTGACAAAGACATTTAGGTGCCATCTGGAATGTACAAATTAAAATGGCCAAAATTTTATGGGAATGGCAGCAGAAAAGTTGGGCACCTATTAACACACCAAAAGATAAAAGTCTCCGCAAACGTCAAAAGGAATGGGGAGATGCAGCATCAACCACCAGACATGTGCAGGAAAATGACCAATTTTAGAAATGTGCGTGTGTGAAAAAGACACATCCATGAAACTTTCAACGCAGACATGTTCACGATGCAATTTCAGAATGCACATGAGTATGTGTTGCAACCTACATGTTCCGGCCTGACATTTTGATAGAAGAGATATGCAGCGACACACTAGTTCAAAAAAAGGTCTCTGTCTTTATCTGTAAGCTTTTTTTGAGGGGGCAAACATTATTAGGGAATTTATAAGGCATAACCAGCTTATCCCTACTGTTCCTTGCTGGCCATAACGAACACTTTCTGAATGCTTATTTGTGCCCAGGGCAGGTATAAGCATAGACATGTCCACTGGCAGTCAAACATGTGGTGCCATTCTACAAATGGATGTATACATGGATCTGTTATAAACCACTCTAGACATGCCTCCACTATGCCTCTGGGTAACATAGATTGTGCTGGAGATGGGTAAATTCAGACCTTTCTAAAATGGTTCTTGGTCCGTGGATGTGATTGGCACATCTGAAAGAGCGTTTTCAGATATGCAGGTCACAAATAGAGCTTCTAAAAAGACCCTACTAGGAGTTAGATTTATAACTGGTCGCCTGTGTATAAAGGCCACCTAGATGACCATTTTTAGCCTATGTGTTTTTATCATATAATAGGGTTAAACAGGCATAAATAGCAGATTGCTTGTTTGGGAGCAGGCATAAATATTAGCTTGTACAATATGCTTGTAAATCAGAGCTCCTCCCATGCTCTACCCCATCTTCTCCCGAGACTATGCCTACATCTGAGTTGTGTAAAAGTACATACCTTCTTGTCACCATGCCTACTTTTGTGTGCAAGCCCTCAGTGGGTAATTTTATAAAACCCCTTTCACACACATAAAAAGGCCTCAATGCATGAAAAATCTTTTCTAAATGTACCTCCATATAGACATACTTTATAAAGTATACATGTAAATGCTAACCCCTCTACAATCCCACTCCTAGGAATGCCCTCACTTGAGTCCAATTAACTCATATGCACGTAGGCTTATGTGAATGTAGTTCAGGTAAGTGTATACATAATATTTCCTGAAGTAAAATATTGCTTTACCTATGGAAACGCTATTTAAAATTACCCTGAAAGGAGATGACTTTAGATGATTAGGTTACATTTACACATGTACAAAGCTAATTTTGCATATATACAACAACTGACGTTATATATATAATTTTTGCATATATAAAACAACTGAGGTTTAAATAGCAGTTTTAGAAAAGTTGCTACTTTTCCATATATCTTGTACAGATTTGGAGACATGTACTGGGCATGGTTTGGGCAGATCTTCAAGGTACATGTAGCATCCATATTTTAGAAGATGAATTGCATATAACCATGTGCTAACTTCCCATTTAGACCTGAGCCTGGGAAGAAAACTTAGGGAGAGGGGGAATTGTGCGTGAATTACTAGTATTGAAAAACGTCTTCAAGTGGCAAATATTAGTCTTTGAGAAGGGCTCCTAAATGATCTCCCCATTGGTATGCAGGTTTCTAGAATCACCATTTACAAGTGTAAGTAGCAGTATGTGTAAGTACTAGAATGGCCACTTCATGTAGAAAGCTCCAATTTCTGCAGCTCTTTTTCTTTGTACATTCTATTTTGTAAAAAGACCTTTTCTAATGCTTGCTGCATCATATACAGTACATTTATCTTTTTAACGATGCTACAAATTTTATAAAAGGTTTAACCTTCCATGCACAGACCTAAATATTCTTTTTGCAATCTTTTCCCAATATACAAAATTAGGCTGCCCTGAATGAGCCTGATCTCGGCTGATCTCACTGGCTAGTACTTAGATGGATGACCACCTTGGAATACGAGGGACTGTAGACTTACTGCAAAATCTACTTCTGGTTGCATCTTGTCAAGAAAACCCTGGGGCTAGGTTGCCAGGAGTCGGCATTGACTTGACTGCGCTCACCTTCACTTTTCATTTTCACTTATTAAGGGGTGTAAGGTATTTTTTTTCATTGTATTTAATTTTGTTTATATTTTTGATTGAGAACATAGAAGAAGAACAACATAAGAATTGCCATACTGAGTCAGACAAAGGTCCGTCACGCCCAGTTTCCTGTTTCCAACAGTGGCCAACCCAAGTCACAGGTTTCTGGCACAATCGCAAAACGTAGCCAGATTCTGTGCTACTTACTCCCAGGGATAAGCAATGGCTTTCCCAAGGTCTCCCTTAATAAGTTTCATTTCATTTTTATACTTGTTATACACTAACATGAATTAGCATGTGCTATTTTTGTTGTAGTGCTTGCTGTTTCATATTAGCACAATAAATATTTAGTGTGCACGGAATGAAATAGTGCCCTCAACTACAATGCAACCTATTCACCTTGAAAGGTTGACAACACACTAATTCATACACTTAGTATAACTTTATTCTGGACAATTGTTTATAAGATGTAAATGAAATATTGCACCACTATAAGGTTTGAGAACCTATATCAACAATTTTACACTATGAACAATCAAAAACCACAAATGTATTACATTCATAATTATCAAAATTAATATACAAGCAAATAAAATACAATATCAATATCAATTCAACTTATATCCCACATTGTTGTTGTTAAGTGCCGTCGAGTCGGAGTCGACTCATGGCGACCCTCTGGATAGCTATCCTAAACTGTGTTCGGTCTTCAGTCAGGCGACTCATTGTTGACAGACTGGTACCCGTAGCTGCTGTTATTGTATCGAACCATCTCATTGCTGGCCTTCCTCTTTTGCGTTGACCTTCTATCTTGCCAAGCATGATGTCTTTCTCTAATGATCTCTCTCTCCGCATGATGTGTCCAAAGTATGAAAGTCGAAGTCTTGTCATCTGAGCTTCTAAAGAAAGCTTAGGTTTGATCTCCTCTAGTACAGAATGGTTTGTTCTTCGGCAGTCCATGGTATACACAGTATTCACCGCCAGCACCATAATTCAAAGGCATCAATTTTCTTCCTGTCTATCTTTTTCACTGTCCAGCTTTCACATCCATATGATGTTATTGAAAATACCATGGCTTGAACAAGTCGAATCTTTGTATGGAGAGAGACATCTCTGCTCTTGAGAATCTTATCTAGGTCTTTCATAGCCATTCTGCCAAGAGCAATGCGTTGTCTGATTTCTTGACTGCTTGTTGCTTCTTTATTGATAGTTGATCCAAGTAGGTTCAAGCTATTCACGATTTCAATTTCTTCTCCTTCGATGAACCTGTTGATTATGCCAGTTGTCATGATCTTTGTCTTCTTTACATTAAGGTGCAGGCCCATTTTGAGACTATGTTCTTTGATTGTGAGAAGCAAATGTTTCAGATCATCTTCACTTTCCGCCAGTAATGTGGTATCATCAGCATAGCGAAGGTTGTTGATGAGTCTTCCACCAATCTTCACACCTCTGTTGTCTTCATACAATCCTGCTTCTCTGATGATTTGTTCTGCATATAAATTAAACAGGTAGGGGGAAAGTATGCAGCCTTGTCTTACACCTTTGCTTATTTTAAACCATTCTGTTTCTCCTTGTTCCGTTCGAAATGTTGCTTCTTGATCAATGTACAGATTGTGCAAGAGAACGATCAGGTGTTCTGGTATACCCATGCTTCTTAATGTGGCCCAGAGTTTCTCATGGTTTACACAGTTAAAAGCTTTGCTATAGTCGATAAAGCACAAATAGATATCCTTTTGGTATTCTTTAGTCTTTTCAAGGATCCATCTCACATCCGCAATGATGTCTCTCGTTCCTCGCCCTTTTCTGAACCCTGCTTGCACTTCAGGTAGTTCTTGTTCCAGGTATGATTGTAGTCTCTTTTGAATAATCTTCAGTAGAATCTTGCTGGCATGTGGGATCAGAGCGATTGTGCGATAATTTCCACAGTCAGTTGGATCACCTTTCTTTAGTACTGGTATAAACACAGATCTTTTCCAGTCAGTTGGCCATGATGCTGTCTTCCATATTTCTTGGCAGAGCCTTTTAAGTATGGTAACAGCTGCATCAGATTGCTGTAATACTTCTATGGGAATGCAATCAATGCCTGGTGCTTTGTTCTTTGATAAGGCTTTCAATGCTGCTTCAACATCTTCTTTTATCACCAATGGTTCCAGATCATAAGGTACAGGTTGAAATGGCTGTTGGTCCATTTGATCTTTATGATATAAAAACTCTGTATATTCCTTCCACCTTTTCTTGATCTTCTCAGCATCATTCAACATAGAACCTTGAGCATCTTGTAACATTCCAATTCGAGGCTGGAACTTTTTCTTTAACTCTCGTAGCTTTAGGAAAGCTGATGTTGTTCTTCCTCTAATAGTTTCTGCTTCTATTTCCTTGCATGCGTCATTGTAGTATCCCACATTACAAAGTACAAATATCTAAAAAAACATTCAATATACTAAACTCCATATTAACCTTATGGCACTCATAATGTCCAAATGTGTTTAGAAATAAATTCTCTATACTTCCACTCAGAACAATATTGTCCAAATCCATTCTTATTGAACAGTGAAATCACTCACAATTACCATTTTCTTCATATGCCAGATGCAATATAATGTAACACCCAAGACAGTATATTTGACTCATTCTTCATTGCCTAAACAGCTGTGCTTTTTGCAGGGAAAACCAAAGGGCAGCACCTCTGAATCCCCCAAGCACTAAACTTCAAACTGTTAAGAACTCAAAAGTCACACATTCAAATCACTTTATTCTTCAAAGAGAAAACGCTCTCAATTTGATTGGAAATCCAAAGGGCTGCACCGCTGAATCTCACTTTGGCGCTTTGTTAGAAATTCAAGGAGTTGTACTTCTAAATCCCATCCACAGACCATGGTTTTGTCATGCCAGCAGGGAACTAAAAAAATCAAATTTAAGTCCTACTACATCCCCACAGTGGCACAATAAAAAATTACAGCCCCCCATAAACAAATGTTTACGGACCATCAAGTTCTCCAAACAGGTTCACTATATGCGACTCACTTCACCGCAAGAGAAACGCCAACACATGCGCTCTCTACTAAATGCTTTTAAAGCCCCCCCTCATTTAATAGAACCAAATGCCATTCTGCCTGTGTGTTTAACCCATTAGGTATCACAGTGTCTCAACGAAATATAAACCTTTGTTCTCGGCGACATAATTGGGGCCGCGGCTCCGATATCGGGTGGAAGCCGCTACTGTGGCTTTGTAAACAAGCCCCTAAGTGTATGAATTAAAGTGTGTTTTCAACCTTTCAAGGTGAATAGGTTGCATTGTATTTGAGGGTATATTGATTTTTGCAACCAGTTTCGGTGTTTTTAGTTTTCTGAATGAAATAGTGTACATTTAAATGAAACAAAAATGACCAACATGAAAATGCATGTCCCTGAATTCTCTGTGTGATATCTCTGCAAATGTAAATTCATGGTTATGGTAATCATTCTGCACTTGAGTGATACCAAGTTATTGTCGACTACTGCAGATCAGGGCATGTTTACTAAAGAGCACACCAGCAGTGCGCGTTTGGACCACAAATCTGGCATGGAGGTCTGTGCTAACTTTGAAGAGCATGTATGTCCATTCCCCTGCCAGTCTTGCATTGCTAACATGCAGCACCATGCAACCTGGCATGTGGGTGTCACCTACTGAGGCAGCATTATGTGCACTCATGCTAATAACAATATTTGTGGTTAGGATGTCCCCAAAACACCCACACTAACTACAGTGCACCATCAATAGTCACCTTCCACCCTAACTTGCCCATTTCCTTCCCAATCACGCATTACCCAGGTATCACAGGGCCCATGTTTTTAGCATGGTGCACTTAACACATTTTAAACCTCGGGGCAATTGTAAGCACAGTTTAGTAAACATGCCCCATTGTCTATCATTTTGTGTTCCATGTTACTGTCATGATGGCTTCTTCTTGAATGTTATGGGAGGTATTTTAGAAGTCCTATTGAGAGTTAGACATCTGAAAACATGCATTTGTACATACAAAGCACAGAAAAGTCCCCGGAGCCGTTTTAGAAGCCAGGTATATAGATGTCCCTAGCGTGAGAATGTCCATGTAGTATGAGGGTATTATGAAGGCGTAACCTGGGTGGAGCAATGAGCATGTATGTCAAGATGCAATTTCGGAATTGCACAAGCACGTCTGGCCCTGGTTGGTGAGATGTCCATGCCTATATCTGCTCTTGACCATGTCTGAGTAACTCAAATGGCAGGCAGGGACTTACAAGTCTTACAGTCACCACCTTCTAAAATACTCCTGCTGTCACATCCAAGTACTCATTTCTGGGAACATCCATATTTGTGAAATAGTCTACACTCATGCACAAACCCGGCCCTCCAACCTGCAAGGGGCCTACCTCCATAACTGGTTACAGGGACATTTATTTTTAGGATAGAGATTGAGCGATTTCAGAAGGCATTTATAAATGCCCCTCTTCACTGCTATCCATCCCCCCTGCCCAATTTTTGTACATTAGCATAAGCGGCAGAAATCAGACTTTAAGGAGTGGACGGTTGTAACAGCCTTGGACCTGATGTAAATGCCCACACTTAGGGGTCTGTTTACTAAACATTCCTAATGTGCGGGGCCGCGGTAGTGTGCCTGTGCCATATAAGGAGTGGGCGGTTCAGGCAGAGAAAAGAAAAAAAACGGGAGTAAGCGATCGCACATTTGCGCGGGGCGCTATTGTGCGCCGTGCACAATAGTGCGTGGGAAGGCTAAGTGGCGCCCTGATGTGCACACACAAAGGAGCAGAGCCATAGTACAATGGTTAAGACACTGACTGTGGGTGCAGCTGCCATGGGTTCAATTCCCCATTGTGCACAACAAAAAGGGCTGGCTGAGGCATTAACTGTAATGGGTAAAAGTGCTTTAGGAGGCATATTAATTTTGGGCGGCATAAGGCAGTGCACTGTTAATTTTGGGCGGCATAAGGCGGTGCACTGTTAATCTCAGGCGGCATAAGGCGGTGCACTGTTAGGTTTGGGCGGCATAAGGCGGTGCGCAGATGCCCAAGCATAGGAACAGAGCCACAGCACAATGGTTAAGACACTGACCAATGGTGCAGAGATCAGGGGTTCAATCCCCCACAGTGCCCAATGAAGAAGGCTCACTGAGGCAGTGTGTATTATGGGGATGAGTGCTGTAGGGGGCAATCTATTTTTATTTCAGTTATCACTACTAGCAAACGCACTCACAAAGCGTGTTAACATAAGGCGGCCCATAAGGCACATGTTAAAGTTCACTGTCCACCAAGGCACCCTTGAATGTCCCCACAGGGCACCATATATGTTGCGTCACAGGATAATGTATAGTGCACCTTATATGGACGGCAACCATAAGGTGCCCTATAGGGTGCCCTATAAAGCACCCTCAGAGGCACCTTATGGGTACAGTACACTGAGGGTGTGTTTGATGGCAGCAACATATGTACATTAAATCTAAAAACAGCTTTGGACAACCCTATCAAATAACCCCACTGTGGGCTCAAACCCATTACCGCTGGCTCCACAGGCAGTGAAGTAACCATTGGGCTACAGCTATGTAGTTGCCAGCAAGCCCCTGGCTGGCTGCAGAGAGCCTGCATGTCACCACACAGACAGTCTGCTGTGGGAACCAGGATAGGGTTAGGCCACCCATACCCATGATGCACTGCACATGCAAATCAGCTGTCCACAGATGAACACAAGATGGGGAATGCACCCCAACAGCTCCCCGGCCTGGTAGGGGGACGTGTCCGTGTGCACCCACACAGCACCTTGGCCTGGTAGGAGGTACTGACCGGGTGTTTAATTTGCACAGAGTAGCTACACACAGTCACACTGTGCGGGAACTGTGCTCACCCTGAGTGTGCGATGAGGCGCCCTGGACCAGGTCCACAGCACCCTCCATGGCTGAGAGAGGCCATGGCAGAGCTCCAAAACAGTCGTAATCTGTGAGATAGGTAGTTTCTGCAGGAACACCTTGGATATCTCTGTCTGTCTCAGTCAGGGGAACCCCCACAGACCCCTAGGTGGGTTATGTACCACCAACCCCCCCCTGCTGAGGGTGGCAAACAGGCAGGGTCTCCTATCAACAGATCCTCATTATACACACACCCCCCCCCCCCCCCACGCCACAATGATGGCAGTAGAGTGGACCATCAACCCCAGTCCTGTTGGGGAACAGACACCCTACAGGGCAGTCCAAGCAGCCCCACACACACCCAGACCACAATATCAGACAGACAGTAGGCCTGGATATGCTAAGATGCACCCCCCCACTATCTGATATTCCCCTGCATCAAGCCATCAGCCACTGCACCCTGCAAGGCACTCCAGCAGGGCACATACCAGCTGTGAACAGTCTGCTGGTTAGTCCCACTGGAAATGCATGCACCCACAACTGGGATGGCAGCACACACAAGCAGATACATCAGTGACTAGGCCCCAACAGGTGACCCATATATATCACATGAGGGAAGTGCTATGAAGCACTATGGGGGTGCCTAGCCATGCTGCCATCACTGCACAGTCAGGGTGGAGTGAAAGCCCAGCAGCACATACAGAGGTCACCCTGTCTGTGGAGGTGGTGGACGGCCACTACAATGTCCCTGCCAGTGCCCTATGCCCTGTGCAGATGCATCCTGGCCAGCCCACCCTGTCTGAGCTATACCCATGGTACCTTGCTGCTCATTATGCACATCATCAGGCCAAAACTGTGGACAGTGTTTGCAGCCAACACACACTGTATAGACAGACACACACTCCCACACGTATGCCAGCATTGTGCTACTATAGAGGGGTTCAGAATCCTTGCCCACCACACCAGTCCTGGGCACAGTACAGGCATGGGTATGGTATGCAATACCGTTGGGGACCCTCCCTAGGGTGGTAAACACTGTCAGGGGCCAGACCTGACGCACACACACCGCAGACATCAGATAGATTATTATGATGGAGCTCATAGAGCAGACTGTGCGTAACGTAGGGATATCTATCTGCCAGTACTCATAGCAAACGTTTGAGAGCTGTGTACCATATACCCTGGTGTAGGGTGACATTGCTAAGGTATGCAAGTGCTGGTATTGGGAGATGCACGCAGGGCCCAATGTCCTGCCTCACCAGGAGGCATTGGCCAATGGGGCCTGTGGGTGTGGGTGTGGGTGTGTCTGTCCCTGTTGGCTGCTGCTGTACGGCAGAGGTTCCCAAATCCAGTCCAGGTTTGCAATACACTGGTTGGGGTTTCCTGCTGTCCCTCATGAATATGCATGAGCTACATCTACATGCCATGGGGGTGGTGCATAGATATACAGCACGGTTATTTGTATGAGTGGCAGCATGGAACCTGAATGGTGTGTGGTCCTCCAGGACTGCATTTGTGAGACTCTGCTCTAGGTAATGCCCCTGGTCATGGTGTCTGTGCTTGGTGGTGTAAAAGATAGGCGTATGACCAATGCGTATATCCCCAGCAATAAAGGATTGCCCTTACTAACATGGTTTAGTTGTGGGGAAAATATGTGGACAGGATTGGCAGTAGCCCCAGCTGGGCTTTGAACCTGTGATCTTTTGCTCCTGCACACACTGTCTGTGTGCACTGCACCACTGTGTTGCCACAGATGTGCTGAATTCCCTGGGAAGTCCATGACTGTACATCCGACAGGGCCTATGTTGCAGTGGACGTGCCAGCCTGCACATGGCTCGGCCACTGTCTTCTGTGGCTAGCAGCCACTGCCCCCTCCACCACCTGTACCCTACCGCCAACATGCTGGCATGTCCGTATCTTGGAAAAGCATATGACCTGATTGAGTTGTGGCACTCCAGGACTGCATTTGGGGGACTCGGCTGTCGGTAATGCCCATTGTTATGGTGTGTGTGCGGTGTTGGGTACAAAATGGGTGTGTGAACCATGCTTATGTTCTCTGCAATAAAGGAGTGTCTTTACTATCTCTGTTTAGTGGTGGGTAAAATATGGGGACTGGGTTGGCAGGAGCCCCAGCTTGGATTTGAGCCTGTGACCCTCTGGTCCTAGAGGTACTGCCTCTGTCTGCTGCACCACACTGTGGCCACAGTAATAGTGCAGTCCCTGGGGGTGGGAAACCTGACCAAAGGAGTCACAAACCCTGCTCTGCACATTTGTACTGTGGGCTCAGTCACCTTGTCTGGTGACAAAAGTGCAAATAAACCCCTCAACCGACCACGACGAACTGGGGATAAATATAACCAAGCTGGGCAACAGTGATATGAATGGGCAACCATAGCAAACACTCCCAGGAAGGCTCAGAAAAAAGGAAATGGTTTTTGGAAGGGTCTCCGCTCCGTAGCCCCTTCCATACTTCATTTCATTTTTTTGGAGCTTTCCTGGGTGTGTTTCTTATGTTTGCCCATTAATATCAGGGTTCCCCAGCTGACTTCCTATTTTTAATATGTTTGTTTGGGTCTTTTTCTATCTTTATTTGCACTTTTGTTCTGTGCACATGTATCACACTGCTCACGTTTTGCAGGTTTCCCCGGTTTCCCTGTACATTGCTGACGGAAATGGTTTCTCTTCCCTTTAAATGCCCTCTACCGTGAGTGTTTCACTCGCGCTATTTTTAACCTGCAAATTCGTCCCCGATACTGTGCGGGGAGCCTCTCCCCTCCCCTTCCCCGCTCATTGACCCCGTCTCTCCGCCCCTCGGGAGCCTTCCTCCGCCCTCAGAATGCCTTTCCACGCCTCTATCGGACATTTGCGGGCCGGGTACTTGTGCGGGGCACGTTAGTGCGGCGCGCAATTGTGCGGGGCCCATGCGCACTTGTGCGGGGCGTTTAAGAGCGTTTCTGAGCGTTTGAGTGCCGCGTTTCCGTGCGCTATTGTGCGGCACGCAATTGTACGGCTTTTAGTAAACATGCCCCTTAGATGTTTGCAAGAATACATGTAAGTTACAGTATTTTATGATCCAGGTGCACACTTGTTTGCTCTGTCCATGCTTCTTCAAACTCAGCCCATGCACATGCCCACTGGCTAAGTACACCCCGTCAAGCAGCATGCAAACTTTTACTCTAGTTGGTATTTTATAAGAGGTCATTAAAGTGTGTATGTCGCCATATATGCTCGTTAATGTTTAAAATAAATCCCAGTTAGGCATGGATTTGGTGCCCATTCTCAAAGATGGTGGTAGTGCTTGGGTTACATTATTTTGAAAGGCCAAGGTGACAAAGGTAGTGGGGTCTTGGCAGGAGAGTGGGATTTTTTCACATCCTGGTCCAGAATAGAGATTGCAAAGGGCTGCTGGAAACCAATAGCCCATGGAGGATTTCAGGCACAGGGTTGCTAACAAAGGGGCAGTACAACCCTTTTAAATTATTGTCATACTGTGTGAACAGGTTAGCATTGATGCTAAAAAAAATGATAACTATAACTTATTGAGGTTCTGTTTTCTTTAAAATAAAAAAAAGACTCGTGAAGCCTCTTTTGGGCACCTGTTTTCATGAAATTTAACATTAGTGAACTTCTGTGCATGACTTTGTACCACAGCAGCTCATTAAAGAAACCTTCTTACATTATTACATAATCTGAAATGTCAAGAACTAAGTGCCCCTAATTTTTGCAATTTTTTTACAAAAATCTTCTTACCACACTAAAATGCACAAAAATGTGTAATGTATATTATAATATCTGAATATGTTTTCTGTTGACATCTCTCTGTCTCATTTATTCTCTTTATCAGTCTATTTCTTCTCTTCTGGAAATTTAGCATTTCCGAAGTTCTCTGTCATTTACCAGTTAGGTTCTAGACACCTTTGTAAAGCTTTGACAGACTTCAAGGCAAAACCGATTTTTCTGTTTAGCTTTTTCATCTTACTATGCAAATAAACATTTTACTTTTTGGATAACTGTGTGTGTCTGTTAAGTTATTCATGCCTTTTTTCTGTGCTGTGTTTTCAGAAAAAGATGAATGCTCAAGTGAAAGTGGAACATAGGTGGCATGGAGGAGTGGTGAGTGAAATGTGTGTGATGTGAAGCCTTGTTTTGCATAGGACCTCTGTGTGTGAAATGGGACATCCAGGTTGGGATGGCACATTTCCCTCGGTATTTTATAAAAGGTCTGCCGAATTTGGAACATTTGTAAAGGAGTGCATATGTATTTGCTGGTATGTATAATCAGAGTATCCTCTTATAAACATACACATGCAGAAAAATAGTGGCAACACCCAGGGCTTTATATATGTAAGAACGGGCATCTACATGTGTAGACACTTATTTCACAATGTACATGCATAATCCACTGTGCCTAAAGGTGTTGGTGCCATATTTTAGAAAGCTGCAGTACATAGAAGAGGCACCAGTTACGGACACCAGTGCCATAAATCTTAGTTCTGACTTTTTAATGTAGTGGTAAACACCATGGAGGATAATGCATTTGTCCCTTGAACCACTGCCGGACACTCCAGATTCAAACTGGTAGCTATGCGTGTCTCAAAGTCAAAGCAAGCATGAACTTTTGTTTAAGTACATGTGATATTCATTGTAATGTCTTAAATACTTGCATACTTTTCTGGCCCACCCAAACCACACCCCTTTGAAATCTCTGCATCATGGTCATCTATACTTGCAAATAGCAGCTTTCTGAAATCACCATGGAAAGCATTTTAGAAGCAGCGCGTACAGGATTATAACATGAACACTCCAGCTGTGTGTGACTGCAAATATCCTGATATGTATTTTACAAAAGGTTTTGCATTCAGTAGAGCCCTTTTTTAAAATACAGGGGGAAATGTGAACACTCTGACCTTGGCTTTATATGTAGTAGAGTTGCCTAGAGTTATAAAAACTTAACTTTGGCGAGCTCTGCTTCTTCAATTTAACATTACACCACTTTTTGTCTTCTGATGTAAGTGGTATAGCAAATTTCTTAATAAAGATAAAGATAAAAGATGGGATATTACTCTATTGCAGAATGTTGTGTACCTAGGAGGTAACAGACATATATGTTGAAAAGAGCTTGCATTCATGAAGAAAATATGTGGAGTAGAATTATGAGTGTATAAAGCAGTGGTTTCCAACCCATTCCTCAGGACATACCTAGCCAGTCAGGATTTCAGGATAACCACAATGAATATGCATGAGAAGAGATTTGCATATACTGCCTCCATTGGTTGCTAATTTCTCTCATGCATATTCATTATGGCTATCCTGACTGGCTAGGTGTGTCCCAAAGACCGGGTTGATTACCCTTGGTATAAAGTGTTTGAGAGACAATAGTATTGAATGCTAGGAAAAGTAAGCTTAGGACAAAATACAAGAAATGTTGGGGCCGATATTTAATCACCACAACTGTCAGCCATGTTGTTGTTAAGTGCCGTCAAATCGGTGTCGACTCATGGCGACCCTCTGGATAGTTGTCCTAAATTGTGTTCGGTCTTCAGTCAGGCGGCTTATTGTTGACAGACTGGTACCCGTAGCTGCTGTTATTGTATCAGTCCATCTCATGGCTGGCTTTCCTCTTTTGCATTGACCTTCAACCTTGCCTAACATGATGTCTTTCTCTAATGATCTCTCTCATCACATGATGTGTCCAAAATATGAAAGTCAAAATCTTGTCATCAGAGCTTCTAAAGAAAACTTATGTTTGATCTCCTCTAGTACTGACTGGTTTGTTCTTCAGGCAGTCCATTCTATATGCAGTATTTGTCACCAGCACCATAATTCAAAGGCATCAATTTTCTTCCTGTCTATCTTTTTCACTGTCCAGCTTTCGCATCCATATGATGATATACTGTTATAATGTAAACCGCTCCTGATCACAGGAAGGAGCGGTATAGAAATGTAACTAAATAAATTAAATAAAAATAAATAAATAAATATTGAAAATTTCATGACTTGAACGAGTCAAATCTTTGTATGGAGAGAGACATCTCTGCTCTTGAGAATCTTGTCTAGGTCTTTCATAGCCATTCTGTCAAGAGCAATGTGTCATCAGATTTCTTGACTGCTTGTTGCTTCTTTATTGATAGTGGATCCAAGTAGGTTAAAATTGTCCACAATGAACTTATTTGATTTTGCCAGCTATCATGATCTTTGTCTTCTTTACATTAAGATGCAGGCCCATTTTAAGACTAATTCCTTGATCGTGAGAAGCAAATGTTTTAGATCATCTTCACTTTCAGCCAGTAATGTGGTATCATCGGCATAGCGAAGGTTGTTGATGAGTCTTCCACCAATCTTCACACCTCTGTTGTCTTCATATAATCCTGCTTCTCTAATGATTTGTTCTGCATATAAATTATAGGTAGGGGGAAAGTATGCAGCCTTGTCATACACCTTTGCTTATTTTAAACCATTCTGTTTCTCCTTGTTCCGTTCGAACTGTTGCTCCTTGATCAATGTACAGAGTGTGCAAGAGAACGATCAGGTGTTCTGGTATACCCATGCTTCTTAATTTGGCCCAGAGTTTCTCATGGTTTACACAGTCAAAAGCCTTGCTGTAGTCAATAAAGCACAAATAGATATCCTTCTGGTATTCTTTAGTCTTTTCAAGGATCCATCTCACATCCGCGATGATGTCTCTCGTTCCTCGCACTTTCCTGAACCCTGCTTGCACTTCAGGTAGTTCTTGTTCCAGGTATGGTTGTAGTCTCTGTTGAATAATCTTCAGTAGAATTTTGCTGACATATGGGATCAGAGTTATTGTGCGGTAATTTCCAAAGTCAGTATAAACACAGATCTTTTCCAGTCAGTTGGCCATGATGTTGTGTTCCAAATTTCCTGACAGAGCCTTGTAAGTATGGTAACAGCTGCATCAGATTGCTGTAATACTTCTATGGGAATGCCATCAATGCCTGGTGTGTTGTTCTTTGATAAGGTTTTCAATGCTGCTTCAACTTCTTCTTTTCACCAATGGTTCCGGATCATAAGGTACAGGTTAAAACAGCTGTTGGTCCATTTGATATTTATCATATACTGTAAAAACTCTGTATATTCTTTCCACCTTTTCTTGATCTTCTCAGCATCATTCAACATATAACCTTATGCATCTTGTAACATTCCAATTTGAGGCTGGAATTTTTTCTTTAACTCTCATGACTTTAGGAAAGCCGATCTTCCTCTAATAGTTTCTGCTTCTATTTCCTTGCATGTGTCATTGTAGTACTTTTCCTTGTCCTGTCTTGCTGCACGTTGGAAATCTCTGCTGAGTTCTGCGATTGTCTTTCTTTCTCCACTGGCTGTAGTTCCTTTGCATTTCTGGGCAATTTTTAGGGTTTGAGACTTCTCGCTTTCTTTCAACACAACCTTCTTGATGTCATTCCATAAGTCTTCTGGAGCTCTGTCATTTGTATCTAAAGCAGCAAATCAATTTTGCAGGCAGTCTTTAAATTCCAGTGGTATAGTCTCATAGTCATATTTTGCTGCATTCATGAGTGGCTTGCTGTTTTTCAACTTTAGCTTGAGTCTGCATACTAGTAGTTGGTGATCTGTACCACAGTCAACTTCAGGTTTTGTCTTTGTTGATGTTATAGAGCTTTTCCATCGTTGACTTGCACAGATGTATATCAGCAGGATATTCAACAGCAGTATCTAGATATCTGAACATCCTGGCTGTGTGGTTCTAACCAGATTTTTAGGCAGCCCGAGTAGCATGCAGAAGTCCCGGCTGAATACTGGGCTAATCAGATAAGTGCGGGCACTTATCCAGTTAGCGCAGGCATGCCTTCTTTCCGCTCACAGACTGTCCTGGTACTAACCGGATAGTGCTAGGGGCAGTCTGTGGGGATATAAAGTAGCACTATCTGTGTAGTGCCACTGAATATCCCATTCAGAGCCCTTACAGGCCAGATTCCTGTTGGCCAGCCAGCTATGAGCTTTGAATATCAGGCCTGAAGTGAATATTTTTAAGGCCGAAATCAAAGGCAAACAAAATGATCCTCAGAAGGAACATGCCTCTAGCCTCTTAAAAGCAGTGTTTAAAATTATAGAAAGGTTGTTATAATTGAGGTGGTGTTATTTAATCGAGTGATCATTTCTTCTACTAAAATTTCTTTATTTCTCAAAGGTATAATAAAATGTGCAGCTGAATTTTTGCACAGTTCTGTTATGAATTAAAGGGAACTCATGGGCCACATCTGAGGTCTTTGGACCCTCTGGGGGCATTTAAGCCTGATGATCCAGTAGCCCTGCTAATCTCCCCCTCTCCAGCTCTGATGTGGAGCATAAAAAATGATAAAGGGTCCTCTGGATCCTTCCCTTAAGAGTATCTCTAATCCTCAGTGGTCAAATTGGCCCCACAATCTCCCGGCCCTAACATGGGGCATAAATGTGAAAATGCCCATTGCCCATTGAAGCACTACATTTTAAAATGACAGAAAATGAGGGTCATCCACCCTTCACTCCCATATACTCCCTCACTCTTTACAGCCCCATCAATGCATGGGATCCCATCTATAAAGCAAGCAACAGAGGACCAAGTACTCTAATCCATATACAACCTCAACCACCCATAAATCACAAACGAGCACAAATTATGCACACATTTTAAAATACAAATTCATTAATGCACATTCTGCTTGTAACACAATACCCTTGTTAACAGACTATGTCAGGCAGCACAAACAGATATCCTGTGTGTGTGATTGAATCATGGCTCGCTGATACAGATATTGATATAACAAACCAACTAAGACTAACAAATTGCAACCTAGCCCCTGATGTAATTTAGTACACGAGGACTACAAGCACCCAGCTATCCCTACACCTGGAACTCCATGATACTCTGCATTCCCCACCCTTTTTACCTCCCACGCTATCCTATCTCTAATACTTTCTCTTAATTTTAAATGGCGTTCCGTTCCTTTTTTTTCTGTTGTTTTTATTGTTGTAAATTGCCCTTATATAATGTTTGAAGAGTGGTATATCAAAATTTTTAATAAACCATAAACAACCCCTTCAATTGCCCAAGAAACAACCGTAAAGGTGGAGGGATGCTAGTCTTAGCAAAAAGCAAACTAAACTTCAAACACATTAAGGTGGGAAGCACAGACAGGATTGACATAATTATAATATCAAACAAATCCCTAATGATATTGTCTAATTTACAGATCACTATAAACAAGGACCCTGGAAATCCACTGCTTACCCTGGGACAAGCATTGTGAAACCTGTCTACCCTTTTGAGAGCCTGCCAGGTACTTGTGACCTGGATTGGCCACTGTTTGAAACAGGATACTGGGCTTGATGGACCTTGGTCTGATCCAGTATGGCATTTCTTATGTTCTAACCGATGACCTGCCAACAATTCTTAAAGAATGTGCGAACACACAACACAATGCAAGCACTTCTGGCTCATGGGTGACTTCAACCTCCTCTCGCTGCCCCCAAAAGAAGCCAAGTCCTTCATATATGCCACAGAATAACTCTACTATACACAAATGAATAGCATGCCCACTTATGAAAAGAACTACTCAGACTACTTAACCAACCTACCTTTTTTGTTTCCCCAGTGCCGTGATTGGACCATTACTCAATCACACTCAACCTACTACATAAGCCAAGCCCAACTGAAAATACTCAAATGCAGCAAATAAGAGTGTAGATTCTGACATGTTAACAAAAAAGCATTCCAAGATAAAAATCCTCCCAGAACTAAATACGGATGCAACTCACATTGACTCGCTTATAAACAACTGAAATAAATAAGGTGGCACAAGTTCCACACACACGAGGAACTATAAGGAGAAGAAACACTGCCATCAAATACACAAAGGAACTAAGTGACACAAAGCAAAAACCTCAGGAAATTAGAACGTAAATTGCATCGCACGAAGGAGATACAGGACAAACACTTGTATATCCAAACTCAGCATTATTGCTACATGGTGGACAAAGCTGAAAAGGATTACCACAGTAAATTGTCGAAGAAAGTTTTTTGATATAGTGAAAACTCTAGTGAAAGACCCAGGGGCGGGCCATCCCACTAGGTGAGCTAGTTGGCTGCCTAGGGTGGAAGGTCCAACCAAAAAGCAGAAGGCACAAACCACGGCCACAAAATGTGAGTTGAACAAGAGGTATTAAAAGCCTTCATCAGGGGTCTAAAAATGGACACACAGAAAAAACCACTGAGTTAAAATATAGAAATATAAAAATTTAAATTAGGATGCTAAAACATCATAAAAAGGACATACAAACCATTAAAACTAAAATACATTACCAAAGGAATGTAACAAAATATATGCGGTGCCCGTCCCAAAGGGCGGTGCAATATCACTCTTCCCAATCTAAGAATATAAGAACATAAGATATGCCATACTGGGTCAGACCAAAGTCCATCAAGCCCAGTATCTTGTCTCCAACAGTGGCCAATCTAGGTCATAAGTACCTAGCAGTTTCCCCAAAAGACACAAGTTCCTCAATGCTTGTATTGGGTCAAGCAGTGATATCCTGGGTCCCTCTTATTTATTTATTTATTTATTTTATTTGCGGATATTTCTATACCGCCCCTTCCATAGATCAAGGGTAGTTTACATTGTAACAATTAAACTACCGTATATACTCGAGTATAAGCCGACCCGAATATAAGCCGAGGTACCTATTTTTACCACAAAAAACTGGGCAAAACTATTGACTCGAGTATAAGCCGAGGGTGGGAAATGAGGCACCTACTAGTCAATGTAAAAAATAAAGATAGAGACCAATAAAATTACATGAATATTTATTTAAACGAAAAACAGTAAAATAGCTCTGTAAGTGGAAAATGGGGTCAACAAAAACAATATGGTATCAAACCTTAAACCCGCTCCGCCTAGCTTTGAATGCAGCCGCAAGAGTCCTCTCTGGATCGTCAAGATCCAACCACATAACGCCCATCATGAAGGATTTGCATTGGCTACCTTTACATGCCAGGCTCCAATACAAGTCATTGGTCCTCACCTTCAAAGCCCTAAATAACTACCCCCCTACGCCAATCAGCAAGCTAGTCCATGGTACCCTGGAAAATAGAAACAGAAGGTCTACTGCACTGAACACATTAGTAGTCCCCAAGCTAATAACTACATGCACAAAGGCTACCTCCAACAGAGCCTTCTCCATATTCGCCCCTTTAAACTGGAATGCACTCCCCCATGAAATCCGTGGTATTAAAAGCCTCTTCCTATTCAGAAAAGCCTTAAAACTCCACCTGTTCACAAAATGTTACCCAGAAACTTCCAGTGATAGAAGCACAACCAGCAAGCTTCCCTCATACCCCAGCCGCCCCTGAAACGTCAATACCACAGATATAATAGGTAGTCCCCACTCAAGCCCAACCAACCACTAATCTTCATCTTCACAAAATCAATGCAACACCCATTTATATTAGAGTATTGTACATAGTTTCGAGTTACCGTAACATGTATTTAGTTTCCCCGGTTTCGATCCCATGTTCAATTCCCTGTTCTTTGTAAACTCAATGTTGTTTCTGTACATTGCAGTATTTTTGTTCGATGCACACCGCTCTGATTTTAATTGCGCGGTATAGAAGAAATGTTAAATAAATAAATTAATTAATTCAAAATAAAGAGATATTTTTCTACCTTTTGTGCATTTTTTTTCAGCTGCAATTGCTCCAGTCACTTTCTTCTGGTTTCTTTGTGTCTTCCGCTAACTCTCCATCGTCTGCTGTCCATTTGTCTTTTCTTCTCTCTTCTAGTTTTTTTCCATTCTCTCTCTACATCTGCTTTAACATACTAATCTTTCTCCTTTTGCTCTTTCCTCATTCCTATTTCATCTACTCAAATTTTACCCCTCCATTCTCAATCCCCACTTACTCTCCCAATATCCGGCCAATTGTAGATTTGTCTTCCCTCCCACACAAAATATTTTTCCCCTCTCCATTTCACTCTCCCAGCTCCATCCCATTCTAATCCTCCCCCAACATCAGCTCCATTCTAGTTCCAGTCCCACCCAGCATCCGCTCCCTTCTAGTTCCCGCATCAGCCCATTTCCAGTCCTATCCTAGACCTACCATCAGCCTATTTCCAGTCCTAGCTCCCCCATCTATTTCCAGTCCAATCCGAGTCCCTCCATCAGCTCATTTCCAATCCCAGCCCCCCATGAGCCCATCAGCCCATGTCAAATCCTAGCTCCCCTCCACTCAGCCCATTTCCAATCCAAGCCCCCCATGAGCCTACTTCCAGTTCTAGCCCCTTCATGAGTCCATTTCAATCCAAACCCCCACCACAGCCCATTTCCAATCTTAGCACCCCCCAACAGCCAATTTCCAGTCCTATTCTAGCCCCTCCATCAGCCCATTTCCTGTCCTAGCTCCCCCCACTCATCCATTTCCAGTCCTAGCTCCCTCCCCCTCACAACCCATTTCCATTCCAAGCCCCCGTCCCCATCAGCTATTTGCAGTTCAAGCCCTCCTTCCACTCAGCCCATTTCCAGTCCTAGCAACCCCCCAGCCAATTAACAGTCTTAGCCCCCCAGCCCATTACCAGTCCTAATCCCCAATCAGCCCATTAACAGTCCTAACCCCTCCAATAGCCTTTTACCAGTCCTAACCCCCCATCAGCCCATTTCCAGTCTTAGACCCCCCCAATAACCCATTACCAGTCCTAAAACTCCCCATCAGCCCACTTCCATTCTTAGCCCCCCCATAACCCATTACCAGTCCTAAACCTCCCCATCAGCCCACTTCCAGTCTTAGCCCCCCCCACATAGCCATTTACCAGTCATATCCCCCCCCCTCACCCCATTTCCAGTCAGCCCCCCCCATAGCCCATTACCAGCCCTAACCCCCCCATCAGCCCACTTCCAGTCTTAGCACCCCCCCCCATGGCCCATTACTAGTCCTAACCCTCCCCTATCAGCCCACTTCCAGTCTTGGCCTCCCCCCCATTACCAGTCCTAAACCCCCTTCCGCCCTATCAACCCAAATTAAAAAAAAAAAAAACCCAGCTGCTTCTGCCGCGGCAGCATCAAGAGTGCCGCGGCAGTATCAAGAGTGCCGCCGCCGCGGGGCCCCCCCCCCCCCGGCAGAGCCTCCCTGCATCGCAGCCTATCCCCGAACGCGGGCTTCTTTCAGAGCCGCGAGAGTTTCCTTATCTGACAGGCCTTCCGCTATATCACTAACAAAGATGTTAAAAAGAATCAGACCAAGGACAGATCCCTACGGCACGCCACTGGTAACCTCCTCCTCCTCAGAGTGAGCTCCCTTTACCCTTTGTCGCCTCCCACTCAACCAATTTCTAACCCAATCAGTAACTTTATAGAGTCCATCCCTAGGATACTCAGTTTGTTTATAAGTCACCTGTGTGGAATGGTGTCAAAGGCTTTACTGAAATCTAAGTACACCAAATCTAGGGCTCCCTTCTGTCCAACTCCCTGGTCACCCAGTCAAAGAAATCAATCAGATTTGTCTGACAAGATCTACCTATGGTGAATCCATGCTGTCTCTGATCCTATAACCCATTGGATTCCAGAAACCTCACTATTTTCTCTTTCAGCAGTTTCCAATAATTTACTTATCACAGAGGTTAGACTAACCGAGCTGTAGTTTTCAACCCCATCCTTACTTCTGCATTTGTGTACAGGAACCACATTTTCCTTTCTCTAGTCCTCTGGCACCACTCCCAACTCCAAAGAGGCATTGAAAAGGTCAGTCAGTGGAGCTGCTAGAATGTCCCCAAGTTCCTTCAGTATTCTCAGATGTATCCCATCCAGTCCCTTCACTTTGTCTACTTTTAGGTTTATCAAGTTCCTCACGAACACAGTCTTCTGAAAATCATTTGAGATCCCTATTACTTCTGTTCCTGTTTGTAAGTGTTTTCTGAGGTCCTGCTCCTGGCCCTTCATCTGTGAACACAGAACAGAAATATTTGTTAAGCAATTCCGCTTTATCCTCATTAGCTTCTACATATTCCTCCCCTTCACTCTTGAGTCTGACAATACCACTTTTGCCCTTCTTCCTCTCACTAACTTTTCTGAAAAAGTCTTATCCCTCCCCCATTTTATTATCAAAAGCACTAATAGGAGAATCAACTCAAAGCCAGAGAGTACACCACATACTTCATTACTGGCACTACTCTACAGTCCTCTTATCCACCCACTGCAGAACAAATAGAAAACATCATTCAGAATCTCAGCACCACCATCCTTGTTAGATCCATGCCCCTTAAGCTGGATCAAAATAGCACATTCTGAACTAGGCCCTATCATAACAAAATCATGCACATTTCACTAACTCAAGTCCTCTTGCCCACCTTCCTCCAAAATGCTTCCATGTGCTCCATACTTAAGAGCTCAAAGTTGAGCCCAAGTTCCTACAGACCCATATCCAGCCTATCATTCTTAATGAAGATAATAGAAAAAGCTGTCCATTTCCAATTAGAACACATTGATACACAAGCACCACTGGACTCACAGCAACATGGCTTCAGTCAACACCATGAAGCTGAAATACTTCCAAACGCATTCCTGGACACACTCATTAAAGGCACGGACAAGCCCAAGCAAAGCTTTGTTTTAATATTCCTGGACATAGCTGCTGCCTTTGACTCAGTCTGTCACAATTCCCTCCTATCACGCCTCCAAACAATAGGAATACAAAATACAGCCTTGGATTAGTTCAAATCAAACCTAGAAAGATGCCCACACAAATTCACCCCATTTGACCAGCACCAAGGATCCACAAGACTCAGCATTATCATCCCTACTATTCACCATAAGCATACAGTCAATATGCTCACTCAAACAAGCTCATAAGGTCTTACCACCTCTTCATAGATGATATCATGCTTTACTCACCCGCCTCCGTAACAAAACCCACTTACAGTACATTAATAGATTGTTTCAATGATGTAACACATTGGCTCATGGAAAACAACCTAGCAGTCAACTACAAGAAAACAGAAGTCCCCATTATCACCAGAAATGCAACTTTCACTCCACTTAGAAATATAAGAACTAAAAATGCAGTCTTGGAAGTAAAATCAGAGATCCAATACCTTGGAGTCACTCTCAACTGACAATTTCCCATGCTATCACATATCAACAGAACCAACTTGGTATACCAAAAAATAAGAATTCTCCACAGACTACACCCACTGGTCGACATTCCAAATTACTGTACAGGTTTTTCCAGGCCATGAAGTTTGACCACTGCGATGCTTCCGCTTGGGCCCAAGGGTTTACAAGCAGGAAACAGCCTTATGTTGTCCACTTTTGAATAAAGCTTCCCTTGTTGTCACCAGAGGTATGCTGGGACTTGTAGTTAGTTTATTCTTTAAGGACAAATTGTAGTTGTGAGTCGGTGGTTCAAGGCAGCAAGAACATTTATTTTGTGGGGATTTCCAGGGCATTTAAGCTCAATACACAAACAAGGCAAAAAGGATGCTTCTCCAACATAAAGGATAAATCAGGTAACAGAGAATTACGTAACAAAAACCTCTTTTCACTGTTCAGCTGTTCTTATTCCCACAAGCTTACACCGAGGACTGCCTCGTGTGGTCATTCAACAGAAATACCGATAAACTTGCAACAGCTGTGATTTTCTTTTCTCAAAGCAAACTTCTTCTAAGCACTGCTTCTTAGCTTCAGAAGGCAATTAAGCTTAGTAAAACACAGTATTAGCTTTCCTTAATTCTAAGCAGGTACTGCACTTATTCTCTATATTGTTTCACAGTCTCTCAGCTCAGTTCAATAATGCAGACTCTTCGTTTAAACACAATGAGCAATCCATTGGTACAGGTTCACACTCAGAGCTTGGCAAACAGGAATCTATTTGCATTCCTTCTATGGCATCAGGATATATGGAATCTCTATCAAAGTTACAAACTCTCCCAGACTTTCTCTCCTTTAGAAATTCCTGGAACTGATTCCACAGCAATTCAGCTTGTAAAAGCACAGTTGTATTAGGGGAGTGAACTTTTCCCTCAGCAAACAACTCTCTCAGTGCTTCTAGCTTTGAAGACTCAGCTGTTCTGCTTTTATCAGGGCTATGGCTTTTCCCATACGTAAAACTTTCCACCCACCTCTTAGCAGTAGACGGAGAGGGCTCTGCTTCCTGGACCTTAGCAATAGCAAACTGTTTCTCTGCTGATTTCTCAGCTCTGAAATTGCTGGCTTCACCTTGGGAATGGTTCCTCAGACAAGCACTGATTTCTTTCTTCCTGGGTTCCTCCAGGCTCTGAAATTCAGCCTCCTTATGTCCTTCTCCAGGTCCTCTTAGGTAGCTGCTTTCCTGGGAGTTTTCTTCTTTCTTTCTCCTCCAGCTATGCTCAGCCTTGCTCTCTCTGTTGTCCTTTGCCTTCCTCCTTCTCTCCTTCTGCTCTGCTTGTGGTTTTAAGAACCGTTGGCTGCTAGGCACTCCCTGTTCTCTGCACCTGTGTCACCAACCATCAGGCAAGTTTGTCTCCACCCCTGAGCTAGGGCATGGCCTGACCTTAGCAGGGAGCTGGGTTTTTTTCTGATCTGGCTTGCAAGTCTTATGCACAAGTGAACTGTCATTCATTTCAAAGGGGAAACTAGGATTTTCTTCCACTTCCCTTTCTTCCTGGGAGTTTTCATCACAACACCACATCATCTCTATCCTAAAGCAGCTTCACTGGCTGCCTCTCACAAGCAGAATTAGATATAAGACCTTGCTGCTAACACACAAAGAACTACACTCACGCCCTTCTACCCTCTTACAATCCCTCCTTCAGATATTTTACACAAACAGACCACGAAGATCTGCCACATCCAACAAGCTTATAATACCACAATCTAAAACAAAATTTAATCAACATACCTGCCAAAGAGGATTTGAACTTACCGTACCATCCCTCTGGAATTCTCTAACAGAAACACTAAGGAACATCAGCGACCTTCCCTCATTCCACAAACACTTGAAAACCCACTTATTCACCGACCACTTTGGACCCACCACCTAAACTACCCACCAACATGAAAAATGTGACTGACACACACATAACATAACCTACAGTACCTCTGTAAATAGTTATAGAAAATGCCATATTGTAATTGTGCATAGTTCGATGCCAACATATATATTAAATATATGTAATTATATAATATGAAGATATCTGTTAAACAGAACACTGTTTGATTGTTTAATATAATGTTATCCTGTTCTATATATCTAGTTAATTATCTGTTCCTTTAAATTAAAAAAACCCAAAAAACTGTCTTCTGTTCAATGTAAATTGCTTTGACCCAGTGAAAAGTAGTATACTGTATAAGCATAATTAAATAAATAAACAAACTTTCTCAAAAGACCAAGTGAATCAACTAGCAAAAGAGCAATCAGTACAGCCTCATGATGCAACACACTCAGTAACTTCCCTGGTCCTACACCTCAACCGCCCTAACATTACACCATCATCACCCTCATAACTCATCTCCTAACCTTGTAATACTGTAAAAAATCAAGTTAAATTAATTTGTATTTTAGTTAAAAATGTTATGCATAACACTCCTGCTTAAATATTTAATGTGAGCATGCATCCTTGTTATAGTTATATGTAAACCACTCTGACTCCACGAAAGAGCGGTATATAGAAAATAAACGAATGCATAAACAAGAGTCTGAGGGACATTGGTAGCAGCAGCAGAGATTCCCATTCTCTAACGGCCCATGTGGCTGCTGCTATCATAATGGTGCTTATGTGTGTTTATAAAATAGTCACCTACCGGTTATAAAATTACCCTTTACATGCAGTGAAAACATGTTTAACTTCTGGTAAATGGATTGCAGATAACACCATGTAGTTATCTAGACATACTGAGATGATATTAACTATGCTTTTGACAGTTAATACATGGTAATTATACTTGTACTAACTATAAGGTGTGGTCCCCATCCATTACCTGCCTATTCCAAGCATCCATTTCACATTAGCTGCTTAACATGGCAATTAGCAAACATCAATTGCTAAAGAGCCACGCAAACTGTTGGGGCATGCAACTTAGTCAATAGACTCCTATGGGGGTTATTTTAGAAGCTGTAATTGCAATTTCCATGTCTGAAATCAGCCATTTGGACATCAGAAGCACTGAAACATCTTGAGCCATTATAGAAAGCTCCAAAGTTACACATCTCCAGAGCGATAACGTCCATGTTTCATGGGGGCATGACAGAGGTATATCTGGCACAGTGTAACTCAAAAAACCTATATTCACTAGTACTCCAGTTTAATATCTAGCAATTTAAACTACAAATTTGTTGGACATATCATACTTTAAAAGAGAGAAATGGACTAGTTGGGGGAAGTTGCTCAATAGTTACCTCATTGTTATGTCCAACAAATTTGTATTTTAAATTGCTGGATATTAAACTGGAGTACTAGTGAATATAGGTTTCTTGAGTTACACTATGTGAGAATTGTTACCCTATATTTTGGTCCTTGGAGATTAAGAGGTATATCTGTGACATTTCTTTAAAAAATACACATGTGCACCCAATTGAGAAATGGCCTGCACGTCTCAGCCCACCGGTGATGACATCTCTTTTTATTCATGCTCCAGGGCATGAATAGGCATCAGGAAAGTGTTCAGTCCAGCATTCAAACACCTGCGGGGAGTGCAGAAGATGGCACTCTCATGTCCTCAGTATTTTTTGCAATGATGAAACCACAAGGAAGTAGATTAAGGTGCTTGTTTTGTGATTGCAGCGCCGCTGCACGTCTCTGCAAAATGGCAACCCTGGATGGTGTATGTTGCATGTGATAGACATGCCCATTTTAGAATAACATCGTGGGCATGTCCAGGGATTTTTTTGAGGGGGGTACCTGGTGGTACGGAGTACTGCCACCCTTATCATTGCATGCTACAATTGACCCATGAACCTCATATATTATTGAAGGGGCCCTGCATATGAGTACCGGCACCTTTTTTCCTAAGAAAAATACACTGGGCATGTCTATGTTGCTTAAGCTGCTGCCGTCCATATCGGGCACATCTAAGTTTCTGAAATCAGCTTGAAACTTCCACATGCCCGGCCTATTGTTTTGTACATGGCTGTCTTTTTTTTTTCTTCCAGAAATGTGTATCTTTCAAGGAGAAGATACTGCAATTTTAGAAGGCACTTATGCATGACACCTTCTGTGTTGCCATTCCCACAATAACTGGGCCTTTCTAAAATATGCCTTGGCATTTATAAATTTATCCAGATAAATTTACTTGCTTGCCATCCTGCTGAAAATTGTCCCTTTATTGTCTGTGAGAGTATGAAGGAGGTAATAATTATATATTGAGCTGCCTAAAGATACGCACCATTTACTCATGCAAGTCACCTATTTCCAAGTACTTACACATGTGAATGGACACTTTCACGTGTACTACACAAGTGGTCACTATTCTGTAAGCATGTACCCAAAACCAATTGCAAATAACACAGGTACACTACCAAAAAACTGCCTCCAGTTTTGCAACTGATTCCTATAGATTTTGGGGTGCTGAATCCAGGAAAAATAGCCAAAATGTTCCATCACGTCACGTTTTCTTGCAAAATTAGATTTCTTACCCATATAAGGAATGTTCACATAATTTCTTTTTAGCCGACTGCAGTTTATTTTCTTGGCCCAAAATAGAGGTTGTAATGGTTAACTAACTAGAAACACTCCCTCATGATATTTTAGAGTGTTTTGTATTCATTTTATACATTAACAGGACAATTGGGAGGCGGGGGGCTAAATCCAGTACTCGCGCTGGCGCATGTTCTTTCCTGTTCGCCTCGCCTCGTTCACTCGCTCAAACACGGTGGTTGCGACATGAACGTTCCTGTCAAATTTCAGTTTCTTGCAAGTTCATTATTACCTTTTGTTTGCTCAGTCGTAATCCAGCTTTATTCCGAAGTGGTTCACTACAGTTGTAGTTTGCAGTGCTGTGTATTTCTGATGGCTCACAGAGCCAGAGGTTGCGTCAACTCTCCGGACAGTTTTTGTTTAGTTGTGGGGAATATACCGTGAAAAAGCGGCAGAGGAACATTTCGGCATTTATGAGAAAAGTATATTTCGCCTATTTCGGTTTGAAGTTAGGCGATCAAGACAAACCGTGGGCTCCTCACAAAGTGTGCAAGACATGTGAGGAAGATCTACGCTTATGGATGAAAGGTAAAAAACAAGCATTTCGTTTCGGAATACCTATGATGTGGCGTGAACAAAGAGACCACAGCAGTGACTGCTATTTTTGCTCTTGCATTGTGAAGGGATACAACTTAAAAAATAAGAACGTAATAAGTTACCCCAACCTTCCCTCAGCAATTAGGCCTATGCCTCATAGCAATGAAGTACCTGTGCCTGAACCACCAAAATCTTTGGATCATATTTGTGTGGACGGTTCTGATCATGATGAGACTCATCAGATGGCTTTTCCCGATGAGTCCAGTACTTCTGAGTTTGAAACTGAACCAGATCCGAAACCTGAACTTTTCTCTCAAGCTGAATTGAATGATTTAGTCCGGGATTTAGGACTCCCAAAAGATGCTGCCCAACTGCTAGGTTCTCGGCTTAAACAGAAAAATCTATTGTCACCAGGAACAACTTTTTATTGGTACCACAACCGCGAGACACAATTTTTGAAGTATTTCAGCAAAGAGGAAGATTTGGTATTTTGCAACGATATATACGGAGTGATGGAAAAGTTTAAACTCAAGTATGATCCTGCTGAATGGCGGCTGTTCATTGATTCGTCAAAAGACAGCATAAAAGGTGTTCTTCTTCATAATGGCAACACATTCGCTTCAGTTCCTATTGCTCACTCTGTTATTCTCCAAGAAAAATACGAGAATTTGGCCCTGATTCTTCAGAAGATTCGTTATGATGAGCATAAGTGGATGATTTGTGGAGACTTTAATATTCTATCCATGCTATTAGGGCAGCAATCCGGTTTCACCAAATATCCCTGCTTCCTTTGCTTGTGGGATAGCCGGGCCCACGACCTACACTGGGGGAAAAAAGACTGGCCAATTCGGGAGTATTTGAGACCCGGTGAGAAAAATGTTCTTCATGAGAGCTTGGTTCCTCGTGATAAAATTCTATTACCACCTCTCCACATTAAGTTGGGTCTCATTAAGCAATTCATCAAGTCCCTTCCAAAAGATGGTGAGTGCTTTCGGTAGCTTTGCTCAAAGTTCCCCCGACTTTCTGAAGCAAAGCTAAAGGAAGGAGTGTTTGTTGGCCCTGATATAAGGAAACTCATTTCAGATGGAGCATTCGCTGAAACGATGTCTGAGAAGGAAAAAGAAGCCTGGGATTCCTTCAAGGATGTTGTTCTCAAATTCTTGGGGAACAGGCGGGATGAGAACTATAAGGATATTGTTGCCAGGATGCTCAATGCCTTCAAAGAACAAGGCTGTAACATGAGCCTGAAAGTCCATTTCTTGCACTCCTATGTGAACTACTTTCCCGAAAACTTGGGGGCGTACAGTGAAGAACAAGGTGAAAGGTTTCACCAGGACATCAAGGACGCAGAGAGAAGGTACCAAGGAAGATGGAACACCACTATGATGGCTGATTTCTGCTGGTTGCTGCTGCGGGAAACCCCAGATGAAAAATACGCCAAGCAGCGCACCAAGAGAAGCATTCGGGGGAAGAAGAAACGGGCCCACCAGGAGATTGATTGACCCAAGAATGACTTTAAAATCTAAACTGTGTTGACAAATATTGTGTTTTTACTAAACTTTGAAATAAAAATTTGCTAGTTATTACCACAGTGTCGGATCTCATTTATTAGAATTTTATTTTCACACCATCGGGTGTTTGTCTTCATGTATTGCAATGGTGCGGTTTGCGTTTTCTATTCTTACATACATACCTGTACAACATTTTTTGCACATTTCTTTGCTTTGCTTTGTGTCTAACCTCGCTCTTATATGCTCAATGTTTGTGCACATGTATGTGGCTGTTTTAAGTGCAGACAATTTTGCTACCATCACAGTGTGTTTTGTTGACATTACTCTATTCTTATGTGCTGCCTTGTTACAATTTTCTTTATTCTTATTTGAATAACTACTAAACAATTAGTATAAAGAATTCATCCAAGAAACTTTTATCTCGATCGCACTCAATCTGAAACGTTCACCTCAAACTGCTAACCCAATGTAGCAAAAAATCTGTACGTGATGGAGCAAATTGGTTACCAGATTTGGATTCAGCGCACCAAAAAACGTAAAAATCAATCGAAACATTAGAGGCAGTTTAAAAAAATTTTTTTTTAGTGTACCTGTGTAATTTAAGTGAGAGCATGCACAGGGGTGGAGTGTAGGAAGGGTATAGGGGGAGCTCAAATTTACATGCGTAAGTTATAAAATAATATAACTTACAGGGGTGCTTGAAAAATCTAGGCATGAGCATTAGGGCAGGTGTAAGTGCTCATGACTAGTTTGACGTGCATTTTTACACCACTTACAGCCCTGTTTTATAAAGGAAAGTATATGTACACTTCACTTTATAAAATAGGCTTTAAATATGTTCTTTTCTGAAGTGGCTCCTCCCATTGCAGATAGATGTTTAGTTGAGAAATGGCTCCACATTTACCACAACTGAGCACATTCTGACAGTCTCAATTTTGATCTCCATGTCCTATCTAAAATGCGCCTTTTCAGAAGACTGGGTTTATAAGGAGCTAGTAAAACTAAAAGTGGACAAAGCAAAAGGTCTGGATGGGATTAATCTGAGGATACTGAAAGAATTTAGGGAAGCACTGGCAGGCTCCTCTGACTGACCTTGTCAATGCTGCTTTAGAGTTGGGAATCCTCCTAGAGGACTGGAGATGGATGAATGTGGTTCCTGTCTACAAGAAGAAGTAAGGAAGAAGTTAGAAACTATCATCCAGTTTGACCTCTATGGTGAGTATATTAATGGAAATGCTGCTAAAACAGAGGATGGTGTGGTTTGTAATTGCCATACTTTGTTTTACTCCATACTTTGCTTTATCCTGAATTAACTATTGCTTTGTGTCACCATAATTGTTTTCCCGATCTGTCTATTGTTCTGTGTTGTCTTGACTAGCTTGTAAGCTCTGACGAAGTGCTATATAAATGCTAAGTAGTAGTAGTAGGTTTCTGGAATTCAAGGGATTATAGGATCTGAGACCGCATGGCTTTACTAGATCTGATTTATTTATTTGACTTGGTGTCTAGAAAATTGGATTGAGGGAGGCACTAGAGGTGGTATCCTTAGATTTTAGCAAGGTGTTTAACACCGTTCCACATTTACGACTTATAAACTGAGTATTTTTGGGATGTACCTTAAAGTGACCGGATAAGAAATTGATTGTATGGCAGGCACCGGTGGGTAGTAGTAAAAGGAGATCATAGTGGTGTGCCTCAGGGAACAGTTCTTGGTGCTGTTCTGCACAGGATAGACACCCTAGAAAGTGTGGATAACATGAGGAGGGATCTAACAGAGCTTGAAGAATTGTCGAGAATTTGACAGCCAAGATTTAATACTAAAAAATGTAAGGTCATCTATTTGGTCTGCAAAAACCAAGGCAGTGATCCCAGTATAGATTGGTGAAGTACCTCAGTGCACAAAAGAAGAACGGGACCTGGGGATGATCATGTCAGATAATCTCAAAGTGGTCAAAGAGGTAGAAAATACAATGGCAAAATCCAGGATGATGCTTGCTTGCATAGAGAGAGCAATGGTCAGTAGGAAAAAGGAGTTAATAGATCCTTTGTACACGTCTCTACTGAGTCTTCCTTTGGAGTACTGTGTACAGTTTTGGAGGCTGCACTTTCAAAAGGATATAAACAAGATAGTCAGTCCAGAGAGTAGCTACTAAAAAGGTCAGTGGTCTTCATCATAAGGCATATGAGAATTGGCTTAAAGATCTCAATATGCATACTTTGAAGGAAAAGCAGGAGAAGGGTGATGTGACAAAGACATTTAAATGCATCTGTGGAATAAACACACAGGAAGTGGCTTTCTTCCAGTTGAAAGGAAGCTCTGGAATGAGGGATCATATGATAAAGGTGAAAGGAGATATAGACTCAGGAGTATTGGATGTGTTGAAGAGCCTCACAGTGAAAGTAGTGGAGACAAGGACTGTATTGGAATTCAAAAAGCATGAGAGCAATACAGAAGATCTTTGAGGGACAGGAAGGGATTGTAGAATTAAATAGTTCTTATGGATGGGCAGTGGATAGGCCATATGGTCTTTATCTACCATCATTTTCCATATGTCTATGCTTCTATGTTTTTGCTATCTTCCAAACCAAAATTTGTTAACCAGCAGTACTAAAGAAGGTTTAAAGGTGTGTTAAGGTTAATATGATTATTGATAAAGGAAATAACATCGGAGAGAGGAGAGGACAAGTTACTGAACTTTTATCTGTGAGTAAATACTGCTCAGGTGTGGATTTCAGGAACAACGTAGTCGGGGGATTTTTTTTTTTTTTTTACATAGTGGTCCATTCTCCTCCCAACAGTCTAGCAGCTCCCCTCTCTCTTTTGTCTTCTCCATAACAGTCAGACGTATCCAATTCCCCTCCAACAGTGCAGCATCACCCCCTCCCCTTCTCCTTCTCCCCCAACATTATTTTATTTTATTTATTTACCTTCTCTTATATACCGCGCTATTCTGCATCAGTGCGGTTTACATTGAACAAACTGAAATTACATTGAACAGGGTATTATAACTTGGAGATAACTATTTTTTTACAGGGAACATTACCATATCACCCTTCTCCAATATGGCAGCAAACCTGACATTTCTAATTTTACGTCAGTTGTGCTCCTTGCTTGGGTACCAGTAGCATGGGGCACTTAATGATTTCAATTCCAGTGCCTGGGGGTGCATCAGAAGTGAAATCAGAGTTAGCGCCACTAGCTGCTAGGGCCCGAGGAAGGAACACAGCTTATGTTACTACTAATCATTTGTATAGCGCTACAAGGCGTACACAGCCCTGAACATAAAGATGTAAAACATGGTCCCTGCTCATCAGAGCTTACTATTTAATCAAGATGAAAAAAACATAGCAAAGCTGGGAACTAGAGTATGGTAAGATACACGTTAATGGTGAACGAGCAAGTGAGGGACAACAGGATCCAAAAACAGCATCGAAGAGGTGGAGTTTTAACCTGGATTTGAATAGGGCTAGAGAAGGAGCCTAACACACCGACTCAGGTAGTTTGTTCCAGGCATATGGAGCAGCAAGATGGAATGAACGGAGTCTGGCGTTGGCAGAGGCAGAGAAGGACACAGATAAAAGGGATCTGCCAGAGAGAATTATGTATGCTGAGTTTGCGCAGCCATGGCTCCTGCCACCAGCCTTTCTTTCTGCCAGTGTGCTGCCTGTTGCTGATGATACCTTGGAGCTGCCTTGTGCAAGAGAAGGCTGCAGCCTCTATTTGCCCAGCCCACTGGGACATACCCAATTGTCCAACAGGGGTGTCTACCCCAGATCCTGTTTACCTGATGAAATGGACTTCTATACAATTGCCCCAGGTTATACACCTATAAAGTAGATGCAAAAATGGTCCATAGCTGCTTTCATGAAATGCAAGAATAGGCATGGTAAAGGGAGTTTAGAAAAATTGCAGGCAAAGTCACATGCATACTTTATGTTTTCACATTTGCACCAATATACAAGCAGGTGCATTTACCTACAATTGTCACAGGGTTTGTGAGGCTGTTTTATAAGGATGCATAGGTACCTACTGTATGTGTCTTTATAAAATAGCCCCTAAATAAGCACATATGTGGACATTTTGCCCAGACAACATTATAGAATTACCCTCTAAGGAGGAGGTACTTTTATAAAGGATAAATAAAAATACTGCCCAATAACTGGTATCACAAAATAGTAAAAATTACAACCTGTACAACCAATTAAATTGTGCTTATGAAGACTCAAAATTATAAAAGGAATTCTTCTATTTATGAATATTTGTCAGAGACATTATCGCTCTGTACATATTACAGTCTTTTTATAATCATCAGTCCTTCGTTTCAATTTTTTTAACATTTTTTAATTGCATCTTAAATATAAAAATAGAAACCACTACTTCCCCTTTCAGATAAATTCATGTCGAAGCGAGCCCGGCACAGCTGTCCGCATCAGGGACTAGGTCTACCAAATAAACCAAAACTGCCGAGAGATCATTCGGACCTCCGGAACTGAAGTGTGCCCATAGCTTTCTATTTTGTTACAAGGCCAGAGACTTATCAGTCCCCCTCATAGCTGACAACACGTTTTCTGGTGCGTGCTGAATGCGCAGTTGGGACACGTGTTACCAGCTAGCGAAGGGCCATGACAGAGTGGGATGATTCAAGCGCTATCTAACTCACGTTAAGGTAGTGAATGGGTGGGGTGGAGGTGGAGAGTGGGCGTGTTCTGTTCCACCCAGCGCCAGGCTCACACTGAGTGCTAACTGCATTAGCATGGGATCACCTAATACCACCTCAGTAGGTGGAGCTAAGTGTATCCATGCTAATGTGAATATGTTAAGGGACAGGGCTCCATCTTAACTGCCGGAGAGATGCTTTCCACACACTTGATACTTAACGCAGTGGCGTTGCACCTAATTCACCATAGCTCTGCCCTTTTGGCATGTTAGGTGCAACACCCTAGTGCCCTTTAGTAAAAAGGCTCCAAAGTTTGCGTTAAGTGCAAATCTTACCATGCCTTAGTAAAAAGGCCACTATATATTTTAGATAATTTCCTGTTGCTTTTAACATCACACCATAGAATACACGTTTGCACTTTTAGATCCATTTGTCCCAGCACAGAATTTGGAACAATTTTATAGTGAAGAACGTTTTCCTAATTTAGGGAACCACCATATATTCACTTGCATGTCTCAGAAATCCAGTGTATTTTAAATCAGTAAAAATTTCTTTTGAGAGCAGCCTTTCTTTCAAGGGTATATATCAGTTACATTATCATATACATGAGCCTCATTATGTCCTATAAAGCATATAAGTGATTCTCTTGGTATAATTAACATCTGGAATTGGGTAAAAAATAAGTCATCTGAGTATGAACATGCCATAATATCATGGCAAGAGATAAAAATAAAGCTAGCCCACATTCCAGTGCTCTCATTTAAATAACCTCTGAAACCCCTTTGTGCACCTGCTTTGCAGAAAACGATGGGTAAAGTTGATTATCATCAAGGTCACTGTGTGAAACTGTGGAAAAGTCTTTCAGCACACAAATCAACAGGATTATATTTGCAGCCTAGATAAGAAATAATAAGAAGAGAGAAAGAACATTCACATACTTGCAAAATGAATATGTTGTTATAAATTGTGTTGAGATACAGAAGAAGTAATTCAATATTTCTCAAGGACAAAAATGTATGCCCAGAAGAAAGAAAAAAAATATTAGAATGCTTGAGTTATGCTAACTTTTCCAAAACACCAGCATTACAAAATCAATTCTTTTATTACAGATAACATAACAGGATGGAAACTTTAAAAAAAAATTCTCTTCCATGGAAATAGGGATTTTGATTATTGCCCAAGCTATCCGTGGATAAAATATTTATTTTATTTGTACATTTACATCCAGGCATACACATGAATGAACAAGAACATGGTAGAATATACAATACACAAAGTAATATTTCGCAAGATAATAAGATAACCATTCCTTCACACCACAAACAAAAATAAATCTGGGAGTGTCCAGGAAATATTACCAAAGATATAGGGAAAAACCTCTTCTATTTAAGAATTTAACCAACAAGGTAGATTGAGACCTATGCGTTAGCCATATGAGATGTCACTGTAACTACAGCTTCTTCCCTAACAATGATAAATTCCAGTAGCTGACAGGACTCATAAAACAAATACATCTTTTCTTTATAGGAAACATGACATCAAGCAAGACATTTCAACAAAAACGTCCCGCCATGAGAGAGAAATCGGGGTTTATATCCCAGAAATTCTCTCTTCCTTAACTGGGTATCTCTAGATAGATCAGGGAAAATACATACTTGAGAGCCCATAAACATCTCACTGAAATTTTTGAAATATCAGACTCCAAGACTAGGGTAAGAAGAAGAGTAGAATGAGCTGTGATCACCTCTAGGGAGCTCTCAAACCTCGTAAGGTCTCCGGCTTACGAGGGATTCTCAGGACCAGTTCTCTGGGTACTGGACCCCACAGACAGGTACTGGGCCGTAGTCAGAGGGGGTAAATCATCCCGGGAGATTTTTAAAACCTCCTGGAAGTATCTACACACCATCTCCAGAGGAGACTGAATAGGAGATTTAGTAAAATTAAGCAGTCTAAGATTATTTTTCCAAACTTGGTTCTCAAGATATTCAATCTTTCTGGAGGTCACAGTCCTATCCTTCATCTAAGCAACCTGTAACCCCCAAAGCCCAGTTCTTCAAAATGGGCCATCTTCCCCTCCTGCTCCTTTTGCACTTTGGAGAAATCTTGAAGATTATTCTTGAATGAAATAAGCTCAGTACTTACAGTTGCCACAAAAGGGAAGTATTCATAGTCATAATGGCATCCCACAGTGCATCCAATGTAATTTTGGAAGGTTTCACCAAACCCCTGGCACCCCTCCAGAGATTGCCAACAGCAACTTAAAACCAAGAATCAATGTTCCCGCTGTACCTCCAACACCACAGGTAGCCAGTGGTAGGTGTGGAGGCAAAGCTGGTGAGCCCTCTTCGCTTCTCTGTGACGACGTGCTCGTCGGCAGACCAGAGGGAAGCACAACACCAGCTGAGGCAACATTTCTGGGCCATGGCGGGGGGTGGGTGGTCTATTGCTCAGAGGAAAGCCATACTCCTGAAGCGCTCAGGTCTGCCAAAATAGCACCCTGTGTATCTGCCAAAGATGCTGCTTTAGCTCTTGGAATCCCAAAGCCACATGCATCCTAAGTTTTCTATCCAACGAAGTTGGATTCAGCCTCACCTGAAGTTAGGTGGGCTTGTTTGAATTTCCTCTGTCCCACAGCAGGGAGGCAAAACCGCAAAAAACCGCAAAAGAGCTATACTCTACACCATCTTGCCTCCCAAGGGAATGCTAACTTTTATTCATGCATAGCAGAGCTGGTCTCAGATGCAGAGAGGGGACAGGGCATAGTTTTGCATAATGAAAATGAAGCATATTTGTTTCAGTGTAGAAATTATGTCCAGAGAAAGAAAGCACTATCTTTTAGTGATCTTTCCTGGGTTAATAGTTCAAACAAAAGCCTTTATGATCTTTTACATTGATTTTTGGTACAAACCTCACAGGGATTAGCACTTGTAGAGTTTGCATTACCATTGGAGGTACAAACATAAAAGTGCTTTTTTCCTTCATGTCCTTGATGATACCTAGGGGTCTTTTACTAATGGGTGCTAGCTGGCACATGCTGAAGGCATGCTGGGACATATGTTGCCAGCTAGTGCAGGGCCATTATAGCAAAGGATGATTCCCATGCTAATTGAAACTCTTTAGGGTTGCGAGTGGGCAGGTTGGGGGAAGAAGTGACATGGTGAGCTCAGCGCAATTAGCACTATTTCACACCATGCACTAATGCATTAGTGCGGGTGCACTTAACGCCATCTTAAGGTGGCGTTAAACGTATTCGCATTACTGCAGGGTGTGCCAGGGAATAGGGCTCCACCTTGTTGGGAAAATGCTTTCCATGCCCTGAGAGTTAACACGTTGTTGTTGCATCAAACATGCTATAGTTTCAGTGCTATTGGCGCATTGTGTGCAACACCTTGGCACACGTTCGTAAAAGACCCGCTTAGTACTGACATCTTTGGTTATTGTACATCAGTCCCAGGAAGAGGAGGACTGATGAGAGAGCACAGTATTTCTCAGCTCTATTCAGTCTGTTCTAGACTTACCCCCAGGGCCATACCAAGGGCGCTGATATCATCACTGGGCTTCCAAGAAGCTCAAAAAGAATGATTTACTTGATGTAACTGGGTAGAGGGGGTGCCAGATTTGTTAGTCGCACAGAGTACATTTCTAGCTTGGTAAACTCCTGCTTACCCTTCTCTTCCTCATCTCTGAAGACCGGAAAGAGGAGGGCTGGAAGGAGCAGGAAGCAGAAGGCTGTTCTCTACAGAATATTAGCTAATAGAATTGGGGCACCCACCCTGTTTACTGTGACTAGGAATAATACAAAAGATCCATCATGAGTGCAGTTTTAGATCTTTCAGTGCATAGCTTACTGTTCATCCTGTCAATTAACCCTCTCTTCTGGATTTGTAAGTTCCTTTATTCTGTTACAGTAATTGCCCATACTATTAACCATTCTGTGTCTTACAATTTTAATTACTGTTGTTAGAATTCCATTTTATTCTCCTTTTAACCACTGTGTGGGGTATGTTTACTAAATACCATGCTGGTACCATGCAATCAGGCCCACAACAGCATGAAGGATTGTGCCAACTTCAGGGGACAAGGATATCCACTCCCTAGATGCTGGTGCATTGCTAACATGCAGCATTGTGGAACACAGCATGCGGATGCATCTAACTGCCACTCACCGATGTGGCATTAAGTGTATCCACACTAAATGCAACAATTGCGGTTAGAACGCACCCATATACCATCAATGCATACATTCCGCTGCCATCCTGCTCTGTCTATTCCCATTCAATGCACTAACCTGTTAGCATGGATTTTTTAGTGTAGGGCCCTGCACTATCCTTTACTGTGGACTAAACCCTATACTAATAGTTACAATTGTTTAGTAAACATAACCTCTGTGGATTATTTTGTTCACGTACAAATTTTGTCATGCCAACAAAGTTATCTGTATCTGAAAAAAAAATAAAGAGAGAGAGATTGAGAGGGAGAATAACATTAGTGATGCCTATATTTTTTCTCAAACTTCCCCATGGCATTGAGGTGACAGAGGAGGCAACTAAGAGCTCTTTTAAGCATCCTGTCAATGGGAGGGAAGATTGCCCTGTGATTGAGTTCTTCAGTTGTTTGAAGGCATTGGGGCTACTGTGTGGGTAAGTAGTATTGGGAAATCTATGTGATTCCTTCCTTCCTCCCTCCCCCATAAAAGACTGCCTTCATCTTGGTACTGGCACCTGGGGGCCCCAAAGTATACAGCAGGAAATATCTTCCAATTGCCTTCCTCAAAGAGCAGTGCCAGAAGTGTCCTTTGGGCCAATTAGCATGAGGTACAGTGGAACCTCGGTTTTCGTGATTAATCCATTCGAAAAGGTCTGACTAAAACCGAATGTATGAAAACTGAAGCAATATTTCCCATAAGAAATAATGTAAATCCAATTAATCTGTTCCAGACACCCAAAAATATTAACAAAAAATACATTTTATAGATAACTATATTTTTACATACAGAAAACAATGAGAAATATATATAAATGACTAATGAAATGGAAAAATGAACATTTAACATCACTTTTACCTTTATTGAAGACTCTTGTTGGCATATGGAAGACAATCAGCAAGAGAATCAAAATAAAGAAAATCCCACTTCTGGCCACAAGATGGTGCTCCATTTTCAACTGTATGAAAACCGAGACAATGTACGAAAACTGGGACAAAATCTTGACGAAAAAAGTCAATGAAAACTGAATCGTACGAAAACTAGAGCATATGAAAACCGAGGTTTGACTGTATTTCAAGTCATAGTATGTAAATCAAAACGTTAACACTAATCTGCAGTAGGTATTAAATTTTTAACTTTAATGGGCACATGGTATATGGCATGTGAAGGAGAATATACTATATTTCACTCTTAGAACATCCTTTGTATGTGGCATTCACTGCCTCTTCATGTGTAGCCATTCATGTCTTCTGATCCCAGTTCAGCATGGATGATAGGTCTACTGGGGGTAACGTTTTTAACCTTTTTTTGGCATTAAAACAGCATTTGATATGCAGAAATAGGTTCTTATAAAATTACTCAAGGGTATAAATGCAGAAGAATGCACACTACCAATGCACAGGTGCATACTTTTACTCAGTGGGGGTCTTTTACTAAAGGGCAATAGCTGTCAGCGTGCATCTGGCATGTACTAAAAGCGTGCTTAGGACACAACTAGCACAGGCTGATTCCTGCACTAACTGTTCATCCTCCATCAGGGGCACGCATGAGCAGGTTATAGGCAGAGAGTGGGCATGGTGAGCTCTGTGCAGTTAGCGTGGGGTACACACCACATGGTTAACATGAGTCTACCTAATGCCACTTCAGTAGGTGGAGTTAAGTGCATCGGCACTAATGTGGCCCCAATTAGGGGACAGGGCTCCATTTTAACTGCTGGGAAAATGCTGTCCATATCCCCGAGAGTTAAGGCAGTAGGGTTACACTCAGTGTGCCATGGTTGTGGAGCTATTGCTTCATTAGATATCACACCTTAGCACCCTTAGTAAAAAAAAAAAAAAAAACAGTGTGTGTGTTGGGTGAGGGGGGGGGGGCATAATTTCATAAAAGGTTGCCTGTGTCAAAATTCCAGAAATTGTCTATTTTATAAAGGCAGTATATAAAAATATTACATATCACATTAATTACTATTTTAAATTATCCCGTCTTGTGTACTACAAATATTTAACTTCTTAAACATTTTCTTAAATACATAGTAGAAAGATTTTTTTATATTATTAATTATTATTTAAAAAGGACCTCATAGAGGGATACCATCCATTCAAAACAATACAGATCTCTCAAAATCATAAAATTATTGGCCCATAATTTCAACGATTTCCATTTTCATATTTAATATCTTTTCTTTAGTCCGTTAGAAAAAAAGAAGTTATCTTCAATGTGTAACGTCAATCCTTCTTTGATAGTCTAAACTAAAATTTGATCTAGTCAACTCCCGACATGAATCCATGTTTCGAGCTCCTTGCTATGCACCAGGGTATATTTCATAACACAAATGCTTCTGTTCCCAAACCTCTACGTCTCCTTACAAGGCTGCTACTTTCTGAATGAAAAAAATGATGTCTGCATCTATTTCAAACTAAAGGAAATTCTGGTTCATAATTAATCAATAAAAGTCACTAGTGTTCATTAAATAAAAAATGAGTAGACATTAAAGAAGGAATAACCATTGAACTTTATTGTTCAGACTGTATGCAACCAGGGCCGGCCCGTCCATTGAGCGAGAATGTTTTTTGCACAGGGCCCCGCGTTTCAGGGGGCCTCGCGCAAAAAACATTCTGATCTAAAAGTAAAATAATAAAAAAAAAAGCTGGCTGCTGCCGCTGCCGGGGCCGCCGCGGCAGAATCGAGTGTGCCGCGGGGCCCCCCCTGCCCAGCAGAGCCTGCCCTCCCCTGTATCACCTCTCTCTTTACAGCTGCAGTCACACGCGCCGGCCCCGGCAGCGGCAGCAGACAACTTTTTTAAAAAAAAAATTTCCCTAGGCTAGGCTGGGCTGGGCTGGGCTGGGGGGGTTAGGAGTGGTGATGGGCTGGGGGGGGGGGGTTAGGAGTGGTGATGGGCTATGGGGGGGCTGGGGGGTTAGGAGTGGTGATGGGCTATGGGGGAGCTAAGTCTGTATATGGGCTGATGGGATTAGGACTGGAAGTGGGTTGATGGGGGGTTAGGACTGGTAATGGGCTATGGGGGGGGGGCTTAAACTGAAAATTGGGTGATGGGGGATTAGGACTGGAAATGGGCTGGTGGGATTATTTTTATTGTTTATTTATTTAGTATACATTTGTATACCGCTACTTCCAGCGATCAGCAGCGGTTTGATTACAGATTGGAAATTGTCAAATCATGACAGGAAATGTTTTTGAGGTATAAACACATTGATTAGACAGGAAAGCACAGCACACAGAGAACTATTTTACAGGGAACATGGGCTATGGAGGGTCAAGTGGCTTGCCCAAGACCACAAGGAGCACCTGTGGGACTAGAAACCCCAGTCCTTCCGGCCCAAGGTTGCTGTCCTCCAGTGGGATTTGAACCCCCGACCTTCCGGCCCGAAGTACCTTGCCCCAACCACTAGGCCACTCCTACTGGGAGTGGGCTAAGGGGGGCTAGGACTGGTAATGGGTTGGGGGTTGCTAGGACTGGAAATGGGCTGGGGGATTAAGACTGGAGGTGGGCTGATGGGGTTAGGACTGGTAATGGGCTATGGGGGGGTTAGGACTGATAATGGGCTAAGGGGGGGCTAGGACAGGAAATGGGCTGATGGGGAGGGGTTAGGACTTGAGGTGAGCTGATGGGGTTAGGACTGTTAATGGGCTGTGGGCTGTTGGGGGGGGTTAGAACTGGTAATGGGCTATGGGGGGGGGGTTAAGACTGGTAATGGGCTGTTGGCTGATGGGGGCTGTCTGGTAATGGGCTATGGGGGGTTAAGACTGATAATGGGCTATGGGGGGGGCTAGGACAGTAAATGGGCTGATGGGGAGGGGTTAGGACTTGAGGTGGGCTGATGGGGTTAGGACTGGTAATGGGCTGTGGGCGTGATGGGGGGGTTAGGACTGGCAATGGGCTATGGGGGGCTGACTGGAAATGGGTTGATGGGGGTTAGGACTGGAAGTGGGCTGATGGGGGGGTTAGGACTGGTAATGGGTTATAGGGGGGGCTTAAACTGAAAATGGGGTGATGGGGGTTAGGACTGGAAGTGGGTTGATGGGGGTTAGGACTGGTATTGGGTTGGGGGGTTGCTAGGACTGGAAATGGGCTGATGGGGGGCTAGGACTGGAAATGGGCTGATGCAGGGACTAGAAAGGAATGGATGCTGGGTGAGGCTGGAACTAGAAGGGAGCTGATGTTGGGGGAGGATTAGAATGGGATGGGGCTGGGAGAGTAAAATGGAGAGGGGAAAAATATTTTGTGTGGAAGGGATAAAAAATCTACAATTGGCCGGGTATTGGGAGAGTAAGTGGGGATTGAGGATGGAGGGGTAAAATTTGAGTGGATGAAATAGGAATGAGGAAAGAGCAAAAGGAGAAAAATTAGTATGTTAAAGCAGATGTAGAGAGAGAATGGAAAAAAAACTAGAAGAGAGAAGAAAGGACAAATGGACAGCAGACGATGGAGAGTTAGCAGAAGACTCAAAGAAACCAAAAGAAAGTGGCTGGAGCAATTGCAGCTGAAAAAAAAATGCACAAAAGGTAGAAAAATATCTCTTTATTTTGAATTTATTAATTGGAATATGTCAGCTCTGGTAAATGTGCATCATTAACGTCTGCGCTTTGTTTAGTACAAGTGCAAATTAATGTATAGTTTTATTTCTACAGTGTTGTACATTCCAAGTTTGGCTTTTGGGATTCCCAGTTTAATTATTGTCTTCCTGTTTCTAAATTGTGATTCCTTGTTTGGTGATGGTCTATGTTCTGTATGTGTAAATGTGCTGAGGTATTCTGTTTATGTAATTCCTATTTGACATTGCCACTTGTTCTCTTTCCCCAGTAGGTCATGTATTGTTGTTCTCTGAAATGTATTGGTTTAATATTTGCATGTTTCCTTTTGATAGGTAGGGTATGGTGCTTTGTGAGTCCTGGTAGTGCTGTTAGGATACGGCAGGTTTGCTATGGGTTCTAAATGGGCAGTGTTTGTAGTAGTTTCTAATGTGTCTGGTGGTTGGCACTGGATTATAGTAATGTAGAAATCTTTTAGTCTTTCTTTATCCATACATTCATTAAGAGGCATGTTTACTAAAAGTTAGTATATGGTAACATTATGCAAATATTTATGCAAATGAGGCCCCTTATGCAAATGAGGCCCCGCACCAAGTCTCCGCACATGGCCCCGCACCCCCCTTGGGCCGCCCCTGTATGCAACATAGACACCTACAGTATGTGCCTTTATAAACTAGGCTTATATAATGATCCCCACTAGTGCATAAATTATCTTATACAATTTTACTTCTTCTTGTACATTATAAATCTTCCCAGCTCTGTCTAAACTATGAGCCCAGGAATGCCTACATGTAGATTGTTCCTACTTTTATACAATCTTAAAGTGTACCTATTTTTTCACATGTATACGCACATGAAGTTTTATAATATCCTGCTGGAACTAGAGGTTGTGCAGAGCTTGGGAAGAATTCACAAGATACATGTGAAAGTTACAACACAAGCATGCATTCATACAAATTCAACTGGAAAAGTTAGGCTTGCCGGGGAGAAGGTATAATTTTGTATGGGCATTATCAGGGTCTTCACCTCCTAGATGTCCTGTTATAACCCCCCCACACACACACACACTAGATGCACAGCATTTTAATATTTGGGTGTGCTATATGCCCTTACTGAGTATGCTATGCTTCATTGTATAGGCCCCCAAAATAATAATTTTTATGTAAACAGATTTGGATGATTTATGCCCATAAAGTGGTATATAAGCCTTTTAAATAAATACATAAACTAAAATTAACCCAGAGCCCTGGGGTACTATGCGTTCTACCTTCAGTATGTACAATGAACACAATTGCATCCCTGAAACTGAACTAATGACAAGGTACTTCTTCGGGGGATTTCACGAAACTCTCCAAGTATATAATAGTACACATTGATTTGAGAGAAAAAAAAGTAATGTTAATGCTGAATTGAATCTACTTGCTGAAAAAACCCCCTAAAGCCAGGTCTGATTTTCACATCAAGAGATTATGTTCTTGTGGATTTTAATTTTCCTTGATATGACTTTGAAACTTATTCCATTTAAGTTACAAAATGCATGCGATGGAACTGCACAATGAAACAGGAACTCATTTCAGCCTTATTGTGTTGTTCATCTCAAGTCCCATTTTAAATTTAAATGAAATGGATCTCAAAATTATATTTATGTATTTATTTCTTAGTTATGGTATTTGATATACCACTTGGCAGTTTACAGTGGAGGAATAAAACTGTTCACATATCTAGAACAATGGTATGACAAACACGTCAGAACCAAGTGAGTCCAAGACATATACTACTGACCCAATAAGGACAGGAATGAAATAACACAATGATAGATTCCATTACAACTACAGGCAACAGATCACACAAAGTTTAGAAAAATTTATATGAGGACTACAGAATAATATCTGCAAATCATTAAGATGGTCACAAATGCAAATTCCGTGCAAGAAGCTCAGTTTTTCCTCAGTTTCCTGGACTAAGATTTTCCTCAGTAATGATATGGGGGCATATTTGCTGAAATTTTATGTCTTAATAAAATTAATGTGCTATGATGCGGTCAACACCCCTGTGGTGGTGCTTCCTGCATCACTACATATTTCCTGTATTAAGGGAGCATAGTGCCCTTTAAGAGGTGGGGGAGGGGAACTCTCAAACCAGGCATTGTGACTGTGCAGGAAGGCGCGCTCAGCAGGCACTAGCGAGAGCACACACCGGTAGCTGAGGGCTCCAGCAATAGGCAACCAAAAAAGTACAGTGAAGGGAAGCCAGGTTTCCCTCAGAAACCTTATTAAGCAAGGGCCACCTTAATAGGGGAACAAGACAGGCAGGCAACCAAGGCATCAGAGAACAGGGGCAATTAGGCCCTGGGAAGGAATGAACTGCAGCTTTTCAGGAGCCTGTGGTCTGGACAGGAAGCTCTACAAGGGGGATAGGGAATTGAAACTTTCAGGAAGTGGCCAGAGGGAGGGTGTTGCTCCTTGCCTTGGTGGAAGAGGCAGGGAAGAGGAGAAAACCTTCAGGAAGTAGCCTGGAGGAGGAGGGTTTTGCACAGAATCTCTGAGAAAGAGAGAGAGAGAGAGAGGTAGCTGTGAAGAAGAGGTTAGCCTGCTTTGAATGTTGAAAGCTGAAGCCCAGTATGACCAGTTGTTTGTCCTCATGTGCTGAAAAAGAATTAAGGGAACACTTGAGCTGGGTTTGGAAGCTTGTAAACTTACCTTGAATGCTGGAAGCCAAAACCAAGTATGGTGATTTGTTGGTTTTGTCTTACATGAAGAAAACTGAGCTAGCTAAAGTGACTGTTTGCAGTTGCTATAGCTAGAAGCAGAGAATGTGGTTGAGGACTGATTAGGCTGCAGCTGTGTGAGAGACTAGCATTGCTGTGGTAAGCAAGATTCTTGTCTTCCTGATAAATAACTTGCCTTGTAGGGAAAGCAGGGAGACCACCAAAATCATTTCTTTCCCCCCTCCTCACTCCTAAATTTGTACTAACATACAGAGATTGATTTTTGCTTCACTGCTGGCATATTTTTGTTTTCAGGCATGTTTTGCCAAAATACAAGTTTCTATTGTTGAGGGTCAATCCTCTGTCTGCCTATTTGCTCCTGATTCTGTAGCAGCAGATAAGCATGCAATAAATAAAACCAGGAGTCTTTTCAAGGATCCAACCCAGTTTAATGTGCACAGGCTCAAGCAATAATCAATTTCAAAATGGCTGAGCGAAGTTCTCTGGCAATACAACAACTTTTATAGAATTCTACTCCTTTCTAAGTATAGGAAAACATTTCATTGGTCCCAGTACTCTCCCGTACCCCTTCTATTGGTCCCGGTGTGGCAGGTGCAGGCCTGTGACCCACGGTGTCTGACATAAGCAGGCCAGCATGGCTAGCTTGACCTGTAAATGAGGCCTGTGGAGAGGCATATAGGATTGCACATCCCCCAACATGCTGCTATTGTAAGATAGAACTCAGTAGAAGTATTGAATTAGCTTAGGTAGGCAGAACTGTAGAACTGAGAAATGGAAAAATACAGAAAAGACATGTTTAAAAGTTACTGATAAGAAAAAGTACATCTGCAAAGAAATAATGAGGAGTGCTGACAGATGAGTTACAGAACCTTGCTCTTCTACACGCACAAATTGGTTCTATGGCCTTGAGAGTGTGAAAGTAACAAGTTGATGAACTGGCCATTGTAATTAGGACTAGAAGGGGGGCATGCAGGTGTCATGCCCACAGAAGGGACATAATTGGATAAACTTATCAGTACCGGGACCAATGGAAGAGGTACGGGAGGTTACCGGGACCAATGAAATGTTTTTCTATACCTAGAATGGAACAAAAGTCTATAAAAGTTGTTGTAATGCTTGAAAACTTTGCTCAGCCATTTTGAAATTGACTGGTTCGAGACTTGTGCACAAATAAATGATTTGGACCTTCTGAACAGACTCCTGGTATCATTGGTTTGTCTGCGCTTTGCTGCTACATATTCCTTGGTGCGTTGGCCGGGAAGTTGTGGAATCAAAGTGTATATAGGGCAATATACCACGACTTTCCGCCTCTATAGGCTTGGTCCTGCCGGGATCGCGCCCTTCCGACGAGGGCTGCTCCCTGACACCACCGGTCCCTTGTATCGGAGGGAGCTGGTCGGACCTCGGCGGGTGCCGGGCCCGGTTGGAGCCAACGCCTCGAACCCGAGTGAGGGGAGTCCGAGGTCCAACTCATGCGCCTGCTTGGGAAGTTTGAGGACCGGATCCGGTGAGTATAGTTTTGATTTTGGGTCTAGACAGAAATAGAAAGAGCAGTACTGCCATTGGAACTTGGAATTTGGAATTTGTAATCTCGAGATATTGGGAATTGGTAAGAGAGCATGATCAACTCTCAAGGAAGAGCCGAGTAACCCCGCATGGGAATTCGCTGGGTGAAACCCTCATCCTTTTTGTAATTGGGAAAAAGACTAGTCAGAACAGATAGAAACGAATGCATTCTGGGATACGTTGCTAGCATGATTGTGTGAACGAAGTGTGAATGAGAGGTCTGGCAGCACGGACCAAGTGAAGGCGGACCCCTGAGTAGCGCATTTCCTGACCGGGCGACCGCGTTCAGGTCGCGAAAAGGGGGAAGCGATTGTCGTCTTGTCTTGTTATTTGTACTCCTTATACGTTTCCAGGGCCGTGAGGACCCCTTACCCACGGTCCGCCCTCCTTTTCCCTTCTGTCTGTTGTTGCGCGCACACATCGAAATGGGAGGGGCGGGGTCTACTAGAAACACTTCATTAGAATGTATGATCGCACATTTTAAAGAGGGATATTCAGGAGATTATGGTATTAAAATGACAGCAGCCCGTTTGCAGATTTTGTGTACTAGGGAATGGCCCGATCTAGACCCCATCTGGCCCCGAGAGGGAACGTTCACTGTAGAGATTATTCAGTCAATACACCGTAGAGTGCGGGTAGCGCACCCTGATCAGTACCCCTATATAGATTCCTGGTTAAGTATTTGTGAAGATCCGCCCCCCTGGGCGCAGCGCTGTTATGAGGAACAGTGCAGAATAATGTTAGCTAAAACAGATTCTAGACAGAAAACGGAACAGCCTAGAATGAAAGAGCAGGATAAGAAAGCCAAGAAGAAGCCCATCTTGGTAGATCCTGATTCCCCAGAAATAGTCCTCAGGCAGCCCCGAACCCCAGGTCCAGTAAGAGTAGCTCGGCGTCCTGCCCCAGAACCCCAGAGACGGCCAGAGCCGAGGCGGGACCCAACCCCTGATCCCCCTCCCGGAGGAGAGAAAGAGGAAGAATTAGTGGAAAAAGAAGAGGAGGACATAAAAAGCGAGTCAGAAGTGGAGATAGAAGAAGGAGAAAGAGAGAATCCCCCAGACGAGGAGGACAGTGTACAAATAATTGAGAAAGCCAGCGCTAGCACTAGCACGCCAGTAAAAGAGAAACCCAAAGCAAAACCTGTTGAGAAAAAGAAAGTGACTCCTGCAAAGGCAACGACAATAACCCTTAGATCCCAAAAGACACCTATGGCGGCCAAACTGTTTCCCTTACGGCAAGTCCCGGGAGTGCCCGTAAAGAATGATAATGATGAAGTGGTAGCGGGACCCCTAACTTATGTATATATCCCTTTCTCTACAACTGATTTATTAAATTGGAGGTCGCATTATGCCTCCTACACTAGTAAGCCCCAGGAGCTGACAGAATTAGTAACTAGTATTATGGAAACTCACCAACCCACTTGGCCAGATTGCCATCAGCTCCTGACCACCCTATTCACAACAGAAGAACGAGCAAGAATTAGAAAAGCAGCTATTGAATGGATGGCAGAGAACCCCGTAGCTCCGGGGCCAGGGCAGAATATAATAGACCGTCGGGAAGCAGCTCAGAGAGAATTCCCGAATGAAGACCCCCAATGGGATCCAAATACAGATGAAGGATCCACAGCCCTAGCCCGTTTTCGCCAAGGCTTTTTACAAGGCCTGAGAAGGGGGGGCCAAAAAGCTATGAACCTTTCCAAAGTTGCAGGAGTTATCCAAGGGATAGATGAGAGCCCAGCAGATTTTTATGAAAGATTAACTGAAGCCTACAGAATGTATACTCCCTATGATCCCGAGGCACCAGGAAGTTTATGTATGGTGAATTCTGCTTTTGTAAACCAGTCTCAACCAGACATTAGACGTAAATTACAGAAATTAGAAGGGTTTGCGGGCATGAATGCAACACAGTTAGTGGAAGTCGCTCATAAAGTGTATGTGAATCGTGATACTGAAAGACAGAGAGAATGTGATAGAAAGATGAAGAAGAAAGCTGATTTTTTGGCTGCGGCCATAGTTGAAAAGAAAAGGGGAGGTGTCCCTAGTCGAAGGAGCAGAGGAAGAGGGCGGGGTCAAGGCGGAGGCCGGACCCAGAGACTAGGCGTGAACCAATGCGCCTATTGCAAAGAGGAAGGACATTGGAGAGATACGTGCCCGCAACTCGAAGACGCCCAGCAAGATGACGACAACGATCATCAGTGGCGAGAAGAAAGACGAGGCCGTCCCCGAGGCCGAGGAGGAGCCAATCGAGAACAATACCAGCGAGAGAGAGGAGGAGCCATTCAAGCATTGGCCACACCAGCCCATGATGAGGATGACGTGGATTAGGACAGACCGGGCTCCAAGTTTGCTTTAGGTCTCCAGGAGCCTATGGTCGGAATACAAATAGGAGACCAAATTATGAACTTTATGGTTGATACTGGAGCACAGTATTCAGTAATAGACAAAAAGATAGCCCCATTCACTACAAAAGCAGTCACCATTATAGGAGCAACTGGTGCCAAAGCTACAAAGTCTTTTCTTCAAAACCGAATATACAGTCTAGGAGGACAGCAAGTAACTCATCAATTCCTTTACATGCCCGAATGTCCAGTACCACTACTGGGACGAGATATGCTAGCCAAGCTTCAAGCACAAATATCTTTCTCTGAACAAGGAGAAATGCAAATGACAGTAAATTCCCAAGCCAAACCAGCAGGAGTAATGCTGCTGACCGTGCCCCGAGAAGAAGAATGGAGGTATTACGTTGATGACTCCATCCAAGATACCTATTTTGAACAAACTCTAAAGAACATCGATGCACCACCTGGAGTATGGGCAGAAGGCAGTCCCCCAGGCCTAGCCAAGCATATAGCTCCAGTGATTGTAACCCTCAAGCCTAGTGCTACACCAGTGCACGTCAAACAGTACCCTCTCCCAAGAACTGCAATTGAAGGCATTCATCGCCACCTACAAAGATTGCTCGAGTATGGCCTACTAAAAGTATGTCAATCCCCATGGAATACTCCACTTTTGCCAGTAAATAAACCTGGGACAGATGATTATCGCCCAGTGCAAGATTTGAGAAGAGTAAATGATGCAGTTGAAACCATACATCCAGTTGTACCCAATCCTTACACTCTTCTAGGACTGATACCTGCTGAAGCTACCCATTTCACTGTACTGGATTTGAAAGATGCATTCTTTTGCATAAGATTAGCCCCTGTAAGCCAAATATTGTTTGCATTCGAATGGCAGGACCCTATCTCTGGAAGAGGGGGCCAACTCACCTGGACAAGATTACCCCAAGGATTCAAGAATTCGCCTACCATCCTTAGTGCTGCACTGAATCAAGACCTTTCAAGCTATCCAGTAGCCCCGGGGAAGAGAGTGCTTCTCCAATACGTGGATGATCTGTTGATAGCTGCCATATCAGAAAGTGAATGTATATTAGCCACCAAAGACCTCTTGCAGTTACTAGATGAAGCTGGATACAAAGTTTCCAGAGCCAAAGCACAGCTATGCCAAAAAGAAGTGAAATACTTGGGTTTTCGTATTACCCAAGGAAGCAGAAAATTAGGCAGAGAAAGAAAAGAAGCAGTATGCAGAATTCCAACTCCAACAACCAGAAAGCAAGTCAGAGCCTTTCTGGGAGCAGCAGGATATTGCCGAATCTGGATACCTAACTTTGCCCAAATTGCTAAACCACTGTATGAAGCCACAAAAGGAGAAGAAAAGTCACCACTGGAGTAGGGACTTGAGCAGGATACAGCCTTCCAGAAGTTAAAAGAAGAATTGATGTCATCACCAGCACTTGGACTACCAGATGTCCACAAACCTTTCCACTTGTTTGTACATGAAGCACAGGGAAATGCCTTAGGCATGTTGACTCAGAAATTGGGAAATTGGGAGCGACCTGTAGCATACCTATCGAAACAATTGGACCCTGTGGCCAAAGGATGGCCACCTTGCTTGAGAGCAGTTGCAGCTACAGCGCTACTAGTGAGTGAAGCAGACAAACTCACATTAGGACAGAACATACGAGTCACTGTGCCACATGCAGTCCTTGCCCTTATGGAACAGAAAGCAAATTATTGGCTCACCAATTCCCGAATGTTGAAGTACCAGAGCATGTTATGTGAAAACCCACAAATACAACTTGAAGTGAGCCATGCCTTGAATCCAGCCACCTTGATACCCATCAGCGAAGAACTCCCAGAACATGATTGTATCGAAGTCATGGAAACTGTGTTCTCCAGTCGACCTGACTTGACAGATGTGCCCATAGACAATCCCGACCAGATCTATTATGTTGATGGGAGCAGTCTCATCCTTGATGGACGACGCTGTGCCGGATATGCAGTCGTCACTCAACACGAAGTAGTTGAATCATCAGCTCTAGCCTCAGGCACATCAGCCCAGAAAGCCGAATTGATAGCACTCACCAGAGCATTGTTGTTAGGAGAAAAACTTGTGCTAAATGTATATACAGATTCCAAATATGCCTTCACTACCTTGCATGCCCATGGAGCTCTCTATAAAGAAAGAGGACTCATCACATCCGGAGGAAAATCAGTTAAGTATGGTCCCGAGATATTGATGTTACTTGATGCAGTCTGGGCCCCAACACGTGTAGCTGTCATGCATTGTAGAGGACATCAAGCAGGAAAAGGAGAAGTTGCCCGAGGGAATAGATTTGCAGATGCCTCAGCACGACAAGCAGCTATGACAGGACAGATTGCCCCACAAGCTATGCCAATGCAAGCAGCATTGTTTCCAGTACCTTTGAATCTATGGACCCCACGATATACCACCAAAGAATTGGATTACTATTGTGACAGAGAAAATGGAGTACTGAGAGATGGATGGATTGAGCTGCCACCAGAAGAGGGCAGTCAACCTCCAGGACGAATAGTAATTCCTGAACTATTAGGACCATCTTTTGTCAAAGCTTTCCACGAAGCCACCCACTATGGGAAGAGTGCTATGGAAAAAGCACTCAGACCACATTTCTACATCCCTCTGATGACAACCATATCAGCCTCAGTAGCACGTCAATGTCTAACCTGTGCCAAAAATAATGCCAAGCAAGGCCTTATAACGGCACCCCGAGTTCAGTCAGGAGGTGTCACCCCCATTCACAACCTCCAAGTTGATTTTACCGAAATGCCAAAAGCCAATGGATACCATTATCTATTAGTATTAGTTTGTACTTTCTCTGGGTGGGTAGAAGCATTCCCAACCAGAACTGAGAAAGCCCGAGAAGTTACTAAAGTCTTAATGAGAGAGATTGTCCCCAGATTTGGAATCCCAGCAGTAATAGGGTCAGACAATGGACCCTCATTTGTCTCCCAAGTTACTCAGCAGTTAGCAAAAGCCTTGCAGATACAATGGAAACTCCATACTGCATACAGACCCCAGAGTTCAGGGAAAGTTGAGCGAATGAATCGTACCTTGAAAGCCCAAATGTCCAAGCTTTGTCAGGAGACACACTTGAAATGGCCCCAAGTGCTCCCCATAGCTTTACTCAGAATACGCTCAGCTCCTGTAAAGTCAACAGGATTTTCCCCTTTTGAAGTTCTGTATGGTAAACCCCCACCAATAGTGCAGGGAGTCAAAGGAAGTTTAGCCCAAATTGGTTCAGAAGTAACCAGACAAGAACTCCTAGCTCTTAGTTTTGTTCTGCAGACTCTCCATACGTGGATCCAAGACCAGTTGCCTATCAACTTGACGGAACCCTTGCATCCCTACCAGCCTGGTACTTCGGTGTGGATCAAAGATTGAAAGAAGATACCGTTGGAACCCCATTGGAAGGGACCGTACACCGTCATCCTGTCTACCCCAACTGCAGTAAAGGTAGCCGAGATCGACGCCTGGATCCACCACAGCAGAGTCAAGCCCGCCGCCGATCCTGAACCAGAGCAGTGGACAGCAGAACAGCATCCTGATGTACCCTTGCGAGTTACTCTGAGACGGCAACCAGCAGCCTAGACACTTCATCACAAGTGCTTTGCAGTAGCCAAGTCTTTCGAAGAGGATTGCTGTTTTCCATGCAGCAACAGTTTTGTTTCAACGAACCCAATTTGTGTGTGATTTGACACACTACTTTGAGACTACATTGACTAAGCCAGACTTCACAAGCCGACTGAAATTGCTAATAAGTTGGTTAATGTGTACTGGACACCTTGAGGATCTTCAATCAACACTCAGCACCCGTTAAATTGCTTCATTAGCAAACGGGACGAAGAATAAAAGACCGTCGTGATCAAGATCAGCAAGCTGAGGATTCAGAAGAACTCCAATCAACATCAACATGTATCTTCGTTTTTGCTTTGTCTTGGTTGCCTTCTTTGGAGGTTTTGAACTGACTTATGCTTTACCTCCATGCACTGCTTGCATTACGTCTACTAGAACTGGACTGAAAGTAACTCAGACTTTGCTTTATCATTCTTACTATACCTGCAAGGGAACAGTAACTCGGTGTATCTATAACACCACTGAACTAAATGTTTGCACTCATGGCAAAATCAAAGCATGCTATAATCCGCATCAGAATCCATCCTATTACACGTTGGAAATAAGATGGAAGGATGCAGATGGACCTATATTAGCTGCTACACCACCACTTAAGGACATTACTAAACCTGCTGTTTTGAATTTTGATGCATGTAATGCCATTAATAGAGATAGCCAGTCCACCTGTGGTACATGGGAGAAAGCGTATCGAAATGACCATAAGTATATGTGTCCAGAAGGTGCCACAAATTGGTGGAAGTGTACAGGTAAAACAGGATCAGGCTATAGTACTGCTACAGCGGCAGACTACTATTGCCCGTATTGGGGATGTGTTTTTTATGCTACCTGGAACACTGGTATAACTGATGAGAAAATAGATAAACGGATGGCTACTCTAACCAAGCCAACCACTAATGATAAATGTCAGAAAGATGCTTGTAACCCCTTACACTTACGTATACACAATCCCCATGCATGGAAACAAGGATACAAGTTTGGTTTACGTATTGCTGGAGGAGCAATAGATCCAGGGACCATTGTGTATATCAGATTGAATACCCAAGCCCACAAGTCATCTAAATATCATATTCATAATACCTTTTATGAAGCTATGCATGTAAATAAGTTTGAGATCCCTCACCCTTCACAGAATTTATTTCTAGAATTAGCCGGAGCAGTAGTATCTAGTCTGAAGATCTCAGATTGCTATTTTTGTGGCGGAACCCAAATGGGAGACCAATGGCCATGGGAAGCCCAAGAATTGAATTATTCTATGACTTACAACCAGACTGAATTACACAAGACTACCAGTGAATGGGTGTTAGCGCACTCAATCGTTGGACGTCTTTGCTATGCCAGAACTGGACCCCAGTTCACCCAAAAGGTAGGACAGCTGGTCTGTCTTAGCCAGAAGTACTATAACGCCACGACCAAAAAGACAGCTTGGTGGTCAGGAATCAGACATCCTGAACCTCCTAACCCATTAGCCAGATTTCCTGAACTTGCAGGTCTATGGACTAACCTTGCCAAAGTCCAAGCCTGGCAAGCCCCGCCTGGCCTATATTGGATCTGTGGAAACCGAGCATATGCACAACTCCCGCCACACTGGGGAGGAGCATGTGTCTTAGGAACCATCAGACCTTCTTTCTTCCTGTTAAACACTGAACATGGAGAACAATTAGGATACCCTGTATACACTACCCACCGACACAAGCGAGCATTAAGACAGAAAAGAGAAGCCTTACAGATAGGCAAGTGGGAGAAGTGGCAAGGTGATGATTGGCCACCAGAAAGAATCATTGAGTATTATGGACCTGCCACTTGGAATGATGATGGTATGTATGGTTATCGTACTCCAATCTATATGATAAATCGTATTATTCGCTTACAAGCAGTAGTTGAAATAATAACCAATGAAACCAGTCATGCTCTTACGCTCTTAGCTAGACAAAGTACTCAGATGCGCACTGCTATATACCAGAACTGCTTAGCACTTGATTATTTGTTAGCAGCTGAAGGAGGAGTATGTGGTAAGCTGAATTTAACTAATTGCTGTTTGAAAATAGATGATAAAGGTCAAGTAGTTGAAGAAATTGCTAAAGATATGCAAAGACATGCTTATGTGCCAGTACAGACTTGGCACGCATTGAAATTTCCTAACTGGTTTGCTAACCTTTTCTCTTGGCTGGGAGGATTTAAGACTTTCATTGTTTTAGTACTAATCCTTGTTGCTGTTATCTTTTTATTACCATGTTTAATCCCATGTTGTATGCGTTCCATTCATAATGCTATTGATAATACAGTAGAGCGGAAGACCGCAACTAAAATAATGGCTTTATACAAAGCCAGTCCTAGTCGAAATCCCTCAATCATGATGTTATTCTTCTAAAAAGTGATTTAATTCTCACACCTTATTGAGTAATAGGGTGAGATTAATCAAAGGGGGGAATGTGGCAGGTGCAGGCCTGTGACCCACGGTGTCTGACATAAGCAGGCCAGCATGGCTAGCTTGACCTGTAAATGAGGCCTGTGGAGAGGCATATAGGATTGCACATCCCCCAACATGCTGCTATTGTAAGATAGAACTCAGTAGAAGTATTGAATTAGCTTAGGTAGGCAGAACTGTAGAACTGAGAAATGGAAAAATACAGAAAAGACATGTTTAAAAGTTACTGATAAGAAAAAGTACATATGCAAAGAAATAATGAGGAGTGCTGACAGATGAGTTACAGAACCTTGCTCTTCTACACGCACAAATTGGTTCTATGGCCTTGAGAGTGTGAAAGTAACAAGTTGATGAACTGGCCATTGTAATTAGGACTAGAAGGGGGGCATGCAGGTGTCATGCCCACAGAAGGGACATAATTGGATAAACTTATCAGTACCGGGACCAATGGAAGAGGTACGGGAGGTACGGGAGGTTACCGGGACCAATGAAATGTTTTTCTATACCTAGAATGGAACAAAAGTCTATAAAAGTTGTTGTAATGCTTGAAAACTTTGCTCAGCCATTTTGAAATTGACTGGTTCGAGACTTGTGCACAAATAAATGATTTGGACCTTCTGAACAGACTCCTGGTATCATTGGTTTGTCTGCGCTTTGCTGCTACACCGGTACTGATATGATTATCCAATTATGTTCTCTCAGTGGGTTCAGCACCTGCTTACCCCCCTTCTAGTCCCAATTACAATGGCCAGTTCACTAACTTTGATACTTCTCTCCTCCAAGGTCTCTATCCAGCTGGAATATGTGGGAAAGCAGGGCACTGTAACCTTTCTTACAGCAAGTTAATTAATTCCATAGAAGCTTCTCACATCCTTATCAATACCAATTAGAGCTGTTTTCTGTCTTTTCTAAGTTTCGTTTCTGCTTAGCTATGTTCAGTTAAGCTGAGTTAAGTTTCAATTCTATGGTGTCATCATTCAGGGGGGTTTTCATTCCTCTGGGCATAACTACAGGCTTCAGTTACAGGTCAAGCTGCTTAGGCCTGTCTGTTTAGTTCAATTAGCATGGATCATAGGCCTTCGCCTACCACATTCCCCCCTTTGATTATTCTCACCCGCAAGTGAGAAAGGGTGAGAAGCAAATCACATAATACTAGATAAAGATTTCACTCTGTGGTATAGGGTAGTAGTTTCACATAACTAATCTCTTTGTAGCTGCCTTATGCTCTACAGTGTTAATAACTGAAGTTATCATTCACAAGCAAAGTGGCAAGAAACAAGGGAGCAACAAGCAGATAGTCAAAGTCCATATTTTTGCAAGAGTGGGTAAAAGAACTAAAGGAATTAGAAGGTTCAGGAGCATTTATGCCGGACCACCAAGATGTCTTCTTTGTTGTGCTGTTGTAAAACTTCTGATTTAGACAGTCCAGCTGTCCGATCTTCATAGCAAATTGTGGTCCGGTGCGAACAAAACACAAACTGTCAACAATGGGGTGGGCCAATACCCACTCACTAGTAGTATTATGTAAATCAGTCTGATTGTAGGGGATGGAGTAATTCAGTTCTTGCGTCTCCCAGGGCCACTGATCTCCCATCTTAGTTCCTCCACAAAAGAAACAGTCAGAAGTGTGGAGACTAGATGCTATTGCTCCAGCAAGTTCAAGAAACAAGTTCTGGGAGGCATGAGGAGTTGCAACGGTGGCTTGCATAGCCTTGTAGAAAGTCAAGATCTAGAACAACTTTTGGATCGGAGAGTATACCAATGCAAGTATAGGAAGAATGATAAAACAAGGTCCGAGTGACCTTCGGTCCAGTTCATGTTGTACTTATACAGGCTGCCCAGGGAGGTAAGGCAAAAGTCATCTCAAAGCACCCCAAGGCTGCTGCCAGAATAAAGCAATAATAAGGATTCACAATGAGCACAGTCTCTGGAAAATTGGTGGAACTGTCGACTTCCACAACAGATAACAGATGTAGGGTTGATTGTAGATCCTCAAGCTTCTGCCGTACGTAGACCTACCAGCTTTGTGGCAGGAGTAGGGCTGTAGATCCCAAAGTATCACTGTCCTCTGGGATGTCTCAGGTTCTTAAAATATCATAGTACAGTCTCTCAGGCTATTATTGCCTCCTTAGAGCAGTTCACTTCTTCAGAAGATCAAAATAGTCTTTTCAGAGCATATAAACACAGTCTCTTAGAAGACTCAATTTCTTAACAGAACACAGTCTATTTCTGATGATTGCAGCTTTCTCCAGATGCGAGGCTTATCTTCAGATAAACAGATAGTCTTGAAATAGTGCAGTTTCTGAGGGACCAATAAGCCTTAGGTCCGTGGCTGTTGTCGTAGGGTGAGGCGCAATGGAGTCTCAGGATGCTGTACAGTAGTCCAGTGATCAGGTTCAGAAGCAGTTGCTGGCTTTTACTCGACTATATTGGATCCAAGGTTCGAATTCTGCGACTTTTACTGCAGTTGGAGTTGACAAGATGACAACATAGGGTCCCTTCCAATGCAGGGCTAACGGTATCCTTCTTCACTCTTTGATCCACACCGAGACTCCAGGCTTGAAAGGATGCAGGGGTTTAGGCAAATTAATGGGTAGTCAATTTTTGTACCTAGGTATGAAGACTCTGCAAAACAGAACTTAAAACCAATAGTTCATGTCTAATAATTTCAGATCTTATCTGTCTCATATCTCCTTTTATTTCCTATACAACAGGCAGGGATTGCCCATACAGAATCTCAAAAAGGGGAAACTCCTAAAGACTTAGCAGGGGCTAAGTATATCCTAAGAAGGGCTATGGGAAGAACCTGGGGCCACTTCAGGTAAACCTCTTGGCAAAGTTTGGACAACTGAGATTTCAGGGTTCTATTCATACATTCTACTTTTCCTAAATTCTGAGATCTATAGGCAGTATGTATCTGTTAATATCAATATCTTGGGGCTATACTTAATGGACTTGCTTCCTAAGGTTATCCACCCTCATTCTTTGTACAGGGCCCCATGTGCATGCAAGGTTGTAAGGGCATACTTGGAATCTGGGTATACATTTAGACAGGGCTCTTTTCCTATTGTTAGTGCTCTAGTGAGGGCTATCAGTTCAGCTTTCTGTGGTGAAGTTTCTGGGGCCAGGGCTGAGGACTCAACTACCAAATCAGGGGTCACCACTGCATATCTAGCACAACAATGTCTATTGATGATGAAACTGCCTTCAGCCACAAAGAAAGTCTGTTCAGGGTTCTCCAGAGAGACATCAGTCAAATCCAGGCGGCTTGAGAATACAGTGTCCATAATTTCTAAACAGTCATGATCAGGGGATCAAGACTAACTGATAACAACATAGCAGGATTGAAAGCTTGACTGACCCTTCAGTTGTATCTGGGGTTTTCACACAACATACTCTAATACTTCAACATTCATAGATTTGTTAGCTAGTAGTTTCCTTTGTATTTCATATTGGTTAGAACAGAGTGTGGTACAGTAACTTGAAGATTCTGTCTCAAAGGGATTTTTCTTTTAGTTTTTGCTTACTAGGAAGGCTGTAGCTGTACCAGCTTCTCAAATAAGGTCCAAGAGATTGAGTCAACACTCCTAGAACATTTCCTTGTGACTCATGAACATAGAGACTGAAAGGTTTTCTGGACATCTGGTAGACCCAGAATTGGTGACAACATCAGAGTGTTTTTTTTCAAAGATCAAAAGGCTGCATCCTGTTCAAGTCCCCATTCCAATGCAGACTTTTCCATTCCTTTGATAGCTTGATACAACGGTTTTGCTAGCAGCGCAAAATTGGGGATCCATATACAACATACTCTGTGGCACCCAAGAAGGCTCTCACTTGCCTCCTGGTGGTTGGAATAGGAATACTGCATACAGCTTCTTTGCATTCTGGTCCCAGGCGTCGAATTCCGCTGGACAACTGGAATCCTAGGTGTTTAACTTGTTGGACATAATTGCACCTTGGCTCTTGAGACTTTGTATCCAGCCTCATTAAGAAGGTGCAAGAGTTCACTGGAGGCTTGTAGACATTCACTTTCTGAAACAGCAGCTATCAGCAGATCGTCCACGTATTGCAGTAGAATTCTTTCTCCTGGAATTACTGGATAACTTGTCAAATCTTTTGCTGAGTGAGGCGAGTTCTTGAATCCTTGATGTAATCTTGTCCAGGTGCGTGGGCCCCGCCTTCCTGTAGTGGGGTCATGGGCTAAGCGTATGCAGAAAAACATTTTTTTAAGTCCAGAATGATGAAATGTATAGCTTCAGCAGAGATCAGTTCCAAGAGAATATAAGGATTTTGGTACCACTGGTTGTATAGTTTCAGCTGCATCATTCATTCTTCTTAGATCCTGCACTGGGCGGTAGCCACCTGTCCCAGGCTTCTTGACTGGCTTGAGGGTGACAATGACAGGGGCTATGTTCTTCGCTAGGCCAGGTGGATTATCTTCTGCCCATACTCCAGGTGGGGCTATAAGGTTGGTAGGTATACAGGAACTTGTTGACTTGACTGGAGGTGTGCTATAGAACCGCCACTCCTCTTCTCGGGGAACAGTCAGCACCATCAATCCAGCAGGTTTTGGGTTTACAGTCATTTGCATTTCTCCCTCTTCAGCAAAGGATATCTGTGCCTGAAGCTTTGCAAGCAGATCTCGGCCCCAAAAGTGGAATAAGGCACTCAGGCATATACAGGAACTGGTTCATTATTTTCTGTCCCCCTAGTTCACACATGCGGTTCTGCAGGAAAGGCTTTGCGGACTTAGCCCCAGTAGCTCTGATAGTGGTGATGCATCTGGCCTAGTCTTTATCCATGCTGTAGCCCTCTTTAGCTGCCACTTACTCTATAGCTACTTCCTTCTCCTACTAGAACATTGTGCTTGGTTTATTGTTTTATGACTCTGCAATCAAGTACTCCCTCCTCCCCTCCTGGGGAGGAGTCAAGATACGGGCATTCACTTCTCTAATGTCCTTCTCCTCTGTAATGGGCGCACTCACACCCAGTTTTCACTTCCTCTGCTCCTTTGATTAGGAAAACCTCCTCCACATCATTCAACTAAAATATCAGCAAAAAGATCTGTTCTCTTTTTCCATCTTACAATTTTTACTTTCTCTGTCCCTCTTCAACAATCCACATACTTTCTGATCAACTCTTCCAGTAACTATTATACACGCTAATCCATCCAGTTTCATTTCTGTTTTATATCTCTCTGGGACTGACTGACAAAAATGCCAATTCTCCTGGGCTGCTGGATTGCATGGGGTATATAGTGAAGGCTGCCTGCGCTATTTGGATTGGGTCTGCAAAGCTGGACCTAGTGCAATGGGATTAGGATTACGTGACCCTCTCTCTTACTGGTAGTTATACATTTGAAGGCATACAGCAATCAAGCTGAACTAAATAAATCCCTACTTGTACCGGGGCTTCTCTTCTCCTGCTGCGGAGGTGACTTGTGACATTTGCAGGGAGGTATCTCCCCCCTCCTCCCCCTTGCTCCAGGCTCACACTGTTTCTCCTAGCAACGCTCTATCCGGGAGGTTTTTTTTTTTTTTTTTTAATGTTCTACCTCTCTGCTGTGGGCACATTAGTTCACGCCTACCGGGGGGTGACATCATCGGTGGACTGGGCCCCATCCCCCCCTTAAGCACTCTGAACGGAGCTACTTACAGAGAGAGAAACTGATGGGACAGGATATCTAGAGATTCTGGGGCAAAATATGGTGAACAGCAGAAACCACTCCCTTTCACATAGCATTCCTAATTGGGACAGAGACATTTGATTACCATAGTCTTCAGTAAATCCCTTACTGAAATTCTTGATCATACTTGAAAGGACACTCATTAAAAAAACCTTATTACCGTAAACATAAGTTTAAATTGAGCACAGACATACAATTTAGATACAGTTCTTAAAATATCTTATAGAGAGAACTATAGCTATCTGTTACGTATGACTAAAATTAAATTTCTTAGCGAACTAACTGCCAGCCGTAGTCTGCATCTGCAAAAAAAATATTATTTTATTTTTATTAAATCTTACAGTTCAGAAAGCAGATATTCAAGAGACATGAAACGAATACTTTTCCATGGCTGTGGTGGATATCTAAAATGCATATACACCCTTTTTTTTTTTTTAACAATAAATATGTCTTCTATCAGGTGCTTGCCACAGTAAATCAGGTAATAACGTCTTGGAATTTTAAAACAAATGAATTTATCTTGAATTGTAAAGGTCGTCATTAGTCACTAGTACAGATTTCAAAGATAAAATCCTAACACAATTTTCTTATTCACTCAGAATTTAAACCATTCATTCTCAGGTTGCAATCTGATACACTTCCAACCCAGAATGCCGCACCATCCCCCAAGGTTCTTAACCTCTATTTTTGAGGGACAAAGGAAAAACACTTTATTTTCTCTCTCCTGTCTGTGTCCGTTAGTTTTTGAAACAACAGATATACTTCCTTTATTTTACACAAGCAAGAGACTGCTCAATCGGGAACGGCTGTCTCATTCCCTAGTAAGCTGTGTGAGCCACACCCCTCCGCTCACTGGAAACGAAATGATCACAGTTTCACAGACACACAGAGACATGCTAGCAAGAATCATTTAAATCAGTGTCAAGTCGTGATCTAATAATTACTTTGTAGGTTTATAAGTCAAAGGAAATAAACCCCAAAACAGTTTGCTTAGTTTATCATTTCTGAAAGGTAACAATAAAAATACAGACAAAGCAGAGAATATAACTAAAAACAGTTTACGGAGCTCCGATGAGGTTAATTCGACCTTCAAAACTAAAATTCTGACTAAATATTCCTATCGAATGGTATATAATACCTTACCATAGTAGAAGGAACATCACCATTAAAACACAGTGAATAATTGCCCTAAAATAAGCTCCAATTAGCAAAGCAGCAGAACGTTGAAAACATGCCTTCATAGGGTTAAAAGGCACCTCTGCAGCAGACACGCCCCTTGTCAGCCTCACACTTACTGTAGGAAAGAACTGACTAAGTGAGACATGGTCTTGATTTTTCAGTGAGTCAAGCGGTAAATTGTCATAAATTACCCAACTGAATATAATCTTACATTAAACAAAGACACATAGACAAACGACACACATGCTAGCAACGTATTCCAGAATGCATTCATTTCTATCTATTCTGACTAGTCTCATGCAAGTTCCAAATGCTAGAAGACGGGGGTTTCGCCCTGCTTTACTTACGCAGGGGTAGTCGGCCCGTCTTGGAGAGCTCTCTTACCAAATGCAAATTCAAATTCCAAATTCCAAAAAGGCAGTGGGTTCACCTTGCGCATACTCATGCAAGGTTAATTGGACAGCCTTTGAGAGGGGATCAGTGCTCTCTTTTCCAAGTTCCAAGTTCTCGAGATTACAAGTTACAAGTTTCAAATTCTTACTAAAAGTTTCACAAGTTTCAAACTGCAGTTCTAACTCATCTGTCTAGACAGGTTTTCAAAACTATACTTACCGGATCTGGTCCCCGATACTTCACTAGCTTCTGAGTTGGATCCTGGACTCCCCCGGGTCGGAGGTGTTGGCCAGCTGGACCCAGTGCCTCACAGGCTCAAGCAATAATCAATTTCAAAATGGCTGAGCGAAGTTCTCTGGCAATACAACAATTTTTATAGATTTCTACTCCATTCTAAGTATAGGAAAACATTTCATTGGTCCCGGTACTCTCCCGTACCTCCCGTACCCCTTCTATTGGTCCCGGTACTGATATGATTATCCAATTATGTTCTCTCAGTGGGTTCAGCACCTGCTTACCCCCCTTCTAGTCCAAATTACAATGGCCAGTTCACTAACTTTGATACTTCTCTCCTCCAAGGTCGCTATCCAGCTGGAATATGTGGGAAAGCAGGGCACTGTAACCTTTCTTACAGCAAGTTAATTAATTCCATAGAAGCTTCTCACATCCTTATCAATACCAATTAGAGCTGTTTTCTGTCTTTTCTAAGTTTCGTTTCTGCTTAGGTATGTTCAGTTAAGCTGAGTTAAGTTTCAATTCTATGGTGTCATCATTCAGGGGGGTTTTCATTCCTCTGGGCCTAACTACAGGCTTCAGTTACAGGTCAAGCTGCTTAGGCCTGTCTGTTTAGTTCAATTAGCATGGATCATAGGCCTTCGCCTACCACAATTCTAATTAAGCATGCACAATAGGCATACACACTTCCTGCCATCCTACTTCAAAACACTTCATCATGCATTTTCCTACCATTTCCCTCATAGAAACATGCCTGAGCCTGCAACAGAGGAAGGGGAAATGCATCATTTTCACACATTGTGCTTCATTTTTCCCTTTTTAATGTGTATGAAATGTTTTTGTGCCCACTAACATCTCTTCCTCCAACTTTACCCCCAGATAGCGCCCTAATATCCTCTTCCACCACTTAGCTGACTCTATTCAGTAAACCCTACCACACAGCCAAACATTACCACGTCCAGCGAGGCGATACCCATTTTGTCATACAGGTGTACATAGTTGACCCCTTGTTATCCAAGTTCTATTACCTTGTTCTATGTAAACACTAATCAGCTATTGAGATGTGTAAGTTGTTGTATGTAAACCGCACTGATGCTGAATAGCACGGTATATGAGACTGTAAATAAAATAAATAAATAACATCCCTTAGTGCATGTTAAAAACCATTAAGCTTGCACTAAGAAAAATATGTACTGTATCTGAATGCAGTGTGCCTCGGACTTCTGAGACAGGCTAAGTCCAATTCCCTTTTGACGAATACCTTAGCATAGATCTTCAACTGCCTGTGCGATGAAATGAGTACATTTTTACCCATCATAGTATAAGCAACAAATAAGAGGTAGTAGTATCATATAATATACCCTTAGTATCAAGAAATGCAGAAAAATCCAAGTTACCAATGTCCCTGTTTAATGTACATTACCAAGTCTGTTTCAATGTATACCGCTTTGATTGAAAGATAAAGTGGTATATAAAACCTGTTAAATAAAAAATGCCTTTTCCTGATCGTCCCTCCAGTCTAGTCCGGAACCTCTGGGTTGTCCTCCTCTCACAGCAGCTTGGAGACTGAGAAACATCATCTCTTTTCTGATGACACTGGTATATCCTCTCTGGCTCTGCCTCCTCACACCAGTTACCTCAGTCTCCAAGCAGCTGGAGGATTGATGAGCCTGGAAGTCCAGGCTCGGATTGGAGGAACAGTTAAGGAATAGGTTTTAGGCCAAGAAAGGGAAAAAAGAAAAGGTTTGGTAGATAAAGATTAAAACTAAATTTCAGTTTTGAGAGGAGTGTTTGCCTTTAAGACTCTGAGGCCTTCCCTCCTCTTCCCCCCCCCCTCCTCTGCTGCCTTACCCATGCTGGAACCAAACAGTATTTGGAGTCAGCTCCCACACTGGGATGGCAGGGCTACGGCTCCCGAACCCAGGTCAGTGGGTGAGGTACCGGAGCGCCGGGTAGTCAGAGAGCGCATTCAGAGGACTTGCCTGATAGACCTGGAAAGCATGCATCAGCGTGACTGGCTGGCCCCAACGGCTATCAATTCCCTCTCGGGTCCTGCCGTTAACGGCTCCCGGGGCTGCAAGTCAGACAGCTCGGTGGAGCGGGAGGAAGGCGGCAAGGATCGTGGTGAGTAGAGCTGTGAGAGAGTGCAGCGGCAGGCGGCAGAGTATATAAAGCGGGGGGGGGGGGGAAAGAGCACGAGCCACGTTGCTGCACAGGGCCTAGCTGCATGGCAGCAGCGCGGGAATCCAACGGGGCTGCCCCGGGCTCTTCGGGAGCGCGACGTTTTGAAGGGAAACTTCAGTCTCACAGCTGAAGGAGCATTTTGGAGTGGCAGCTTTGTTTTCTTTATCGGGTTTAAAAAAAAATCTGAGAAGTTTGTCAGCACATCTTCGTGGTGAAATTCACGGCACCTCTTCAGGTGGAATGCTGGCTAGACCGCAGTGCATAGTCTGCGGAGCTAGAAGAGGGTCAGTGTCGGAAGCAGGTGTCTGTAGGGAGTGCAGCCAGGAAGCGGAGGCCATGGAGCACACCTTAGAAGGGGGATCGGAATCACAGGGACCCCAAGGAGTGCGGCAAGTTCCAGATCCTCAGGAAGGGGCATCTCAGGAGCCGGTAGCTGGGCCTTCTTCAGTGCCAGATCTCCCTGCGCCTCAGACGACTCTGCCAGGAGGGCTGGTGGTGATATTTTCCCCAGAGTTTGTGGCGCTTATTCAACAAGCCTTTGGAGGATGTCAAGAGGGCTTGTCCGATAGGGCCAAGGTAGGGGGGCAAGGAGAGAAGAGACCCGGTACTCCAATAGGTATTGGAGCGTCAGGCGGCCAGGCAAAGAGGACCATGGTTGGAGCAGGATCAAAAAGATCAGTCTGTGGCCTCGGAGGGGCTTCATTCCGACGAAGGGGATCCCGACGAGGAATTAGACGAATTGGAAGAAGGTGAGATCACAGACAAGGAGGATCAGGCTAGAGTAGTCCGCCTGTTCCGGAGAGAGGAATTGCCAGCACTCATTGCGGAGACATTGAAAGTGCTTAATATGCCGGCTCCTGAGCCAGCGGAGGATGCTACACTAGAAGATCCATTGTTGCAGGTTTTTTGGAAGAATCAGAGAGCCTTTCTGGTGCATCGAGCACTGCGAGAGATGATCCAAGAAGAGTGGGACATGCCAGAGGCAGCTTTGAAGTGCTCCAGAGTTATAGGACGACTTTACCTGCTGGTGGACCAGGATAAAGAGTTGTTTTGGTCTCCCAAGGTAGATGCCGCCAATGCGGCGGCTACTAAGAAGACTACCATTCCGGTAGAGGGCAGTGCGGCGCTTAAGGACATCCATGATAGGAAACTGGATACCTTGTTGAAACAGGTGTTTGATGCTAATGCTCTAGCTATCTAGGCGGCGATTTGTGGGGCATGGGTAGCGAGAGGCTGTTTACGCTGGGTGCAAAGACACAGATGACCAGAGAGCAGGCATGGTCGGAGGGCCAGCCAGACTGGAATCAGGAACAGCGTACCTGGCGGATATCCATTATGACCTCATTCGAGGATTGGCGAAGAGTATGGCTTCGGTGGTAGCAGCTAGACGTTGCCTTTGGCTGAGAAATTGGGCAGCGGATGGCTCATCTAAGTCCTGACTCTGTAAACTTCCATTCAGGGGCAAGCTCCTGTTTGGGGAGGATTTGGACAAGCTGAAATGCTCAAAGAAATCAAGGAAGCTAACAAAAGTTACAGCGCAGTAATAATAATGGGTGATTTCACCTACCCCGGTATCGACTGGGTCAGTGTCACGTCAGGACATGCTAGGGAGATAAAGTTCCTAGATGAAATAAATGACTGCTTCTTGGAGCAGCTGGTTCATGAACCGACCAGAGGGGAAGCCATATTAGACCTAGTCCTTAGTGGAACACCAGATCTAGTACAAGAGATAAGGTTGTTGGGGCCACTTGGCAATAGTGATCATAGCATGATCGCCTTTGATTTAATTAGTGGAGTAGGGATAGTAAGGAAATCCACAGTACTACCTTTTAACTTTTGAAAGGGAGACTATGATAAAATGAGGAAAACAGTTAAGAAAAAACTGAAAGATGCAGTTGCAAAGGTTAAAGACATACATCAGGCTTGGCTGTTGTTGAAAAATACTATCTTGGAAGCCCAGACCAGCTGCATTCCATGCTTTAAGAAAAGTGGAAGGAAGTCCAAAAAACTGCCAGCATGATTTAAAGGTGAGGTCAGAGAGGCTGTTGTTGCCAAAAAAGCATCTTTCAGGAAATGGAAAAAAGAGCCAAATGAGGAAACCTGGAAACAGCATAAGCACTGGCAAGTCAAATGCAAGGCATTGATAAGGCAGGCAAAGGGAGAATTTGAGAAGCTTGCTGCGGAAGCAAAAACGCGAAGTAAAGACCTTTTCAAGTACATTTGTAGCAAAAAACCTGTGAGAGAGTCAGTTGGTCCATTAGATGATAAAGGGGTTAAAGGAGCACTAAGAGGCGACAAGGCGATAGCGGAGAGACTGAATGAATTCTTTGCTTCAGTCTTTACTGAGGAAGATGTAGAGATGTTACCCATGACTGAAGTGGTATTTAAAGGTGCGGAAGAATTGAAGGAAATATCGATACATCGGGAAGATGTATTACTACTATCTGATAAACTGAAGAGTAGCAAATCACTTGGGCCGGATGGTATACATCCAAGTGTGTTGAAAGAACTGAAATATGAGATTGCAGACCTGCTATTAGTAATCTGTGAACTATCATTAAAATCATCTCTAATACCTGAAGATTGGAGGATCGCCAATGTAACACCAATTTTTAAAAAGGGTTCCAGGGGTGATCCAGGAAACTACAAACCGGTGAGCCTGACATCAGTACCGGAAAAATGGTAGAAACCATCATAAAAAAAATAAAATTACTCAGCATGTAGATAGTCATGACCTAATGGGAGACAGCCAGCATGGCTTTAGACAAGGAAGATCTTGTCTTACTAATCTGTTATGTTTTTTTGAAGGAGTGAATAATCAGGTGGACAAAGGTGAGTCTGTTGATATTGTGTATCTGGACTTTCAGAAAGCCTTTGACAAGGTCCCTCATCAGAGACTTTTGGCAAAACTAAAGAGTCATGGGATAGGAGGCAGTGTACTATTGTGGATCAGGAACCTGGTTAAAAGATAGAAAGCAGAGGGTAGGGCTAAATGGCCAATTTTCCCAATGGAGAAAGGTGAATAGTGGTGTACCCCAGGGATCTGTGCTGGGTCCGCTGCTTTTTGACATATTCATAAATGACCTGGAAAGTGGAATAACGAGTGAGGTTATCAAATTTGCAGATGACACAAAACTATTTAAAGTTGTTAAAACCCAAGAGGATTGTGGAAAATTGCAAGAGGATCTTGATAAATTGGAAGACTGGGCATCAAAATGGCAGAAGAAATTTAATATGGACAAGTGCAAGGTTATGCACCTAGGGAAGAACAACCCAAACTATGGTTACACGATGCAAGGTTCCACATTAGGAACCACCACCCAGGAAAAAGATTTAGGCGTCATTGTGGATACCATGTTAAAACCCTCGGCCCAGTGTGCAGCGGTGGCCAAGAGAGCAAATAGAATGCTAGGTATGATAAGGAAAGGAATGGAAAATAAAACAAAGGATATTATAATGCCTCTATATCGTTCCATGGTGAGACCGCACCTTGAATATTGTGTGCAATTCTGGTCGCCGTATCTTAAAAAGGATATAGCGATTTTGGAAAAGGTTCAGAGAAGAGCCACCAAAATGGTAAAGGGGATGGAAGGATATTCCTATGAAGAAAGGCTAAAAAGGTTAGGGTTCTTTAACTTGGAAAAGAGACGGCTGAGGGGAGATATGATAGAAGTCTATAAATTAATGAACGGAGTGGAACGGGTAAACGTAGATAGATTGTTTACCTTATCAGAATATAGAAAGACTAGGGGACATACAATGAAGCTACAGGGTAAACTAGGGGACATGCAATGAAGCTACAGGGTAAACTATTTAAGACTAATAATAGAGGGAGGAGTGTTCTAATGGTTAGGACAAGGTACTTCAGGCTGGAGGGCCGGGGGTTCAAGTCCCACCTGGGGACAGCAATCTCAAGCCGGATGGACTGGGATTTCTAGTCCTATAGGCACTACTTGTGGTCTTGGGCAAGCCACTTAACCCTCCATTGCCCATGTTCCCTGTAAGTATTAGCGTATGTGTCTCATATCCCCTCTTGTTAAATGTATCCCCTAATTGACCGCTTTGACCCAGTGAAAAGCGGGATATAAATACAGCTAAATAAATCAATAAATAAATAATAAAAGAAAATATTTTTTCACTCAACGTGTAAACTCTGGAATTTGTTACCGGAGGATGTAGTAAAGGCTGTTAGTGTAGCTGGGTTTAATAAAGGTTTGGACAAGTTCTTGGAGGAAAGGTCCATAAACCATTATTAAGAAGGGACCCAGAATATCAATGGTTGACCCAATACAAGCATTGTGGAACCTGTGTCCCTTGGGGAAACTGCTAGGTACATATGACCCAGATTGGCCACTGTTGGAAACAGAATACTGGGCTTGATGGACCTTGGTCTGACCCAGTATGGCATATCTTATGTTCTTATGGTAAAAGATCTTGGGGAGTCCAAAGGTGGTAGGCTTCCAGAAGACCAACACAAGCAGGGATGCCCGTCCCCCGTAGGCAAAGGGCAGCAACAGGAGTTTCATCGTTTTCGCTTCCCACGATTTAATCAAACGCAGAGGGGGCGCTTTTCCAACAGAAACCAGGGGTTTTGTGGCTTTCAGGGAGCAGGCAGAGGTTTTGGAGCCTCTTCCTCCTCCGCGAATCTGTGAAAGTCCCAATGATGCCAGGAGGACCCGGGGAGAGGTGGTGCCCGTAGGAGATCGGCTGCGGGATTTCTACCCTGCCTGGGCCAGAATAACGTCGGACTGCTGGGTGCTGGAAATTATTCGGGAAGGTTATGCTTTGGAGTTCCAATGAGCGGTCACAGATTCTTTCGTTCAGTCGCCATGCAAAGCGCCGGCCAAGTGCGGCGTGGTGGGGGCGACGGTAGTGAAGCTGCTCGAACTCAACGCAGTAGTGCCGGTACCTCCAGACCAATGCGGTTTAGGTCGATACTCAATTTATTTTGTGGTGCTGAAAAAGAAGGCTCCTTTCAGCCGATTTTAGATCTCAAGCGAGTGAATCGCTACCTGAGGGTGTCTCATTTTTGGATGGAAACGCTGAGGTCGGTGATCGCGGCAGTAAGGAAGAGCGAGTTCCTTACGTCCCTCGACCTAGGGGAAGCGTACTTGCACATTCCTATAAGGCAGGAGCACCAGATGTTTCTCAGATTTGCGGTGCCTCAGGGACATTTTCAGTTCCGGGCCTTGCCGTTCGGGCTAGCTACGGCTCCAAGGACGTTTACCAAGGTAATGGTGGTCGTGGCAGTAGCTCTGCGAAAGGAAGGAGTACTAGTGCACCCTTATCTGGACGATTCATTGATACATTCTCGACTTAGGTGCAAAGACCAATCGGCCACAGCCAGAGTGATAGCGGTTCTGCAGACTCTCGGTTGGGTGGTCAATATGTCCAAGAGCAAGATGGAGCCGTCGCGATGGCTGGAGTACTTGGGAGCGCAGTTCGATACCAGATCGGTAAGAGTGTTTCTACCACCAGAGCATGTGCAGGGATTGTAAAGTCTTATCCGTCAATTCCTCGCAGAGTGGCTCCCACGGCATGGCATTATTTGCAGTTGCTCAGAACCATGGCGGCGACCCTAGAGATGGTTCCCTAGGCAAGAGCACATATGAGACCATTGCAGAGGGTGTTGCTCAGGCATTGGTCTCACCAAAACGAATCACTGTCGAGGAAGTTGCCATGTCTGCCAGAGACACGCACTACCCTTCATTGGTGGTTGAGGAAGGAATGTTTGGAGCAGGGACTGCCGTTGGAAGCACCCTGCTGGGTTCCCCTGATGACGGATGCCAGCCTTGTGGGCTGGGGAGCTCATTGTCAAGGAAGATTTGCACAGGGACAGTGGTCCCAGCTGGAAAAGGGCTGGTCAATCAACAGGTTGGAGTTGAGAGTGGTGCCTTATCTTCGCAGCAGTGCCATTCGTGTGTTTTCCGACAACGCAACGGCGGTGGCGTATATCAATCCCAAGGAGGAACAAGCAGTGTTTCTATGGAAACCGAAGCCGAACAGCTATTCGGTTGGGCCGAAGAACATCTACTGGTCTTGTTGGCGACTCATGTAGCGGGAGTGGACAATGTGGAAGCCGACTACTTGAGTCACATGAGGGTGGACCCGGGAGAGTGGGTCCTCCATCAGGAGGTGTTCGACATGTTGGTGCGACGGTGGGGAACACCGGTAATGGATCTCATGGCGACATTTCATTCAGCAAAGGCAAATCATTTCTTCAGCAGAAGAAGAGAAAGGATGTCCGAGGGCCTGGATGCTCTCATACAGGGGTGGCCATCAGCTTCTATACGTGTTTCCGCCTTGGGTACTAATAGGACGGGTGCTTCAGCGTATAGAGCAGCACAATGGACAGGTGATTCTGATAGCTCCGGATTGGCCTCGACAGCCATGGTACGCAGATCTGCGGAGACTCTTGGTAGGGAGGCCGTGGCGACTTCCATCTCGGATAGATCTATTGTTGCAGGGGCCTCTGCTGATGCCACACGTGGATCGGTTCTCACGGCTTGGCTATTGAGAGGGCCAGGTTGAAGAAGAAGGATTACTCCACATCGGTCATTGCTACGTTGTTGAGAGCGAGGAATCTAGCATATGTTTGAGTCTGGCTAGTGTTTGAAGCCTGGTGTATAGACAGGCAGGCCGAGGTGTTAAGGGTGTCCATTCCAATGCTGCTAGCTTTTTTGCAAGATGGTTTGGATAAAGGCTTAGCAGCAGCTTCCTTGCGGGTGCAAGTGGCAGCGTTGTCTTGTTATAGAGGAAAGATAGGGGGTGAGAGTCTGGGCGGTCATCCAGATGTCAAGAGGTTTTTAAGGGCGGTGTCACTGTTGAGATCTCCGCATAGACAGGTGGTACCAAAGTGGGATCTCCCTTTCGTGTTGGAGGCTTTGCGGAAAGAACCATTTGAGCCTTTGTCGACAGTGTCGTTAAAGGACCTCTCTCTGAAAGTGGTGTTTCTTGTAGCTATTTGTTCGGCCAGGAGAATCTCCGAATTACAAGCGCTATCCTGTAAGAAGCCTTTTATAACATTTTATGAGTCCAAGGTAGTTTTGCGTCCGGTCCCCTCTTTTCTGCCTAAAGTAGTGTCGGATTTTCATGTGAATCAGGTTGTATCGTTGCCGTTTTTTACCGAGAAGGGGGGGACTTCGGTTGCCAAAAAAATTCATCTTCTAGATGTCCAAAAAGTGTTGAAAAATTATATCCGTAGAACTGCGGATTTCGACAGGTCAGAGCGGCTGTTCATTTTGTTTGGGGGACCAAAGAAGGGAGACACAGCTTCAAAAGCTTCTAGTGTTGTACTGAAGCCTTCCCTGGTTTTTGTAATAAGTAAATCTAAATATGATATTTTCTGAATATCATAAGTAATCTAAAATCGCAAATTAATATCACAATTATATATCCACACATTAAATTCTGATAGACTGCAATGATCCACCCCACAGGATAAAGATTTCATACCTAATCCACAGTTTAATACTGCTTTTAAATGGACTATCCTTAATGTATTTCTCTTCAAATTCAAAAACATATAAATTGGTAATATCTGGGGCCATGGAGGAACCCATGGCTACTTCCTTGATTTGCTTATAAAATAAATCACGAAAACAAAAATAATTTTCACACAGAGCAAACCAGGCTAAATCTATAAGAAATGCCGTGGGAATGCATTTGTGAACTTCTCTATTATACAGGCATCATTCAATTATTAATAATGCCTCTTTCTGTGCAACATTTGTGTATAATGATTCAATATTCATAGTAACAAGAATGACTTCTGGATCAAAATCAGAAATGGAGGATAGAATATTTATAACATGTGATGAATCACGAACGTATGACCACATGCTTTCAACAGATGGGCGTAGTAGAAAACCATAAACTGTGAAATGGATTCCATAAGAGACCCGATGGCCGAAACTATAGGTCGCCCAGGAGGATTATCTAAAGATTTATGGATTTGGGGAATGTTATATATTGTGGGGATCGCCGGAAAATCTACCATGAGGAAACTCTTTTCTTTTGATGTAATGTGCCCAAATTCAAATGCTGTCAGAATTATGTTATCAATGGATATTTTCAAAGAAGATGTGGGGTCTCCATCCAAGCGGGAATAAAAAGTGGTATCTTTTAATTGCCGTTGCACTTCTGCAATATAGTATTCTTTATCTAATACCACTATTGCACCCCCTTTGTCTGCTGGTTTTAAAACAATTTTATTATTATTCTGCAAAGACTTAATAGCTTCCTTCTTCTTGAGGGTTAAATTATGATATGGCAATCTTTCACTAATATTTAATTTATCAACTTCTTTCAAAACTATTTTTTCAAATGCTTCTATCAGGGGGTCAGTGTTTGATGGGGGAACCCAACACGACGACTTTTTTTTATCACTGATTGATCACTAGGGAATTCATGATCATTAAAAAAATGTTGCATACGGATCTTACGAAAAAATTTATAAAGATCAATTTGAGTCTCAAAAGGGTCATATCTTTTAACTGGCACAAACAACAAACCTTTATTCAAAGGAGATTCGTCACCAGAGTTAAGTCTATATGTGGATATATTAATTACATTGCTCTCCATATCATGATTTTATATTTTCTTTCTATGGATCTCTCGGATCCCCTGCGCCCCCTTCCTCGCCCCCGACCCTGGCCGCGGCCCCTGGACTGCAAATTTTGACCATTGGATCTTTCTGGATGTTGGTCCAGAGAGATCCAATAAGCCCAATATATTTAAAAATAATAATGATATACCTTACAACAGTAAAAGGAAATTTTAAATAAAATATAGATAAAAACACAAACTGACTGTGTCATCAAACATGAACAAATGACCACGCAAGAGTACATATCAATATGTTCTAAAGTATGCTACTAACATGTGCACAAAAAATAAATAAATTACGTAAAGTGATATTATATTAAAAGTACGCTAACTCGCACTATCTAGGAAAAGCACCAGAACATAAGAGGAAATAGGAAGAGGAGGGGGGAAGGAAAGGGGGGGAAAGGGGAGAGAAAGAAGGGGAAGAAAGGGGAGGGGGAAAAGGAAAAAAGGGGGAGAGGGGGAGGGGGGGAGGGGGGAAAGGAGGGAGAGAGGGGGGAGGGGGGAAAGGGGAAGGAAAGAAAAGGGAAGCGGAAGAAGAAAAAAGAGAAATGAAAAAGAACACTAAAAATACCAGAAAAGGACATCAGGCATATCTACATTTTTCAAACAAACCATTTATAGTCTCTGTACAATAAAAACATTCACTACCGGTTGAAAATATCATCCTAGAACCGCTGAAAAAGCCACAAATCTTCATGGAACAATATCAAAAATAAACGTGCCAGAAGCAAACACACAAATAAAACAAAAAAAGGGCATATAACGATAGTGTTCCACCAATAGTACAGTCAAAGTACTGAAACCATGTAAAAAGCGTAATATTAATTTACGTAACATGCTTGTTCCATCGGCATTTACCGAGCGAAAATTCTTTTCAAAATATAAGGGACAATTTCAGTGTGGTAAATGTTCTGTGTTCACGCTATTCCGGTCAGGAACCAATATATTCATCCTATTAGCAAATGTGTTTTCTATATTGATGATTTTTCAAATTGTCTTACCATTCATGTTATTTCCTGGAGGAGGAGAGCCCTCTTGGCCTTGAAAGTTAACTTTTTATCTGCTATGACTGCTCACCACCTGTCACACTAGAAAATAATATCCAAACCCTCCTCATCTACTAAATGTTTATTTACTTCTGATTCTGAAAATCCCTCACATGATGATTCTTTTGAATCTGTATCTTCCTAAACACGGCCCATACACTTCTCAGGAGAAAGCAGGGTGTGCCTATCACTAGGGTTAGCGTTAGGAAGTGGCAAACAGGGCAAGTGCCCTGGGCCCCCATACCACAGGGGGCTCCCAAGTCTACCTTAAGTTGAAGGAGACATAGTCTGAAAGCAGGATTTGTGGCCCCTTCATCAATGTCTGCCTTGGGCCTCTGCATATGTTACACTAGCCCTGCCTACTACTGAACTTCGCTAGATTTCTCTGCTGGTCTTCTATCTTGCCCCACCCTTCATTGCCTCTGTCTTCTGTTTGTAGATGGGATCAGACCACTGGTATTTCAAATTTAATTGGAATCTGTATTTACCGATGGTCCATTGTTGATGGACTACAGGATTTATGAGATCAACGTGTTTGTTCATTGCTACCAGTGATGCTTCTGGTCCTGGGTCTCTCTAGAGGACCAACAATCTTTCATCCTCTACTTGTCCCGCTATTCCCAATTTACCTCTAGCAAGCATAGATATGAATCCTTGATATAAACTATTTCCATATATTCTGTAATATGTAGGCATTTTACTGTTAATCTACAACTGAGTGCACACCATACCCAGTATAAGCAATACAGCAGATACTGCAGTTAGTCACTTTGCACACTGTATGCCCCACTAAGTGTGCCAGACTTTTACAAGTCAAGTGGCTACACAGTCCACCTAAATTGGCATGTGTTAGGGATGTGCACAATATAATTTTTGGTTCAATTTGCTTTAAGATCAGTCACTCATGTGGTTCATTTTCAAAGGCTAAACAAGTTTCATTCCTTTAATTCTTTTCTATTAAAATCATTTGAGCAAGCAAGTTGGTAGTATAACAGTGGAGTTTTCCATCCATTTTTGATGAAAGTGGCATAAATCTGGAGTGGAAGAGTTCTAAACTCAGCTGCACGGCTTATCTTCCGCTAGTGTCACTATGCTTATATATCCCATCATCTCGAGTCACTTCACGAGCTCCTTGTTTCCACATCCACTTCAAACGTCTCCTACTGATCTACAAATGCGTTCATTCTGTGGCTCCTCACTACCTTTCCTTTCTTTACTCGCCTTACACTCCTCCTCAGGAACTCTCTTCCTCTGGCAGATCCCTTTAATCTGTGCCCTTCTCTACCACTGCCAACTCCAGACTTCGTTCATTCTACTTTGCTGCTCCATATGCCTAGAACAAACTACCTGAGTCAGTGTGTCAGGCTCCTTCTCTAGCCCTCTTTAAATCCAGGCTATAAACTCACATCTTTGAGGCTGCCTTTGGATCCTGATTCTCCACACTCTCTTTGTTCACTACTTATAGTATAGTATACACGAGAAACACTTTTTGCTTAAAAAAACATATGACGTTGCTTTTGAATCTCTCTTTCTAGTTTCATAACACATCCTCTAGCACTGCTGTTTCTCCTATCATTGTTAGGACTGTTTGTCCCTTTTTCAGTGGTGTTTGTGTCATTCTTGATGTCTTCCAGTACTGTTATCTATCTTATGGATGCCTCCCAGCAGGATAAAAGAATATTTGAATGTATTTTACAACCTCCAGCAGTAACTCTCAGTGAACTGTGCCCTAAGTTTGTACTAGACATCAGTAGGAAGGACCATCGGTAAATGCAGGTTCCAATTAAATTTGAATTACCAGTGGTCTGATCCCATCTCCAAACAGAAGACAGAGGCAATGCAGGGTGGGGCAAGATAGAAGACCAAAAGGGAAATTGAGCAGAGTGTGTTCCCAGTTTTGTGATGATCTTTGTCTTGATGAGATTGTAACCTCTGATGAGAAGAGACTGTGTCTTACATCTATACGTACAGCACTGCATATACCTTGTAGTGCTATACAAATGATTAGCAGGAGTAGGTTAGGGCAGTGGGCTGAAAACCACCAAAGCTAGAATGCACATCCTACTGATGTTCTAGTACAAACTTAGTACCCTCCAGTAGTAGCTCACTGTGAGCTGCTACTGGAGGGTATGAAATGCATTCAAATTTTCTTTTATCTTGCTGGGAGGCATCCATAACAGTGAAAACAGTATTGGAAGACATCAAGAGTGTCACAAACACCAAAAAAGGGACAAATAGTCCTAACAATGGTAGGAGAAGCAGTAGTGCTAGAGGATGTGTTATGAAACTAGAAAGAGAGACTCAAAAGCAACATTTTATATATATAATCTTTTTACAAAAAGTGTGGTAGATGCCTGGAATGGCCTCCAAGAAAAAGTGGTTAAGGCAAAAACAGTGGAGGAATTTAAAAAAAGGAGTGGTATATGCACAATGCATCTAAGGTCAAGAGGATGGAAATAAAACATAGAGTACTTCAGCTAAAAACACTTCTAAGAATGTATGGGGGAGATTTGCATTAACCAGCAGTTAAACCCTAGAAACAAAGGCATGGGGAGCCAACTCGCATAAGTCAGGAATTGACATCCTAATCACCTTGCTGGCCAGAATGGATGGGTGACATTGGTCTTTACCTATCATCATTTACTATGCTACTATGAAGACTCCAAGCCAACGTGAAAAGGGTGAAGAAGCACAATTAGTGAAATGAAGAGCCCAAGGTGCAAGAAGAAGAAGAAGAAGAAAACGGAAATAACATTGTCAGGAAGATCACAAGAGGACTGTGAAAAATTGTAAGAGGTCCTTAAAAAAAATTGGCGGACTGAGCTTCCAAATGGCAGAAAATATATATTATGGACCCATTCAAAGTTATGCACTTAGGGCTCTATTTTCGAAAGGGGACAAGTGATAACCGGACAGTAGCGATATTGCATGCTGCCTGGTTAACAATATGCACCAAAAAGATAGGAAAACCCTCGCCTATCTTTAAGGCACAGGAGCTAACCTAGCAGCATGCAATATCACTGTTGCCTGGTTACCTAAGGTAGCTTTAGGTGTGTGTGACAATCCCTGGATATTCAATGCCATTGCTGCAGCACTGAATATCCAGGTTAGAGGGCGATGAAAATGAGGTTAGCTCAGTATCGGGCCCTTAGGGAAGAACTACCTAAACTATAGCTATATGATTCAAGGTTCCATATTAGGATCCATTAACCTGAAAATGGAGGCATCATGGAAAATACATTGAATCCTCTTCTCTGTGTGCAGCAGCAGCCAAGAAAGCAAAGAGCATGCTAAGACTTATAAGGAAAGGAATGAAGAATATCAAACGATGTTATAATGTTTCTATATCTCTCCATGCTGACTGTACATTGAGTACCGTGTGCAGTTCTGTTCATCGCATTTTATAAAGCATATAGCAGAAATGAAAAAATATACAGAGAAGGACAACCAAATAGATAAAGGGGTTGGAAGGATACACCAAGGAAAGGCTTAAAAGGTTAGGGATCTTCAGCCTGGAGAAGAAACGACTGAGGGGAAATATGATAGAGGTATATAAAATAATGAGCGGAATTAAACAAGTAAATGTGTATTGGCTGTTTATCTCTTCAAAAATTATAGAAACTAGGGGACAAGCAATGAAGCTGAAGAGTAGTAAATTTAAGACAATCAAAGAAAATATTTTGTTACTCAATGTGTAATTAAGCTCTTGAATTCATTTCCAGAGAATGTAGTCAAAACTGATAGGGGCATGTTTTCTTAACCACATTGGGTTTTGTACTGTTAACTGTCAATGCATGCAAAGGGGGGGGGGGGGGGGGGGAGGGGGGATAAGGGCAGGGAAAAGATGTGGTGATAGGAAGCAGCCAGCACCCAAGCAATTGTTGTGGCTCACTGCCCAAATTACTGATAGTGCTCAAGAGATGCCATTATTGCAGCCAAACCATTGATGCCGCTGTGCTTCTCTTGCTCATTGGCAGCGGCAGCAGCAACATGCTAATCCCCCCCCCCCCTTGCCCCTTTAGACCCCTCCTTGCAGAAGGGTTCCGGTGCCTCGGATCTTCTGATACCAGCATCAGGTAACACAACCTGACATTTCAGTACCAACACTCCTGGACAGCACCCAACCCCTATAGAATGCTGTCTGAGGGAGCCTTCAGGGCCCCCCTTCCCTCTGAAGAAACAGAATCTGGCTAGCTAGTCAGGCCCCCCACCAGATAACCCCCCACCCCCTGCAAAGTCTCACATCGTAAGGATCATGGTAGATGTCTGTGATCCCACCTTTTTCCTAAAACACTTTACTACATGGAAAGCAATTTTAACTCACAAAACTAAAAACAAAAGTCAAAGTAATAAGTTGTGCTAAATCTAATGTGGCTTATCGCATCGGCTTTCATTCAGCACTTGAAAAACTGATAAACACTCAACATGATAAACACTCAACAGGATCATATTGACACTACTGCCCCACTAGATCCATCCCAACATGGATTTAGAGAGTCACATGGAGTGGAAACACTACTTACAGCCCTGTTCAAAAATATAATTTCAGGCGTTGACAACATACGACATGGTTTCGCATTCATCTTTTTAGATATAGCAGCAGCCTTCGACTCTGTATGCCATGAGATTCTCCTCTACCGCCTAAGAGAAAAAGGTATCAGCGGATCAGCGCTCGAATGGTGCAGATCCTACCTTTCTGGAAGATGGCAGCATGTTTGAGCAAACGGGACTACTTCGGAACCATTTCAACAAAGTCAAGGAGTGCCTCAATGATCATCCCTATCATCCTTGATGTTTAATATATACATCCAACCCATCTGCAAAATCATTAGATCCTTCAATGTTAGTTGCATGTTATATGCTGACGATGTGCTTTTATACATGCCAATATCATTAGATAAACTAGACCTCGCCCTCTAACTAATTGCTTCAACACTATATCTGAGTGGCCCCTATCACAAAACCTGCGAATCCAACACAAAAAGACGGAGGTTCTTTTCATCTCAAGGAACCCAAATTTCATACCACCCAGCTGCGTTAAGGTAAATGACGCCGAACTACAAGTTAAACCTGCTATACGTTACCTCGGAGTGATGCTAGACCAAAATCTTGACATGAAGAAACATGTAGCCAATACCGTAAGGGCGATCTACTTTAAAATCAGATCCCTCAGACACCTACGCCCATTACTCGAACCAGATGATTTCCGCACCATTTACCAAGCCCTGATTATTCCCCATTTCGATTATTCAAACTCCATACTACAAGGGCTCCCCCGGTCCACCCTGAATCCCCTTCAACTTGCTATGAACAGTGCAGCGCGAGTACTCTTTGGCGCATCCAGGAGAGACCATGTGACACCACTCCTGAAGCAGTTACACTGGCTCCCCATTCAAGCCAGGATTTGTTTTAAGACCTTGCTGATGACTTTCAAAGCTGGCAATGAGCTGTCCTCCTCCTCCCTATCTGACCTCATCCAACCACTTGCACCTAACAGACCACGAAGTTCTGCAGAGTCCAACATGCTAGTAATTCCAAAAGAAGCAACTAAATGCACCAAAACAACAGCTAACAGAGCCTTCCAACTCTGTGCTCCAAGTCTATGGAATACCTTACCAGCACATATCAGAGCAATCCCCAACTTGAGCCAATTTAGAAAGGCCCTTAAACATTTCCTCTTCACCAAATATTTCACTGACATCCTCAGTCCCACTCGAATAACGAGCACCTCAATAATAATAGTAATCAACTAGGCAAGCCCTCGCAACAGGCGTCCCCTACAATGTAAACACCAAACATTATCCTTTCTCAGTACACCTCATATGTATATAGTGTACCCTTTTTCCAAGTTGCATTTCCTGTTTAATGTAATGACCAGACATATTTAAGTTGTCGGATGTTTCTGTTCCATGTGAACCGTGCTGATTGCAAATAGTGCGGTATATAAGAAATATAAATAAAATAAATAAATAACATGACATTGGGAAGCTTACTCGTTCAGGTGTTAGTGACTGTTGAACATTTATGCTGCCACCTGCTGTTTAACTCGAGCCTTCAGGAAAAAGATTGATTTACAGAAGGAATAAAGTTCAAATCTAGTGATTAACTCTTTTTTGTCACACTGACTGTGAGGCTGTAAATGGCACCTCTGTACTGCTGGGGCCAATGATAGGAATGACTATGGTTCCGTGGCTGAAACAATACTTCTGCAAAAAAAAACCAATGTGATGTGACCACTTTGATTGAAGGATAAAGTGTTATACAAATCTGTCTAAATAAATAAAACCATCGCTGCCCTTGAGTACATGAAGAGTTACCCAGGCAACTGACACAAGGAAGTTTAAGAAGACAGGAAGCAGACCAAATCACCAAAGCAAATTCTGAAAATACCAAGAAAAATACAATTCTACATTCTACAGTATGTTACCTAGAAATCATTCAGAAGAGAAGGAAATTGTGCCAAAAGGTGAAAAAACTTCCACATGTTGTAGAAGGCGATTGGCAATGTATCTAGGAAGTTATTTAGAGCTACCAACTAATATCTTCAAGGTTACATGTGAAGGCACATTTCAGATAGCAATTGAAGATCAGATTTGTGAAACTGAGTGTAGGATTCATACACATTTCTGCAGGATTTTAGCAACAGCTCTGCTAAAGGTGGAGCTGTTTCTAAAAAAACCGTAAAACAAAGTGCAAGAATATTTAAAATGGCTTCTTCTCGCATAGCAGGAGGAGCCATTTAAAAAATGTACTTGTGGGAAAATCTATGAAGGGAAAACAGAAACCTGCACATGCAAACGGTGGTGGGTAAATGTTGGCACTTGTACATGAGCCATTTTACAAGAAGAAAGACGTAAATGCTGCTACTGAACTAAAAGACACTTTCTAAAATCAAATTTTAATTTGGAGAAAGAAAACAATGTAGGAGAGATTTAGGTGCTACAGTGAGCAGATGTAAATCTCAGCATACACAATTTTGTATTTCCTATTGGAACTACATATGGGAATACATGTGTAAATTTTTGTCCTGCTCCGATGCCCAGACTGCTCTGTTGACACACCCCCTTGAAACTTTCATAAACTAAGGACATTCCTATGCAAATTGAACCCTTTCTAAAATGGTCATTTAAATATGGATGCAGTTTCCATGTGTATATGTCTGATTTTTTTTTATAGTTCCAGCAAGTCAGTGCTGGCTCCTGTGACCCAGCTGCCTCTAGGTTTTCTAGGCAAGGTACCACCAGAAGTAGATTGCCAGCCTTTTCTTCTGAGGCAATGGAGGGTAAAGTGACTTGCCCAAGGTCATGTGGAGTGCCAGTGGGAATCATACCCTTGATCTTCTGGGTACTAGGCAGTTGTTCTAACCACCAGGCTACTCCTCCATGCCATGTCTCATGGGACAAGTGTAAATACCTTATAAGGTTTCTTAAATAACCCCCTAGGTATTCTCTCTGATCAGGTAACCCTAACCAAGATATCACCAAGAAAGAGGGAGAGAGAGAAAGAGACAAGAGATGTAAAGAAAGCAGAAAAAATTGTCTTTCAAGTTAATTCAGATGAAGTACTTCTAGGTGGTAATGAGTAAAGCTTCAAATCTTTCCAGTTTTAAAGACACAGAATACATAAATTATAAATAACAGAGATTTTGCTTATGTTCAAATATATATAGCATTTTCTCATTCAGTGACTCAAATTATACCAACATATAGTTTCACTTTTTAAAAATGCCATGCACATATTTAATTAAACCTGCTCTCAGACACACATAAATTGCTGGTTTATTTTATAAACTTAATGTGCATATTTTATAAAAGATGTACATACTGTAAGTATAAACCCTACCCCCAGGAATGACTCTGTCCAGGTAGGACAATTTTTTTGCCTAAATTCAGTTGAGGCCCTGTTTAGAGTAAAATGTTTTTGTGTTTATTTATAAATGTAGTTAAGGCCCAGTTTACTGTAGCTGCAAAATGTTCTGTGTGTGTAGTAATAAAGAGAAAAAAAACAGTAGGATTAAAAAGGAGTGGAGTGGAGTGGAGGAGTGGCCTAGTGGTTGGGGCAAGGTACTTCAGGCTGGAAGGTCAGGGGTTCAAATCCCACTAGAGGACAGCAACCTTGGGCTGGAAGGACTGGGGTCTCTAGTCCCACAGGTGCTCCTTGTGGTCTTGGGCAAGTCATGTAGCCCTCCATAGCCCATGTTCCCTGTAAAATAGTTACCTCCAAGTTTTAATGCCCTGTTCAATGTAATTTCAGTTTGTTCAATGTAAATCACACTGATGCAGAATAGCACAGTATATAAGAGAATGTAAGTGAATATCTTTGTGTATACAAAGTTAAAATATTTGCTAGAGAACTTACTATAGAAAGGATTTTTGCAAAAATCTCTTTAATTTTAAAAGGTGAGAAAGACGTCTGATATTGTTTAAGTATTACTAAAGATATAATGACAGATCAATTTGCCTTTAATTTGTTTCTTTTTTAAGTGTCAATCACCAAAAGAATTTTTAGAAGACTGCTTTAGAAGCACAGATATATATACAGACAAGTTAGAGCTCAGTTACTTAATCTCAAAGGAGGACTGAGGCAATACTTGCTACTGCTGGGGAAACAATCTGCACTTGTAATTTACCTGCTGGGAAATTTTCTTGAAGCTTGGGAAAAAGGGGGACGAGTTAGACTGAAATTCTGTGTATATTTAAAATTATGTCTTTATTTATAAAGTCTGTTAAGATCCATTTTAGCTGTAAAACTTGTTGTTAGTTTATTTATAAACTTTATTAAGGCCTGGTTTAAAGTAAAACCTTCTGTTAGAGTTTATTTATAAATTAGGCAGTTTAGTGTAAGGTTTTCTGTCAGTGTTTGAGGGTGATGCAAGGGAACTTACGCATACCAGAAATGGTATTTAATGGTGGTGGTTTGGAAGAACTGAAACAAATCTCATTGAACTTCGAAGATATAATAGATCATATTGACAAATTTAAAAAGTGTGCTGAAAGAACTCAAAAATCAATCTGACAATATACTAGTAATAATCTGTGAACTTTAATTAAAATCTACAGTCCCTGAAAATTGGACGTTATCAAACGTAATGCCAGTTTTTTAACCTTATGTCAGTGCTGAGTAAACTAATGGAAACTGTCATAAAGAAAAAAATTATTGAACACATAGACATGGTTTAATGGGGCAAAGTCATGCTTTGATTTGCCCAGCTGCAACTGCAGTCCCTCACCAAGGAGAAAAGGAGGAGGCAGATGGGATGGATTGGGAGCAGGAGCTGCAGGGCTGGCAACAACCATTTGCACCAAGGGACAAAACTCCAACACCTCAGCAACAGCAGGTCTTGCCACACGCACCAAGGCCTGAGTCTCCAGCTCCAAGAAGCAGCCCTTGCCACCTGCAACACAGGCAAAACCACTAGCACTGCAACAGCAGCCCCCGTCACCTGCACCATGGGCCAAACTACCAGCACCTCTGCCTACACAGCAGGTTTCAGCAGTGGCATTGCAGGCGGAGGGGGATGGAGTTGAAGAGAGAGAGGACAGTGGGGTAGGAAGAAGGGGATGGGTGGAGTCATAGTGGTAGCCTAAGTACCTGCTGTAGTTAGCCATTTAGTCTGTCCACTCTACCTTCTTGTTTAACCTGATGGGTCCCCATGGGGTACCTGTAGAGTTTGAGGACCCTGAAGTTATTTTCTTATGACTTGAGATGCAGCAGGGCTTTGGAAACCTTCGGCACTCTATGGGTCTTATGGAGACCCATCCGGGGATCACATATCTTTGCCTCTTCTATTCCACACAGAGAAGGAAAGTGGTCAGCTAGAAAAGTTCTGTATGTGCAAGTTTTTGAGAAAACCCACTCATTGTATATTTTTGCAGTCCTGTTGGCCCTGTCACATTAAACCATATATTTTTACCTATATCTGGTCTCCATTGCATTTTTCCATCTATCACTCTTTTCCTTCACCTATCTCCATTCCCTTTTTCCTTGGGGCCACCTCTTGTGCCCAGGGCCTGTGGACAGAAGCATGTTTATAGTTAAGATAATATACTTGTAAGCCTTCTATGTTTTTACTGCTCCATTGTGCTTGAGGTGCTATGCCAATATGTCTACGCTATCCTAGACCTGAGGCACACATGAGTAGCCACTTGCAGCAACATGCCCCAAATGTTTGTGTTAGCCACTTGTGCAGTGTAGAGTGCCATGTGGCTCCTCAGGAGGGAACTATGTTCTCTGTAACAAGATGGCAACATCAGCAACACCACTAGCTTACTTCAGGTTCTTGGGTACAAGCATTGAAACATGTTAAACATCTAGGACAAGCCAGGTATCTCAAAAGGTTTTAGGAACTCTTGCTACAGCAGGCCAGTTGTCTCAATGGAGAAAGGTGAATAGTGGAGTACACCAGGGATCTCTGCTGGGCCCACTGCTTTTTAACACATTTATAAATAACCTGGAAATAGGAATAATGAATGAGGTGATCAAATTTGCAGATGATACAAAATTATTCAGAGTTATGAAAACAAGAGTATTGTGAAAAATGGCAAGAATGTCCAAATGACAGATGAAATTTAATGTGGACAAGTGCAAAGTTATGCATCTAGGAAAGAACAACCCAAATGATGGTTTCATGATACAAGGTTCCACATTAGGAACTACCACCCAGAAAAAGGATTTAGGTGTTATCGTGGATAACATGTTGAAACCCTCCACCCAGTGTGCAGCTGCAGCCAAGAAAGCAAATAGAATGCTGGTACTCATAAGGAAAGGAATGGAGTGCAAAACCAAGAATATGATAATGCCTCTGTATCATTCTCTGGTGCAACTGCACCTTGACTGTTACAGTATGTGCAATTCTGATTGCCATATCTTAAAAAAGGATATAGTAGAATTAGAAAAGGTACAGAGAAGATCCACCAAAATGATAAACGGGATAGAAAGATACCCCTATGACGAAAGGCTTAAAAGGTTAGGGTTCTTCAATCTGGAAAAGAGACGGCTGAGGGGAGATATGATAGAGGCCTATAAAATAATGAAGTAGAATGGATAAATGTAGATCGGTTATTTACTCCATCAAAGAGTAGAAAGACTAGGGGACGCATAGCGAAGCTACAATGTAACCAGTTTAAGAGTAATAAGAGAATATTTTTTCACTCAATGCGTAATCAAACTCTGGAATTCGTTACCGGAGGGTGTGGTAAAAGTTGTTAGTGTAGCTGGGTTTAAAAAAAGGTTTGGACAGGTTCCTGGAGGAATGATCAATTAGCCATTATTAAAGAGGACTCCAGAAATCCACTGCTTACCCCAGGAGAAGCATTGTGGAATCTGTGTGCCTATTTGGAAACCTGCCAGGTACTTGTGACCTGGATTGAGGGACCTTGGTCTGACTTAGTATGGCATTTCTTATGTTCTTACCTTACATGCACCCAACGTGCACACTTACAGATGTCAAGTATCCTCCTGTATATGAGTTTAAAAACATTTTTATGGGTGTGGTTTCCACACCAAACAGACAGAAAATCTTACACTTCTGGAAGTATAGTCAGGAAACAGCAGTCTAGGCACAAATCAGGATATATTGCAAAGTCCTGGCCCCTTGCCCCTTTGCACAGGATAAAATGGGTTGTGGGGACACTGGTGAGCACTTAGTTTATAATTCATAAAGTAAAAATATGGCCTCCTGTTACTATGCAAGGCCAACCCCAGAGTTGATTCAAGGTATTGATACCCTAGGCCAGCGATGGCGAACCTATGGCACGCGTGCCAGCTGTGGCACGCGAAGGCCTTGCAGCTGGCACGCGGGAAGGTCGCACATTAAAAAAAAAAAAAAAAGCCGCCCGCTGCCGCCGCGGCGGCATGGAGTGTCCCGCGGGGCTCCCTCTGCCCGGCGGGACTCTCCCGGCGCTGCTCAGCCCCTCTCTGCCGGCTTGCAGAGACGCAAAGGGAGAGTCCCCCTCACGTCTCTGTTAAGCCCGCAGGGGCTGATGGGAAATTTCCCATCTGCCCCTGCGGGCTTAAGAGAGACGCGAGGGAGACTCTCTCTCCCTTCGCGTCTCTGCAAGCCGGGAGTGAGGGGCTGAGCAGCGCCGGGAGAGTCCCGCCGGGCAGAGGGAGCCCCGCGGGACACTCCATGCCGCCGCGGCGGCAGCGGGCAGCTTTTTTTTTTTTTTATTGCCTTGAGCCGAGGGAGGGGGTTTAAGACTGGCAATGGGCTAGGGAGGGAGAGAGGGGGGTTAAGACTGGCAATGGGCTAGGGAGGGAGGGAGGGGGGTTAAGACTGGCCCTGGGCTCGGGAGGGAGGGAGGTTAAGACTGGCAATGGGCTAGGGAGGGAGGGGGTTGAGACTGGCAATGGGCTAGGGAGGGAGGGGGGTTGAGACTGGCAATGGGCTAGGGAGGGAGGGAGGGGGTTGAGACTGGCAATGGGCTAGGGAGGGAGGGAGGGAGGTTAAGACTGGCAATGGGCTAGGGAGGGGGGAGGGGGTTGAGACTGGCAATGGGCTAGGGAGGGGGGGAGGGGGGTTGAGACTGGCAATGGGCTAGGGAGGGAGGGGGGTTGAGACTGGCAATGGGCTAGGGAGGGAGGGAGGGAGGGGGTTGAGACTGGCAATGGGCTAGGGAGGGGGGGTTAAGACTGGCAGTGGGCTGGGGAGGGGGGTTAAGACGCAGTGGGCTATGGGGGGGAGTTAAGACTAGCAATGGGCTGTGGGCTGATGAGGGCTGGCAATGGGCTATGAGCTGATGAGGGCTGTCTGGAAATGGGGTGATGGGGGGGTTAGGACTGGTAATGGGCTATGGGGGGGGTTAAGACTGGTAGTGGGCTGATGGGGGGGGTTAGGACTGGTAATGGGCTATGGGGGGGTTAAGACTGGTAGTGGGCTGATGGGGGTGTAGGATTGAAAATGGGTTATGGGGGGGGGGCTAGGACAGGAAATGGGCTGATGGGGAGGGGTTAGGACTTGAGGTGGGCTGATGTGGTTAGGACTGGTAATGGGCTGTGGGCTGATGGGGGGGTTTAGGACTGGCAATGGGCTATGGGGGGCTGACTGGAAATGGGCTGATGGGGGGTTAGGACTGGTAAAGGGTTATAGGGGGGGGCTTAAACTGAAAATGGGGTGATGGGGGTTAGGACTGGAAGTTGATTGACGGGGGGCTAGGACTGGTAATGGGTTGGGGTGTTGCTAGGACTGGAAATGGGCTGAGTGGAAGGGGAGGCTTGAACTGCAAATAGCTGATGGGGAGGGGGCTTGGAATGGAAATGGGCTGTGAGGGAAGGGAGCTAGGACTGAAAATGGGCTGATGGAACAGCTAGGATAGGACTGGAAATGGGCTGTTGGGGGGAGCTAAGATTGGAAATGGGCTGTGGTGGGGGCTTGAATTGAAATGGACTCATGGAGGGGCTAGAACTGGAAGTAGGCTCATGGGGGGGCTTGGACTGGAATTGGGCTGAGTGGAGGGGAGCTATGATTTGACATGGGCTGATGGTGGGGCTAGGAAATGAGTAGAAATGGGCTGATGGGGGGGGCTAGGATTGAAAATGAGCTGATGAAGGGACTTGGACTGGAAATGGGCTGATGCAGGGACTAGAAGGGAATGGATGCTGGGTGAGACTGGAACTAGAAGGGAGCTGATGTTGGGGGAGGATTAGAATGGGATGGGGCTGGGAGAGTAAAATGGAGAGGGGAAAAATATTTTGTGTAGGAGGGATGAAAAATCTACAATTGGCCAGGTATTGGGAGAGTAATTGGGGATTGAGGATGGAGGGGTAAAATTTGTGTGGATGAAATAGGAATGAGGAAAGAGCAAAAGGAGAAAGATTAGTATGTTAAAGCAGATGTAGAGAGAGAGAGAATGGAAAAAAAACTAGAAGAGAGAAGAAAGGACAAATGGACAGCAGACGATGGAGAGTTAGCAGAAAACATGAAGAGAAACCAGAAGAAGGTGGCTGGACCAATTGCAACTGAAAAAAAAATGCACAAAAAGGTAGAAAGATATCTCTTTATTTTGAATTTATTAACTGGAATATGTCAGCTCTGGGAAATGTGCATCATTAACATCTGCGCTTTGTTTGGTACAAGAGGAAATTCCTATTTGACGTTGCCACTTGTTCTCTTTCCCCAGTATTCTCTGAAATGTATTGGTTTAATATTTGCAGTGTTGCCTTTTGATAGGTAGGGTATGGTGCTTTGTGAGTCCTGGTAATGCTGTCAGGATACGGCGGTTTTGCTATGGGTTTGTAAATGGGCAGCGTTTGTAGTAGTTCCTAATGTGCCTGGCGGTTGGCACTGGATTATAGTAATGTAGAAATCTTTTAGTCTTTCTTTATCCATACACTCATTAAGAGACATGTTTACTAAAAGTTAGTGTATGGTAACATTATGCAAATATTTATGCAAATAAGACCACTTATGCAAATGACGTGCTGGCACTTTGAGGAAATTCTTTGGTTTTGTGCGGCAGTTTGGGCACTCGGGCTCAAAAAGGTTAGCCATCACTGCCCTAGGCAAACCTTAATCTGTATGCTCTCCCTGGCTGTCAGTATCTATTGTCTAGCTTTGAATACCTTGTTCTTTGCCATCCCCCTCCCCCACACAATAGGTGATAGACTAGTTTTCCTGATAGTCTGGCTGGCCCCTGCCCTTATGAATATAGTAAGATGGGCTGTGGAGGCACTAGTGAACTATATGCAAATATAAGAACATATAACAACCCTTCCTCCCACTTCCTACATTCCTAGATTCAGACTATGGGGAGGGAAAGCTTCCTGTGTATATATTATGGGATTTCTATTGGTCCTGTGTATACGGGCAGGTGAGAGCTGTTCAGTTGACAGCCCAGCCTATACCAAGCTGAGTTCTCACATTCTACATATGTGAATAGGGTGAGGCAGTATTGTATATCACACTCCTAGAGATAAATAGGGGCCACCTTCAGCAGGGAACAGACACTTTTGCAATCAGGCATGTGTATGTTAGATACACGGCCTGCATACACTTGTAAAATGACATTTATACATGTTTATCTCCCATCCATGTGCTCAGCTCGCTACCTACTTATGTAGCAGCCCATTTTTGAAAGACTATGGTTTGGGCTGTATCAAGGAAGCTTATGGCTCACAAATCACAGATTTTCAACTAAAAGCATAATTTCAGACAGGGTGCAAAGGGAGGTCCTGAAACACCTACTTGGGCATGCAGGTGTGTCAGAATATACCAAAAGAAGATCTGGATGCAAATTTGTCACCACTTGAATGCCATTTACCACTGCAGAAGAAATTGCAAATGTCCTAAAGAGAAAGTGGCAGGAGGTGAGGTGAAGGATAAAGAGCAAAACCAGGCAGACCGGGCCAGAGGACCCTCTAAGGACTCCCAGCGAACTGCAGCACCATATACTAGACACCATCAATGAGGAGTCAGTAAGGGGTGTGGGTGACTTGGATACCTCAAAAGCCTTACAGAAACAAAGTGAGTATCTTGGGCACACCATGTCCCACCATCTTACATATCTCTGCATGCTTTCTTAGTACTATTGACATCTCTGCTGCACATATGGGCAATGTACTTGCCATTCACCTTCCTCTTGGCCATTCCCTATACTGGAAATGAATGTGATATTTTGAGGGGATGCGGTCAACAAGTATATGATTATGCCATGATGTAGCGTGGTTTCACATCCTAACAGCTGTCTAGAGCAATGGTATAGCTGCTGCCCTGGAAATATCCCCTCCATGTGTGTAGCTTCAGTGGCTGACAGCATTGGTCCTGCATGCAACAATGGTGGCGTGACATTTTGACATGGTGTTCAGTGGGACACATTTGGTATTCCCCTAATCACTATTACCCTATGACTGCATCATCTATCTGTGCTCCAGTGCTCAGGGCCTAGCTAGTCTGTGCCCTCTACTCCTATGACTGTGTGCACTCTCGATTGCTTCCTTTAGACCACATCCACAAATCAGAAGTGTGTCCACTGTGCCCATCTATGTTTATGTTTATGTTTATTTGATTTGACCCATTTGTTCTCCTTAGCGTTCAATGTTCCCTCCCCTTTTGTATGATTACCCTCTGCCCCCTTCTTCCTCTTTCCCACCTACTCCCTGTTATGTCTTGTCCTGTCTTTCTTGATTTCTTGATTTCAGCTGTCCTGTCAACCATTGTATATTTCCTTTCCTTTCGTTGGCTTCGGCCTTCTTTTATTGAATTTTAATTGTACACCGCTTTGTTTTTAATGAAAGGCGGTTTTTATCAAATCAAATAAACATAAACATAATCTAGCCTGTGCAGATGCAATGCATCTACATCGGTACTTGTCATATATGCGCACGTGCCACTTTCCCACCATCTGCCACTGCAGAAAATGCCCCAAATGTGTACTACAGCACCTTTGTCTGACATGACAAGCAGTGTTATTGTTATGGGAGTGCATAGATTTATTCTCTTTCCCATGTTGGGCCTTATTACCCCAGGACTCTGCCTTGTATGAGGTCAGAAAGCATGGGCAGTATTGCAGTCATATGGGCCATAACCTGCATGGGGACAGCCATCCTGTGACACAAACTCTGTGAATATGAATTTGATGGGCTATCAAAGATAGAATGTGCATATGGAGTGGTTTTCACATTGATCTACTATATGTCATTAATATGGTGAAATAAAGTACTTGCTGTTGTACCTACAGGAGAGGCCATGGGTGGAGACCCATTGGAGGGCATCAGCACTGATGCTGGCATCAACACCACCATAGAGGGGATACCATCAAAAGGCATTGTATCCAGGCCAGAGGACAAAGCCCAGTCAGAGTCTTGGACCCAGGAGGCAAGCCAGGTAAAACCACTGGATGTGGAAGTAGAGGGGTATTCTGGTGTCCAGGAGGAGGAAGAGGGAAGGATAGGTGAAATCCAGCTTACAGAGTCATCCTCTTTACATGAGAACCAGGAGGCAGCAGGGACATCCACAGGGATGCAAATGCAGCTTGGAACACTAGGACACAGGCAGAGAGGTGGCAGAAGTCAGCTAGGCAATAGAAAGTATGAGACACTCTGGGCCTCTAGGAGTATGAGAATGGCACAGTGGGGAGGAAGGCAAGGGGAAGTGCAGGTAGTGGGGTCTTTGAAATGGAGAGGTGGATACGTTTGGATAGGAACAGAATGACATATAGTAAAACAGATGGTAGCACCAAAGATACCTATGTGGACACAGATGACAGTCAGTCCGAGAAACCACGCCATAAGCACTTCTGCCTGTTCCCATTCATGATATATAACAGCTTTAAATTGGCATGTTCAAAAACTCCATCCTGCACAACTCCGGCCTCTGTGACATATAGCATAAATGTACAAATGCCGGCAGTGCCCAAGCTGTACCCCAGAAGATCATGCAGAGATTGAAGTCTTCATTGTGTATCTCGCAATCGCTCTGAGATTGTTTTCCATGTGGATGTGACTTCATGTTTTTCTGCCACCACATCCATGCTTAAAATGCAAATAAAGCTTCTACAATAGTCCCCATTGCATATGCCCTTGCAGTCCTATCGTGCTTTTAGTTGTTATAGCTCAGGACTCTGTCTTGGAACATCTTCTCCTCTCTCTGTGTTTGTTCCCTTGGTTCCCTAATCATCTTTCATGGTTTTCAGTATGATCTTTATGCTGATGACACCCAGATATACCTCTCTGTACCAGAAATTTTCCAGAAATCTAGGCCCAAATTTGTCTGCTTTTTTGGCATTGCTGTCTGGATGTCTCAGTGCTATCTGAAACAGAATCTGACCAATAGGCAGCCTCATCTTTCCCCTTAAACACATCACCCCCTTTCTTATCTCTCCATTTCTATGGATAATACTGTCATCCATCTCATTCCTCAGTTCCTAACTCTGGGGTCATCTTTAACTCCTCGTTCTCTTTCTTTGCATATATTCAATAGACAGCTAAAACATGTCATTTCTTTCTATCTTTATAACATCAGCAAACTTTTTCGCTTTTTGAACACTACCAAGATCCTTATCTACTCTCTTATCACCTACTGTTTTAGACTACTGCACAGGGCCGTACCTTGCTCTGTGCGAGTGGTGCGGCCGCACAGGGCGCAAAGGCTTAAGGGGCACATATCAGCTCTCTGCTGTTGCCTGCCGCTGCCACTTTTTCTTCTCTCAGCGGCGGCAAGCAATGGCAGACAGCTGAAATGTGCCCCTTAAGCCTTCTTGCGGCACTCTAAGCAGGTCTGGTCCCTCCCTCTTTTGATGTGGCGTCAGAGCAGGGAGGGACAGATCTTCTTAGAGTGACAGTGATTTACACATCGGATGTGCCTCTTTTCTCCCGCTGC